>CM068296.1:30445565-31645565 GCA_034768395.1 Linum lewisii
TGGAAATTTTTCGTAATTAAAACGCCCAGGGGCAATTTTATAATTAAAACGACTGGGGGGCAATTTTAAAATTTAAAACCCCAAAGTGGCAATTTCGAAATTTAAAAAATAAACCGGGTGGCAATTTCGAATTAAAAGGGACCGGGGGCAATTTCGAAATTTAAAAATGACCGGGGGCAATTTTGAAAATTAAAACCCCGGGTTGGCAACTCGTAATTAAAACGACCGGTGGCTTTTTCGTAAAAAAGGGATGGCCAATTTTAAACCCCTAATTGAGACATTTTTAAAGCAAAAATTTTTCCCCCTTCTCTCATTTTTTTCTCTCAACTTCTTCTTCCTCTGCCCAAAAATTTTTCACAACTTTTCCCCCTCTCTTTTTCTCATCTTCCATCTTCCCTTCCCCGGATTTGAGATTTACTTTGATCCGGGGTTTAAAATTTTGGGTTCCCGGCCCTAAAGGGCCCCCCGGGGTTTTGGGGCGGGTGAATTTTGGGTTTTATCACAGGGGGAAACGACACCAACTCATCTCGAGATATTTGACTACGAAGGGAAGGGGGCCGAGAAAAACCCCCAAAGGGCCCGGGGTAAAACTTTTTCAATTACTTTCCCCTACTCGATCCAATTTTTTCCCCGATTTACTCTTTGGGTTTTTTTTAGGTTTTTTTTTTATTCTGAAACATTTTTAATTTTTTGTCGTAAACTCCACCAAAAAGGACATTGGGAAAATGGGAAAAAAAGGGGGCTGACCACATTTGAAGATTCTCGAAAAAGTTTTAGGAAAAAGTCCCAAGGGGATCTGACAGAACGAGCTTCTTCGAAGTTAACCCCGTAACTCAGGTGCTTTCGTCATTAGTATGTTGTAGTTAGACGTTTTTCTTTCTTTCTAAAATGAAGTGTAGCTTTATTTGTTGTGAGAACCCATTTTTATGATTCATACAGTCGGTTTTTGTATTTGATTTGGCGGGTTCTGTATGGATGCTTCCATGGTTTGTTCATTGGGTTTATTTGGGTTAAGTATGAGGTTGGTTGGGATTAATATAGGTGAGCTTCTGAGATTGATACGTTGGTTGTTTGGTTGGTTAATGGGCTGTTTTCGTGTGGTTTAAAGGGGTGAGTTTGGGCGTTTGAAATGCTGAGTTTATAGGTTGTCTAGGGATGATTATATGGCCGAATTTCTGGGTTGTTTTGATGATTAATAGGGCTGTTTTGGGTGGTTTAAAGGGCTGTTTTTTTGGTGCTTGTAATGCTGAGTGTGGGTGGTTAAAAGGGCTATTTTGGGTGGTTTAAAGTGCTGTTTTGGGTGGTTTAAAGTGCTGAGTTTGGGTAGTTAAAAGGGCTGAGTTTGGGTGGTTGAAAGTGCTGTTTTTGGGTGGCTTAAAGGGCTGTTTTTGGGTGCTTGAAATGCTGGGATTCGAAGTGCTGAGTTCACTTATTTGGGATTTTTTTCGGTGACAAAGTCTAAACTTTGTCACCTATACAAAGTTCAATCTGGGCCCTTGATCTCCTATCCATTTTTTAATTAATTTTTAATTGAATTTAATAATATTATTTAATTAATACCATTAATTAAAAAAAAAAAAACCGGCGCTACCAAGATTTCCGCCGCCCGCCCAAATTTTAATTTTTTCCATTATTATAATGATTTGATCAATTATCTCCTCCTCAATATTTGTTTGAATATATTTTGTTAACAATTTTAGGTAATCCTAATATTCTTCTTCATATGCTGTACACGCCATTGTTTTAAAGAAAACTTCCCTATCATTCTTTTGAACAAATCAGTCCATAATCATTAAAATCCATACCCAAGTTCAAGTTCTCGTTTTATAATGGATGAACCCGGTTCGAGTTCCCAAGTAAACAAACCTTCTTCCGCACCTCTGTTTGATCTAAATAATTCACCGATTGATCATTCCCCCGATGTTGATGCCACATCTGAACCAAATCAGGATGCAATCCCGACGTCAGATGAACCAGGAACCATACGTGGCTACGGTATGTTTTCTATCCAATCAAACCAAAATTATTTTTCCTGTTCAGTTTGTGAGTTTCGGTTATGTTGTTCAGTTTTTGAGGGTAGATTATTTTCATTAATATTGATGCGGCTGGCTAGTGTTGAGTTTATTTTCGTTAGGGTTTTTTTAGTAGACGGTTGTTCGTTAAAGTACTAGTATGCTTTCTGTACTAGTATGCTTTACGTTCTAGTTTTCCTGTTTCTGTTGTCTGAATGATATATATTACGCATGTTGGTTACTTTTTGTTGTGATATCTAACTAATTCGTTTCTTGTTCCCGATTTGTAGATGTACCTGAAGTTGACTTTGACTATAAAGTCATGGAGTTCGATTCTATTGATGATGCCTATGCCTTTTATAAAGACTATGCTCATAGCATTGGGTTTGAAACCAGAAGGCGGTCGTCGAACAAGGTAAACAGCAAAGGCCACAAAGTAGATGAAGTCAACTACGTCTACTTCCATTGCTCCTTGTCAGGTTTCCGGAAGGACAGTGAGCGTGATCCGAAGAATAAAGGGAAATTTGATCAAACAGACAGAACCAAAGTGCGTGATGAGACCAGATGTGGGTGCAAGGCAGAGATGAGAGTGAAGTTTGTCGAGAGTAAAGGAAGTTTCATAATTAGCTTGTGGGAGTTCAAGCACACCCATGACCTGATCCCCCCCAGATGAGGCGTTATTTTAGATCTAAACGTCAAATTTCAGATTCGCATCGACAAATAGCTAAAATGCACGATTCTGTCGGCATTCGTGTTAGAGATTCATATGATATGATGGCTGCATTAAGTGGAGGGATCGAGTCTCTTGGATTTACACGTAGTGATCTCGCGTCTTTTGTCAGAGCTCTTCGATCTAGCCATGTCGAGGAGGGTGGTGAGAAATTTCTTCAAGAATGGTTTCGCAAAGAGTCATCTCGCGATCCCGGTTTCGTCTATGAATTTCAATATGATGATAAAGACAACATTGAGAGTATTTTTTGGGCTGATACTCGCATGCAATTTGACTACCGTTGCTTCGGTGATTCGATTAGTTTCGATACCACATACAGAACGAACAACACGTACCGTCCTTTAGGTGCGCGTCTGTACTTTTGTTTTACCTCCGTTTTGTACTCTCTTTAACATTTTATTCTTTTCTTTGATATTTTATTTTTCCTGAGTATGACTAATGTTGTTTACCTTAGTTTTATACACCTTTAATGTTTTGTCTAATGTGCACGTTTAGATAGTTGTGCATACTGTCCATTTTTTTTGTTTAACAATTCTTAAATATCAAACTACTAGTTCCTTATACATACTAGTACTGAATTGTTTGATTGGCTGTTTCAACCACGCAGCTCTGTTCGCTGGTTTGAATCATCACAGGAAGTTAGTAATCTTTGCTGGTTGTTTGATGTTTGAGGAGACAACTCTTGGATTCAAGTGGGTGTTCGAAACGTTCTTGGCATGCATGAAGAATAAGCACCCAGAGACAATTTTCACCGACCAATGCCCGGCCATTGCTGCAGCTATCAGAATTGTTCTACCTAACACGTACCATGGCTTGTGCACGTTCCACATTTTCACAAATGCAAAGGACAGACTCAAGACAAGTATGTATGAGGGCATACTTTCGGACCTTCAGAACCTAATGTACAATGTTGATGATGAAGCCACGTTCGATAGGTACTGGAAGCTGACAATTGAAAAACATTTCCCCGGCAAAGGGGAATTTGGCCATCCTTGGTTACAATTCATTCACAAGTTTCGTCAACAATGGTCTTCAGCATGGGTTAACAATCATTTCACGTGCGGTATGCGGAGCTCTCAATTGAGCGAGACATTAAACAGTAATCTGAGGAAATTCCTGGGCACAAAGTGCAATCTTCATCAGTTCTTCACGCAATTTAATAGGTTACTGGGAGGGAAGCGGGCTGATGAGTTGCAGATGGATTACCATGCTAAGATTGCACAAGCTCCATCTAGATACATACACCACCCACATATCGAGCAAGCGTCAAAGGTTAGTTTGGTTTTAAATTCATTCTTAAAATTCTTGCAGTTGGATTACCATGCCAAGATTACTTTTTCTTTTTTAAAACTAATATTTGTTTGTTTCATACTAAAATACCCTAATTAGTGTCCTTGTTAATATTATCCCATTTCCCATAACAATGCAGATATACACGAAGACCATTTTCTTTTTTTGAACAGGAATATGCCGCCTCCATCGGATATTTCCCCAAAAGCATGCCAACTGTTCTTGTTAATAACATTAAAGCTTATGATTGGTACAAGTTCGACGAAGACAACCAGACTCATTTAGATGAGAGACGTGTGATTGTTAACCCTGCCACTGCGGACTACAAATGCTCGTGCCGTCTTTTTGATTCACATGGTTGGTTGTGCCGCCACATTCTGAAAACTATGGATCATGTTATGTTATGGGAGAACAAGGATGCACGTACAATTCCTTCGAAGTACCTTAAAGTACGATGGAGAAAGACTGCCAAAGTAGGAGTTGATTTTGTCATTCAATTTGGGGGAGAAACAGATCCTGATTCAGAGGTATCTAGGTATCACGAACTAATGTCCATGTTTTCCGTTATCGCATTGGAGTCAGCACCATTGGTGGAGGCGACAAATATGGCCAAGCAATTTGCGTCCGATGGTAGAGATCGTGTTCGTGCTGTAATTCTAGAGCATCACGGTGCAACTATCACTTCCGAGACATCCACACACACAGGTTACACACAATTCTACCGTTATAGTTTGTTATTGGTTAAGCGATTTATGTATTCTACTTAAACTTTCTTTTCCACCAGGAGCACAAGCAACTCCTCCAAGTGATGGACGTAGGATTCCCAAAGGGCTAAAGGAAAAGACAAATGTAAACAAATCTACAAAGAGGCTTAAGTCGACACAACAGATGGAAAGAGAGAAAAGTGCACACAAACGACAGGCCAGAGTACGTCGCCAAACTGCCATGGAGTCTGAGGGCAATGCGTAGTTCGAAAGAAATAATTTTTTCCCTACAGTTGGTTTCAATTATGTTATTTGTTGATGAATTTTTCAGATTACATTTCAAACATATTTTATACATTACACAGTACGCACGGTTTTTTATTTGGTATTATTGCAGATTTATAATGGTAATTTATGGAGTTGCAGTACATCTGACACCATGTATTATCATATACAGAATTTCTATTAATAGTAGGAAAAGCATACTAGTATTCACTGTATGATGTGCATACTAGTATAAAAATCATACTAGTATTCATTGGACTTAAAATATCAACCCAAACTAGTAATCACAGCATACTAGTATTCTGTAAAAACGATGCAGAATACTTGAACATTCCCAAATGTTCCCTAGTCATACACACTAGTTCATGTCCATTCAAGGATCAAAACAAACTACCTTATAATCTGCTAAAGAGTCTAAAAACAAAATTCAAACCTAATCAACAATTAACTCGGCAATGGAAGCTGCGACGCACCAACAGTGTAGTGAATCATACCGGCCTCCATTACTGCCTTGAATTGTGTGTTCCAAGATGTGCTGAACACGTCCAACGTGATTTGTTCTCTCAATTGGTCGATTTCTTTTCATCCCTCCACTTTCTGTGCATCCAAGTTTCTACTTTCCCCATCCACCTAACCATCATTCTCAGAATGTAATCACCACACGATTCTGTACCGGATCGCTGAGTTATGCCCTTGATAGTCTCCCACTTGAACTTTTTGAAATCCACTTGAGACTTGAACTTAACATAGTACTCCTTAATATACAGCACCACTCGAGCACCCGTCTCCTGCCAACGACTCTCAAAGTCTGCCGTTGATTTGCTGTCGAAGAATAGGAACCGCTTCTGCTTAATGTCAACGATGATCATACGGTAATGCTCTTCATGCAGTATTGGGAGAAACCACTGCCAATACACACAATGAAACAATCAAATAGAATAACCAAACATATTATGAGGTTGACTACTAGTACTATATTACCAAATATGGTATCTATATTTGAAGAAAAAGTAGGTAAACTTACAAATTCACAATCAGTGATATCTTTATAACGAGACATCCAATCCGGAGAGTGGATGATGTCGGTTGCTTCTTCCCCGTATGACCCTGCTTCCAGACAGTCCAAAGTAATGTTTTTGTGCACGATGGTCTGTAGCAAAACATTTCATTTACAAACTTACGTTAGAAATACTAGAACGTATCAATTGAAAAAAAAAGATATCAATGATTCATTGATTACCGCTACAGAAACTGGGAAAATCCATCTCTTGATGTCGCCACTTTCAGCCTCCATCCGGTTAAGATAGTAACCGTAACAGTCGATCAGGTTGCTGCTCACTCTAGCACCTTTCAGAAACTCAGTGAGTTGGAACTTTTGAGCTGAAATCCAGGCTTCCCATAATCCACCACCAATTTATCACTGCAAAACGTTGATACACTTATCATAATCCATATGAATGAAAATTTAACAAAAGCTAATATACAAAACCAATAAGCTTACTCAGCATCTTTTTCCTTCAAGAAATACTCCTTCAATGCTATTAACTGAATTTCAATCTCCTCCGTAAGATCATCTTCACGGGGAAGGACGACAGTTGCAAATGAACGAACTTCAAATGCACGTTCTCCCCATTCCTCTTCCGCTCTGCTGTGTATGGACTAACTACTGCTGCAGATGGTTTCCTGATCCTCTTCGAGGCGCCCACAGGAGGAGGGTCTCTATCCGAATTTCCACCTCTAGGTCTTGTTGTCTTCCTTCTTTTCAACTGATTGACCAGAGGTTCATCATCAAAGTCATCCTACAAATCCAACAAAAAACAGAATACCACTGTAAAATAATACCATATATAACACAAACTATGAAATCGGCTACCACACACAAATATTCCCAAAAACGTAAACCCATTACATACACATGGGGTTGAACAAGTTAAATGATCTGATATATAATAGAACCCACGAACAACATACTAGTACTGCTAACATTCAAGTACGTTACAGATTCTAGTATGTACCCGTGAAATAACTGGCTAGGTAACCTAATTGGGAGAAACCCTTTGAACAGATAACTACTACAGGGTTTGCATCAGAACTATACAACATGAATTTAACTAACCTCTACGACTACTGGCGGAACAGCTTCCTCTTTCCCTTTGCTAGCCGTATGAACGCCCCCACTTTTATACGTCTTTGTTGTGGCCCTTCTAACGCAGACTTCTTTTCGTCGCTTCGCCCCAACCTGTAAGCACAATTACATAGTTATTTCATTCCATGTTGACTGATGCAATAACCAGACAATTTAAATTTCAAAACACTATATATGGGACATACGCTTTGTGCAACAGATGGTGTAATTGGATCATGAACTACTGTTCCAGTTTCTTTAACTGCAGAATCAGCCATGGTCATACCAATACCACCCACCCCTGGAGAACTAGTATCCCGTGTATCTGCGGTTGGGACTTGTTTGGCTCGAACAAATTCATTCAAAGATGACAGCTGTGCATCGCAGCTAGCCCTAATCCCCAATATCCACTCCTTCAACCGACCAATCTACAAACACAAGAATTACAAACAGTTTTTAGTCAACTTTTGTAAAACAACAATCATACCAACTGAGATTATTAGGTTAGACATATAGACTTACGTCAATATCATTTAAACCTTCAAGATCGACTTTAGTCCCAGGGCGAAAGGCGGGGAATTCGATCTCCTTCCCTAAAGGTTTACAGCTTATGGTCTTAGCTTCTATCGTCTCCCACTCTTTCTTTGAATTTGATGTACGCCATTCACCGCACAACGGTATAACTTCAACAGATCTACTAGGTACGTTACCAAACTTTTCACACATGCATATCTGACCAAACAACAATTGATTACAATTCATAGTACATATTAGGTACTAGTATGCAGTGCATAAACTAAAAACAACATTACACAACGTAATAGAAAAGGACAATGTAAAGTTATACTAACCATGATTAGGTGGAGATCAACGTTGAGGGTTTTCTTGGTTTGGGCATCAACAAGTCCATCATGCATATGCTTTAGAACGTGTCCACACCAGTTGTATTCGATCAACTCCCCCAATGCATCGCTACTAAGCAGGCTAGCATACTTCATGCTCGCTTGTTGATTTGACGTAGGGCAGATTACGGTGCCAGTTAGGTACAACACGTACATCTGACACCACTTCTCTAGGTCCTCCTCTATGTCCATGCGATCCTTCAAATCTTTAAGCTCCACCCTCTCATTCTTGGTCGCCTTGGCATATTTAAGTCCGCACTCCCTAACCATGGAATCCATATCGTGCCTCGATGTCTTGTCAAGATTTATCGTTGTTGCACCCCTCGGCAGATCGTACACCTTACGCACATCTTCTTCAGTTATCTTCAGTGTCATATCCGGTCGAACTCTGAATGACTGAGAACTCGTGTCGTATATTGCCAAAATCCACTTCCTCATCTCTATTGGCAGCCGCGTAATTTGAATTCTTGTGGTGCCTCCAAACCCCAACTCGCTGATTCTGGTAATCTTCTCCTCAGAACTCTTTGCAACTAGCTCAGTGATTCTATTGGGGCTACACCTACAAGTGATTGCCCCGTCACCCCTGTAGTCAGAATTATCAAGTAAAAGGTTTGTTATATTCGGGAGTGGAATGTACAATAGGGTTCAAACTCACTAACCTTAAACATAATTACCAGCATTACCTAGAGTTTGCTGGCTGCCCCTCCATTTGTACTGATGTTTGTGAAAAATCACCCCCACTTCAACTCTGTGACACAACATCAAATCATCATAAATCATTAACCAATATTTCAATCACATACTAGTTCATGGCAGATACTAGTACAACAGATTTACTATTACTAATGTCCAAACGTATGCGTTATTAAAAAAGAAATTCTGAAGCAGGCACTTTGCACAACGAGAGCATACTAGTATAATGATCACACAAGTATTACGCATCTCGTCAACTCTAACTATCTATTTCCTTTCTAAGAAAGTAAGAATACTTGAAATGACTTAACCAGAATGAGGGTTTACTGCCAGGAAAACTGAATTCATGGATTCGTGAGTGAACAATGTATATTGTGATATGTGTATCACTGAAATCAAAAAACTTTTGAACCAAATCATCGCTTAACAAACCGTAATCAAACATTATAGTACAATAAGCATACTAGTATGATTCAGCTACATGTTTTTTACTATATATTCAGGAATCGTAGAACATTATTGATCTACAAACCACCACAATCATTTGAAAACATCAATGACTGACCTGGATTGCAAACCAAAAACAAGCAAAGTCCTATTAAATCTGAAATCCCTGTCTCGGCTTTAAACCCTTCTCCGTAGACTGAATTAGAGCTTCGTTCTACGCTGTTTTTTAGTCCGCGAAATCAGAGACAGGGTCATCTTGTTAAACTGACATGCAAGGTAGAAAATTAAAAAGGCTGCGAATCTAGGCTTACCGGAAGTCAAAATCGGAGCCCGGCGGATGGATGAATCGTTGATTACCTATGACGCCACAACAATTCCAATTAATACAAACACATTTAGTATTCATCGCAAACTAGTACTGAATACATACTAGTACTAAATATTGAAACCCAATCTAAAACACAAGCTGGTTAAAATCGTGTCTTTTTCAGGAACACAGCACAAAACAATTGGGACTATGGAATCCTTGTTAATCTTAGAAAAATAGGTGACCTTGAATGTGGCAGATATCGAAACCTAAAAATGAGAATCGAAAGTTAAGATGAACCCTATAAATCATAATCAAGAATACACTTGACATTCACCGCCCAAAACCCATAGCCAATTTTCTTACCTACGGCGAAGATGGAGATGCAGACCCGTCGTTGCCGTCATATACCACGGGGAGAGATTGAGATGCAGACACGTCGTCGCCGTCAAACCAGAAAGATGGCGCCGCCTTCGATGTCGTTCCGCCGCCGACAGCCGCAACACGCGACCAGACTCTTGACCGGAAAGACGCGCCGATGCGAGAGAGGAAATCGGCGGGAGAAGTGGCCGCCGGGAAGATTTCGAGGATAGGGTTTTTGTGGTTCAGGTTGAGAGAATTGGGGGGCTGCCTCTTTTTTTTACCTAGATAGTGGGGCCGAATGGCAAAAAAAAATTACCAAAACAGTAATTTCGGCCCTCATAAATACTAGTAATTTTCATCCGTTAGATTAGAATGAAGGAGATCTGACGGCTGGGACGGGACTTTGTATAGGATACAAAGTCCCTTATTTGTCACCCACTGCGCTCCCCACTTATTTAGTCATTGTTATTCCCCATGGTCAGTCATTAATTAGTTTTGTCAACACACTTCAATTTAAATGAAACAAGTACTTGCATTTATGAAATGTTTTGTCTATTGTTTTGTTTAAGCATTGCACTTATTTAGTTGCAAGTGAGGGTGGACAACAATCTTTTTACTCATATCTACTTGGTCATCATACTTGACTTGAGTGAGGGTTTATATGTTTCATCCAAATGGTTTAAACATGTTTATTTCTTGAAATGTGTTTGAGAATAATAAACACTTTTAGTAAAGAGAACAAATATGAGAGTATGATGCATGAATGATGAGATTATGAAGGTGACATAGTTGAGAGTGCTCACCTTGAGTGTAATTTTCGGACTGTTTTGGTACCACCTCTTTAACCTTTAATCCCTCACCCCTTTGCTTTGATCTTGGTTTTTTTGGATGGTTTCTTATCTATTTCGAGTTTAGTCTTTGACTTTTCACTTGGATCTTGAACCTAAACTTAGTTTTGGATGGGTGTTTCTTGTAGGCGTGAACACTTAGGTGAAAATGGAGCTAACATGGAGTGCTATGGGTAGAATGATGAAGGGAGAGTGGATTAGTGATGTAAAGTGAAGAAAGGATGAGGTTGTGATAGTGTAAAAGTGAGGAGGAAGAGATGGGAGTGTAATCAGTTAGGGAATGGAATGGGTAAGAATGTAAGATATGAGCTGTTTTCTCTTCTTTCTTTCTTTCCCTTTTTTCTCTCTTCTCCTCACCGCCCTTTTCATGTGGCTCCCAAAGCTCCATTTTATAGAAATTCAACACTCTTCCCCACTTGACCAAAGAATTCAAACAATAGTGGGTGGAAGAAGGACTTTAGATCTACCCACATGGGTCCTAATGATTGAGTTTGAATAGGCTCTATTAACTTAACAGATTGCTGAAATGGGACAAATCTGGGCCTAGGTGGCTGTTTGACACAAATTGAATCGGGCCGAGTTGACCAATCTTACACAGTTGGACCGAGTTCAAAAGATTAAGTAGATTGCAGAGTTGGGTTGAGCCCATCTTATTTTCGTTATTGAGTTCAGCCCACTTTTATAGAATATTTGTAATGGGCCTTAAACCCAAAGTTCAGTCCTATTTTGCTCTTAGAGCCTACAAGCCTTAATTTCGACATACCCATACGCGCTTAGAGATAGGAATCGTAGTTCTTCGGATGCCAATTCATCAAAGATGGTATTTTTGTCTTAAATTATCCATTTTAAAAAACTAATTTTAAGATGGCGTGCCCGGCTATCGGAGTTTCAGAACGACTTTAAATTTACTAAAAAGAACGAGGACCCGTACAAAATATGGTTACCACATTTATCACAAAAGAATCTAAGACAAAGAAAGAGTTCATCATCCAGAGGAAGAACAGAAAAGAATATGAAAAACCTAATTTAGACGACTCTGACAGACTTCGATCTTCCGTAAACCGCACTCCTAGCTCCGATTCTCCAAGGTGGAAGGGATGGCGTCACGATCTCTTTCCGGCTCTTCGAACTCTAACTCTTCGCTCTAGAACTTTCGAGAATTCTTCGAATTCTGATTTTGAAAAGTATATTATGATGTAAATTATGTTGTCTCCCTTATTGGGCCGCCGGGTTAAGTATTTATACTTAACCCTAATCAGCCGGCTTTTTCTAATATTTTCGCCAAAAATATTGAAGGATTTTCTGCGAAAATTCCTTTGCAAATGAGGGGTTCCGCCGGCTGATTCTCCTGGACTTCATTCTCGGTCGAAGACTTGATCGATTTCGCCGAAAATTCCTTTAGTTGCCAACAGCCAATTTGTGATGATATTTTCGCCGAAAATACAAGGGTATTTTTGGCGAAAATTCCATTGTAATCCGGGCAGGAATTTTCTTGAACTTGATTGGCTCCTTTGATCGATCCCGGTGCAATCCTTCGAGATTCCAATGCCTTAGACACGTCCTTGGTTACTTATTCGATGGCAAAAACCTGTGCTAACGTAAAAACACTAGAAAACCATCAAATATACCCGAAACGGGCCAAGGTAACACAAATGGCACGAGATAGGGCAATCAATTGAATATTCGTTATTCTACCCTAAAAACCATGTCTTAAGTAAAGAAATGTCGCTTAAATGAGGTTGATAATTACGTCAAATCGAGTGTCATCAAATACCCCACACTTAAGCTTTTGCTTGTCCTCAAGCAAACTGAATAGAAACGCTCATGTTCATAAATGATAAGATCAGATTAAATTGGAGCTCAATCAAACACAATGAATTATTAGACAGCTAATTCCTAGAACAAGAAACCTGACATGCATACAGATCAGCCAAACTATCTGGTCTCACTAATAAACTGCACACGACAAGTAATTAGCAACTAATTATTCACGAATTTGACCTGACCGACCAGACTCCTCACACAGGAAATATTTAGTAAAATGGGGAACTCTCGCTCTCTGTGTTTAAGGACGTGTTTCTGCTCTCGATCATTTTCTGTTACCGAATTTTGTCATAGGTTTGCAATTCGACCACATCTCCACCACTGTGACAACACGAGTATCTAGTCAAGAAGGACTTCCCTGCTAAGACCGTAATGAAATCTACACTACTTGGGTTTATGATGCGATGGATGATGGGAATGTATGATGATGGCTTGGTGCGGTGTAGCTTTCGACTAACTTCCCTCGAATCTAATCTATGGCTTCCTACCGTCTAACCAAACACGGGTGGAATGATGAATGCTCGTCCTATGATACCCTCAAGCAACCTAGCACTTATTCTTTTTCTTTACACGATTTTTCTTTCTTTTCTTTTGAACTTTTCTTTTGACTTCATTCTTCCATTTGTAGGGAGAAGAACGTTTTATTGAACTAGAAACTTTGAAACTTTTCTGATTTTTCTTTTCTTCACTTTTTTTTTCGAAATTTTCATTCTTTTCTTACTTTACTTTACTTTTTCTTTGTGCCAGATTTTTTTAGTTGCTAGAGGGATTTACACGTCTGGACATATTAGCTAAGACCACCTGTTTAATGGCTATAGGCAGGTTACCACAAACCGACTTCCGGTAGGTCAATCTAGAACTACAACCACAGGGGATCAACGGGGAATGAAAGAAATGAGAAATGGCTATAATGTATTATCGAACCGAAAGAACAGGCCAAGCTCAAGGGTCTAAACCTAGTGGATTTATCATTTGGTAGGCTATCTGTCTTAGTAGCTGAATCTACGTATACAAGTTGGTTCTCAAGTTCTAGGTTAAGCAGTCTAAGCATCATTATGAAGGTTTGAACAACAACTTAACATCAAAAATCAAGAACTGAGCCATTCTAATGCTAGAGAGATTGGAATGGAATCACGAGGCACACACAAAACACAATCAAGGGCAATCAACTAATTCTAGAGTTCAGAGTGAAGTAGAAGAACCTGGACCGAGATGATTGGTGTAGGGGATGAGCACGGGTCCTCGGAGCGGAGGGAATCTACCAAAGCGAAGCAAAGGGAATCTCCCAACTGCCTACAAAACAAAAACAAATGAAACATAAAAAGGAAACTGGGACAAGTGTCCCGGATCCACACAGAAAAAAAGTTGGACCGAAAATCCGAAAAGAATAAATAAAAAGAAAGGACAAGGAAAAGGACACCACCTGATCATGGCTGGTCAGGGGCGTCGGGGGGTGGAAAGTGGAGGTGCTCGCCGAGCTGACGTTGCCACGCCAGCTGTGCCTCATACCGCCTGTCGGCGCGGCGCATATGCTGCTGCATAATAGTCCATCTCGCCCTTGAGTGGCGTTGTCAGTGATGCGCCACTCCTGCAGTCGGTCATACAATTCACCAACATCTGCGGGGTGGTGTCGGGGCTGATGGGTCGGCGCCTGGTATGGATCGGGAATGTGTGGCGGCGACTGGTGTGCATACCCCGCTGATGGTGTGGCGAGGGTATATAATCTTGGAATTCTGGCGGCGGCTGGGGCTGTTGCTGCTCAGCATCATCTTCTTCCTCCGACTCGACCACATGCTGGAGTGGAGGATCTGCTGCTACATGGGGACTGAGGTCCAGCTCTAAGTTGTATTCGACTGCCAAATCTCCTCTAACGGTCCTAACTTGGCGTCGTGGAATGTTCGGGCCATATTCATGGCTGATGCCGAAGGAGATGATGAGCTGACCTATGAAGTTACCCCCCAGGAGTACTGCGAGGTGGCGTCCGCCTCCTGGTCTTCTGGTGGAAGATGCGTGCCAGCACCCAGCCGGGGTGGAGAGGGTAGCTCTCTCGGATGGCTCGAAGAAGCATAAGCTCCTCCTTGAGGATATGGTGGCGATCCTTGTCTGGAACATACAAAAGCGATCTACGCCAAACCACATGAATAAATTTAAAGAGTGGGTGAGAGAGGGACTTAACTGAGTCATGGCCCGTGAGGCGATCACCAGGCACTCCAGTCATATGGCTCCAAGGGGTGGTACTCCTCGTCGTCATCATCGTCGCCCTAGCCTAGGTGATGATCGTGATAATGCTCGTAGGGGATGCCTAGATGAGCAGCAAACTCATCGTAGGTGAGCTGCCTGTACACCCCACCCAGATAGAAGGTCACAACCTTCTGGCGCTGCTTCCTCTTGTGCTCATCCAGATCAAAGGTTGCCCAGAACTCCTAGAGAGCAATGTCTGGGAAATCGACAGCTATGGTGGTCAGCTCTAGGAGGTCGGCCGGTGCTAGGGCGTCATGCACATTCCGGTGGTAGTCCTCGTCGTGCTCGGAGAGGGACTCCATGGAAAGAGGGTCCACATCAGCTCCACGAATGTGCTGGATCTTCTGGAAACACTCGAAGTAGAAGTCTGGTAGACGAGCTAGAGTGCGATGGTATCCAGCCCGGCGAGGTAGTGCGGGTGGAGGACCCAAAACGGCAGGTGTGACGGGGGCGGCAGCTCCGGAGCTCGAGGCGCCATCAAGTCGCGCCTTAGTCCTGCGCTCATAAGTGGTGTTCCTAAAACCGGAGCGAAACCAGATTAGTCAACTAAAACCCTACCCCACACTTAGTAGAAAAACTCAATTTCACAAAGAAATGAAGGAAACCGAGTGGGGGTAAGCAAATCCGATTAACCGGTAATCATAGACAGTAAAATACATGCTTAGGAACAGCTAGAATCGGATAAGCGCAATCAGAGTTCAAAGAGTCAAACCGACATTTAGAAAGTCAACATTATAGCATAAAGAACCCTAATCATGGCAAGACTATCACAACGGGGAAATTGACGGCATGATATGATCTCAGATGGCAAACACAATGATATGGACAAGAATGAGCACATCAGGCAGCCAAATGATCACAACAATTCAAAGTCAAACCGACATTTTCTCAAAAGGCAACATCACAAAGAATCAATCCTATGCATAGCAACACATGATCAAATGATATGGAAATTAAGCACGAAACTCCCTAAACATGCTAGAACAGTTCAACAAGTTCAGCTAACCTAGTTCTCACGAAATCAGTCGGCACGCAAATCAAGGCAAACCAAAAAGTCAACCGAAAGTCAACACCAACGAAATTCAGCAATCCATATGTCAAAAGATTCGTATTGAAAAGTTCTACAACTTACCTTGAAGCCATGGATGCTAAAAATGAACGGTTTGGGAGGAATCGGTGAAAAATCGAAGATTCTAGGGTTTGGGAGAACTAAAGCTGTAGAGCTCCGATTCGGCTGTTCTAGGGCTTAAAACGATCGGAAAAGAGAGGGGAGTTGAGCGGCGGCGATCGGCGATGGCGGCGGCAGTGGCAAACGGCGGCGGCGGCGAGAAATAGTGGTGGCGGTCGGGTTTGAGAAAACAGGGGAAGTTTTCGGCTGTGGGTCGAAAATGAAATAAGGGAAGAGAGAGGATAAAACTGGATTTTTAAGGTGAAAATTTTGCTGATTTTCAAAGGGATTTTCGGCGAAAATAGTGATGAGTTTTCGCCGAAAATGTATGTTCAAATGCACAGCCGGATTTCAAAAGGATTTTCGCCAAAAACACAACAAATTTTCGAACCGAAAATATGAAACATGAGAATGGTCTCGAAAATTCAAAAGACGATTTCACCGAAAACAGGGTGTATTTTTCCGAAACTTTTGAACTACTCGGGTGAAAATATTTTCGCAAATCTGACCAATCTCAGAAAATCACAGTTAAATCCACAAAAATTGGAACGACCTCAATCAACTTGCAAACGACACTACGACACACAGACTACACACGAAAAATAAGAAAACAAACAAACTGACACTTTTGGCTCCCCGAACCGACTCTAAAACACTAAGTTCGACGAAAATTAAAAACGGACTCCAGCCGTGGGTTGCCTCCCACGAAATGCTCTTTTATTAACGTCCTTGAGCTGGATGATACCTGGACGGTATTAGGAGACATCCCAACTCAGATTCTCCTTAATGCTCGCGTCGGAGTTCATGAAGTACAGCTTCGGGGCTTCTCCTGTAAGCGTCTATGCAAGAGCTTGGTACGTCCATCGGGAAGATGATCAATGATCTTGAACGGTCCGAACAGCTCTCTTGAGAGGTCATCCTTCTTGAGTGTTACCATGGAAGGAATGAGGACTGTCGGCTTCTTCTTTTCTTTTATCTCCGGCTTGGTATCACCAGGATCGGTGATCGTCAGTATTTCCTTAGGAGATGCTTTCGGCTTCTCCCTCCATACTTGTTCCGGCGCCGGTTTCTCGGAACGATTTGATGGTGCAGCTGGCTCGGTGGAAGATGGCGGAATTTTTGGCCTCCAGACCATTTGGGTCTTCGTCATCTTGTTCTTTCCCCGAGGGCTGCTCAGTTTTGTGCTCGGTGGCTTAGAAGAGGCTTGCAGTTCCTTCTTCTTCTTGGGCAGCTTCTGAACCGAAGTTTCTGGCTTCTTCTTAATAACCTGTTCAATATCTGCAGCAACAACTGATCTAGAGATACTGGAAGAAGCATTAGTAACGAAGTTGACCGGAGTCAACTCCACAGTTTCAACAGCTAGGCAGTGAGATTCTTCATTCTTAGAGTCATATTTCATGCCATCGTTAAGACAAACGTTTTCGTTTCTTTACCGACCCTTAGAGTTAAAGAACCATTTGGAACGTTAATATTCATTCCAGTAGTAGCCATGAAAGGTCGACCTATGAGAATGGTAGAATCATCCGTACTAGTATCCATAATCACATAGTCAGCTAAGAACGTGAACGGACCACATTTTGTAACAACGTCTTTAATCTCTCCCTTAGGGGTTTTAAGTGATCTATCAGCAAAGACAAGTTGCATACTAGGCGGTTCAAGTTCTCCTAGGTTCAATTTTTCAAACAGGCTCATAGGCATGACATTAACAGACGCTCCTAGATCAACTAAACAACATTCAATATCAACATCATTGATGACCAAAGGTAAAGTAAAAGAACCAGGATCAGATAACTTAGCTGGATATGGAGAGGCAGGTTTCTTGATATGAATGATAGGATATCCTTCCTTGTTCCACTTCATGCCAGTCTCGATCCTTGCATTTGGCAGCAATGCTCTTGGAAAAGGAGGCTTCACGACGTACGGTGCAAGAGGAGGATCATCCTCCTTAGGCGCCGGTTCCTGTTCTCCTTCTTCCTCCGGAGTTTCAGCGATCCTGCGTAAGACAGAACAAGCATTAGCAATTAAGTTTGGGAGTTTTTGAGCGGTTACCATCTTGGCTTGCTCCTTTCTCGGATTCGGCTCTGTCTGGCTTGGAAGTTGGCCAAATGGTCGACCAAATGCTAGCATGCTCGAGATGTTGTTCACGGCTTGCTCAATTCTTTGTCCAGATGCTATCTATTCTTGATTGAGAAGAGCTTGAGCCTTGAACTGACTGTCTTGATCATCGAGTCTGGTGATGATCTGGCTGAGCTTCTTATCCAGGTCACTGACATTGTTCTCTCTTTGATGCTGCTGCCCTGGATAGGTATTATTAAGATATTGATTCTTGCGATTGCCAGGAGCAGTTCCATAATTACCCGGATTGCGATGCGGCGGCTGGTAGACACCTGCCAGCGGATGGTTAGGCTTCTGATCCTGAGCTGGACCAGCCGGGCGGTTATTCTGGTTCTGGTTATGGTTGGCGCCATTATTGTAGGGAGCTCTGTCTTGATAGTTCCCTTGCTGTCTGAAGTTATGGTAGCCAGCATAACCATTCTGATTATTAACGAAGCCTTGTTGAATGAAATTTACCTCTTCGGCAGACCAGACTTCTGTCTTACCAAAATTCTGACAACGGCCTCCGTTATGTGCGCAAGCTCCACACCGTTCGCAATCGGCAACGTAGACAGAAGCTGCCGGCGGTTTGATCGGTGTGGTAGACTTCTTTAAATGCTTCTCTACCTCTGCCTTGATTGTAGCTTCGAGATTTAGCTTGCTCCTTGATCCTTCAGATTGTCATTCCCAGTTCCTTGACTTGGAAGCACAGTTTGCGAAGTGAAGAAGAGCAGCTTCAGGTGTTAGTGCAATCCCCTTCAGCTAGAGAATTGACCCACTTGGCAGATTCTTCTCAAAGTCCTCGAGCAAAGATTTTAGCTAACTGCCTCTGCTCGAATCCATGATGAGGGCAGGTGTAGAGAAGTTCTTGGAATCGATTCCAAGTATCATACAAGCTTTCTCTTCTTTCTGGGAGAATCTGGCGATGCTGTCTTTGATAGCAGTTGTTCTGGCCGGAGGGAAGTATTCTTCAACGAAGTCCTGAGCCAGAGTATCCCAATCATTGTAATAGCCAGGTGGTTTGCCAGTAAGCCACCTCTTAGCAGGGCCTTTCAGAGAGAACGATAAAGCTCTCAGACAAAGAGTGTTTTTGTCGAGGTTTCCGCTCTTGAAAGTGCTGCAGAGATCAAGGAAGTCTGCAAGATGAGTGCACGGATTGTCTAGGGGCCTGCCTTCAAACTGTAAATCCCTAGAGATCATAGTCAAGAATGGAATCTTGATCTCATAGTCAGGATCTCCTTCAATGCGCGGAATGGCAATGGCAGATCGAACGCTAGTCGTGCTCGGCTTGTTGTAGTCTGCTAGACTCTTCTGTGCAAGGCGGTGGCGGCGGCGGTTGATCGCCATTCGGTGGTGGTGGTAATCTATCGTCCATGGCAGGAGATGGAGGAGGTGAGAGTGACTCGATGTATGAAGCGGATGAAGATGACGGTACAGGTGAAGATGGAGATGAGGAACTCTCCTTCAGTTCCTCGATCTTGATCGGAGTGATGAATGGATTGGATCTGCCTTTCTTCAGAATCTGTGATCGTAGAGATGGAGCAGAACTGCCTGGTCTCTCTGCACTCTTAGCCTGTTCGGTTTGAGAGAGAGTCCAAGGACGGTGAGGCATACACCTGTAAACCTACAGATAACAAAGACAAACAAAACCAGTGTAAAATCGAAGTGGATGGAAAGGTGAAAGATGGAAAGTAGAAGAATAAATTGCCAGTTCTTCTTTCGAACAATCAAAAGAGGTCCCCGACAACGGCGCCAATTTGGTGAACGCGCAGTCGTTGTGATGCGTTTCACACAAATAACTAACAAAGCTAACAAAAGCTAGGGTAGATCGTATTCCAAGGGTCTTCTAAGATTGACTACTTCAAAACTGGCAAAATACTCGAATGTAAACACTTCGTGCGTGGTGTGAGTTCCACGACTTCTAACTCTAAGAAATGCGGAGAAAATTAAAAATTAAACTAAAGCAGATTGGAAATTAGGGTTGAAAACAAGGATGACAAACGAACTTAGACTTTGAATCCCCCTTCGTTCCCCAGAGCATTGGCAATCAACAGATCAGCGGATTTCGATTCTCATTCAATCAATTACTAAGACACCACCATAACTCCTTACCCTTAGGTTTAAGACCGGCGAACGTTCGCTCTATCCGTTCTAACTACCAAGATTAACTAGCCGCCCGGGTATGTCGCCTCTCGCAACGACTTAATTAACTGGTGCAATTACTAACGATTTATGAGTTACTCTTGCAGTGGATTAACCCTAACGGTTCCTACGAAAGGCACGCTCCAATTATAAGGTTAATTGTTCAATTCGATGTTCTAAAGTAAGGCGAGCGTTCGCTTCTATCCTTAGCTTAACAAGAATCTAATCTAGGTGATCAATCCAGACAAGAAACATGAACAAGGAAGAACAAATCAAACATGAAAGAGAACTGATTGAATTTTGAATCTAATCACCGCCGATCCGTGACCGCTTTAAAGCCCTGGGTCACTTAGGGTTCATCTAGTCTAAGCTCTAACGAGTTTAGCTACTCATGTTTATCACAAAAGAATCTAAGATAAAGAAAGAGTTCATCATCCAGAGGAAGAACAAAAAAAGAATCTAAAAAACCTAATTTAGACGACTCTAACAGACTTCGATCTTCCGTAAACCGCACTCCTAGCTCCGATTCTCCGAGGTGGAAGGGATGGCGTCACGATCTCTTTCGGCTCTTTGAACTCTAACTCTTTGCTCCAGAACTTTCGAGAATTCTTCGAATTCTGATTTCGAAAAGTATATTATGATGTAAATTATGTTGTCTCCCTTATTGGGCCGCCGGGTTAAGTATTTATACTTAACCCTAATCAGCCAGATTTCTTCTAATATTTTCGCCGAAAATATTGAAGGATTTTCGGCGAAAAATTCCTTTGCAAATGAGGGGTTCCACCGGCTGATTCTCCTGGACTTCATTCTCGGTCGAAGACTTGATCGATTTCGCCGAAAATTCCTTCAGTTGCCAACAGCCGATTTGTGATGATATTTTCGCCGAAAATACAAGGGTATTTTCGGCGAAAATTCCTTTGTAATCCGGGCAGGAATTTTCTTGAACTTGATTGGCTCCTTTGATCGATCCCGGTGCAATCCTTCGAGATTCCAACGCCTTAGACACGTCCTTGGTTACTTATTCGATGGCAAAAACCTGTGCTAACGTAAAAACACTAGAAAACCATCAAATAGACCCGAAACGGGCCAAGGTAACACAAATGGCACGAGATAAGGCAATCGATTGAATATTCGTTATTCTACCCTAAAAACCATGTCTTAAGCAAAGAAATGTCGCTTAAATGAGGCTGATAATTACGTCAAATCGAGTGTCATCAAGCATCTCTTGGTAATCAAAACTCAAAGCACTACCCAGGTAAATCATGGAAATATGGAGGGAAACTAAATGGTAAGGCGAAAAAGTAGAAGAATAATTTGCCAACTCTTTTTTCAAACAATTAGAAGAGTCCCCGGCAACGGCGCCAATTTGAGCTGCAGTTTTAGTGGTATCAAATAACTAATCTACCAGGCCAGACTAGATCGTATTCTACTCGAGGTCTCTTCTTCTTGTCTACTCAAATATAAAGGCAGATTACTTAGGTTTAAACATGTTGTGCGTGGTGTGAGTTCCACGACTTCTAATCTAATAAACAAGAAAAATAAAAGACAGAAAGATTAAAAAGGTTGACTAACAGGAAGATAGACAAACTTTGATTTCGAATCCCCATTAGATCACCAGGGCAACAACAATCACAAGACCTGCGGTTTTCAATTCTTATTCAATCGGTTTCTATACACCACCATAACTCCTGACCCTTAGGTTTAAGACTGGCGAACGTTCGCTCTATCCGATCTAACTACCAAGATTAATTAGCCGCCCGAGTACGGTCGCTTCTTGCGATGACAAAACTAACTGGTGCAATTACTAGTGATTAATGAGTTACCCTTGAAGCGGATTAACCCTAACTGGTTCCTACAAAAGGCACACTCCAATGAATAGGTTAATTGGTTGAATTGATGTTCTAAAGTAAGGCGAACGTTCGCTCTATCCTTATCTTAACAAGAATCTAAACTAGGTGATCAAGGAAGACAAGTTTATACGCCAAAGCAGGGAAGCTGTCTGGTGACTAACCCTAGCTTGCATAAACCTAATCTAGGCGACCAACCAGAATAGAAACATAAACAATCAAGAACAAAACAACCATGCAAAGAGAAACTGATTGAACTTTGAATCTAATTACCGCCGATCCGTGACCGCTTTAAAGCCCTGGTCACTTAGGGTTCATCTAGTCCAAGCTCTACAAGTTTAGCTACTCATATTAGATACAAGAGAATCGAAAACAATCAAGGAATACATCTCAGGTAGGAAGAACAGAGAAGAACTGTAAAACCTAATTTGATGAATCTGTGAAGCTTCAATCTCCTGGATCTTCAACTCTCAGCTCCGAGGTGGAAGGATGGCGTCACGATCTCTCCACAATTCTTCGAACTCTCTAAACTCTATCTATCACCCTAGAGTCGGCTGACTCTCAAAAGTCTGATTTGATTGTGTGAAAATATGAATAATGAATCCCCTCCTTGTAGCAGCTGCTTCTTTAAATAGGGTTGATTAGGGTTTGCCAATTCTGCCGTGGAAAAGGAAGGAGTTTTCGGCGAAAACTTAAGGAGTTTTTGGCGAAAAACTCCAGTTAAAATCCCATGTGTGTATCTCTTCAATAGTTTTTGGCGAAGACTTTGACTTTTCGTCGAAAACTTCTTCACAGTCGACTGTGGGTTTCTGAAGGTAATTTCGCCGAAAACTTTATAATATTTCGGCGAAAACATTGTGATGGGCAGTTGGATCTTCGGTTCTGACAACGGTTTGATTTCTGGTTTGATTCTGGTTCACTCCTTGAGGTCTTGAACACGCCCGTGGCTACGTAAATGATGGCAAAAACCTGTGCTATCACAAAAACACTAGAAAACCATCAAATAGACCCAAAAAGGGCCAAAGTAACCAAATCGGTAGGAAATAGGGTAGTTGAGTGAATATTCGCTATTTTATCCCTAAAACCATGTTTCAAGCAAGGAAATGCTGTTTAAATGAGGCTTAAAATCACGTCAAATTGAGTGTCATCATGGTGTCTGAAAACTGAATGAATAGGAGTTAAAAACTGCTGGTCTTGTGATCGCCAATGCTTTGGTGATCTTAGGGGGATCAAAGTCTAAGCTTGTCTGTCATCTTGTTAAGTCAAACCAGTCTTTCAATCTGTCTTTTATTTTCTTTTCAATTTTCCTGCCTCATAGTTTAGAAGTCGTGGAACTCACACCACGCAACTTGTTTAAACCTGAATAGATTGCCAACTTCTTTTAGTAGTCAATTAGAAGAAACCTCGAGAGATTTGATCTAGTCTACTTCTGTAGATTAGTTATTTGATAAACATGTTTACAACGTTCATTAGTGTCCTCAAGATCTGGAACTTCAGGGATCCTTGGCTCCTGGTGTGGTGCCGACATCAATGCCTGGTCTGGTGTTCGGCTGGGCCCGGGGCCGGTGTAGTCTTGGCCCGACATTAGTGCTCGGGGACAGATCGGCATTAGCATCAAGGCTTGATGTTGAGGCTTTGGTGTTTTCCTCTCTAATAAGGTGTAGCAATTCTTGGTGAACCTCTCAACATCCTCTTCATGGCCACCCTTGCTCCATGACTCCATGCATGAGTTGATCCGGTTCTTGAAAGATTTGACCGGCTCCGGGTCAAGGGCAGTTTTGGTCGTGTCCAAGGTACGGTTGGCTCATCATTTCCATCTTCTTGAGAAGGATTCAACCTCGAATCCGGATCTGCATAGATATCATCATAAAAAGGAGTTAAGTCAGCAACATTAAATGTGGCACTAACTTCATAAGTATTAGGAAGATTAAGAACATAGGCACTATTGTTAATCCTTTGAAGAACAGTATAGGGTCCATCCCCTCTAGGCAGTAGCTTGGATTCCTTTGCTCAGAAAATCTGTCTTTCCTAAAGTGAATCCACACTTGATCTCCAACTTCAAATCTTTTCTCCTTTCTTCCCTTGTTTGCATTGCGGATGTACTGAGCAGTTCTCTTCTCAATGTTAGCTTTTGCCTTATCATGAAACTTGCGAACATACTCAGCCTTTGTTGGCCATATGCATCTAAGAACTCATGTATAAGCAGTGGTGATAAATCCAAAGGGGTTAAGGGGTTAAATCCATAAACAAGCTCAAATGGTGAGTATTGAGTTGCTGAATGCACAACCCTATTGTAAGCAAATTCTACGTGTGGTAAGCAATCCTTCCAAGTTTTATGTTGGATTTAATGACAGCCCTAAGCATTTGAGACAAGGATCTATTCACTACTTCAGTTTGGACATCCGTTTGTGGGTGGAAGTGGTTGAAACATGAGCTTGGTGCCTAACTTAGCCCACAAAGTTTTCCTAAAGTAGCTTAAAAACTTTGAGTCCCTATCCGAAACTATGGACTTGGGAATTCCATGCAACCTAACTATTTCTCTAAAGAATAGGTCAGCAATGTAGGATGCATCATCAGCTTTGTGGCATGGAATAAAACGAGCCATCTTAGAAAATTGGTCCACTACCACAAAGATGGAATCCCTACCCTTCTTAGTCTTAGGCAATCCTAACACAAAATCCATAGATAAATCAACCCAAGGATGCTCAGGAATAGGTAAAGGGGTGTATTACCCATAGGGTTGAAGATGTGATTTAGCTCGTTGGCATTTAGAACACTGAGCAATGAGCTTCTCCACATCATGGCACATCTTAGGCCAATAAAAGTGCTCCTTAAGGCAGGCCACAGTCTTGGACACTCCAAAGTGCCCCATGAGTCCTCTTCCATGAGCTTCTAGTATCAAGACAGTCTGCACGAATGGTTAGGTAGGCACAGTTTGGACTCTTTGAACAGGTAGCCATCTTGTTTGTAAAATTTTCCAAATTCTCCCTGCTCACAAGCCTCGAAAATATTCTTGAAATCAAGTTTAGTAGCATATAGTTCCTTAATGTATTCGAAGCCAATGAACTTAAAGGACAGAGATTAGGGCATACCTTCGTGATAGGGCATCAGCCACTACATTCCCCTTATCGTATTTGTATTGGATGACGTAGGGAAAGGATTCAATGAACTCCATCCACCTAGCGTGTCTCTTGTTGAGCTTGTGTTGAGCTCTCAAATATTGGAGGGATTCATGATCAATGTGGATGATGAACTCCTTCGACCACAAGTAATGTTGCCACGTCTTGAGGGCTCTTACCAAAGCATAGAGTTCTTTGTCATACATCGGATAATTGAGTGTGGCTCCACTCAAATTCTCACTGAAATAAGCGATGGGCCATTTCTCTTGCACAAGGATGGCTCCCATCCCTACTCCAGAGGCATCACATTCGACTTTAAAGGGCTTGGTGAAGTCAGGTAGCATGAGTAGTGGTGCTTCAGTAAGTTTCTTCTTCAAGGCATCAAAGGCCTCTTGTTGGGTTATCCCCACTTGAACGGAGTGTTCTTCTTGATGACAGTCGTGAGAGGGGCAGAAATAGTGCTGAATTCCCTCATAAATCTTTGATAGAAGCTGGCCAGCCCACGAAAACTCCTAACATCCATGATGTTTTGGAGTGTTGGCCAAGATTTGATGGCTTCTATCTTGTCCTCGTCAACCCTAATACCTGCTGAGCTAACAACAAAACCAAGAAAAATAAGGTGATGTATGCAAAAGGTGCACATAGTTTTTCTTTCCTAAGGGTTTCTAGGACAAATTTTAGGTGACCTAAGTGATCTTCTAGGGTTTTGGAATAAATCAGAATATCGTCAAAGTAAACTACCACAAATTTCCCTATGAAATATCTAAGGACTTGATTCATTAACCTCATGAAGGTACTAGGTGCATTAGTTAAACCAAAAGGCATGGCCATCCATTCGTATAGACCTAGCTTAGTTTTGAAGGCAGTTTTCCATTCATCACCCTCCGTCATTCGGATTTGGTGATAGCCTGATTTTAAATCAATTTTTGAAAATATCGTAGCATCTGCAATTCATCAAGCATATCATCTAACCTAGGGATACGGTGTCGATACTTAATTGTGATACTGTTTATGGCACGACAATCGACACACGTCTGCCAAGTTCCTTCCTTCTTTGGTACAAGGATGACTGGTCTGACACAAGGGCTCGTTCTTTCTGATGTGAACCACGGAGTCAAGATCCGAGACCCTTCCACCTCTTGATGGGAACCACGACTAAAATGCTCCACGACCCGAACACCTTCTATTGATAGCAATCACGCAAGTTGAATCTATGAAACCTGGCGGTTGAGTACTAAGACCCACTAAAGTCTAGGAACCTTAGTTTCCGGTCGAAGGTGCCACTCCAGAAGATGAATGTTTCTGACGATAAGCCAAACCTTAAGCTATGCAACAACGAGCAAAGACTTGAAGGGAAAAGAACATAGTTTTGTGTTTAATTTAATCAAAGGGAATCTTCCTTACAATGAAGGCCGGCGGCCTTTATTTATAGGGAGGTATTCGTGAACAAGGTCTACGAATCCTCCTAAAACTCTAACTCTAAAAATATTAAAGAAATAAAACTAGAGTTCTAATTAGAGAACTAAAAAGACTAAAAAATTCCTAAATAACCGAGTCTAAGAGAAATCCAAAACAAATACTAAAAGGGAAGAAAATCACCAAAATAGTCTCAGAAAACCCTAATCTGGCAAAACTAGGAAAAATCCTAAATAATGTCAGAGCTAGAACAGGAGACCGGCTCAAATCCGTGTTGGGCGCGAATTTCGTGTTTGCATCAGATGCGGTCTTCGTGTTCGTATCGGGTGCGTATGTCGTGTCCACATCCGGTGCTGATGCCGCGTCCGTGTCGAGCGCGGATGCCGTGTCCGCGCCGGGTCCAGATTTCTTGTCCTCCACATACAAGGTCTTTATGTCCTTCGCCAATTTGGCTCCTTCTTGGATGGGATTCGTTGGAGGTTAACCTATGGGCCATAAGGTTGCTAAGGCCTTTGGAAAATCCCCAAAGGCTTGAGCCATTTGTTTGCTCGGCCCAAAGTGCCTCTTTGTGGCACCCGTGCCCGGGCACAACGCCTGTGGCTGGCTCGACTCTCGTCCTTCTCCACATCTGGCCAGGCCTTTTAAGTTCCGCTTTGGGACTTCTTTTAAGGGTGCCTTAGAGATGTCTCCAGGTAGGACTTTGACCTTGGGGCCCATATGTATCGACTTGGGGCCTTGACCCGATGTTAGGCTCCGCCCGAGGTCGATGCTGGGGCTCGGCCTCAGCATTAGTGTCTGGCTTGGTTCATCTCCTTATCTTGATCTAGCCTTCACTCCTTAGAGGTTTTATCGACCTTCAGGAGGGTGTATCCCTTTCTGGTGAGCCTGTCTGCATCTTCCTCATGTTGGTCTTGGCTCCAGGCTTTCATATAGGAGTTGAGCCTCTCTTTGAAGATCTTTGTTCAGCTCCCGGTCAGGGGTTGTTCTGGTCGGGTCCAAGGCATAAGGGGCTCATCATTCCCCTCTTCTTGCGAAGGATTCGGCCTCGAATTTGGATCTACATAAGCTTCATAATAATAGGGTGTTAAGTCAGACACATTAAAGGTGGCACTAACCCCATATGAATTTGGTAAATCAAGAACATAGGCATTAATGTTGATCCTCGGAAGGACCATGTAGGATTTCCTTTGCTCAGGAAGCCTTTCCTTCCTAAAGTGGATCCATACTTGGTCTCTGACTTCAAAGATCTTCTCCTTCCTGCCTCGATTAGCATTGCGAATGTATTGGGCAGTCCTTCTCTCAATGTTGGCTTTGGCCTTTTCGTGCAGCTTCTTGACATACTCATGTATATGAAGAGGTGATAAATCCAAAGGGATTGAGGGATTAAATCCATAAACAAGTTCAAAAGGTGAGTATTGAGTGGCTGAATGCACAACCCTATTGTAAGCAAACTCTACGTGAGGCAAGCACTCTTCCCAAGTTTTAATATTGTTTCAGATAATAGCCCTTAGCATTTGGGATAAGGATCTATTCACAACTTCTATCTGACCATCGGTTTAAGGGTGGCAGGTGGTGGAAAACATCAATTTCGTTCCTAGCTTAGCCCACAAGGTTTTCCAAAAGTAACTTAGGAACTTTGAATCCCTATATGAGACTATTGTTTTAGGGACTCCATGCAACTTAACTACCTCTTTAAAGAATAAGTCAGCTATGTGTGAGGCATCATTAGTCTTGTGGCAAGCAATAAAATGAGCGATCTTAGAGAACCTATCAACTATCACAAAGATAGAATCTCTTCCCTTCCTAGTTTGAGGCATCCCTAATACAAAATCCATAGATAAATCAACCCCAAGGGTGTTCAAGAATAGGTAAGGGGGTGTATAGGCTATAAGGTTGGAGATGTGACTTAGCGCTTTGGCATTTGGAACACTGGGCTATGAGCTTCTCAACACCATGTCGCATCTTTGGCCAATAAAAGTGTTCCTTAAGGGTGGCTATGGTATTGGCCACTCCAAAATGTCCCATGAGTCCTCCTCCATGAGCCTCTAGTGTTAGGACAGTCTTGCAAGAATGATTAAGCAAACAAAGCTTGGATCCCTTAAATAAATAACCATATTGTCTGTAGAACTCCCCGAATCCTCCCTGTTCACAAGCTTCAAAAATACCCTTGAAATCATGGTTAGTAGCATAGAGGTCTTTGATATATTCGAAGCCAATGAATTAAGTAGTAAGGACAGCAATTCGTGTGTACCTTCGAGAGAGGCATCAACCACTACATTCTCCTTATTCCTTGCTAGAATTTGATGATATAGGGAAAGGATTCGATAAACTCTACCCATTTGGCATGTCTCTTATTGAGCTTGTGTTCAACTTTGAGATATTTGAGGGACTCATGATCCGTGTGGATGATGAATTCCTTGGGCCATAGGTAATGTTGCCAGGTCTTCAAAGCCCTTACCAATGCATATAGTTATTTGTCATAGGGGGGTAGTTGAGTGTGGCTCCACTCAATTTCTCACTGAAGTATGCAATTGGTCTCCCTTCTTGAATGAGGACAGCCCCAATTCCCACTCTAGAAGCATCACACTCGATTTCAAAGGTTTTGGTGAAATCAGGCAGCATGAGCAATGGGGCGTCAGTCAGCTTCTTCTTCAAGGCCTCAAAGGCCTCCTGTTGGGGTGTTCCCCAATAAAAGGGTGCATTCTTTTTTATCACAGCCGTGAGTGAGGCAAGAATGGTGCTGAAATATCTCACAAACCTCCGGTAGAAACTGGCCAGTCCATGGAAACTTCTAACATCAATGATGTTTTGTGGAGTTGGCCAGGACTTGATGGCTTCATTCTTTTCTTCATCGACCCTTATACGTGCTTAACTAACAACAAAGCCAAGAAAAATAAGGTGATATGTGCAAAGGTGCACTTGGCCATGTTAGCATATAATTGTTCCTTCCTTAGGGTGACAAATTTTAGGTGCCCAAGGTGATCATCTAGGGTTTTGGAATAGACCAAGATGTCATTAAAGTACACTACCACAAATTTTCCAATGTATGATCTAAGGACCTTATTCATTAATCTCATGAAAGTACTAGATGCATTAGTTAAACCAAAGGGCATAACCATCCACTCATATAACCCTAACTTGGTTTTAAAAGCAGTTTTCCATTCATCACCTTCCTTCATTCGAATTTGGTGATAGCCTGACTTAATATCTATTTTAAAGAAGATAGTAGATCCATGTAACTCATCAAGCATATCATCTAACCTAGGGATGTAGTGTCGGTACTTAATTGTGATGTTATTGATGGCTCAGCAGTCGACACACATCGTCCAAGTTCCTTCCTTCTTTGGCACAAGGATGACTGGTACAACACAAGGGCTCATGCTCTCCCTCACATATCCCTTGTCCATCAGTTCCTCTACTTGTGTCTGGATCTCCTTGGTCTCTTCAGGATTGGTTTTGTAGGCTGCCTCATTTGGTAAGGTTGCTCCAGGCACTAAGTCAATTTTGTGCTCAATTCCTCTAAGTGAGGGCAGTCCACTTGGAATCTCTTCGGTAAACACATCCTTGAATTCTTGCAAGAGTGAGACAATGATGCTAGGAAACAAAGTGTTAGGGTTAGAAATCAAGCATTCTTTATAGAGAATGACCACCAAGGGTTTCCTAGTAGTTAGGATTTGCTTGATCTCACTAGGGGTGGCTAACAGGCTTTCTCTCCTCTCTTCCTCACTCCTTTGAGCTCTAGACCCTCTAGGGTTTTGTGTTTCTGTTTTTGTACTCAAGGGTTCACTCGTTTGTTCTCTCTTCTCTCTATTTTTTAGCTCTCTCTCTCTTTCTTCTCACAACTGGCCCTCCTATCCAATTAATCATGTAGGATCTCGATTGGTGATAGGGGTTTTAACTTGTACTTGGTGTCTCCATGGATGAGGCTATAATTGTTGGTCCTTCCATCATGTTTGGAGAACCTATCAAACTTCCATGGTCTTCTAGGTAAGATGTGAGCAACGTCCATGGGGACTACATCACATATAATTAGGTCTGTGTACCTTCCGATGCTAAACGACACATAAGTCCGGAATTGCACCCTCAACTCCCCACAGTTACTAATGCGAACCGCCTCCTCTAGGAAGGGATCGACTCAACACCCAAAACTATATTATCAGCCCCACGAGAACCTAACCTTTGAAACCGCGGAGAACACTTGAAATCCACTAAGTATTGACTTAGGAACCCCAAGGTATTCGGTCGAATTGGTGCCACAAACAAAGGATGATAGCCTTTGATGATAAACTAAACCTTAAGCTAAGCAACAACGAGCAAAGACTTGAAGGAAAAGAAACTAAGTTCTGAAATTTTCAATAATCAAAATAATCTCCCTTACAATGGTGGCCGAGGCCCCTATTTATAGCTCAAGGGTGGCCAAGGCCGGTTCCAACTCTAACAAGGAAAAACTTAAAATAATCCTAAAAGATAGGCCGAGGAAACTATTAAAATAAACAAAGTTGTCCGAAATTAAAACTCCTAAACCAGCAAAATCGAGCAAAACCCTAATCCGGGCGGATTAGGGCAAATCCGGCTTTCCTTGTCCGGTGGGATTGGGAAACCTCCGGGCGCGGGCAGGAATCCGGATGCGGCTAGGAAAAGTGCCTGGAACGCGCGGGTGGCATTTTTTGTAATTACCACGGGTTCCGGGTGACCGGGTGGTCGGGTGACGTCCTTCGGCTCTGATGACCGGCCCAGCATCATTCGCTCCGGACCCGGTGCTAGGGTTTTGGTGATGCCGTGCTGTTCTGGCCTTCTGCTTGACATTTCCTCGGACAAGTGGGGTTCTCTCCAAGTCTTCTGTCCTCCTGAACCTTCTGGCATCAACTTGTCCGCTAGATTCTGAGTGTTGAGCAGGGTTATCCGGGGCAGGGGCTGGTTGTCCGTATCCGCTGGGGCTGGGGCAGTGTCCTTAGGAAGCCAACCTGTCTTGGCCACATATTCTCGAATCCTCTTGTCTTATGTACGCCAGAACTCTCTCCAGATGGCTTTTGGCGTGTGCTTGACTTAGGGGATCGAGGAGGGGAAGTTAGGGAAAGGCTGAGACTCAGTTCCTGGTCTAGTGCTTAGGTTCTCGGCCAGTAACATGGCTTGGAACTCCCTTCCATCTCGGGTGCCTTCCTTCCCGTTGGGGCAGACCTGAGCTTGTTCTTCAGTTCATTTCTGGGCTTGAGAGCTCGTAAGTAGCCAGCCCTCAATGCTAGGTTCTTTTTGTATGGCCCTAGGGCTTTGCCACCCACGGGGAACCCTGGTGGCGTGCATGGGTACTGGTGTTTACTGGGGTAGCTAGGCCGGGTCATATCATCCTCCTCTTCTTGACTAGGATTTGTCCCCAAATCCATCTCGGGGCCTTTTCCAGATCCCATTACTCTTTCCCAAACTTCAGCAATCTTGTTAGCTAAGGTCGGGGATGACTCAGCTTCGTCGGTAGTCTTAGGGGTGTCATTTGAGTCGGTAACGGACCAAATCTCAGATTCGTCTGTGTCTTCTCCCTCAGTCTCCATTTCTTCCTCTTCTGAAATACCATTAACGGTGATGTTAAGGCTCGGGAGCTGCTGGGCGAGGGTTCCTCACTCATATCCTCATCCGAGTCCGTTTCTGGATCTTCTTGGCTCGGGGCAACTTTTAAAATCCGTCGGGAGATGATTTCCCATTGAATCTCGGGACGGGTGGCCATTGGTTCCATGACCGTCGGGGCCGCCAGGTGGCCGTCGGGGCCGGCGCTCTGCGTCAGGTCGTCAATGAGTCCTCCTTCTGTCTTCAGGCCAAAATTGGCCGAGGGATTGTTCAAAAATCACGGGGTAGGCCGACTGGCATCATTCGGCTCGGACAGGATGTCCGGGGCAGTCGTGATGCTGGGCCGGGGCAGGTCCGGAGCTGGTCCGGGGCAGGCCTGCTCGGCATCAGTCCGTGTGACCGGGGTGATCACTCGGCTGTTGAAGGCTGAAAATTTTTCTAAGCCTTCCTCATCAACTTCTTCTCCTTCACTGGACTCTTCCTCAATTTCATTATTAATTGGCTCCTCCTCATCGTCCGTCACAACTTCTCCTTCTCTAAGCATCATGGCTCGGGTGTTAGGGCATTCCCTTGCCATGTGACCCCTTCCTTGACACTTGAAGCACACAATGGCACTAGGCCGGGCATTAGTAGTAGGAATTTTAGAGCTAGGGTTAGGTGTTACCCGTGATGCCGACCCCTGGTTAGGGTTTGGCCTCAGTCCAGAATTCCTGCTAGGGTTTGGCCTATAAGGAGTGTGTCCGGCACTCCTGTCTCCTGTCACAGGGGCACTGATTGGTGGCGGGGTAGCAGCCCTTCTTCCAAGCCCATTCTTCAATTCTTTCTCAACCTTAATAGCCGTGATTACCAAGTCATCATAGTCAACAAAGTTTAGGATGTTGACTTGGTGTAGGATCTCTCTTCGTAGCCCTCCAGTGAACCTGGCTATTTTAGCATCCACATATTCACTCAGATCAAGTCTTGTGACCAAGATCTTCATCTCCTGACTATACTCCTCAACTGACATGTTCCCTTGCCTCAGAAGTTGAAGCTTTCCGTGCAAATCTCTATTGTAACTGCTCGGGACAAACTTTCTTCTCATCTTCCTCTTAAGACTCCTCCAACTAGGAATGGGTCTTCTTCTTCTCTCCTGATCTGATTTCTGAGCTGTGCCCACCATAAAGCAGCAAAGTCAGTAAACTCTAGTGTGGCTAGGGTTACCTTTTTCCGCTCGGAGTAGTTATGGCACTCAAAGAAGTCTTCCATCCTCCTTTCCCAATCGATGTACTCATCAGGGTTTGCCTTGCCAGCAAACTTGGGTATGTTGAGCTTAAGACTGCTCACATCATCATCTTCCTCCTGCTCATTCCTCCTTGGCCGCCGGGGGCCATCTCCATTCGGGGCTCCCATCTGATCGACAAGTCGGGTGAGGGTCTGAGTCATGGCGGTCAGTTGTGCTTCCATGGCAGTAAGCCTCTCATCTGCCATGATTAGTACTTGAACAAGAACCTCACAAAATCACTCTAAGAAACCTCACACACTTTTTTCTTACCACTCGTGTATGAAATTTTAAAGTCACTCAAATTAGGGTTTTCTTTGAAAATTCCACAACAAAGACAATTCCAATTCAAGTAGTTGCAAGTTTCTTCGAAGCTTTGAAGTCTAAGTCTACCAATGACACAAAACAAGACCTTATACCTAGGGTTTCAGATCTCTAGGGCCAGAATCTTGATGCTAGGTCGTGGGATAACAAGACAACAAATTTGGGTGTTCTACTAAGAAGACTACTAGCTAAACTTATGAAAAACCCCTGTTCTTGAACTTAATCTTCTTCCTTGATTGTGAACGTGGCCTTGCTTTTTAGCTAGGTCAAATTTTTTTTAATTTTATTTTTGAAGACCTTGATTCTTTTCTTTTCTTTTTCTTAGACTGTTTTTGTAATTTTCTTTGATCGGCCACAGCTTTTTCTCACAAAAAATTAAAGAAAGGTAGAAGACTAGAACAAACACAATGAAGCTATTTTTAGGGTTTTTCTGAAAACAACGAAAGCTAAAAGATATGAATTCAAGTAGAAGAACCTGAAAACTGGATAGATTGTTGGTCCAAGAGTTCAACCGTGCTCTGATACCAGCTGATGCGAACCGCCTCCTCTAGGAAGGGATCGACTCAACACCCAAAACTATATTATCAGCCCCACGAGAACCTAACCTTTGAAACCGCGGAGAACACTTGAAATCCACTAAGTATTGACTTAGGAACCCCAAGGTATTCGGTCGAATTGGTGCCACAAACAAAGGATGATAGCCTTTGATGATAAACCAAACCTTAAGCTAAGCAACAACGAGCAAAGACTTGAAGGAAAAGAAACTAAGTTCTGAAATTTTCAATAATCAAAATAATCTCCCTTACAATGGTGCCCGAGGCCCCTATTTATAGCTCAAGGGTGGCCAAGGCCGGTTCCAACTCTAACAAGGAAAAACTTAAAATAATCCCAAAAGATAGGCCAAGGATATTAAAATAAACAAAGTTGTCCGAAATTAAAACTCCTAAACCGGCAAAATCGAGCAAAACCCTAATCCGGGCGGATTAGGGCAAATTTGGCTTTCCTTGTCCGGGTGGGATTGGGAAACCTCCGGGCGCGGGCAGGAATCCGGACGCGGCTAGGAAAAGTGCCTGGAACACGCGCGGGTTCCGGGTGACCGGGTGGTCGGGTGACGTCCTTCGGCTCTGATGACCGGCCCAGCATCATTCGCTCCGGACTCGGTGCTAGGGTTTTGGTGATGTCGGGCTGTTCTGGCCTTCTGCTTGACATTTCCTCGAACAAGTAGGGTTCTCTCCAAGTCTTCTGTCCTCCTGAACCTTCTGGCATCAACTTGTCCGCCAGATTCTGAGTGTTAAGCAGGGTTATCCGGGGCAGGGGCTAGTTGTCCATATCCGCCGGGGCTGGGGCAGTGTCCTTAGGAAGCCAACCTGTCTTGGCCACATATTCTCGAATCCTCTTGTCTTCTGTACGCCAGAACTCTCTCCAGATGGCTTTTGGCGTGTGCTTGACTTGGGGGATCATGGAGGGGAAGTTAGGGAAAGGTTGAGACTCAGTTCCTGGTCTATGGCTTAGGTTCTCGGCCAGTAACATGGCCTGGAAGTCCCTTCCATCTCGGGGTGCCTTCCTTCCCGTTGGGGCAGACCTGAGCTTGTTCTTCAGTTCATTTCTGTGCTTGAGAGCTCGTAAGTAGCCAGCCCTCAATACTAGGCACTTTTTGTATGGCCCTAGGGCTTTGCCACCCACGGGGAACCCTGGTGGCGTGCATGGGTACTGGTGTTTACTGGGGTAGCTAGGCCGCGTCATATCAGTTACTGAGCTAGCGTAGTTTATAGGGCTTAGGGTGCTTCTGAGTTTGAAGGCATAGGCCCTTCACTAGATCATTGCTTACAGCATTGGTGCAACTTCCTCCATCAATCACCATACTACAAATTTTATCTTTAATTACACACCTGGTGTGAAAGAGGTTATCTCTTTACTCCCATCCTTTCTCTACTACTCGCGCACTGAGGAGTCTCCTAGAGACGACAGAGAATCAACGGACATGTATTGAACGGGTGCTAGCTTCATGGCTGGACAAGAAACTATCTACTGTGTCAGGTGGCGCATCGGGGGTGACTAGGGCGCCAGGGCTGGATAGTGCATCGGGGATTGGGCGTAGCACATCTGAGGCGAAGGCCTAGGTGGTGCTGGGGCTTGGATCATGTTGTGAGCCGACGCTTGCGCAAGGGCTCGGGCCATTACTCGAGTGATAACATGAGTCGTGGTCGAGCTTGGTGGCGCTTTGGGGGTTAAGCCGTTGTTGGACGGGAATCGGGGCCTGGTGTGGTAGCTGGATGCTGGCCTAGTACTGGCCCGGTGTTGATTGTAGGACTGGCTTGGTGTTGTCCTGATGCTGGCCCAGAGCTGGCCCTGTGCTGGCTTGATGTTGGCCCGGGGCTGGCCCTGTGCTGGCCCGATGCTAGTCTGGGGCTGGCCCTGTGCTGGCTTGATGCTGGTCCAGGGCCGGTTGAAATTCAGCCTCATCTCTCTAATCTCTCGATCGTAGCCTTCATCTAGGCCAACATTTGGGATATGGCCGGCAAGGTGGCTTCCAGCAAGGCTAACTTCTCCTTTTTCATGATTAGTAAAAGAACAAAATACCTCACAAAATTCACTCTAACGAACCTCATTCTCTCTGGTTTTACCTCTTGTGTTTATAAAATTTAAAGTAGCACTAAAAAAAGGAAAACAGAACATGTTAAATTCGGCTCAAGTAGTTGCAAGTTTCTTCATGGCTACCAGGTATGGACTTATCATAACGTGTGGCACCAAAGACTTGAATTCTAAGGTTATTTCTCTGGCCAACAAGTATCCTCCTGTGTGACATGATGCTCGGATTAAATTAGCCTAGTGATGATGATATTAGGGTTTTGGTTCACGAAAACCCTAGCAACGAAAGCTATAACAATTTTCTATTTCTCTACCCCTCTTCTTGAACATAACTTACAAGGGAAAGACTTTTGGGCAAGGTGACCTTGCTTTATTTTTCTGTTATCTTATGAAGATTTTTCTTGATGGTTTTTGAATGGCCACCAGCTTTTTCTGCCTTACAATTGAAATTAAATACAAGAAACTTAAATAGATGGGGATCTTTTCGAAGCAATTTTCTAAGACAAGAAAGTAAAGGGTATGAATCCAAGAATAAACCTGGAAGCTGGGATAGATTGCCGTCCTAGTGTTGAACCAAATGCTCTGATACCAAGACTTATGTGAACCACGAAGTTAAGATTCGAGACCCTTCCACCTCTTGATGGAAACCACTACTAAAATGCTCCACGGCCCGAACACCTTCTACTAATAATAGCAAGCACTCAAGTTGAATCTATGAAACCTGGCGGTTAAAAACTAAGACCCACTAGCACACGAAGTCTAGGAACCTTAGTTTCCGGTCGAAGGCGCCACTCCAAAAGATGGATGCTTCTGACAATAAGCCAAACCTTAAGCTATGCAACAACGAGCAAAAACTTGAAGGGAGAAGAACATAGTTCTGTGTTTAATTTAATCAAAGGGAATCTGCCTTACAATGAAGGCCGACCGCCTTTATTTATAGGGAGGGATTCGTGAACAGGCTCTACGAATCCTCCTAAAACTCTAACTCTAAAACTATTAAAGAAATAAAACTAGAGTCCTAATTAGTAACTAAAATACTAAAATATTCCTAAATAACCGAATCTAAAAGAGAAATCCAAAACAAATACTAAAAGGGAAGAAAATCACCAAAATAGTCTCAGAAAACCCTAATCCGATAAAATTGGGAAAAACCATAAATAGTGTTCAAGCCGGAATATGAGACCGGGCTCGAATCCGTGTTGGGCGCGGATTCCGTGTCTGCGTTGGATGCAGTATTCATGTCCATATCAGGCGTGAATGCCGTGTCCGCGTCGGGTGCTGATGCCGCATCCGTGTCAGGCGCAGATGTCGTGTCCGCGCCGAGTCCGGATTCCTTGTCCGCCAAGGACAAGGTCTTCATGTCCTTCCCCAATTTGGCTCCTTCTTGGATGGGATTCATTGGAGCTTAACCTATGGGCCATAAGGTTGCTAAGGCCTATGAAAAATCCCCAAAGGCCCGAGCCATTTGTTGGCACGGAAGTGCCTCTATAGCACCCATGCCTGGGCCCTACGCCTGTGGTTGGCTCGATTCTCGGCCTTCTCCACATCTGGCCAGCCCTTTTAAGTTCCCTTCAGGCCTTCTTATAAGGGTGCCTTAGAGATGTCTTCAGGTAGGACTTTGACCCTAGAGCCTGTAGGTATCGACTTGGGACCTTGACCCGGTGTTAGGCTCGGCCCATGGCCGGTGCTGGCGCCTGGCCTCAGCATCAGTGTCTGGCTTGGTGTCATCTCCTGATCAGTTTCTAGACCTTCAGGAGAGTGTATCCCTTCCTGGTGATCTTGTCTGCATCCTCCTCATAAAGGTCTTGGCTCCAGGCTTTCATATAGGAGTTGAGCCTCTCTTTGATGATCTTTGTTTGGCTCCTAGTCAGGGGCTGTTCTAGTCGGTGTAACATCCCCGTCCAACCGAACAATTTAGAACTCAACTTTGGATGGTTGAGACATTGGAAACAATGTTCTTGAGGCCCCATCGAAGTCTGGGACGTTCATATTTGATTGGGGTCGACGTTATAAGAGAGTACGCGAAAAATTCATCGAAGTTAGCAGATCATGATACATGGCCGTGTATTAGAGATACACGCCGTGTATCATGATACAAGGCCATATATCATGATACATGGCCATGTATTATGGTCTGACTATAAAAAAATGGGTTTTGATGGAAATTCTTGACTTCTCTCTCTCTCTTTCCTCCCGAAAACCCCTTTGACAAACCAAACTTCCCCCAACTTCAAACCACGATTCCGGGAGCTATAGAGGTCCGATTGACGATCCATTTCTTGCTACGCGTTTGTGGCGATGAGAGGAAGAGATCGCATGTCTTGATTCTAGGTATTTCGGAGTTAGGCGCTATCAGTGGCAGAAGGAAGAAGCTATGTTTTTGGAGCTGTAGAACTTGGATGTTCGAGTTCTAGAAGTTGTTTTAGAGCCTCGTCTTCTTGTCAGGTGAGGGTTTAGCATACGATAGGTAGTTCTAGTCTATGTGAGGAGTTGTAATCTAGCTTAGTCGAAATTAGGGATTGCATGAAATTGGAAGAGAGTAAAAGGGGATAATTGTTCTGTGATTGATTGTCAGTTGTTTGAATGTGTTGGTTGCCTGTTGATTGTTTATGGATGGATGATTACTGTCGTGTTGCTCTGATGTTGGGATTTGGGGTAACAATGATTAATGATGATTAAACGGATCAGAATTAGTAACGAGTGATAGGGGAACGGGTATGTGAACTGTGAATTATGCATATATTATGCTATTGTCAGTTATGGTTGCAGGAGGGTGGTCCTACCAATGTGGGGTCGCCCTATTAATGATGAACAGGTGGATGGCCCTGCCAATGTGGGGTCATCCTATGAAGGAAGAACAGGAGGGTAACCCTAAGACTCACGACCTGGCTATCCCTGTACTTGCAGGTGGGGGTGGCTGGTGAGCTAGTTGTTTACCCTTATTGTTTGTGATCTATGGAATGTTGATTGAAATGAGTTGCAATTGTAAACGTGGTGTTGGATGAGTTGATGCTATGTGTTGTGTGGAGTAGAATCGATGTATGATGAATTGGTGTTGTGTGATCGATATGAGTGAAATGGATGCTATGTGTAATGGTGATTGATAGTGTGGTATGTGGTTATTGTAATAAGTTGGAGTCTTGAATGTGAATTGGGAAATGATTGAGGGAATGAGGAAGTCGGAATTGGTTGAATTGTGGCTAGGAATCGTGTTAAATGAAATATGAGAAATAGATGGATTATGTAGTTAAATACAGGGTTGCATAAACTAGAGAGTCAAAATGGTAAATGAATGTTTTTGTGTTGGTTGTTGTTATGTGGTGTTGAGTGACTGATATGAATGGATGATCGACTTGCCGGTACGTATGGTTGACTTGTGTGAATGTATGGTTGACTAGGTGGCTATGAATGAGAGTGAGGAGTTGAAACTAGACTTAGGATGAGTTAGGTCTTGCATGAACCCTTGAGAGTGAAACTGGATAACTATCTTGCGATTGTTGTATGATGATTGTGCTGATTGATGTGTGGTGTGGGGATTGGGACGAAGAATGATGGCTAATAAACTCGAGTTAGAAATGTGAGATAGGATGGGAAGGGGTGTGATGCATTTCTGTAATTGTATCTATAGTTGCCAAATGTGGGTTGATGTGGAATTGTGATGTGAGATTGTGTGGTTGAAGTGTGTTGTGGATTTGTGACATGGAATTGGGAAATGGAATTGGTACATGGAATTGGGACACGGAATTGTGAAATGGATTTGTGGTTGAAAGGAATTGTTTTGTGGATGAGTGTGATTGTTGTGGTTGCATTAAATGGAATTTAAATGATAGAATCGGAAGGAGCCAACGTTACCCCACCCAAAATACTGGTTGAGATTGAGTCTGATTCACTGGGGTGGATCCCTTGGTTAGGTTACCAAGGTCGGTTGCTGTTCTCCTTCGTGTAAGGATCCTATATAAATGTGTCTGATGGTATACTCTTTCGGGGAAGGATCCTATATGGATACGTCTAGATGATGTGATGGCCGGTGGGGTAGTGGGGGAACAACTCCTTATGGAGCCTAATTAACTCACCTAGCTAAATGAAGTGGGATGTGATGTGCGTGTGTGTGTGTGTTGTACTAGACGTGTTTGTGAATTGATATGTGAAGTGTTGTGGTCTGTGTTGGATTGAGATGTGAAATGAGTTGTGTTGATGTGATGAGTGTGGGATTGATGTTGTATGGTTTATGATTATGTTAATGATATGAATTGCGAATTGCTAACATGGATATCTACTCTTGGGTGATAATCTTGATGGCTTAGGAAAGTCCAATAACTCACTTAATGGACTGATGTTGTGAGCTGTGAATGTGTGGCAATGTAAATGCATATGATTGATCTGTGTGCTGAATGGTTGAATCGTAGTCGTGAGATGTATTGTGAAGTAATGATGAATCGTGTGCATGATGACTTGGTTATATTGTTGTAATTTTGAATTGGTGACTCTGGTTATATTGTTGTAATTCCGGTTTGTGAATGTCGGATTGAGGAATGCACCTATGTGATCACTTAGACTATTTTAGGGAATTAAAACTGGTAAAGGTTGAGTCTGAAACCATTGTGATGTTTCTTGAGGAGTTTGGGATCTCTCCTTTTGGATAGGTTCGGCGCATAGTTAAACCCAGTTGGTTCACTCAGTTTCATTAGGAAACTGATCCCCCTAGTTTATCTTTTCAGGTTCGCGTGGTTAGAGTGAGTGGCCTAAAGTTCAAGAGCTTCATCGTGTGTCTAGTGTCGATGTGTTGTTGGCGTGGAGAAGATCTTCGGAGGCTTGGACCAGGAGTTGACCATCGTTTGGCCTTTTGTTGACTATTTTGGGTTGGGCATGTTTTGTATCGTTTGATTTGAACTTCATGATTGTAAAGGTTTCTTGATTCGATTTGAATCTTTGTATTTGCATTTTGGATTTTGAATTTACCTTTGATTTGTGGTTTAATTCGATTTCACAATTGTTTTTCCTTTATTTTTATTGTTGTATCTCAAGTGATGTTCAAACTGGTTCGACCACGGGTTCAACCCGGGTTGATTCGTGACGAGTGTTACAGTCGGGTCCAAGGCACAAGGCGCTCATCACTTTCCCTCACATATCCCTTATCCATTAGCTCCTCTACTTGTTTCTGAATCTCCTTGGTTTCTTCAGGATTCGTTTTATAGCAGCCTTGTTTGGCAAGGCGGCTCCGGGTACCATGTCGATTCGGAGTTCAATTCCCCTGAGTGGTGGCAGCCCACTTGGGATTTCTTCCGAGAACACGTTGTTGAATTCCTGTAAAAGAGAAACAACAACACTAGGCAGAGAAGTGTTAGGGTTAAAAATCAAACATTCCTTGTAGAGAATGACCACAAGGGATAGCTAACAGGTTTTCCTTCTCCTCTCAACCTTACTCTTTTTGAGCTCTTTAGATGGTTTACTTTCTGTCTTTACAATCAAGGGTTCTCTCTTTTCTTCTCTCTTCTCTCGTTTCTTGAGCTCCCTCCCCTTTTTCTCTCGACTCGCCTTCCGATCTAATTGATCTTTAAGAATTTCAGTTGGGGATAAAGAATTGAGTTTGTACACCGTGTCTCCATAAGTCAGGAGATACTTGTTGGTTTTTCCGTCGTGTTTGGAGTATGATAAGAATTTAATTACCAAGGTCGTATTCCATGAGGTCCTCTCATAAACTAATACTCACAAAATTCATGAACGGTCTAAACATTTGAATTGAGATTTGGATTTGAACGAGAACAAATCAAAAGCAAAAACAAACAAAGTAAAACTACAAGTGAAATTGAGGATCAAACAAGAGAGAAGGGAGTTTAGCTTAGCAAGGGGTTTCTTCAAGCTCAAGATTCATGAAAGCTGGATTGAATCTCAAGCAACGATGTGTAAACTAATGACCATGCAATTCACTCAAGTAGAATCAACGAACTCTCGCACAATTGACTCTCTACTCCTATACCAAATGCACCATGCTCTCGCTATGTGAACAAAGGTAATGGAGTGCCTTAACTTGCTCAATGAAATGCTCAACTCTTGATCTTCATGCTAACATTCATCTAACACAAGGTAAATGATGCAAGACACTCTCATGTCAATCATATAACACTAGTCTAGCAATCGAAAGGGTCTCTCAACCTTCAAATGAAAGAAAACTCAATGCACACCAAGTGTTTGATAAAATGACAACAAAGAAAACAAGCTCAAAATGGTTGCAATTGTATAATCCAATCTCTCAAATCATCCAATTACAATCCTACAACCTTAGATCAACATCAATCAATCATTCTCATGTATTGAAAGACATAAACAATACCAAAAGAACAAATCAAGCTCTAATGGCTACAAAGCACAAGGTCTAGGATCATCATCTTACACAAATGGCTAAGAGAAACTCAATCCAAACAATCAATCACCTATCCTAGCTTGATCCATCCCCCACTAAACTAAACCTATGCTTAGCCTAGCATAACCATGGAAGAAACCTGAAATTGAGTAGAGGAGACCATCCTTGCTTCCATGGAGGATCTTGCAACTTGGCTCTTCAAGCTTCAATCCAAGGTGTAGAAGGCTTCACTTAGATCCTTGATCTCCAAGTTGATCAACAATTGAGGGAGGAGGATGATTGGTTAAGAGGGAATGGTGATTGGCGATGATGAAGAATTGAGAGAGAGAGAGAGTCCGATTGTTGTAAAATAATAATCATTCTTTTTTTAATTTTCGCCCGCCTCTTCCTTATATAGCACGCCGGAAATACCTGGAATTTTCGACGAAAACGTTCAATATTTTCGCCGAAAATCTCTTTGAAAAACACCGAGCGGCTTGACATTTCTTCATAGGTTTTCGGCTAAAACTCTGGAAGTTTTCGGCGAAAACTCTGGAAGTTTTCGGCGAAAACTCTGAAGTTTTTGCCGAAAACTTCTTCACAAAACCAAAGTCCGTCTCCTGGAAGTCCCCTGTTTGCACATGCCGAGTGTTTTCGGCGAGAACTATAAGGTTCTCGCCGAAAACTTAAGTATGAAACCGTGCATTTTTGTCAATTTTGCAACGTCCATATCTCCTCCGTCCTAGCTCTGATTGACCTCCCGTTTGATCCTACGTGCTCCTTGTCACCAGTACTTCAATGCCAAAACATGAAAATGCAAAGAAAACAACTCCAATAGACATAGAATTGGCCTCAAAGTGGCAACCGGCAACAAAAGGGCACTTTGCATAAAACATCCATAAAAGCCTATAAATCATAGCAAAATGAGATCAAACATGGGAAATCCCTAGGCTAATCAAAGACCTAAAATGCACCAAATAAGGTCACATCAAATTCCCCTACGACTAAGCTTTGCTTGTCCTCAAGCAAATGAATTAGAAAACATCCAAGTTCACAGATGACAAGATCGGTCCCATCGAGATTCAAGCAATAACAATTTGGCTTAAATTGTTCCACAAACAAACTTAACCTACACATGCAAGAACGTCAACCAAACAAGTCTAGACCTCACTATTTTTTGCACACTTCAAGTAGCGGTTAATTGAGATAAAGACAAACCGACCACGACAACACCAACTCTAATCAAAAGGACTTGAACTCGGGAAATGGAACGGATTAGGTGGGAGTAGGAAAGTGATGAGTGATCATGATGCGGCTATCGACTCGACTTCATCCGCTTCTAAATCCGCACTTTACAAACTCTGGGTAGGATCAAGGGCTACATTTGAGAACTCTTTTTTTTTCCTCTTTTCTTTCCATTTTCATTCATTTTTTTCTTCTCTTTTTTTTCTTATTGCATACTAGTGCTCGATCCAACACTTCACTTAGGTGTTGAACCTGCCTAGCTCACAACTTTTGCCTTTGCTAGTGCTCAACCCGACACTTCACTTAGGTGCCGAGCTTGCCTAGCTTTTCTTTTCTTTTGAGCATTTTCTTCTCAAATTAACCACTTGATCCTTAGCCCCTTACAACTTCAACACAAGATTTCGAATTGGATTCCGTCTAATCTCAAGCCACAATCACGAGGGATCAAAAAGTTGAAGAAAAACATGGAAAAGGGGTGAAAATTCTGATTGTTTTCATCTTTTTAGACCGGTGTTATCGAGCGGTACAAAAACACGTATCAAACTAATCAACCAACATACAAGAGTGATAAAATCTCTGTTCTGGCCTAGACTCATTTGATATTAGCGCTAACATGCTGGTTATAAGTTCTAATTGAAACAGTCTAAACGTCATTATGAAAGCTTGAAGTCAATTAAACACCAAAATGTCAAGAACTGGACGATTCTACAATAGAGGAATTTGGAAACAATCAAGATCATGCAACTCATCAAAGCATAGCCTTAGACTTCTACCGACAAATAATCACACCAAACCTCAAACTCCCCTACGACTAACATGAGCATTGCCCTCAATGATCAAGAGAGAGAGGGAAAGGTGGAACGAAGTTACCGCGTTGGTAGAGAAGAGCATAGGACGTAACATTGTGAAGAGTGATCCTCCTAAGTGCTTGCCAACATCTTATTCAAAGAACTAAAACAACACAAAAACTAAAAGCAAAAAGGTAAGGATAACATGGGGGTGCCTCCCATGAAGCGCTTCTTTAACGTCTCTAGCTAGACGAAAGCACAAGGATTAAGCTAAGTAAAACCATCCCAACTCATTACCTCCTTGAAGTCGATGTCATTACCTTCGCATGGCACACGAAACTTGAATTGTACCTTACCAACTTCGGTGGAATGAGCATGGATTTCCCAGATGGTGAGGTGGAGCAATGGAGAAGGGACCAAACCACTTGGATTTGAGCCTTTCATCGGGTGGCTTCTTAGTCTTGCTAGTCTCACCCATTGGTGCAGCTTCCTTGCCCTTCTCAGGTGACTTCTTTACACCTTTCTTCTTAGCCTTAGGTGGTGTCTTCGGGAGTACGAAAGCTGGAGTCTCCTTTACTTCATCCGTCTTTTCCTGCACATCACTAATGGCAATCAACTCCGCAAGACTATGACGGACAAGGTTAGTGCTATTAGTAGCCGAAGTAATCTCATGCGGATTCTTAGGATCATGGTGACTATCATAAGACAAAGTAAATTCCATGCCATTTGAGCGGTCAAAGATCATGTATTCATTGTCGACCCTAAGGGTGAGTTTACCACCATAGACATCAATCAAAGCACGAGAGGTTGCTAAGAAAGGTCGTCCTAAAATCAAAGGCACATCGGTACCACCCAAAGCATCTAGAATAACAAAATCCACAAGGAATTCAAAAGCACCGACCTTAACCAATACATTCTCAACAATGCCATAAGGAGATTTCATGGTCTTATCCGCTAATTGAACATTCATGAGGGTTGGTCTTTAGTTTCCCTAGGCCTAGCTTCTTAAACATGCAGTATGGCATAACATTGATACTAGCACCCAAATCAGCTAAGCCTCTACTCATTGCATATTCACCAATAGTGCAAGGAATAGTAAAGCTACCTGGATCCTTAAGCTTCTCCGGTGGTTGCTTAGAGAGAATGGCGGAGCATTGTTCGTTGAGCTTCGCCGAAGTTACATCCTTAAGCTTGCTTTTATTGGTGAAGATCTCTTTCGTGAACTTCGCATATTGAGGCATTTTAGTGATTGCTTCTCCAAAAGGCATTGTGAATTGCACCTTGTCAAGAATCTCAACAAACCTCTTGAAATCTTTCTCCATGGAATCTGACTTCAAGCGAGAAGGGTAAGGTGGTTTAGGCTTGTACGGAGGCAAAACCGGTGCGGGAGGAGAGACCGGAGTAGCACTCTTCGTAGCCTCTTGGGAACCAATCTTATTGGTAGTCTTAGAAACCTCATTTGCCTTGGCTTCATTATCTAGCACTTCAATCTTGTCTGTGTCATCATCGGAAACAACGTCTTCAACCAAAACATAGTCTTTATCTTGAGTTCTCACCGCTTTAGGTGTGGGGTCTTGGACTTGCTTACCATTCCTCAATGTTACCATCATAAGCTCCTCGGGAACCTTGCAGTTGACCTCGGTGTTGGAAGGTAAAGTGCCTGAGGGTCGCTCCGAGAGCGTCTTAGCAATATGACCCATTTGATTCTCCAAATTTGCAATTGAGGCCTGTTGATTCTTGGTGAGCCGGTCATTGACGACTCAACCAAATAACTAACAAAGCTAACAAGCTAAGCAGATCGTATTCCACGGGCCTTCTAATGATTGACTACTCAAATAAACTAGCAAATTACTCAGGTTTAAACACTTCGTGCGTGGTGTGAGTTCCACGACTTCTAATTCTAAGAAATGTAGCAAAATTAAAATTGAAACTAAGAACAAAATGGAAATTGGTTGATTAAAACAGAGATGACAGACGAACTTAGACTTTGAATCCCCCTTCGTTCCCCAGAGCATTGGCAATCAACAGATCAATGGATTTCGATTCTCATTCAATCAATTCTAAGACACCACCATAACTCCTGACCCTTAGGTTTAAGACTGATGAACGTTCGCTCTATCCGTTCTAGCTACCAAGATTAATTAGTCGCCCGGGTACGGTCGCCTCTCGCAATGACTTAACCTAACTGGTGGAATTACTAACGATTTATGAGTTACTCTTGCAAAGGATTAACCCTAACCGGTTCCTACAAAAGGCACGCTCCAATTATAAGGTTAATTGTTTGATTTGATGTTTTAAGGTAAGGCGAGCGTTCGCTTCTATCCTTAGCTTAACAAGAATCTAATCTAGGTGATCAATCCAGACAAGAAACATGAACAATGAAGAACAAACCAAACATGAAAGTGAAACTGATTAAACTTCAAATCTAATCACCGCCGATCCGTGACCGCTTTAAAGCCCTGGGTCACTTAGGGTTCATCTAGTCTAAGCTCTAAGAGTTTAGCTACTCATGTTCGTAACAAAAGAATCAAAGATAAAGAAAGAGTTCATCATACAAAGAAAGAACAGAAAAGTATCTAAAAACCTAATTAAGATGACTCTGGCAGAACTTCGATCTTCCGGTAGACTACAATCCTAGCTCTGAGTCCTCGAGATGGAAGGGATGGCGTCACGATCTATTTCCGGCTCTTCGAACTCTAAACTCTCCTTCAGAACTCTCAGAGAATCCTTGAATTCTGATTATGAAAAGTGTATTATGATCTCCCCCCAAGTATGGGCCGCCGGTTAAATATTTATACTTAACCCTAAACCGCCGGATTTTAACTGATATTTTCGCCAAAAATGCTAGTGAATTTTCGCCGAAAATCTTAATGTAAATGGATGGTCCGCCGGCTGCTTTTCTCCTGTGATTTTCGGCCCAATTGTTCTCGGCGAAAACTTAGGGTTTTTGCCGAAAACTTCCTTTGATGAGCATCAGTCGATTTGAGCTGCGATTTTCGCCGAAAATATTAAGATATTTTCGGCGAAAACTTTAGTGTAAACCGGGGCAGACTTTGGTTCGACTCGATTGACTCCTCGGATCGATTTCGGTGCAATTCCTCGAGGTTCCAACGCCTTAGACACGTCCTTGGCTACTTTATTTGACGGAAAAACTTGTGCTAACATAAAAACACTAGAAAACCATCAAATAGACCCGAAACGGGCCAAAGTAACACAAATGGCACGAGATAGGGCAATTGATTGAATATTCGCTATTCTACCCTAAAAACCATGTCTTAAGCAAGGAAATGTCGCTTAAATGAGACTGATAATCATGTCAAATCGAGTGTCATCAATTCTTGATAAGTTGAATCATTGCCGCGTTGGTATCCTCTTGCGATATTGGAGAACCGCCCTCTTTGTTGTGAGGTGGTTTGTTGAATCCGGGTGGTCCATCACCTCTATGATTGTACATTCCCGGTGGGGTAGGACCTTGGGACCTTGATTTGGATGTTCATTTTGATTCCATTGATTTCTCCCTTGGTTCCCTTGACCTTGGTGACCTCCTTGAGTACATTGACTACCTTGGTTTTGCTTACATCCTTGAGACCATTGGTTGCCTTGATACCCTCTATAACCTTGGAATCCTCCTTGATTTCCTTGGTTGTAACCCTTGTTATAACCACTACCTTGACTCCCTTGGCCTTGGTACCCTTGGTTAGACTTGTTGTATCCACCACCTTGGTTCCAAGGTCGGTGGTAGTTACCTTGATAGTTACCTTGGGGGCTGAAATTACCATGGAATCCTTGACCTTGTGCGAAGCTTACCTCCTCATTGTGGTGGCCTTGACCAAGCTCAGGAGTGGCGGAATTAAAATTGCAAGTTACGTGCAATGGATCAAAAGCTCACAGTTGGTTTGCTAGTCGATTCGGTCATTTTCATGCAATCAAGCTACAAACTACAAGTGTGATTTAAAAATTTTGTTCTGACCAGGCAATTTAGCATCAAAGTATACAAGTTGGTTCTCAAGTTCTAGGTTAAGCAGTCTAAGAATCATTATGAAAGTTTGAACAACAACTTAACATCAAAATAAGAACTGAGCCATTCTAATGCTAGAGAGACTGGAATGGAATCACGAGGCACACAGAAAACACAATCAAGGGCAATCAAGTTCATGAAAGGTTCTCTAGCATCCTACCCCACACTTAAATGGACTGTGTCCTCACAGGACTAATTCTAGAGTTCAGAGTGAAGTAGAAGAACCTGGACCGAGATGGTTGGCGTAGGGGATGAGCACGGGTCCTCGGAGCGGAGGGAATCTACCAAAGCGAAGCAAAGGGAATCTCCCTACTGCCTACAAAACAAAAACAAATGAAACATAAAAAGGAAACCGGGACAAGTGACCCGAATCCACACAGAAAAAAGTTGGATCGAAATCCAAAAAGAATAAATAAAAAGAAAGGACCAGAAAAGGAATACAACCCGATCACTGCTGGTCAGGCGGGCCGGGAGGTGGAAAGTGGAGGAAATCACCGAGCTGACGTTGCCACGCCAGCTGTGCCTCATACCGCCTATCACGCGGTGCATATGCTGCTGCATAATAGTCCATCTCGCCTCTTGAGTGGCATTGTCGGTGATGCGCCACTCCTGCAGTCGCTCATACAGCTCTCCAACATCCGCGGGATGCGGTGGTGCTGCGGGTGAGGCGCCTGATATGGATCTGGGATGGCCGGCGGTGACTGGTGTACATACCCTGCCTGATGGTGTGGGAGGGAGTGTGGTCATGAAACTCTGGCTCGTACTGAGGCTGAGACTCCTCAGAATCATCTTCTTCCTCCAATTCATCCTCGCTCTGGAGGGGAGGATCTGCTGGTACCTGGGGACTGAGGTCCAGCTCGAGGTCGTACTCGACCGCCAAATCTCCTCCAACGGTGCATACTCTGTGGCGTGGGATGTTCGGGCCATATTCATGGCTGAGGCCGAAGAGATGATGAGCTGGCCGATGAAGTTGCCTCCCAGGAGTGAGCGAGGTGGCGTCCTCCTCTTGGTCTTCTGGCGGAAGATGCGAGCAAGCACCCATCCGGGGTGAAGAGGGTAGCTCTCCCGGATGGCGCGAAGAAGCAGAAGTTCCTCCTTGCTGATATGGTGGCGGTCCTTCTCTAGAGCATATAATAGCGATCTACGCCAAACCATATGAATGTATCTATAGAGAGGGTGAGAGAGAGACTTAACTGAGTTATGGTCCGTGAGGCGATCGCCGGGCACTGCAGTCATGTGGCTCCAGAGTGCATGGTATGCCTCAACGTCGTCCTCGTCGTTCACCCAGCCGAGGTGATGACCGTGGTAATGCTCGTAGGGAATGCCTAGATGAGCTGCAAACTCATCATAGGTGAGGGTCCTGTACACCCCGCCCAGGTAGAAAGAAACGACCTTCTTGCTCTGCCTCCTCTTGTGCTCGTCCAGATCAAAATTGGCCCAGAACTCCTGGAGAGCGACGTTGGGAAGTCGGAAGCTATGGTGGTCAGCTCTAGGAGGTCGGCCGGTGCTAGGGCTCGTGCACGTTCCGGTGGTAGTCCTCATTATGATCGAAGAGAGAATCCATGGAAAGTGGTCGAACATTAGCTCCAAGAACATGCTCGAGCTTCTTGTAGCACTCAAAGTAGTAGTCGGGTAGACGAGCAACAGCGCGATGGTGCCCAGCACGGCCAGGGAATGCTGGTGGAGGGCCCTGGATGGCGGGTGTGATGGGAGCAGGGGCTCTGGAGCTCGAGGCGGCGTCAAGTCTCTGCTTGGTCCTGCGCTCATAAGTGGTGTTCCTAAACAAGAAAACAAACCAGATTAGTCAAACTAAAACCCTACCCCACACTTAGTCGAAAAACTCAATTTCACAAAGAAATGAGGAAAATGGAGTGGGGGTAAGCAAAGCAGATTTAACCGGTAATCACAAACAAAAATACATGCTTAGGAACAGCCAGAATGGAATTAGAACAATCAGAGTTCAGAAGTCAAACCGACATTCAAAAAGTCAACATAATAGAACAGTGAACCCTAATCATAGCAAGACTATCATAAATCGGAGAATGACGGTATAATATGATCTCAGATGGCAAACACAATAATCGGAACGATAATGAGCACATAAGACAGCCAAATGATCAAAACCAGTTCATGGTCAAACCGACATTTCTAAAAGTCAACCTCACAAGGAATAGGACTTAGGCATAGCAACACATGATCAAACGATATGAAAATTAAGCACAACACTCCCTAAGCATGCAAGAACAGTTCAACAAGTTCAGCTAACCTAGTTCACACGAAATCAGTCGGCACGCAAATCGAGGTAAACCAAAAAGTCAACTGAAAGTCAACCCTGACGAAAATTCAGCAATCAACATGTCAAAAGATTCGCAATGAAAAGTTCTGCAACTTACCTTGAAGCCATGGATGCTAAAAATGAACGGATTGGAAGAAATTGGTGAAAAATCAAAGATTTTAGGGTTTGGGTGAACTAGAGTGTAGAGCTCCGATTCGGCTGTTCTAGGGCTTGGAATGATCGAAAAGGAAGGGGAAGGGAGCGGGATGGGCGGCGGCGGCGGAAATGGGTTGCGGTCGGCGGGTTTGATTGAAAACAGAGGAGGGAGGTTTTTTTTTTGGTTTCGAAAATGAAGAAGGAAGAGAGAGAGGGTGAATCCGGATTTTAAAACGAAAATTTGGTTGATTTTCAAAGACATTTTCGGCGAAAATAAGTGTAAGTTTTCGCCGAAAATGTTAGTTAAAAAGTACTGCCAATTTTCAAAAGAATTTTCGCCAAAAATGTGAAGCAAAAACGTCTGGAAAACTCAGTGGGATTTCAAAGAGAATTTTCGCCGAAAACATGGGTCATTTTCGCCGAAAATATTGAACTCTACGATTGAAAATATTTTTCGCAATCCCGGCAAACTTCAGAAAATCACAGTTAAATCCACAAAAATCGGAAAGACCTCAATCAACTTGCGAATGACACTATGACACATAGACTACACCCAAAAAATACGAAATCAAACAAACTGAACTTTTGGCTCCCCCGAACCGACTCTAAAACACTATGGTTGACACAAATCAAAAACGGACTCCAGCCGTGGGTTGCCTCCCATGAAGCGCTCTTTTATTAACGTCCTTGAGCTGGACGATACCTGGATGGTATTAGGAGACATCCCAACTCACATTCTCCTTAATGCTTGCATCGGAGTTCATAAAGTAGAGCTTCGGGGCTTCTCCGGTGATCATGAATTTCTTCTCGTTCGTGTGTAAGAGCTTGGTACGTCCGTCGGGAAGGTGGTCAGTGAGCTTGAATGGTCCGAAAGTTCTGTCAAGGGATCATCTTCCACAAGGAAGACAGTGGATGGAATGAGAACGATCGGCTCCTTCTTTTCTTTAACCTCCGGCTTGATATCACCAGGATCGGTGATCGTCAGTATTTCTTTAGGAGATGCTTTCGGCTTCTCCTTCCATACTTGTTCCGGCGCCGGTAGCTTGGAACGAATGGGTGGTGCAGCTAGCTCGGTGGAAGTGGCAGCACAACTGGTCTCCAGACCATGTGAGTCTTCGTCTTCTTGTTTTTTCCCCGAGGTCTGCTAGGTTTTGTGCTCGGTGGCTTAGAAGAGGCTTTCAGTTCCTTCTTCTTTGGCATCTTTTGAGGAACAGATATCGGTTTCTGCTTGATAACCTGTCCAGCACCTGCAACAACAATTGATCTAGGCACACTAGAAGAGATATCAGTAACGGAGTTGACCAGAGTCAACTCCACAGTTTCAATAGCTAAACAATGAAATTCTTCATTCTTAGGATTATATTTCATTCCGTCTTTAAGGCGGAACGTGATCGTTTCTTTACCAACTCTCAAAGTTAAAGAACCATTTGGAACGTTAATTTGCATCCCAGTAGTAGCCATGAAAGGTCGTCCTATGTGAATGGTAGAATCATCCTTACTAGTATCAATGATAACAAAGTCAGCTAAGAACGTGAAAGGACCACATTTAGTAACAACGTCTTTTATTTCTCCCCTAGGGGTTTTAAGTGATCTATCAGCAAAGACAAGTTGCATACTAGGCGGTTCAAGTTCTCCTAGGTTCAATTTTTCATATAGACTCATAGGCATAACATTAACAAACGCGCCAAGATCAACCAAACAACGTTCTATCTCAATATCATTAATGACAAGAGGTAGAGTGAAAGAACCAGGATCAGAACACTTAGCTAGATATGGAGAGGAAGGTTTCTTGCTACGAGCATCAGGATATCCTTCTTTATTCCCCTTCATGCCAGTCTCGATCCTTGCATTCGGCAGCAATGCTCTTGAAAATGAGGCTTCACGTAGTATGTTTCGAGAGGAGGATCTTCCTCCTTAGGCGCCACTTCCAGTGCTTCCTTCTTCTCTGGAGTTTCAGCGATCCTGCGTAAAACAGAACAAGCATCAGTAGATAAGCTTGTAAATTTTTTAACAGTTACCATCTTGGCTTGCTCCTTTCTCGGATTCGGCTCTGTCTGGCTCGGAAGTTGGCCAAATGGTCGACCAGATGCTAGCATGCTCGAGATGTTGTTCACAGCTTGCTCAATTCTTTGACCGGCTGCTATCTGTTCTTGATTTAGAAGAGCTTGAGCTTTAAACTGACTGTCATGATCATCGAGTCTGGTGATGATCTGACTAAGCTTCTTGTCCAGGTCACTGACGTTGTCTTCCTTCTGGTACTGCTGCCCTGGATAGGTGTTATTCAAATATTGATCCTGGCGATTGCCAGGAGCAGTCCCATAGTTACCCAGATTACGGTGCGACGGCTGATAGACACCTGCCGGCGGATGGTTAGGCTTCTGATCCTGAGCTGGACCAGCTGGGCGGTTATTCTGGTTCTGGTTATGGTTTGCGCCAGCATTGTAGGGAGGTCTGTCTTGATAGTTCCCTTGCTGCCTGAAGTTGTGGTAGCCAGCAAAACCATTCTGATTATTAACGAAGCCTTGTTGAATGAAATTTACCTCTTCGGCGGACCAGACTTCTGTCTTACCAAAATTCTGGCAACGGCCTCCGTTATGTGCGCAAGCTCTACACCACTCGCAATCAGCAACATAGACAGACGCTGCCGATGGTTTGATTGGTGTGGAAGACTTCTTCAAATGCTTCTCTACTTCAGCCTTGATAGCTGCTTCAAGATCGAGCTTGCTCCTTGATCCTTCAGATTGTCGTTCCCAGTTCCTTGACTTGGAAGCACAGTTTGCGAAGTGAAGAAGGGCAGCTTCGGGTGTGAGTGTAGTGCAATCCCCTTCAGCTAGAGAATTGACCCACTTGGCAGATTCTTCTCGAAGACCTCGAGCAAAGATTTCAGCTAACTGCCTCTGCTCGAATCCATGACGAGAGCAGTTGTAGAGAAGTTCTTGGAATCGATTCCAAGTATCGTATAAGCTTTCTCCTTCTTTCTGGGAGAATCTGGCAATGCTGTCCTTGATGGCTAGTTGTTCTGGCAGGAGGAAAGTATTCTTCAACAAGTCCTAAGCCAGAGTATCCCAATCAGTGTAATATCCAGGTGGTTTGCCAGTAAGCCACCTCTTAGCAGCGCCTTTCAGAGAGAACGGGAAAGCTCTCAAACAATGAGTATTCTTGTCGAGGTTTCCATTCTTGAAAGTGCTGCAGAGATCAAGAAAGTCTGCAAGATGAATGCACAGGTTGTCTAGGGGCCTGCCTTCGAACTGTAGATCCCTAGAGATCATAGTCAAGAATGGAATCTTGATCTCGTAGTCAGGATCTCCTTCAATGCGCGGTACGGCAATGGCAGATCGAACGCTAGTCGCGCTCGGCTTGTTGTAATCAGCTAAACTTTTCTGTACCGGCGGCGGTGGTAGATTTCTGCCTGGTGGTGGTGGTGGTGGTAATTGATCAGTCATGGTAGGAGATGGAGGAGGTGAAAGTGACTCGGTGTATGAAACGGATGTAAGTGACGTTACAGGTGAAGATGGAGATGAGGAACTCTCCTTCAGTTCCTCAATCTTAATGGATGGAGGTGGATTGATTATGCTTCTCCTTGGAATCTGTGATTGTCGAGGTGGAGCAGAAATGCTTGGTCTCTCTATACTCTTGCCTTTTCGGTTTGAGAGCGAGTCCAAGGGCGGCGATGCATACACCTGTGAACAACCTACAAATAACAAAAACAACAAAACCAGTGTAAAATCGAAGTGGGTGGAAAAGTGAAAGATGGAAAATAGAAGAATAAATTGTCAGTTCTTCTTTCAAACAATCAAAAGAAGTCCTCGGCAACGGCGCCAATTTGGTGAACCGGTCATTGACGACTCAACCAAATAACTAACAAAGCTAACAAGCTAAGCAGATCGTATTCCACGGGCCTTCTAATGATTGACTACTCAAATAAACTAGCAAATTACTCAGGTTTAAACACTTCTTGCGTGGTGTGAGTTCCACGACTTCTAATTCTAAGAAATGCAGCAAAATTAAAAATTGAAACTAAGAACAGAATGGAAATTGGTTGATTAAAACAGAGATGACAGACGAACTTAGACTTTGAATCCCCCTTCGTTCCCAGAGCATTGGCAATCAACAGATCAGCGGATTTCGATTCTCATTCAATCAATTCTAAGACACCACCATAACTCCTGACCCTTTAGGTTTAAGACCGACGAACGTTCGCTCTATCCGTTCTAGCTACCAAGATTAATTAGTCGCCCGGGTACGGTCGCCTCTCGCAACGACTTAACTTAACTGGTGGAATTACTAACGATTTATGAGTTACTCTTGCAGTGGATTAACCCTAACCGGTTCCTACGAAAGGCACGCTCCAATAATAAGGTTAATTGTTCGATTTGATGTTTTAAGGTAAGGCGAGCGTTCGCTTCTATCCTTAGCTTAACAAGAATCTAATCTAGGTGATCAATCCATACAAGCAACATGAACAATGAAGAACAAACCAAACATGAAAGAGAAACTGATTGAACTTCAAATCTAATCACCGCCGATCCATGACCGCTTTAAAGCCCTGGGTCACTTAGGGTTCATCTAGTCTAAGTTCTAAGAGTTTAGCTACTCATGTTCGTAACAAAAGAATCAAAGATAAAGAAAGAGTTCATCATACAAAGAAAGAACAGAAAAGTATCTGAAAACCTAATTAAGATGACTCCGGCAGAACTTCGATCTTCCGGTAGACTGCAATCCTAGCTCCGAGTCCTCGAGATGGAAGGGATGGCGTCACGATCTCTTTCCGGCTCTTCGAACTCTAAACTCTCCTTCAGAACTCTCAGAGAATCCTTGAATTCTGATTATGAAAAGTGTGTTATGATCTCCCCTCAAGTATGGGCCGCCGGTTAAGTATTTATACTTAACCCTAAACCGCCGGATTTTAACTGATATTTTCGCCGAAAATGCTAGTGAATTTTCGCAGAAAATCTTAGTGTAAATGGATGGTCCACCGGCTGCTTTTCTCCTGTGATTTTTGGCCCAATTGTTCTCAGCGAAAACTTAGGGTTTTTGCCGAAAACTTCCTTTGATGAGCATCAGTCGATTTGTGCTGGGATTTTCGCCGAAAATATTAAGGTATTTTCGGTGAAAACTTTAGTGTAAACTGGGGCAGACTTTGGTTCGACTCGATTGACTCCTCGGATCAATTTCGGTGTAATTCCTCAAGGTTCCAACACCTTAGACACGTCCTTGGCTACTTTATTTGATGGTAAAAACCTGTAGCTAACATAAAAACACTAGAAAACCATCAAATAGACCCGAAACGGGCCAAAGTAACACAAATGGCACGAGATAGGGCAATTGATTGAATATTCGCTATTCTACCCTAAAAACCATGTCTTAAGCAAGGAAATGTCGCTTAAATGAGGCTGATAATCACGTCAAATCGGGTGTCATCAATTCTTGATAAGTTGAATCATTGCCGCGTTGGTATCCTCTTGCGATATTGGAGAACTGCCCTCTTTGTTGTGAGGTGGTTTGTTGAATCCGGTGGTCCATCACCTCTATGATTGTAAATTCCCGGTGGGGTAGGACCTTGGGGACCTTGATTTGGATGTCCACTTTGATTCCATTGATTTCCCCCTTGGTTCCCTTGACCTTGGTGACCTCCTCGAGTCCATTGACTACCTTGGTTTTGCTTACATCCTTGAGACCATTGGTTGCCTTGATACCCTCTATAACCTTGGAATCCTCCTTGTTTCCTTGGTTGTAACCCTTGTTATAACCACTACCTTGACTCCCTTGGCCTTGGTACCCTTGGTTAGACTTGTTGTATCCACCACCTTGGTTCCAAGGTCGGTGGTAGTTACCTTGATAGTTACCTTGGGGCTGAAATTACCATGGAATCCTTGACCTTGTGCGAAGCTTACCTCCTCATTGTGGTCGCCTTGACCAAGCTCAGGAGTGGCAGAAGGGAAAGCACTGACATCATGGCCCTGACCCCCACAACATTCACAACAATATATTGAAACCACTGGGGATTACCCACATGAGATGATGGAACCTTAGAGGGGTGCTTAGGCATGGTTAGGTTACTTACCTGAGATGCCATAGCATCGATCTTAGACATGAGGAGCGCAAACATAGGGTCATCTTCATCTCGGTTCCCCGGTAACTTAGGCTTCTTCCCATAGGTAGACGAATCCTTTGGTGCATCAACACTTATAGCTCTAGAGTCGTAGTGAGTGTCGCTCCCATACTTGGACCTAGGAGGTTGTTGTCGAGACCAACTCCTTGTCTTGTTGGCCATCTCCGCAAAGAGTTCTAGAGCATATTCGGGAGTGAGCATCCTTAGATCACCTCCGGCGGCTTGGTTGATCATCCTTGTATTCTCAAAATCAATGGACCTAGCAAAGATATCCGCCAAGCTCTATTCGGCGAAGTTGTGATGAGGACAAGACCAAAGAAGGGCTTGGAACCTATTCCAAGTTTCATGGAAGAGCTCTCCCTTGTGTTGTGTGAAGTGGTTGATACGATCTCGGATTGCATCCGTCATGTAAGGAGGAAAGAATTCTTCGACGAAGGCTTCGGCTAGTCCCTCCCATGTGGTGAATGCTCTACTAGGTTGGTTCTCCAACCAAGACTTAGCTCTTCCTTTGAGTGAGAAGGAAAAGAGCCTTAGTCTCACACAATCCGGGTGAACTTGGTCATTCTTCACCGTGTCGCATATCTCAAGGAAGTCTTTGAGGTGCCTTGATGGACATTCTCCATCAATGACATTGAACACCACTCCATTTTGCACCATCTTAATCATATTAGGCTTTAGCTCAAAATTTCTTGCATTTACCGGTCTTCGCACGATGCTCGAGGCTGCCCCTTCGAGGGTTGGGTGAGCATAATCAGCTAGTGTGCGCCTCGCACCCTTTGCGATTGATCATCTTCATTAGTGTGATGCGAATGCACCGAGTGGTTATCTTCGTCCTCATGATGAGACATGTTGTTGTGTGTGGTGCTATGAACTAAGTGAGGAGGAGAACGAGTTGGTGGTTCAATCACGACCTTGATGCCTTGGAGTCGTGCTTGAAGACGGGTGATCCGCCTCATGCACAATTGCACGGTTCCTACACACAAATCAACAACAAATACCAACGTAATATGACAATGTGTGATAACAAGTCAAACAACACGTAACAAGGAAGCAAAAGTAAAACGGAAAGAAGTGTAAAGATCGGTTCACTAATAATTGCTTTCTTAGGAATGAGAGAGTCCCCGACAACGGCGCCAAAAACTTGATAAGAATTTAATTACCAAGGTCGTATTCCACGAGGTCCTCTCATAAACTAATACTCACAAAATTCATGAACGGTCTAAACATTTGAATTGAGATTTGGTTTTGAACGAGAACAAATCAAAAGCAAAAACAAACAAAGTAAAACTACAAGTGAAATTGAGGATCAAACAAGTGAGAAGGGAGTTTAGCTTAGCAAGGGGTTTCTTCAAGCTCAAGGTTTCATGAAAGATGGATTGAATCTCAAGCAACGATGTGTAAACTAATGACCATGCAATTCACTCAAGTAGAATCAACGAACTCTCGCACAATTGACTCTCTACTCCTAGACCAAATGCACCATGCTCTCGCTATGTGAACAAAGGTAATGGAGTGCCTTAACTTGCTCAATGAAATGCTCAACTCTTGATCTTCATGCTAACATTCATCTAACACAAGGTAAATGATGCAAGACACTCTCATGTCAATCATATAACACTAGTCTAGCAATCGAAAGGGTCTCTCAACCTTCAAATGAAAGAAAACTCAATGCACACCAAGTGTTTGATAAAATGACAACAAGGAAAACAAGCTCAAAATGGTTGCAATTGTATAATCCAATCTCTCAAATCATCCAATTACAATCCTACAACCTTAGATCAACATCAATCAATCATTCTCATGTATTGAAAGACATAAACAATACCAAAAGAACAAATCAAGCTCTAATGGCTACAAAGCACAAGGTCTAGGATCATCATCTTACACAAATGGCTAAGAGAAACTCAATCCTAACAATCAATCACCTATCCTAGCTTGATCCATCCCCCACTAAACTAAACCTAAGCTTAGCCTAGCATAACCATGGAAGAAACCTGAAATTGAGTAGAGGAGACCATCCTTGCTTCCATGGAGGATCTTGCAACTTGGCTCTTCGAGCTTCAATCCAAGGTGTAGAAGGCTTCACTTAGATCCTTGATCTCCAAGTTGATCAACAATTGAGGGAGGAGGATGATTGGTTAAGAGGGAATGGTGATTGGCGATGATGAAGAATTGAGAGAGAGAGAGTCCGATTGTTGTAAAATAATAATCAATCTTTTTCTAATTTTCGCCCGCCTCTTCCTTATATAGCACGCCAGAAATACCTAGAACTTTCGGCGAAAACTGTTCAATATTTTCGCCGAAAATCTCTTTGAAAAACACCGAGCGACTTGACATTTCTTCATAGGTTTTCGGTGAAAACTCTGGAAGTTTTCGCCGAAAACTTCTTCACAAAACCAAAGTCCGTCTCCTAGAAGTCCCCTGTTTGCACATGCCGAGTGTTTTCGGCGAGAACTATAAGGTTCTCGCCGAAAACTTAAGTATGAAACCGTGCATTTTTCTCGATTTTGCAACATCCATATCTCCTCCGTCCTAGCTCCGATTGATCTCCCGTTTGATCCTACGTGCTCCTTTTCACCAGTACTTCAATGCCAAAACCTGAAAATGCAAAGAAAACAACTCCAATAGACATAGAATTGGCCTGAAAGTGGAAACCGGGCAACAAAGGCACTTTGCATAAAACATTCATAAAAGCCTATAAATCATAGCAAAATGAGATCAAACATGGGAGACCCCTAGGCTAATCAAAGACTTAAAATGCACCAAATAAGGTCACATCAGAGTACCTATCAAATTGCCATGAATGACCATGGAGTATATGGGCAGCCTCCATGGGTACTACATCACATATAACAACATCAGTGTATCATCCAATACTAAAAGGAATTTGAACCTATCGTGTGACCTTTAGCTCTCCACGATTACTGAGCCAATGAAGCTTGTAGGGGTTAGGGTGGTTTTGTGTAGGAATCCCTAATCCTTCCACCAATTGTATGCTCAAGGCATTGGTACAACTTCCTTCGTCGATCACCATACTACAAACTTTCCCTTGGACCATGCACCTCGTATGAAAGAGGTTGTCCCTCTGTTCCCATCCTTCTTCATCTGGTTGGGCACTTAAAATGCGTTGGGACACGGCTGAGAACCTCTTAGTGTGATCCGGCAGTGTTCTAGGGCTAGGGCGTGCGCTCCAGGTGTTGTCGAGGAGTGTAGCCGGGCTCCAGATGGGAGCGCTGCGCCGTGCCAGGCCTGGTACGGGCCCTCGTGCTAGGGCACGGTCAGGGGCTCGTGCTAAGGGGTCGACTGTGTTGTCCTTCGGGGCTTGGGCAAGAGCTCGTGACATGGCTCGAGTGGTGACTCGTGTCATGGCCGTGATGGGGCTCATGTTGGGACACGGGCTGGGGCTCGAACCGGTGCTCGCTGGCTGTCCTACCTCCATGCTTTCGTCACCTTCTAGCTCATCTACCTTGGAGGCTACAGGCTGCATCTCGAACAAGGTGTCTGTGGTGGGCATCTATGACGTGGCGATCATGGCGATCACGCCGGCTCTAGCTTCCACTCCATAGGTTCCTTCTTTATCGACTCTCCGCTCTCCTTGGAGCTGTACGAATATCTTGAATATTTGATTGAGTCACCAAGTGTCTCTCCACTGCTTCCATTCGCTTTTCTACCATGGTCAGTGAAAAATAAAACAAAGACCTCCCAAATCTCTCAACTAACAATATGAACTAACTCACACACACTTTGATTTTACCACTCGTGTTTAATTAAAAATTTGCACTCACGAAGATATAGAAAAATCATAAATAAAGTTCAAGTAGTTGGGGGTTTCTTCAAAGCTACCAAGTTAAATTTATCAAATCGTATAACACAAACAGAACTTGGAAACCTAGAATTATATCTCTAGCCACAACTATTATTCTTTCTACGACTCGTCTATCAATAGTCTTAGGGTCGGTTCAAAAAATTTTAAGTGTCAAAGCAACGAAAGCTATCTACTTGAAAACTTTTTCTTCCCCCTCTTCTTAAGATCAACCTATAATGAATATGGCAAAGTGGCCTTGCTTTGGTTGGGTCTTAAGTTTCTTTTGACCTCTTTTTTTGTATTTTAGATTTATGTATTTTTCTTCATGGCCACCAGATTTTAATGCCTTACACGATTTGAAATACTGAATACAAAGAACAAACAGAAATCGTAAACAAGATGAAGCTGTTTAGGGGCTTTTCAAAAAAAATCTAGAAATAGTAAAGATAAAGTGATAGAGTTCGTCCTAGTGTTGAACCTCGCTCTGATACCAGCTGATATGAACCGATCCGCAACCGTGGGCGGTGACCCTATACCAATAAGCTAATTAAAAGAGACGACGAGTCTAACCTTAGAAATCAGGGTGGATTAGGACTTTGACCCGCTAGCTATAAACGAGCTAGGAACCCTAAGTATCAAGTCGAAGGTGCCACACCAAGGGGAGTTACCCAAGATGATAAACCAACTTTAAGCTTTGCAACAACTGACAAAGGCTTGAAGGAACAAAAATAAAAGTTCAGAAATTTCTGTGTTTATTAATCAATCTGCCTTACAATGAAGGTTGTAGGCCTTTATTTATAAGTGAGGATTGAAAACAAGCTCTCTGATTCCTCCTATAACTCTAACTCCCAAAATAGTAAAATAACTCCTAAAATAACTTAAACTATTCCTAAATAGTCTAAGTAGGAAGAAAAATCCGAATAAAATACTAAATAGTCTTAAAATAGGAAAACCGACAAAACCAGCGAAATTCTAGGCCGGAGTGAAACCCTAATATGTACCAGAGATGGATGGGGTGTGAAAAACCGTGTTCTAGCTTGGATTAGGTATCTCCGTGTTTCCTACTCCTAAAAGGAATTGGAAACACGGGTCTTCAACTCGTGGCAGAGGGTTTCCTTATCCAAATAGGAATCCTGATCTCGCTCGGATTTCCTGGCCACATCCGAATTCTATGACACGGTCCGGGGCGCGTGCAGCATTAGCATCCAGGATTGAGTCTACCTCGGATCAGCATCCAGGCTCTGCGCACTGATGCTTCGGCCCTGCATCAGTTTGGCTCTGTCCAGCTCCACGTCTCTCGTACCCTCCACGTTTCCTACTCCTAGTTGGATTGGGATTGATGGAGGTTTGTTGATGACACTCGATTTGACGTGATTATCAGCCTCATTTAAGCAACATTTCTTGTCTTAAGACATGGTTTTTAGGGCAGAATAGTGAATATTCACTCAACTGCTCTATCTCGTGCCATTTGTGTTACTTTGGCCCATTTCGGGTCTATTTGATGGTTTTCTAGTGTTTTCGTGATAGCACAGGTTTTTGCCGTCAAATAATGTAACCAAGAACGTGTCTAAGGCATTGGAACCTTGAGGAATCGCACCGGAATCGATCCAAGGAGTCAATCAAGTCAACAAAATCCTACCCAGCTTTACAAAGGAGATTTTGGCGAAAAGTCCCTGAGTTTTCACCAAAAACTCAAGAAGAAATCGTCAGAGCTCACAAGAAGAAGTTTTCGGCGAGAAGTCAAAGTTTTCGCTGAAAACTCTGAACAAAATCATCACAGGAGGATCAATCGACCGGGTCAGCATTTTCCAAAGAAGTTTTTGGCAAAAACTTCTTAAGTTTTCGCCGAAAACTATTAACCTAATCCAGCTGGAAAAGGTTAAGTATAAATACAAAACTCGCGGCTCAAATAAAAAAAAGAAACACAATAATCATATACTTTTCAAAATAGAGCTTATCACAAGTTCTAGACCGAAGAAGTTTGGGAGAGCAGAGTTGAAAAGTTCAAAGAGCCAGGAAGAGATCATGACACCATCCCTTCACCTCGGAGACTCGGAGCTAGGATTGAAGATTACCGGAGAGCGGAGCTTTGCCAGAGTCGTCTTAATTAGATTTTACAGTTTCCATTTGTTCTTCCTTTTCATGATGAACTCTGTTTCTGTCTTTGTTTCTGCTGTTATTAACATGAGTAGCTAAACTCGTAGAGCTTAGACTAGATGAACCCTAAGTGACCCAGGGCTTTAAAGCGGTACGGATCGGCGGTGATTAGATTCAACGTTCAATCAGTTTCTCTTGCATGTTTGATTTGTTCTTCGTTGTTTATGTTTCTTCTCTAGCTTGATCACCTAGAAAAGATTCTTGTTAAGTTGAGGATAGAAGCGAACGCTCGCCTCACTTTAAAACATCAAATCAACAATTAACCTATTCATTGGAGCGTGCCTTTCGTAGGAACCAGTTAGGGTTAATCCACTTCAAGAGTAACTCATAAATCGTTGGAAATTCCACCAGTTAGTTTAGTCATCACGAGAAGCGACCGTACTAGGGCAGCTAATTAATCTTGGTAGCTAGATCAGATAGAGCGAACGTTCGCCCGTCTTAAACCTAAGGGTCAGGAGTTATGGTGGTGTCTTAGAATTGATTGAACGAGAATTGAAAACCGTTGGTCTGTTGATTTCCAATGCTCTGGTGATCTAAGGGGGATTCGAAGTCTAAGCTTGCCTGTCGTCTTTGTTAAGTCAACCAATCTTTTAATCTGTCTTTTAATTCACTTTTTAATTTACCTGCATTTCTAGAATAGAAGTCGTGGAACTCACACCGCGCACAATGTGTGTAAACCTGAGTAATCTACCTTTACATTTGAGTAGTCAATTATTAGAAGACCCGTGGAATACGATCTGCTTAGCTTTTAGCTTTGTAGTTATTTGATATGCTTCACAACGTTCATCATTTATCCTGGATGTCTAGGGAATCCTTACGGCTGAAGGATTCCTGAAAGGCACGGCGGGAAAGTTTGCTCGGCCTTAAGTACGTCTGGTACGGGCTCCGGCATCGGCCCTGCGCCCGTGTCGGCATCAGCTCTGGGCCCTTGGCTGGTTCGGCTCGGTGCTTGATCTTTGGGGCCTGGCTAGGTGTCAGCATGACTCTTGGGGTGTGATGTGCTGTAAAACAAGTTTATCAAATACTACCAAGCTGGAAGCTAGGGTAGATCGTATTCCACGGGCCTCTTCTACTTGCTTACTCAAATATGATGGAAAATTTAACTCAAAGTTGAACACGTAGTGTGTTGTGTGAGTTCCATGACTTCTATACTAAAAGCAAGGCGAAATGAAACGAAAATTAAATGCAGAAATAAAAGAGATTGATTGATTGACTTTGACAGACGACAGGCAAGCTTAGACTTCGAATCCCCCTTAGATCACTAGAGCATTGGCAGTCAAGAGACCAGCGATTTTCGATTCTAATTCATTCAGTTCACAGACACCACCATAACTTCTGACCCTTAGGTTTAAGACTGGCGAACGTTCGCTCTATCCGATCTAGCTACCAAGATTAATTAGCCACCCGGGTACGGTCGCCTCTCGCAACGAGTTAACTAACTGGTGCAATTACAAATGATTTATGAGTTACTCTTGCAGTGGATTAACCCTAACTGGCTCCAACGAAAGGCACACTCCAATGATTAGGTTAATTGTTCGATTTGGTGTTTTAAAGTAAGGCGAGCGTTCTCTTCTATCCTTAGCTTAACAAGAATCTAATCTAAGTGGCCAAACCAGACAAGAAACATAGAGAACAAAGAACAAATGAAACATGAAGGAGAAACTGAATGAATTTCAAATCTCATCACCGCTGATCCGTGACCGCTTTAAAGCCCTGGGTCACTAAGGGTTCATCTAATCTAAGCTCTACGAGTTTAGCTACTCATATTCAATACAGAAGAATCAAAGAAAAATAAAGAATACATCTCAGGTAGGAAACATAGAGAAGAACTGTAAAACCTAATTTCGATGAATCCTTGTAGCTTCAATCTGCTGAATCTTCAACTCCTAGCACTGGTTCTCCGAGATGGGTGGATGGCGTCACGATCCGTTCCTGGCTCCTTGAACTCTATTCACTCGTCCTCTCTCTAGTCTCCGTCTTTTTTCCAAGTGTAAGTTATGATCCCCTTAACTCAGCCGTTGGTTCTATATTTAAACCTAACCGCGGACCGCTTGATTTCCACTTGAATTTTCACCGAAAATTTGGGGAGTTTTCGGCGAAAACTCCCGTTAAAATGTTTGCTTGCTCCATCTGATTCTCCTAGTTGAAATAGCTTGGAGTTTGCGGCAAAAACTTCTCAGTTTTTGCCGAAAACTTACTCATGTGAAGAACTGCCGATTTTCTCTTGAGTTTTCGCCGAAAACTCAAAGATGTTTTCGCCGAAAACATGCGTGTAAATTGGAGCAGGATTGTGTTGACTTGATTGACTTCTCTGGTTGATTTAGGTGCGATTCTTCGGGGTTCCAATGCCTTAGACACGTCCTTGGCTACTGTATTTGATGGCAAAAACCTGTGCTAACATGAAAACACTAGAAAACCATCAAATAGACCCGAAACGGGCCAAGGTAACACAAATGGCAAGAGGTGGAGCAGTTGAGCGAATATTCAATATTCTACCCTAAAAACCGTGTCTTAAGCAAGGAAATGTCGCTTAAATGAGGCTGATAATCACGTCAAATCGAGTGTCATCAAAATACCCCACACTTAAGCTTTTGCTTGTCCTTAAGCAAACTGAAATAGAACACACTCAAATTCACAAATGACACGAGATCAAACTGAGATTCAATTTCTAACAATTTGGTTTAGACTGTTCCACGTAGAAAGAGTGACCTACACATGCAAGAAGATCAACCAAACAAGTTTTCGACCTTACTAATTTCTGCACACTTCAAGTAGTAGTTTCAGCAAAACTCGTTTCTTGGCAAAAACAATTAATCATAGTTAACTGACTTCGATAACACCAGTTCTAGTCAAAAAGACTTTAAGATCTAGCCATGATGTGGATGCGGAGGTAGGAAAAGTGATGTGGCTATCGACTCGACTTCGTCCATTTCTAGATCTGTACGTTAGATGTTCTAGCTAGGATCACTTTAAACAACATTTTACTTCAAGCACAACTTTTTCCTTCAATTGATTTACTGCATACTAGTGCTCGATACCAAACTCTTCACTTAGGTGTTGGACCTGCCTAGCTCACAGTATTAGTGCCTATGCTAGTGCTCAACCGGAACACTTCGCTTAGGTGTCGGGCTTGCCTAGCTTTATTTTCAGCACTTTAAAGAACTTAGCATTGATTTGCACAACTTTATTACTTGATTTAACAATTTAGCCAATTGATCCTAGCTAGTTATAACTTTTTACACAAGATTTCGAATTGGATTTTCGTCTAATCTCAAGCCAGAATCACAGGTGAACAAATATGGAGTGAAAAGCATGGAAGAAGCTAGCATTTATCATCTTAGAAAGGTGTTATCGAGCTTTGTCATTAACAAGTCAATTGATTCAGGTTCCAACTAAAGAAGTGATTTATGCTCTGTTCTGACCTAGACTCATTTGATATCAGCTCCGACACGTTGGTTACAGGTTATGAGTGGAAAAGTCTAGACGTCATTGTTCAAAGTTGAAGTCAATTTAACATCACAAGTCAAGAATTGAGCAATTCCATGCTAGAGGGATTCAAAATTGCACCACAGAGTCACAGAAAATCAAGCAAGATCATGCATAATCCTAACATCCTACCCCACACTTAAACTGTCCTGTGTCCCCACAAGACTAAAAAGAGCGAGAGATACGAAGAACGGGACAAGTGCCCCGGATCCACACAAGAAAAAAAATTTGGATTGAAACCCGAAAGGATAGAAACAACCTGATCACTGTTCCGAAGGTGGGGGTGGAGGTGGGGTCGATATGGGTGAAATGCCAAGTCGCTGCTCCATCTGCTGTCGCCATGCGAGCTCATCCTTGTGTCTGGCTGTCTAGTCGGCCATGAACTGCTTTAGAATAGTCCATCGCTCGTTCTGGGTCTCCTCATGTGCCACGCGGTCCTGCTGCCACTGAAGCGAACCAGTAGAGTAGTCTAGCTGCCATTGCTCAATATGATACAGCCTCTCGTTAATCTCAGTGGCTATCAGCGGCTGCGGCGGTGGGCGTGGAACTGGTTGTGGGAGGTGGTAAGGAAGCGATCTGCAATTCTCGAAATCCAACGAAAGGTCGATGCCTCGTGCTACGGCGAGTTTGGCACCTATGTGCGCAATCGGGACACGAGGAATATCGGGGCCCCATTTGTCACCGAGCTGGAGATTGTCGATCAGACATGAAATGAAAGGTCCGCCCGGAAGCTCAGAAGGAAGTTTCTTGGTGGTAGTGTGTTTGTGGAAGAATCGTGCAAGCCACCATCCGGGATGGAGGTTGGCGTCCTCCTCTAAAGCACGAAACAGCACGAGCTCCTCCAAAGAAACATGGTGACGGCTCGTCCTGCTGCAATAACACAAAGACTGCACCCAAACATAATGCAAGAATTTAAGAATAGGGTGAGTGATATCACCCACCATGGGGTTGATGATAGGTTCGATCTCGGTTAGGCCGGAGGCCCACTTCCACACTTCTGGGTAAGGATCACGCATGATGGAGTAGGTGTCCGAGAAACCAAGGGATGTATCCTGGAGATTGGCGTGTGGATCCAGCAGGCGGCCGAACTCATGGGTGGACTTCTCATGGAGAACACCACCGAGGCGAAAGGATATGAATTTCTGACCGCTTATGGGCTTCGGAGTGAGGCGCCGGAACGAACTCCAGAACTCTTGAAGGGCGACCAGAGGATAGGGCGAACCAAGAGTGGTCAGAGCTCGCAAACTGGCTTGATTATGGGCGCGGTCAATGGTGGAGTGCCAAGCCGGATTGTGGTCCTTGAGACTGCCAAGGGAGGGCACTGCCATCTTGGCCGAAGGGATGTCCTTTATCTTCTGGTATACCTCCAGCTGGTGTGGCTCAAGGGCAGGTGCAAGGCTCCATTGGCGGGTGCAGGGGCACAGGAGATAGGAATCACAGGGGTCGGTACAACTTGCGGGACGTCCTTCACAACCGCCGGTACTAGTGCAGATGGTGTGGCCGGTTTGGAGGGTGGAGCCCTGTTCTGACGAGCCAAGGAACGTTGCGCTCTATCTGCACTGGTTGTCTTGAATCGCTTGGGAGCCCTATAAAACACAACTTAGGGAAAACCAGAGTCAGAAGACAAGAATCCTACCCCACACTTAGGTTGACAAGTGGGGGCAAGCAAATTAACCGAGAGATCACCGAATTGAGACATAGCAGCAAAGGAACGGCCAGCACGTAGGGAAGAAAAACGGCATTCAATCAAGCAAGCATGAGAAATAACACGGATCGACAATCACAGAGCACGAAAGAATCCATTAGCACGATCGCACAGACATCAATTCACGAGGCCAAAAAGATCAAAAGGAATTGCCAAAACCTAGCCAAATGACACCGAAATTGCAAACATGCAAATCGAGGAAAATCCAAAAAGTCAACTATGCCGAAAACTGACAGTCAAAAAGCCAAAAGATTCAAAATCAAAGGCTGAACAACTAACCGTGAAGACATGACTCGAGAAAACGATTGGAAATTCGGGAAATCGATGAAAAGCTCGAAAAACTTGTTCGGGTGGAACCGGAGCTGTGGAGCTCCGATTCTAGGGCTGGAGCTGGAAAACAAGTAGGGAAAAGGGACTTGGTCGTTGGCGGCTCGGCGGCGGCTGGTAGGAGTGATGGCGGCGGACGGAAACAGGCGGCTACGCGGGTGGTCGGCGATCAGAGAGAGAGAGAGACAGCGGCTGGGGTGAAAGTTTTTGGATTGGGAGGGGGGTGCGCGAAAACAGAAGTTGAAACAAGCTTAAATAGTCGGTGAAAAGGCACCAGATTTTTGGCGAAAAATGTGTTAAATTTTCGGCGAAAATTGCTTTAGAAATCAAAAACTTTTCGGCGAGAAGGTCGGGTTTTTTGTGAGAACTGTTGGTGGCGAGAAATAGGAGGATCAGGTTGGTTTTAAACCTGAGTTTTCGGCAAAAACTGGTGAGGTTTTCGGCGAAAACTCATTTAAAAATCAGGCCGGCTTTTTTTTTTTAAGAAAAAATCACTCGAAACGAAAACAAACTGACTCCAGCCGTGGGTCACCTCCCACGAAGCGCTCTTTTTTAACGTCCGTGAGTTGGACGATACCTGGATTCGTGTCATGGCTCTGTCATAAACTAGTGCACGTCGATAAAAGAGACAGCTAATCCTTGCAGATACCTCTTTTGCCTGTGACCGGTGACCATGAACGGCTCTTGATCATGCAATTTAATTAAGACGCTGCCCAAGGAAGTATGTCACACCACGGTGTAAGGGCCGGACCATCGAGATTTCAGTTTACCCGGGAAGAGTTTTAATCGAGAGTTATACAGGAGAACTTCATCTCCAGGGTAGAACTGCTTGATCGTCTTTAATTGAGAGTCATGAATTCTCTTCGTGCGCTCCTTGTAGAGCTTCGTGCTCTCGTACGCATGGAGACAGTGTTCTTCAAGCTCAGCGATCTGGTCATGGCGTTTAGTTCCTTCTACAGTATGGCTCATATTCAACTCTTTATTAGCCCAAAACTCCTTGTGCTCAAGCTCAACTGGCAAATGGCATGCCTTGCCATAGACCAGCTGATACGGTGAGGTACCGATGGGGTCTTATAGGCAGTTCGATAAGCCCATAAGGCATCATTGAGCTTAGATGACCAGTCCTTGCAAGACAGGCCAACTGTCCTATCAAGAATCCACTTGAGCTCACAGTTTGTCACTTCTGCCTGACCATTAGCTTGGGGATGGTAAGCTGTGGACATTCGGTGGGTGATGCCAAAACGTTTGCACACCCGGTCAAAGTGTCCATGGAAGTGGGTACCCCTATCGCTTATGATGAAGCGTGGTGAACCAAAATGCGTGAAAAGATGGGTAAGGAACCGACCCACCACTCTTGAATCGTTAGTGGGTAGAGCTTCAACTTCAGCCCACTTAGAAACATAATCAACGGCCACAAGGATGTACTTGTTTCCGTTGGAGGGTGTGAACGGACCCATAAAATCAATTCCCCAAACATTAAAGATTTCAACAATTAAAGAAACAATTTGGGGCATCTCATTACGGTTAGAGATGTTACCTTATCGTTGGCACGCATCACAATGACGAGCATAAGCATCACAATCACTAAAGATTGAAGGCCAGTAAAAACCAGTTTCAAGTACCTTTCTCGCAGTGCGGTTGCCACCGAAGTGTCCTCCAAACTGGCCTTCATGGCACTTACGCATGATGTCAGCCGCTTCGATGTAGGAGACACATCTTCGATCATTCCGTCAATACTGATATGGTATAAGAACGGCTCATCCCAGAAGTATGACTTGGCCTCTTTGAAGAGCTTCTTACGTGCATTATAATCCAGCTCAGGAGGTACGACACCGTTAGAGAGATAATTAGCTAGGGTGGCATACCAGGGCTCTTCTGAATCAGTTGCGTTACTCAGCTCTTGAGCGTGAGGGATTGCCCAGGGCTCAATAGCTATGCTATTGACCTGTTCATAAATTTCTACACGCAACAACTCATCAGGGAAAGAATCATTGATAGGGGTAGTAGTAGACTTACCTGTCTGTGATTCCTCGAGTCGTGAGAGGTGATCGGCTGCCAGGTTCTCAGCTCCCTTCTTGTCTTTAATCTCTATGTCAAACTCTTGGAGAAGAAGGATCCACCGGATGAGACGTGGCTTCGAGTCCTGTTTAGCTAACAGATGGTGCAGAGCAGCGTGATATGTATAGACGATGGTATGTGAAAGAACCAGGTACTGTCTGAACTTGTCAAAGGAGAAAACGATGGCCAGGAGTTCTTTCTCTGTAGTAGTGTAGTTCCTCTGAGCATCGTTAAGCGCCTTGCTAGTAAAATAGATAGGATAAAATCTCTTCTCCTTCCTCTGACCAAGAACCGCGCCAACGGCGAAGTCGGTAGCATCGCACATGATCTCGAATGGGAGATTCCAATCTGGTGCTGTAAGGATCGGTGCGGTGGTGAGTCTAGTCTTCAAAGTCTCAAAGGCTGCAAGACAAGCTTTATCAAAAACGAAAGGAACATCCTTCTCAAGAAGCTTCGTCATTGGAAGAGTGATCTTGGAGAAGTCTTTGATGAATCTCCGGTAGAATCTAGCATGACCGAGGAAGCTTCGAACTGTCTTGACCGAGGTCGGCGGCGGCAAGCTGGCGATGGTTTCAAACTTGACATGATCAACTTCTATACCGAGCTTAGAGATCCTATGGCCAAGAACAATGCCTTCGGTAACCATAAAGTGACACTTCTCCCAACTAAGAGCCAAGTTGGTTTCCTCACAACGAGCTAGCACCTTGTCCAGATTGGCCAGGCACTTGGAAAATGAGTCTCCATAGACGGAGAAGTCGTCCATGAATACCTCCACCACATTCTCTACCAGATCTCCAAATATAGCCAGCATGCATCTCTGAAAAGTGGCAGGAGCATTACATAAACCAAAGGGAATGCGATGATAAGCGAATGTACCAAACGGGCAGGTGAAGGTCGTCTTGTCTTGATCGTCGAGCTCGATGGGGATCTGAAAGTAACCGGACATCCCATCTAGGAAGCAGTAGTAATCATGACCAGCCAACCGTTCTAGCATCTGGTCAATGAATGGCAGTGGGAAGTGATCCTTATTGGTAGCATCGTTGAGTCGTCGATAATCGATACAGACTCTCCATCCGGTAACCGTGCGAGTTGGAATGAGCTCACCCTTTGGATTAGGGATGACTGTGATTCCGCCTTTCTTTGGGATGACTTGAGTCGGACTGACCCAAGGACTATCGGCAATAGGATAGATGATACCGGCATCCAGAAGCTTGAGGACTTCTTTCTTCACAACTTCCTGCATCAGAGGGTTTAATAGGCGTTGTGGTTGTCTGACTGGTTTGAACTCTTCATCTACAACTATCCGATGCTTGCAGAAGGTTTCAGAGATGCCTCTGATGTCGGCCAACTGCCAGGCAATGGCTCGGACATGCTTCTTGAGTAGCCTGATCAGTTGGTATTTCTGCTCGAGAGACAGATTCGAATTGATGATGACTGGCAGCTGGCATTCCTTCCCCAGGAATGCATACTCTAGATGGTCAGGCAGCTCCTTTAAGGTGAGTTCTAGCAGATTCTCATATGAAGTAGTGATCCGACTCGAAGCTGGCTCGATGTGTGTAGGCGCAGTAATGGTGTGAATGTCGCCTTCTGCTCGTCTAACTCATCTTGCCATAGGCGCTGCTCTGGATGTTCTAGTGCACTGTCAATTCCTGAAATCAAACACAACTCTAGCGGATCACTAGATAAGGCATTAGTGACGAAGTTGGCCGAGGCCAACTCCATCAACAGAATAACAGTTATCATCTTGAGCAACATAGTATCTCATGCTATCTTTAATGCGGAATGTAACACTTTCCTGTCCTACACTTAAAGTTAACAGGCCTTGTTTGCAGTTAATATTTGCACCAGCAGTTGTTAAGAAAGGTCGACCTAAGATAAGCGTTCCGTCTAACTCACGAGTATCTAGAACAACGAAATCCGCAATTATGGTAAAAGGGCCACATCAAACAGCTACGTCTTCTATTACACCCCTAGGTAGTTTGACAGACCTATCGGCTAGCACGAGATGCAAAGTAAGTGGTTTTAATTTCCCTAGGTTCAGCTTTTCATATAGGTAAACAGGCATAACATTAATAGAAGCACCAGAATCAGCCAGACTACGATCAATTTCAATACCATTAACGATGCACGGTAATGTAAAAGGACCGGGATCAGAACACTTAGCTGGCGGTGGTGGCGGCTGTCTTATGGGAGATGGCGCACCGAAGAGAGAAGCGCATTCGTTAGTGAGCGTGACAGAGTACGCCTCTCCGTTCTTCACTTTCTTCACGAGATCCTTAAAGAACTTCCCAATTGGTGGTATAATCTTTATAGCTTCTGTTATTGGTATCTTGATCTCTGCAGTCTTAAGAACATTGTACCACTTTTTATACTGGGTGTCGTGATCCTTGGCTTTGCTCATTGTAGCTTTTGGAAAGGGAATCCGAGGTATATATGGCGCCAAGACGGGCTCAGGAGCTGTCTTGGGAGGAGGAGCCGATGCTTCTTCTTCCTCTTCTGTGATATCTTCAATCTCTGGCATATCCATGGCAGCACTGGTGTCTGGTATCACGTCAGGTTCCGGAGCCTTTGGGTCGGTTGTTTGTTTGCCGCTCCTGGTGGTAATAGCTTGAGCGTGTTCGCTCTTTGCACCGAGATCTGCTTGAAATGCTGTCTGATTAAGGAAGGGATTGCTAGTGAAAAGTCTTGTCATATTGCTTATCGCATCTTCTATCCTTTGGCTTTGAGCCCTCTGTCCTTGATTGAGTGCGGCTTGAGCTTTTAACTGATTGTCGTGGTCGTCGAGTCTGCTCATGATCTGATCGAACTTCTTCTCATAGTCTTCGTCTCTATTGTAATGCAGCTTTGCTCGAGACTGTTGATGAGCTGCAGAACAGTGATCAAATACTACCAAGCTAGAAAGCTAAGCAGATCGTATTCCACGAGGTTTCTTCTAATTGACTACTCAAAGAAGCTGGCAATTTATCCAAGTTTGAACACGTTGTGCGTGGTGTGAGTTCCACGACTTCTAAATTAAGATGCAGGGAAATTAAAATGAAATTGAAAGACAAAATGATTTGCTGGTTTAGACAGACAACAGACAAGCTAAGATTACGAATCCCCCTTAGATCACCAAGGCAACAGCAATCAACAGATCAGCGGATTTCAATTCTCGTTCAATCAATTTCTATACACCACCATAACTCCTGACCCTTAGGTTTAAGACTGGCGAACGTTCGCTCTATCCAATCTAACTACCAAGATTAATTAGTCGCCCGGGTACGGTCACCTCTCGCAACGACTTAACTAACTGGTGCAATTACTAATGATTTATGAGTTACTTTTGAAGCGGATTAACCCTAACTGGTTCCTACGAAAGGCACATTCCAATGAATAGGTTAGTTGGTTGAATTGATGTTCTAAAGTGAGGCGAGCGTTCGCTTCTATCCTCAGCTTAACAAGAATCTAAGCTAGGTGATTAGGAAAGACAAGTTTTAATGTTTAAAACAGAGAAGCTGTCTAGCGACAAACCCTAATTCAACACAAACCTAATCTAGGCGATCAGCCAGAAAAGAAACATAAACAATGACGAATAAAACAACCATGCAAAGAGAAACTGATTGAACTTCGAATCTAATTACCGCCGATCCGTGACCGCTTTAAAGCCCTGGGTCACTTAGGGTTCATCTAATCTAAGCTCATATTAGGAACAAGAGAATCGAAAACAAACAAGGAATACATCTCAGGTAGGAAGAACAGAGAAGAACTGTAAAACCTAATTTGACGAATCCGTGAAGCTTCAATCTCCGGTAATCTACAATCCAAGCTCCGAGTCTCCGAGGTGAAGGGATGGCATCACGATCTCTCCACGATTCTTTGAACTCTCTAAACTCTCTCTCGAACTTATAGGTCTGGAAATTATGATTGATATTATGAGGTATATCCCTTTTGGGCCGCCGGTTAAGTATTTATACTTAACCCTAATTCCACAGGATTTTGCCTGACATTTTTGGCGAAAATAGTAAGGAATTTTCGCTGAAAATTCCTTCACAAAAGTTTTCGGTTGTTTCTTCTGTGGTTTTCGGTTCAACAGTTTTTGGCGAAAACTTAGTGTTTTCGCTGAAAACATCCTTCAGTTGACATCAGTGGATTTGTGCTTGCATTTTCGCCGAAAATACTAAGGGATTTGCGGCCAAAACTCCTTTGTAAACCGGGGCAGGAATTTGTTTGACTTGGTTGGCTCCTTGGATCGATTCCAGTGTGATTCCTTGATGTTCCAACGCCTTAGACACGTCCTTGGCTACTTTATTTGACGGCAAAAACCTGTGCTATCATAAAAACACTAGAAAACCATCAAATAGACCCGAAACGGGCCAAAGTAACACAAATGGCACGAGATAGGGCAATTGATTGAATATTCGTTATTCTACCCTAAAAACCATGTCTTAAGCAAGGAAATGTCGCTTAAATGAGGCTGATAATCACGTCAAATCGAGTGTCATCAACTGTTGCTGTCCCCCAATGAATCCAGGAGGTCTCTGATAAGGATCTGCAAACCGGTTATTCTGGTTCTGCGGTACGTAGTTTCTGTAACCAGCGTAGCCTTTCTGATTGTTGGCGAAGCCTTGACCAATAAAGTTCACCTCTTCTGAAGACCATTCGTCTGTTTTACCAAAGTTGAGGAAGCTTCCGCCGTTATGAGCTCAGGTTGCGCACCATCCAGAGTCAGCAGAAAAGACGGTAGCGGACGGAGGATCAAGGGAGATGCCAACTGCCTGTAAATGTTTCTGAACTTCTGCCTTAACCTGATCTGCAACGCTCATCGGACTCTTGGTACTCGCCCTTTGTCTCTCCCAGCTTCTTGACTTTAAAGCACATCTAGCAAAATGAGAAAGAACATCCTGAGGGGTGAGAGCAGTGCAATCCCCGCCAGCTAGGGAATTGACCCACTTTGCAGATTCCTCACGCATACCATGAGCAAAGAATTCAGCCAACTGCCTGTCTTCATACCCATGATGAGGGCAGTTAAAGAGAAGGGATTGGAATTCATTCCAAGTGTCGTACAAGCTTGCATCTTCTCTCTGGGTAAACCTGGAGATGTTGTCCTTGTAGGCAGCTGTTCTTGATGGAGGGAAGTATTCCCCAACGAAATCTTGAGCTAAGGTTTCCCAATCGGTGTAATGACCGGGTGGTTTGCTTCCAAGCCATCTCTTAGTTGCGCCTCTAAGAGAGAATGGAAAAGCTCGAAGGCATAGAGCGTTCTTGTTGAGGTTCCCACACTTCACAGTTTCATAGACACCCAGGAAGTCTGCTAGATGTGTGCAAGGGTTATCATCCGGCTTTCCTTCAAATTGCACGTCCTTAGAGATTAGCCCCAGGAAAGGGATCTTGATCTCATAGTCCGGATCGTCATCATTATAAGGCACGGTGATGGGCGACCGAACGTTAGATGCGCGCGGCTTACTGTAGTCCGCAACACTCTTTGGAGCAGCCATTGCGGATGGGAAAGATGGAACAGAAGTAACACTACAAGAAACTACTAGATTAGTCACAGTTTTTTTGGCCATTTAGTCACGGTTTTAACCGTGACTAAAAAACTTAGTCACGGTTTGTAAAACCGTGACTATATTGACCCAATTTTGTCACGGTTTTTTAAGAAACCGTGACAAAGATGTTAGTCATGGTTTTGGGGCAAACCGTGACTAACCTTTGTCACGGTTTTGGGTCAAACCGTGACTAACCTTTGTCAGGGTTTGCCCCAAAACCGTGACAAAGGTTAGTCACGGTTTGCCCCAAAACCGTGACAAAGGTTAGTCACGGTTTAGTCGAAAACCGTGACAAAGGTTAGTGACAAAATTGTAAGCACAAACTTTTCAGTGACCCAATTTGTTAACTTTCGAATTAAAGGACCAGACCCTCAACTTCTTTGGTTATGCAAACTGATCCATACAATTAAAAAGTTAACAAAAGGTCCCATTTAATTACGAACCAGTCACTAAATTTATTTATTGTGTCAGTGGATTAATTACAAACTAGTCACTGTAATTTATTTATTACAATTAATTGCAATTTGTTTAAATTAATGAAAATGCACTGCCGTCGATTTGCCTCGCCGCCGCCTCCTTCGATCCCCGTCACCGCCTTCGATCCCCGCCGTCGCCGTCTCCTCTGATCCCCGCCGCCGTCACCTCCTCTGATCCCCCCGCCGCCGCCTCCTCTGATTCACGGTGAAGGAAGTCTGAATCTAGATCTGATTTCCGCGGATCTGATTCTCGGTCGATCTCCAGTCGCCGGTGAAGGAAGAAGATGGCGACGTCTTCTGCGTGGATCTGAAGTCACCGGTGGAGGAAGAAGGGGGCGCCATCTTCTGTGTCGATCTCCAGTCGCCGGTGAAGGAAGAAGAGGGCGTCGTCTTCTGCGTGGATCTCCAGTCGCCGGTGAAGGAATAGAAGAAGAGAAGATGGAACTTGGGAAGTCGACGGGGTCTGCGATGCGGGTCTCCAGTCGTCGGTGGAAGTTGGTGGTGCTGGTGAAAAAGAAGAGAAGAAGGAAAGTTTGAAGAAGAAGACGTGGGGGAAGGAAAGTTTGAAGAAGAAGATTTCATTTCATTTTATTATTCAGTAATTTTGTCACGGTTTTGGGTTGAACCGTGACAAAGTTGTCACGGTTTTGTAAAATCGTGACAAAGTTGTCACGGTTTTGGGTTGAACCGTGACAAAGTTGTCACGGTTTTAGGTTGAACCGTGACTAATTTGTCACGGTTTTACAAAACCGTGACAACTTTGTCACGATTTTCAAAACTGTGACTAACAAACCGTGACAAATCAATAATTTTCTTGTAGTGTAATCCGATTCTGTACCTGCTATGATCTGTACGGGACAAAAACAAACAACCCCGGTGTAAAATCAAGGTGTCACGGGAAATGAAAGATGGAAAGGTAGAGGAGTAAAAATGCCAACTCTTCTTTCAACGAAGTAGAAGAGTCCCCGGCAACGGCGCCAATTTGATGTGCTGTAAAACAGGTTTATCAAATACTACCAAGCTGGAAGCTAGGGTAGATCGTATTCCACGGGCCTCTTCTACTTGCTTACTCAAATATGATGGCAAATTTAACTCAAAGTTGAACACGTAGTGCGTGGTGTGAGTTCCACGAATTTCTATACTAAAAGCAAGGCAAAATGAAACGAAAATTAAATGCAGAAATAAAAGAGATTGATTGATTGACTTTGACAGACAACAGGCAAGCTTAGACTTCGAATCCCCTTAGATCACCAGAGCATTGGTAGTCAACAGACCAGCGATTTTCGATTCTAATTCATTCAGTTCACAGACACCACCATAACTCCTGACCCTTAGGTTTAAGACTGGCGAATGTTTGCTCTATCCGATCTAGCTACCAAGATTAATTAGCCGCCCAGGTACGGTCGCCTCTCGCAACGACTTAACTAACTGGTGCAATTACTAATGATTTATGAGTCACTCTTGCAGTGGATTAACCCTAACTGGTTCCTACGAAAGGCACACTCCAATGATTAGGTTAATTGTTCGATTTGGTGTTTTAAAGTAAGGCGAGCGTTCGCTTCTATCCTTAGCTTAACAAGAATCTAATCTAGGTGGCCAAACCAGACAAGAAACACAGAGAACAAAGAACAAATCAAACATGAAGGAGAAACTGAATGAATTTCGAATCTAATCACCGCCAATCCGTGACCGCTTTAAAGCCCTAGGTCACTTAGGGTTCATCTAATATAAGCTCTACGAGTTTAGCTACTCATATTCAATACAGAAGAATCGAAGAAAAACAAAGAATACATCTCATGTAGGAAAGACAGAGAAGAACTGTAAAACCTAATTTCGATGAATCCTTGCAGCTTCAATCTGCTGAATCTTCAACTCCTAGCACTGGTTCTCCGAGATGGGTGGATGGCGTCACGATCCGTTCCTGGCTCCTCGAACTCTATTCACTCGTCCTCTCTCTAGTCTCCGTCTTTTTTCCAAGTGTAAGTTATGATCCCCTTAAATCAGCCGCCGGTTTCTGTATTTAAACCTAACTGCGGACCGCTTGATTTCCACTTGAATTTTTGCCAAAAAATTTGGGGAGTTTTCGGCGAAAACTCCCGTTAAAATGTTGGCTTGCTCCGTCTGATTCTCCTGGTTGAAATAGCTTGGAGTTTGCGGCGAAAACTTCTCAATTTTCGCCAAAAATTACTCATGTGAAGAACTGCCGATTTTCTCTTGAGTTTTCGCTGAAAACATGCGTGTAAATTGGAGCAGGATTGTGTTGACTTGATTGACTTCTCTGGTTGATTCAGGTGCGATTCTTCGGGGTTCCAATGCCTTAGACACGTCCTTGGCTACTGTATTTGATGGCAAAAACCAGTGCTAACATGAAAACACTAGAAAACCATCAAATAGACCCGAAACGGGCCAAGGTAACACAAATGGCAAGAGGTGGAGCAGTTGAGTGAATATTCACTATTCTACCCTAAAAACTGTGTCTTAAGCAAGGAAATGTCGCTTAAATGAGGCTGATAATCACGTCAAATCGAGTGTCATCAGGGTGTCCTCGAGCTCTGGAAATTCAGGGATCCTTGGCTCCTAGTGTGGTGCCGACATCAATGCCTGGTCTGACGTTCGGCTCGGCCCAGGGCCGGTGTAGTCTTGGCCCGGTATCAATGGTCGTGGATGGATCGGCATCAGGATCAAGGATTGATGGTAAGGCTTTGGTGCTTTCATCTCCAGTAAGGTGTATCCATTCTTGGTGAACCTCTCAGCATCCTCTTCATTGCCACCCTTGCTCCATGACCCCATGTATGAGTTGATCCGGTTCTTGAAGGATTTGACCTGGCTCCGGGTCAGGGGCAGTTCTGGTCGTGTGCAGGGTACGGTTGGGTCATCATCAAGACCATTCTGGTCGTGTCTTTTTCTCCTAGTTTCATGTTAAGGAGTAGTTTTCTTCTTCTCTCTTCCATGGCACACTAGACCTAGGATTTGGCTGAGGGGTGATTCCATGGGTGTAAAGGTAACTATGGGGTGTAATTGAAGTGGATGGGGTTGTGTATGCAAGACCAAAACTCCTCTTTGTTTAAACATGCTCTCTTCCCAATTTTGGCCATGTCTTGTGCATAGGGTGTTGATTATGAGATAGGCACTTGTTTTGCTCATGAATGTTGGTGCATTGGTTCCTAATTCGTTAGATGCTTGTTAGGATTCGGCCTTGACGTATGTTTACTGATCTAATTGTGCTAAGTGAGAGTAGTATCTTGTTGATTGGTCATCCCTTTGTAATTTTATCACTTAGGCATTTCATCGAACACGTGGCATGCATGATTTTTATGCCAAGTTTGCCATGGGAGAGTGGTTCGCTTGTCTTGATTTTGTGCATGAGGTTAGGAGCTCTTTAGAGAGTCTATGCTTAACATTCGTTGAATAGATAGAGGGACTAGAGTTGTGTAAGTCTTGAAAAAAACTCCCCCAATAACTCGGTTTCCCCCATTCAAGTGTCCCCCAAGCTTAGTGATGAACCCTAATGCCCCACCTGTTCTTTTCCTATGAACCTTCCTTCATTTATTGCTTTGTGTGTTGCATCTTCATTCGTTCTCTTACTTTCCATGCTCTTTGAGCCATTTTCGACTTGTCCCCTTTAGTTGACGTTCTTTTTGTGCTTGGTTGTTTTGATTGTTACTTTAGTTTTGTTGCATCCCATTGATAGCACCCCTTCCATTCTGAGTATGATTCATTGAAGGGACCCTCACCATTCCGTCCCGATCAGCTATGGTAGAGAAGCCGTCAACAAAACTTCGATAATAACTTTTCATTCCCAAAAAGATTCTCAATTGTAAGACATCTTTAGGTGGGTACAAATTCACTACGACTTCTATCTTCTTCTGATCTACTTCAACTCCTCTTTTAGAGACCACATACCCCAAGAACAACACTTCTTCTAGCCAAAAAGTACACTTGGAGAACTTTGCAAAAGCAATTGTTCCTCTCTCAATGTTTGGAAGACCAATCTCAAGTGCTTCTCATGCTCCTCCTTACTCTTCGAGTAAATTACACTACAACAACAAAAGTATATAGAGGGGGGCAAAACTGAAAATAGGGAGGGGTCACGACCCCAATTTATTTTTTTCGGGGGCCATGCCCCCTATAATCAGTTTAGACACCCACTAAACCATCCCTGACTAGCATTAAATTGTCAGGCGCGGAGGCCATTGATAAATTTTTTTGGGGACGAAATGGTCAAGGCGTGGCCCCCGACTAACTACCAACCGGTTTGGTTTAGAAGCCAACTAGTACGAAGGGTAGTCGGTGGCAATGCCCACTACTAAATTTAGTTAGGGGCAGCGCCCTCGGCAATATTTAGTATATATATAGTGAACTCTTTAGTACTCATGGGTATCGATGCCCTAGCTAGCATAAAATTCACATTTCTATACTTTAAAACTCAAATAATGAGTCCTAAACCTATTGAAATAAACCCTGAGCGCTACTTAATAATGTTAACCCCCTAAACACTAAATCTTAACTCTCAAACACTACATTATAGACTCAAAACTCTAAATCGTATTCCAAACTCTAACATTTGATGATAAGTCCAAATTAAAAGATCATAAACCAAAAAATAAACTCGAAACTCCTAACACTATCCTAACCCCTCGATACTATACCAAAGCCCTCAAAATCCAATATAACAGTATTCAGGGGTTAACATTACTCTAACATTTGATGACAAGTCCAAATTAAAAGATCATAAACCCAAAAAATAAACTCGAAACTCCTAACACTATATCCTAACCCCTGAATACTATACCAAAGCCCTCAAACTCCAAAGTTCAAACACCAATATGACAGTATTTTAGTGTGAAGCATATAGTGTTAGGAGTTTCGAGTTTATTTTTTGGGTTTATGAAATTTTATTATGTACTTATTGTCAAATGTTAGAGTTTCGGGTACGATTTAGAGTTTGAATCTATGATATTGTGTTTGAGAGTTAAGATTTAGTGTTTAGGGGGTTAGTATTATTCATTAGTGCTTAGGGTTTATTGCAATAGGTTTAAGACTCATTATTTGAGTTTAAAATTTATAAATGTGGACTTTTAATGCTAACTAGGGTACTGATACCTACGGGTACCGAAGTGCTCATCATATATATATATATAGTATTTATAATTATTTTATTTTATTATCATAATTATGAAATATGGAATAATAAATTATTGAGTAATATAATTTGACTATGGTGTATTACTCTATTAGTGATTTACGAAGTTCAAGTATTTAAAAATACGACTAATTACGAAACATTTATAATTTATAACAAATAATACATTTATAATTATTTTTCTTTTACATTTATAATAAATCAGATATTTATAATTATTTCTCTAAAGTCTCAACTAATTACATATGTTCTCGTTATGTGACATATAAATCTAATGGTCTGCGGCTTAGTGGCGGCGGCGGCGGCGACGACAATGGCAGCTTTGGTAAGTTGGGAGATGGAGAGAGTTGAGGGAGAGGGGAAATCAAGAGAATGGGGAGAATTAGTTGGGAGATTGAGAAAATTTAAAGAGGAATTCAAATTTTAGTCGTGGGGCTTATTGTCGGGGGGGCTTATTGTCGGGGGCCCCCGACTAAAGCACTCATTAGTCGGGGACGTGGGCCTCGACAATAAGGCCCCCAAATAAAATAATCGGGGGCCACGATTGAAGTGACCCAGGCCACCAGACTCGGCACGGACACCAAGCCCTAGACACCACCCGGGCCAACAGTGCGGGGCCGAACTCTATGCCCGTACAAGAAGCGCTTGGAGCTAATGATTCACTCTACCCAGGGCGTATAGAGGTTTCTCAAGCCTAGTTATGTCACGTTATTCAAGCACAAGCCAGCCCCAGCACCTACTCAAGTCGAAGCTAGACTGATGCCCCGCCAGGCGCTGATGCTAACACCGGGCCTAGACACGGGCCCCGGGCCGAGCCTAGCGCCAAGTCCAGGCCCCTGGGCAACTCCTATGAGCCCAGGGTCCAAGAACCTGCCCAGAGACCCTCTTGAGGAGTTCCTAGAAGCCCGCCAAAAACAAAGGATTGAAGGCATGGCCAAAAAACCCAAAGGCCTAGAGCCGGGCCAAGCACAGGTGCCGGGCCAGCATCCGGGCGCTACGCCGAGGTGACTTGGGCCGAGCCACCAAATGACTCGTGCCTTTCTGGATTTTCCAAGGGCCAACGAATCCTTGTGCTACCAGGATAAACCTCCAACAAGCCTTGTTGGATTCGGAGAAAGAATGAAGGGTGGCCCGACTGATCTAACACGCACACACGCTCCGAGCGTGTCTAAGAAATCCGACTATGGCCCGGATTCTACTCCGGAACAGGAGGACTTGATGCCACGCACTAAAGGACCGTGTTTCCAAGTCCTACTTGGGAAAGGAAACACGGAGATGCATAATCTGAGTCAGAATCCGGATTTTCACACCCCATCCATCTCCAAGCCGGGCTAGGAATCCTACTCCGGCATGAGCACGGACACGGTGTGAGCACGACGCCTTATCCAGATTAGGGTTTCTCCAGATTTTGTTGGATTAGCCAGTTTAGGGTTTATCTTCTTATTTAGTCTTTTTAAGTGTTTTATTCGAACTTCTCTTTTAGTTTCCACTTGTTTAGGAATATTTTATAGTTTCTAGTTTAGGAATTAGAGTTGGATTCGAAGAGCTTGTTCTCGAACCCTTCACTATAAATAAAGACAAGACTCCTTTGATTAAAATAAAACTCAGAACATATGTTCTTTTCCCTTCAAGCTTTTGTTTGTTGTTGCATTGCTTAAGGTTGGTTTATCACCTCGGGTATACACCCCTTGGTGTGGCACCATTCGACCGGACACTTAGGGTTCCTAGACTTCATGTGCTAGTGGGTCCAAGTACTCTCTGCCTTGGTATCATAGGTTAAACTTGTTGTTTTGATCATCAGCTTGCGGTGGTTAGGATAACGGAGCATTGCCGACTGTGGTTCGCATCAGTTGGTATCAGAGCACGGTTCAACACTAGGACCGACACTATCCCAAACTCCAGGTTCTTTTGGATTCATATCCTTTACTTTCAGTTTTTAGAAAATCTTCGAAAACCCCTAAATAGCTTCATCTTGTTGGTTCTTGTGTGTTGTTTTCAGTTTCGTTGTAAGGTCGAAAAATCTTGGTGGCCACGAAAGTACTAAAAAAAAAGAGGTCTCAAAAATACAATACACGACCCATCCAAAGTAAGGCCCCCATCACCAAGTATTTCTAAGTTGATAGGATGATTTTTAGGAAGAGGGGGAGAAATTTTAGCTTTCGTTGCTTGGAATTTTCGTTGAACCACACTCTACTTTTATTTCACTATCTTGTCGTTTGCTTGATCAACAAGTCATAGGAGCGAAAGTACATACTTGCTAGCTACAAGTCTTTTGTGCCATACGAGTTGCAATTCCTTGAATTTTGTGAGGCCTTGTTCCACTACTAATCATGGCCGACGAGAGGATCACTAATGTAAAGACTACCTTGAACACCATGGTTCAAGTCCTAGCCTAAGTGCAAGCTACACTGGCCAGAATGGAGGGACGAGCAGGAGACCACGGAGCCAATGGAGCTGATCCACAACTACAAAAAAAGGCTCTTTAGCGTCGCTTATCGGGGAAGAGTTTAGCGTCGATCGATTAAAAACTGACGCTAAACCCTTGACTCGCGTTTGACCAAGGTTTTAGCGTCGGTCGACAAGTGACCGACGCTAAAACTGACCAAAAACCGACGCTAAATTTGGTTTTCGGTTAGAAACGAAGCCAACCAGCTTTGGCGTCGGTTACCGACATGTTTTAGCGGCGGTCGCCGACCGACGCTAAAACACATATATATTTAAACCTCTCAGCCGCCACCCTAACCCTAATCGCATCTCTCTCCTCCATCTTTCTTCTTCTTCCTCCTCCAGCCTTCTTCTTCTTCCTCTTCTCTTTTTCTGAAACTTTTTATGAAATTCTTCTTCCTCTTTTTCTTCTTCCTCTTCTTCTTCTTCCTTTTCCAGATCTCCTCCATCTTTCTTCTTCTTCCTTTCTTCTTCCTCCTCCACCTTTTTCTTCCTCTTTCTTCTTCTTCCTTTTCCAGATCTCCTCCATCTTTCTTCTTCCTCCTCCACCTTCTTCTTCCTCTTCCTCTTCTTCCTTTTCCAAATCTCCAGATCCAGCCTTCCTCTTCTTCCTCTTCCCTCTTCCTCTTCTTCTCCTCTTCCTCTTCTTCTCATCTTCTCTATTTCTCCCTAGCCATCTGTCTCCAGTCATCCGTCGTCGTCATCGCCGCCGCCGCCACCACCATCATCACGTTGATCGGTCAAGGATTGACTTATTGGACAAGTAGTGACCAAAAGGGTGACCTAATAAATTTAAGTGACCACATTGTATAACTGGAAAATGGAGTGACTGATTGGACATTAATAGAAAATGGAGTGACAAAATAGAAAATGAAAATAAAAAACGAATAAAAAAATGAAAACAAAAAAAATTGGGTTGGTCAGCGACCCATTCGGTCAAGGATTTAGCGTCGCTCGTTATAAGGATTTAGCGTCAGTCGCTTTCTGACCGACGCTAAAATTTAGCGTCGGAAGAATTGGCGTCGCTTTTTTGAGCGACGCTAAATCCTTTAGCGTCGGTCAGCAGCCGACGCTAAACGACGTCGGTGACCGACGCTAAACATCCACTTTTTTTTAGTGCACATGGAGAACTCAACCAAAGGGCCAGGAGAATAATCTAGGAGATTGATGATGATTTGAGCAGCCTCAAACTCACGGTGACAAAATTTGCTGGAAAAGCCAATGCTGACGAGTACCTCGACTGGGAGAGAAGCATGGAGGACTTCCTTGAATGACATAATTATTCGGAAAGAAAGAAGGTAAATGTTGCAACCATTGAGTTTACTGATTATGCTGCTTTTTGGTGGAGTCAACTCAGGAGTCAGGTCCAACGTGATGAGGAGGATCCAATCGTGACGTGGAAGGACCTCAAGAGAAGGATGAGGGAAAGATTTGTGTCGGATGCCTACACACGTGACTTGCACACCAAGCTTTAATCATTGAGGCAAGGAACCATGTCCGTGGAGGAATACAACAAGGAGACAAAGATGTTGTTAACAAGGCTCACAAGAACAAAGTCAGACCGCTAACGGGTTTCGGTGACCTCAGAGCCTGGCCGGCGACCCTCGTTCAGCCGGAGGAGCCCCTCTGAAGCTCACCCACGAAGGGGTAAACCCCCCACCGGCGAAGAAGATCGGAAGAAACGCTGAACTAGGTTGAGAGAAAAAACCCCTGCTCCACGCGCCTAACTTTCTTCACCTTTATTTTTTCTCTTTCCACTGAAGCCTTTTTCGTAAGTAGCATACCGTCAGTTTTCGCACAAAATCAACCTACGTGGCCTGAGAGAGTTAGCTGACTATGTCCAAATTCTTACGTGGCGTGTGACATGACTGTCACGTCATATTAACTGAAAAATAAGTTTCTTTTTTTTTTAAATTTTAAAATTAATATTTTCTTTTTTTAAAATATTACGAAGTGTATACAATTTGTACAAATCACATACAAATTGTACAACCGACCTCTGTGAAAATTGTGAGAGAATATTATTTTTTTCCAAAAACATAAATATAATGACGAAGATCACGTGGGTGGAAAATTCCATCAACGAAGGCTTGTGTCATCGAGAAACTTTTCGATGATGAGATATGGGAGGAAACTTCAACCAACTAAAATAACTTAGAATTATAAACAAAAGACTAAGACCGTAGCATTAAAGGATTAAAATTGGTCAGTGATGGTGATGGTATATTGTTGTCATCAAACTAGCAAAAACTGGGCACTTGCACTGAAAACAGACTCGAACATCCACATCAGCACTTAACTGAAAATTAGAGAGAAAGTTGTTGTAATGACCGAGTTGTTACGATTTTAATAGACAAGGTATAAATGTGAAAAAAAAAAATTGGCAACATGATGCACATCTTAATAGGTGAGGAACCAACACCGTCAAAAAAAAAGGTGAGGGACCAACAATAATATATACCCAACGTTTATAAAAATCGAACTTGAGGAGACAAACATCGATACAATACAAGTAACGATTCAACAAGAGTGTCTTGATTCTTAGATATCTCCCAGGGTATTGCCGGTAGTCCTCACTCTAGGTAGATTGTAGTTAATTTACCGCTTACTGTCTTAATTCTCCTCTGGGAGATATCTTCATTAAAAAAATTTGAATGGCGAGACACAACACCCCTATTTGACGGAAGCCTGACCTGTTTTTTAGTCACTGAAACTCAAAACCATAACACTGCGTACATTCAAGTATTCAACTCAACACAAGGCCTCATTATATTATACACAATACAACAGTATAATTTATAAATATATTACTACCCTTGTCTTGGATCCTTCTTACAGTCCTCTTTAACGTAGAAAGATGCTACAATTCATCTGTCCCGATCTAGTCTTCAGAAATACCAGGACCAGTTCTTAAAGCTTGCCAAACTCCCCAGCTGGCTGATGTTGTGGATAGTCTGTAGGCGTCAAGCCAATACCTTCATTCTTATGCTTCTCCCATCCACCAGTATCAGCTCTCGAGTGAACCCAATAATACAAGACAGAGCCTAACAGTGACAACAACGTCAAGGCTGCTCCAGCCGCAAACACACCTTTGCGAAGGGTAGCACAAGACACGTCTTTGACATGGAAAGTTCCTCGATACTTTGTGTGGTATGCATTCTTTGCTGACCCAGCTAATAAGCATGCCTCAGCTCCCAGGAAACATAGCCTAACAAAACAAATTTCGATTAGTCATACATATTACATACATTAGTTAACAGTTGCTAAATTAATCAAAACTCTGTGATTCCTCAATGCCAGTTTGCTTAACAAGAGAAAAGCACCATTCAGATGCCACCTATGGAAGCAGATTATCCACAGAAAACTTGCAACTTCATTTCTCCAGAATAACTGCTTTTCCATGCTTTGTACACTTATGGCTGCTGCTCTTTTCATTATGCCAAAACTAAGTGAGGGGCATATTACATACCCACGGGAGCAAACCTATCTGATTGCAAACTACTCCAGTGAGGCTCGAGTAATCATAGAGCTATCTGCAAGGCACCTCATCCTCTCAAATCTGAGTAGGGTCAGTCCATGATAGATCAATCATTACACTACACATCAAAAAGTGCCTAATACACCCATTTTTAACACAAATAGAAAATAATTAATGTTGCAATTGAAGAATTGGTCATTAATCACTCCTCCCACATGTTCTTCCCCGATTTAGCTTTAAGATGATCAAGTTAATTTAGACAAAAGACCTGGGATCTCAAGCTGCAGAGAAAGGAACCAGAACACCATGTTCTTTGCCCTGCTTACACAAAATTACAAAACACCATTCATACAGAAAGATGCAATTCCTAAGCTATGCAAATTCAAAGGGATCTAAGCTTTCTAAAATTGACCTTTAAATAAGAGATGATACCAACGACAAAAGAAGACAGAAGTTACGCTCTATCCTAATTAGTAATAACTAATAACAAACCCTAAGATTGCATTTCTCCACTCCAGGCAAATCACTTAACGAGATACCACATAACTGGTCACAGAAATGTGAAAGTGAGCGGGGGGGGGGGGGGGGGGGGGGGGGGGGGGGGTGGGTGGGAAATTTTACCAGGAGAAAATGAAGAGGAAGATTGCAAAGGTAGCAGAGGAGCTTCCAGTAACGAGGCCTTTGCCGAAGCAAAGACATCTGGTGACGCCGTGAACCACAGTCTGGCTAATCAGCAGCAGCCCAAACGCCGCCAATCCGTAGACGGTGGAAGCATCGGTGTCGTATACACAGAAAGTTGTCTCGTCGTATTTGTCTGGCACCACCGTGGCCTGCATCGGAAAAACAAAACGGAGAAGCTCGCTCAAAGGAGAAACTTACTTGAAAAGGGAAGCCAAGTAAAAAGAAAGGAAGAGAAAAATACGGTGCTGCGGCGGCGTTCTGCGCCGACGGCGAAAACGAAGGCGATGAGATGAAGAGAAACGACGACAGCTAGAATAGGGATAGAGACAGCCATTATTGCTGTTTGGTGTGTTGTGATGTGGGTACTCTGTCACTGCGTATTGCCTGCCTGCTACTAGCCTACTATACTGTGTTTGGCCTGGCCAATGTTTCTTCTTTTTCTTTTACTCTTTTCATTTTATTTATCATATGACATGATATTATTATTTCCGATTTTGGTTTTCTGAAAAAGACATCTTTATTTTAACAACATCTACAGCTTATTCCTTTTTTTTTTTTTGAAAAGATCTACAGCTTATTCCTTAAGAGAAGAAAATTGGTTTGAGTGACAGACGCGAGTAACAAGGGAAGTTGTCCGACCTTTTTGACTTTCGTTCCTAATCTAACAACTTTTCCCGGTTTTTCTTGGAGCACAATTCCGGAGACAGCAATAATAATGTTGTCTCCAACGCAGCATTAATCTCAGTCCTTCATTTAATCTAATGGTCAATATTTATTACTTGTTTTTTTAAGCTTTTCATCTAATATGAACGAGATCTTTTTTCGGCAAACTATTTTCTCGGTCTAATAACGAGTTGACCAGAGAGATCCTAATTTTTGGGACATCATTTATGTATAAAAGCATCAATGATGATACACTGAATTTTTTCATCTCTACAGTCTGTACGAATTTCATACAAAGTGTATGTCATATACAGGTCGTACAATGACATACAAAGTGTACGAATTTTATATAGAATATATACAATTTGTATGAACTACTTACAATCCTAATGTACGAAAAAAACAAATTGTACAAAAATAAATACAAAGGGTACCACTCTCGTACAAAGTGTATACAGTTGGTATACAAATTGTACACAAATAAATACATAGTGTATAATTCACGTTAGTGTATACAGCTCCCCTACAGACTGTACAACAATAAATACAGATTGTACAACTCTCGTACAAAGTGTATAAAATTTGTATATAACTTGTATAAATTGTAATACGAGATGTATACAGTGTGTATAGACCGCATACAAACTGTACAGACCGGCCAACAAGAAATTTGTCAAGAAATTTTTTTTTTTTCAGAAAAATAATTTTTTCCAAGAATCATAGATCTAATGACGACGATCACGTGGGTGGAAAAATTTTCGTCAACGGAGGCTCGTTGGATCAGGAAATTCGTCGAAAAACTTTTCGGTGATGGAAAATGAGAGGAAACTCCAACAACCTAAAATAACTTGTAGATATAACATGATTAAATACCTAAGATCTAACGGTGGATAATAATTGTTGCATTGGATGCAACAAAATTGCACCATTGTCATGGGAATTGTAATCTTTTTCTTGCATTGAATTTTTTAAAGCTACTACATTTTTTTAGCAATTGTTTTAGGGCTTGTTGGTAGTGATATTAATATGTATAATTGTAAATAATATCATAATTCTCGGATATGGCTCAGGATCCGGACCCAACTTTAAAGGTTGGACCGGTTCCAACCAAAAACTGGAGGGGCAAAATTGGCATTTCCAAAAAATTAAATTAACCCTAAGGTCTCCTTCCCTTCCCCTCAAACATATCACCGCCACACCCTACTTTCCCTCCTCTTCTTCTTCTCCTCTCCACCACCTTCTACCCTCCTCCACCCACCTTCGCTGCCGTCGATGATCAACACCACCGCCGACGCCGCTGATGATCAACACCGTCGCCCTCTCTCTCCTCCTCCACCCACCGCCACCCAACGCCGCCGATTTCAACCTAATTTTCAGCTGCCGAACAGGGCACTGAATCAGACGCCAGATGAGGAGTTGTAGGCAGGAATCGATTGAGCATGTGGGAAAGGAGGGGCTAATTGCAGTAAGATTCAGGTGAATCAGCCTGAATCTCCTTTCGATTTCAGCTCCGCGGCCTTCTCCATGAACCCGGGAGGTGCTTCTGTTGTGTGTATATAAGGGAAGCTAGAAAACAAAGGTTATGCCTTACTGCCCAGAATCCAAGATGGCATCTTTAGAGCAAAGGCTATTAGTGGTTGCCTTGCTAGTGCTTGTTATCTTAGTAGCCATTCAAAATTCAGGTAAGCTGGTCAGTACCCATTTGAAATTTTCATCGAGAAGGAGAAATATGTGATATTTGTTGTTATGGGATCAGATGGGCAGGTGGAGCAATGGTGTGTAGTGGATGAACAAACACCAGATGAGGAGTTGCAGGCAGGGATAGATTGGGCATGTGGGAAAGGAGGGGCGAATTGCAGTAAGATTCAGGTGAATCAGCCTTGTTATTGGCCAAACAAAAAGAAGGAACATGCATCTTATGCATTCAACAACTACTTCCAGAAGTTGAAGCACAAGGGTGGGTCTTGTTACTTCAATGGTGCTGCCATTGTTACTAGAATTGATCCCAGTGAGTCATTCTCTTCCCCTCTGAATCAACGAATTAAAATAACCAAGTTGTAGAATGGTACACGAGTTTAAGACGTTGGAATGTTTATGTGCAGGCCATAGCTCTTGCCGGTATGAGTTCTTCCCCTGATGATTCGAATATCAAATCAAGACAAGGAATCATTTGTTGTTAGCGAGGATTAGATTCAGCGAGCAATATAACAAGGAAGGATAATGCGTAACTGAAACCGTTACTCTTTCAACACTTTACTTTGAGCTACTTGTACTTTACTTTGACTTTTTGTAATAATTAGCAATGTTGGCATTTGTGTATGATAGTGAATAATAGACATAATTTTCAGCTCATTGGTTGTCTTCAAATTATATGTGAATTTATAATTTCTTGAATGGTTAACTAGTTAACACGATTGGTTAACTAGTTAATATTTAGTACAAGGGGGACTCTCGCTCTCTGTGTTTAAGGACGTGTTTCTGCTCTCAATCCGACCACCTCTCCACCACTGTGACAACACGAGAAACTAGTCAAGAAGGACTTCCCTGCTTAGGACTATAACGAATTCTACACTACAAGGGTTTATGATGAGATGGATGATGGGAATGTATGATGATGGCTTTGGTGCAGTGTAGCTTTCGACTAACTTCCCTCGAATCTAGCTTATGGCTTCCTACCGTCTAACCAGACACGGGTGGAATAGTGTACGCTCGTCCTATGATAGCCTCAAGCAACCTAGCACTTTATTTTCTTTACACATTTTTTTCTGCATTTTCTTTTACATTTTCTTTTGACTTCGTTCTTCCATATGTAAGGAGAAGAACGTTATTGAACTAAACTATAAACTTACAACTTTGAGCTTTTTCTATTTTTTCAAATTTTCTTATTTTCTTATTTTTCTCTCTTTGTTTTTTCTTTTGTGCCGATTTTCTTTTAGTTGCTAGAGGGGTTTACACGTCTGGACATAATAGCTAAGACCACCTGTTTAATGGCTATAGGCAAGTCACCACAAACCGACTTCCGGTAGGCTAATCTAGAACTACGACCACAGGGGATCAACGGGGAATGAAAGAATGGGGATTGGCTGTAATGTATATCAAACTGAAAGAACAGGCCAAGCTCAAGGGTTTAAACCTAATGGATTTAACGTTGGGTAGGCAATCTAACTTACTAGCTGAATCTAGGTGCCCCTATCATTCTAGAACTCGTGTCATCTTGTGGTTTCGAATAGGTCCCATGCAAATTCTAACTCATTCAAGAAAAACAAAAAAACCACTCAAAACGAATTAAAATTGCAGGTTATGTGCAATGGATCAAAAACTCACAATTGGTTTGCTAGTCGGATTCAGTCATTTTCATGCAATCAAAGCGACAAACTCCAAGTGTGATTTTAAAATTCTGTTCTGACCAGGCAATTTAGCATCAAAGTATACAAGTTGGTTCTCAGGCTCTAGGTTAAGCAGTCTAAGCATCATTATGACAAATTGAACAACAACTTAACATCAAAAATCAAGAACTGAGCAATTTTAATGCTAGAGAAACAGGAAAGGCGCCACGAAACACATAAATCACAAATAAGGGCAATCAAGTTCATGCAAGATTCTTTAGCATCCTACCCCACACTTAAACAGTTTTGTGTCCTCACAGGACTAAACTAGAGTTGAGAGCAAGTAGAAGAACCTAGACCGAGATGATTGATGTAGGGGATGAACACGGGTCCTCGGAACTGGAAGGGAATCTACCAAAGCGAGAGGGAATCTACCAAAACTCTGCCTACAAAACAAGAACAAATGAAAGATAAAAAGGAAACCGGTACCAGTGTCCCAGATCCACACAGAAAAAAGTTGGATCAAAATCCGAAAAGAATAAATAAAAAGGAAAGACATGGAAGAGGATACAACACGATCACTGCTGGTTAGGTGCACCGGGAGGTGGGACATGGAAGAAGTTTGTGACCGCTGCTGCCACGCCAGCTGTCCTCATACCTCTCATCCGGCACACACATGTGCCTCTGAGTAATAAGCCATCTGGCGTATTGGGTGGCGTTGTCCTCCACTCGCCACTCCTGGAGTTGATCCAACATCTCGCCAAAGTCTCCTGGAGGCTGTCGGGGATGTGGATGCGGCATCTGGAATGGATCCTGAAGGGGCGGCTGCTGCTGATATGCATACCCCGCAGGCGGCTGCTGCGGGGGTATCTGGGGGGTGAAACTCTTGCTCTGGCTGAGGCTACTGATCCTCAGAATCATCCTCTTCCTCCGACTCATCCTGGTGGTGCAGAGATGGAGCTGCCGCCACCTGTGGACTGTAGTCCAGCTGGAGGTCGTACTCGACAGCTAAATCTCCACCGACGGTGTGTACGACATGACGCGGGACGTCAAGTCCCACGACTGGCTGAGGTCGAGGTTGATGATGAGGCGGCCTACGAAGTTACCGCCAAGGAGGGAGCGAGGTGTCTTGGTTGTCTTAGTCTTCTGGTGGAAGAGGCGTGCAAGCACCCATCCTGGATGAAGTGGATAGGCCTCTCGGATGGCACGGAGATGTAAGAGCTCCTCTATGCTGATGTTGGTGGCGATCCTTCTCTGGAGCAAATAAAAGGGATCAACGCCAAACCATGTGAATGAAACGAAAGAGAGGGTGAAAGAGTGACCTGACGGAGTTATGAGTCGTGGTTCGAGCACCTGGCACTCCAGTGATGTGGCTCCAGAGCGCGTCATAATCTGGGCCTTTACCCGAGTTGTCCTCCCAACCGAGGTGGTGGCCTTGTTAGTGCTCTTGCGGGATGCCGAGGTGGGCTGCAAACTCGTCGTATGTGAAGTGTTTGTACACCCCACCGAGATAGAAGGAAATGACCTTCATGTGCTGCCTCCTCTTGTGCTCGTCGTGCTCAAAGGTAGCTGGTGAACGCGCAGTCGTTGTGATGCGTTTCACACAAATAACTAACAAAGCTAACAAAAGCTAGGGTAGATCGTATTCCAAGGGTCTTCTAAGATTGACTACTTCAAAACTGGCAAAATACTCGAATGTAAACACTTCGTGCGTGGTGTGAGTTCCACGACTTCTAACTCTAAGAAATGCAGAGAAAATTAAAAATTAAACTAAAGCAGATTGGAATTTAGGGTTGAAAACAAGGATGACAAACGAACTTAGACTTTGAATCCCCCTTCGTTCCCAGAGCATTGACAATCAACAGATCAGCAGATTTCGATTCTCATTCAATCAATTACTAAGACACCACCATAACTCCTTACCCTTAGGTTTAAGACCGACGAACGTTCGCTCTATCCGTTCTAATACCAAGATTAACTAGCCGCCCAGGTACGGTCGCCTCTCGCAACGACTTAATTAATGGTGCAATTACTAACGATTTATGAGTTACTCTTGCAGTGGATTAACCCTAACCGGTTCCTACGAAAGGCACGCTCCAATTATAAGGTTAATTGTTCAATTCGATGTTCTAAAGTAAGGCGAGCGTTCGCTTCTATCCTTAGCTTAACAAGAATCTAATCTAGGTGATCAATCCAGACAAGAAACATGAACAAGGAAGAACAAATCAAACATGAAAGAGAACTGATTGAATTTCGAATCTAATCTTCCATAAATCGCACTCCTAGCTCCGCTTCTCCGAGGTGGAAGGGATGGCGTCACGATCTCTTTCCGGCTCTTCGAACTCTAACTCTTCGCTCCAGAACTTTCGAGAATTCTTCAAATTTTGATTTCGAAAAGTATATTATGATGTAAATTATGTGGTCTCCCTTATTGGGCCACCGGGTTAAGTATTTATACTTAACCCTAATCAGCCGGATTTCTTCTAATATTTCCACCGAAAATATTGAAGGATTTTCGGCGAAAATTCCTTTGAAAATGAGGGGTTCCGCCGGCTGATTCTCCTGGACTTCATTCTCGGTCGAAGACTTGATCGATTTCACCGAAAATTCCTTCAGTTGCCAACAGCCGATTTGTGATGATATTTTCGTCGAAAATATAAGGGTATTTTCGGCAAAAATTCCTTTGTAATCCGGGCAGGAATTTTCTTGAACTTGATTGGCTCCTTTGATCGATCCCGGTGCAATCCTTCGAGATTCCAACGCCTTAGACACGTCCTTGGTTACTTATTCGGTGGCAAAAACATGTGCTAACGTAAAAACACTAGAAAACCATCAAATAGACCCGAAACGGGCCAAGGTAACACAAATGGCACGAGATAGGGCAATCGTTTGAATATTCGTTATTCTACCCTAAAAACCATGTCTTAAGCAAAGAAATGTCGCTTAAATGAGGCTGATAATCACGTCAAATCGAGTGTCATCAAATACCCCACACTTAAGCTTTTGCTTGTCCTCAAGCAAACTGAATAGAAACGCTCATGTTCATAAATGATAAGATTGATTAAATTGGAGCTCAATCAAACACAATGAATTATTAGACAGCTAATTCCTAGAACAAGAAACCTGACATGCATACAGATCAGCCAAACTATCTGGTCTCACTAATAAACTGCACACGACAAGTAATTAGCAACCAATTATGCACGAATTTGACCTGACCGACCAGACTCCTCACACAGGAAATATTTTGTAAAATGGGGAACTCTCGCTCTCTGTGTTTAAGGACGTGTTTCTGCTCTCGATCATTTTCTGTTACCGAATTTTGTCATAGGTTTGCAATTCGACCACATCTCCACCACTGTGACAACACGAGTATCTAGTCAAGAAGGACTTCCCTGCTAGGACCGTAATGAAATCTACACTACTTGGGTTTATGATGCGATGGATGATGGGAATGTATGATGATGGCTTGGTGCGGTTGTAGCTTTCGATTAACTTCCCTCGAATCTAATCTATGGCTTCCTACCATCTAACCAAACACGGGTGGAATGATGAACGCTCGTCCTATGATACCCTCAAGCAACCTAGCACTTATTCTTTTTCTTTACACGATTTTTTTCTTTCTTTTCAACTTTTCTTTTGACTTTGTTCTTCCATTTGTAGGGAGAAGAACGTTTTATTGAACTAGAAACTTTGAAACTTTTCTGATTTTTCTTTTCTTCACTTTTTTTTTCGAAATTTTCTTTCTTCTCTTACTTTACTTTACTTTTTCTTTGTGCCGATTTTCTTTTAGTTGCTAGAGGGATTTACACATCTGGACATATTAGCTAAGCCCACCTGTTTAATGGCTATAGGCAGGTTACCACAAACCGACTTCCGATAGGTCAATCTAGAACTACAACCACAGGGGATCAACGAGGAATGAAAGAAATGGGAAATGGCTGTAATGTATTATCGAACCGAAAGAACAGGCCAAGCTCAAGGGTCTAACCCTAATGGATTTATCGTTTGGTAGGCTATCTGGCTTAGTAGCTGAATCTAGGTGCCCCTATCCTTCTAGAACTCGTGTCATCGTGTGGTCTCGAGTAGGTCTCATGCAAATTCTAACTCATTCAAGTAAACAGAAAATCACTCAGAAAGAATTTAAATTACAAGTTACGTGCAATGGATCAAAAGCTCACAGTTGGTTTGCTAGTCGGATTCGGTCATTTTCATGCAATCAAGGCTACAAACTACAAGTGTGATTTAAAAATTCTGTTCCGACTAGGCAATTTAGCATCAAAGTATACAAGTTGGTTCTCAAGTTCTAGGTTAAGCAATCTAAGCATCATTATGAAGGTTTGAACAACAACTTAACATCAAAAATCAAGAACTGAGCCATTCTAATGCTAGAGAGACTGGAATGGAATCACGAGGCACACACAAAACACAATCAAGGGCAATCAAGTTCATGCAAGGTTCTCTAGCATCCTACCCCACACTTAAATCGGACTGTGTCCTAACAGGACTAATTCTAGAGTTCAGAGTGAAGTAGAAGAACCTGGACCGAGATGATTGGTTTAGGGGATGAGCACGGGTCCTCGGAGCGGAGGGAATCTACCAAAGTGAAGCAAAGAGAATCTCCCAACTGCCTACAAAACAAAAACAAATGAAACATAAAAAGGAAACCAGGACAAGTGTCCCGGATCCACACAGAAAAAAGTTGGACCGAAATCCAAAAAGAATAAATAAAAAGAAAGGACAAGGAAAAGGACACCACCTGATCATGGCTGGTCAGGGGCGTCGGGGGGTGGAAAGTGGAGGTGCTCCCCGAGCTGACGTTGCCACGCCAGCTGTGCCTCATACCGCCTATCGGCGCGGCGCATATGCTGCTGCATAATAGTCCATCTCGCCTCTTGAGTGGCGTTGTCAGTGATGCGCCACTCTTGCAGTCGCTCATACAACTCACCAACATCTGCGGGGTGGTGTCGGGGCTGATGGGTCGGCGCCTGGTATGGATCGGGAATGTGTGGCGGCGACTGGTGTGCATACCCCGCCTGATGGTGTGGCGAGGGTATATAATCTTGGAATTCTGGCGGCGGCTAGGGCTGTTGCTGCTCAGCATCATCTTCTTCCTCCGACTCGACCACAGGCTGGAGTGGAGGATCTGCTGCTACATGGGGACTGAGGTCCAGCTCTAAGTCGTATTCGACTGCCAAATCTCCTCCAACGGTCCTAACTTGGCGTCGTGGAATGTTCGGGCCATATTCATGGCTGATGCCGAAGGAGATGATGAGCTGACTATGAAGTTACCCCCCCAGGAGTCTGCGAGGGGTGGCGTCCGCCTCCTGGTCTTCTGGCGGAAGATGCGTGCCAGCACCCAGCCGGGGTGGAGAGGGTAGCTCTCTCGGATGGCTCGAAGAAGCATAAGCTCCTCCTTGAGGATATGGTGGCGATCCTTATCTGGAACATATAAAAGCGATCTACGCCAAACCACATGAATAAATTTAAAGAGTGGGTGAGAGAGGGACTTAACTGAGTCATGGCCCGTGAGGCGATCACCAGGCACTCCAGTCATATGGCTCCAGAGGGCGTGGTACTCCTCGTCGTCATCATCGTCGCCCCAGCCTAGGTGATGATCGTGATAATGCTCGTAGGGGATGCCTAGATGAGCAGCAAACTCATCGTAGGTGAGCTGCCTGTACACCCCACCCAGATAGAAGGTCACAACCTTCTGGCGCTGCTTCCTCTTGTGCTCATCCAGATCAAAGGTTGCCCAGAACTCCTGGAGAGCAATGTCTGGGAAATCGGCAGCTATGGTGGTCAGCTCTAGGAGGCCGGTCGGTGCTAGGGCGTCATGCACATTCCGGTGGTAGTCCTCGTCGTGCTCGGAGAGGGACTCCATGGAAAGAGGGCGCACGTCAGCTCCACGAATGTGCTGGATCTTCTGGAAACACTCGAAGTAGAAGTCTGGTAGACGAGCTAGAGTGCGATGGTATCCAGCCCGGCGAGGTAGTGCGGGTGGAGGACCCAGAACGGCGGGTGTGACGGGGGTGGCAGCTCCAGAGCTCGAGGCGCCATCAAGTCGCGCCTTAGTCCTGCGCTCATAAGTGGTGTTCCTAAAACCAGAGCGAAACCAGATTAGTCAACTAAAACCCTACCCCACACTTAGTAGAAAAATTCAATTTCACAAAGAAATGAGGGAAACCGAGTGGGGGTAAGCAAAGCCGATTAACCGGTAATCATAGACAGTAAAATACATGCTTAGGAACAGCCAGAATCGGATAAGCGCAATCAGAGTTCAAAGAGTCAAACCGACATTCAGAAAGTCAACATTATAGCATAAAGAACCCTAATCATGGCAAGTCTATCAACACAGGGAAATTGACGGCATGATATGATCTCAGATGGCAAACACAATGATATGGACGAGAATGAGCACATCAGGCAGCCAAATGATCACAACAATTCAAAGTCAAACCGACATTTTCTCAAAAGGCAACATCACAAAGAATCAATCCTATGCATAGCAACACATGATGAAATGATATGGAAATTAAGCACGAAACTCCCTAAACATGTTAGAACAGTTCAACAAGTTCAGCTAACCTAGTTCTCACGAAATCAGTCGGCACACAAATCGAGACAAACCGAAAACTCAACTAAAAGTCAACCCTGACAAAATTCAGCAATCCATATGTCAAAAGATTCGTATTGAAAAGTTCTACAACTTACCTTGAAGCCATGGATGCTAAAAATGAACGGTTTGGGAGGAATCGATGAAAAATTGAAGATTCTAGGGTTTGGGAGAATTAGAGCTGTAGAGCTCTGATTCGGCTTTTCTAGGGCTCAAAACGATCGGAAAAGAGAAGGGAGTTGAGCGGCGGCGGTCGGCGGACGGCGGCGGCGGCGAGAAATAGTGGTGGCGTTCGGGTTTGAGAAAACAGGGGAAGTTTTCGGCTGTGGGTCGAAAATGAAATAAGGGAAGAGAGAGGATAAAACCGGATTTTTAAGGTGAAAATTTTGCTGATTTTCAAAGGGATTTTCGGCGAAAATAGTGATGAGTTTTCGCTGAAAATGTATGTTCAAATGCACAGCCGGATTTCAAAAGGATTTTCGTCGAAAACACAACAAATTTTCGAACCGAAAATATGAAACAGGAGAATGGTCTCAAAAATTCAAAAGGCGATTTCGCCGAAAAAAGAGGTGTATTTTGCCGAAAATTTTGAACTACTCGGGTGAAAATATTTTCGCAAATCCGGCCAATTTCAGAAAATCACAGTTAAATCCACAAAAATCAGAACGACCTCAATCAACTTGCAAACGACACTACAACACACAAACTACACACGAAAAATAAGAAAACAAACAAACTGACACTTTTGGCTCCCCCGAACCGACTCTAAAACACTAAGTTCGACGAAAATTAAAAACGGACTCTAGCCGTGGGTTGCCTCCCACGAAGCGCTCTTTTATTAACGTCCTTGAGTTGGACGATACCTGGACGGTATTAGGAGACATCCCAACTCAGATTCTCCTTAACGCTCACGTCAGAGTTCATGAAGTACAGCTTCGGGCTTCTCCGATAAGAGCTTGGTACGTCCATCAGGAAGATGATCAATGATCTTGAACGGTCCGAACAGCTCTCTGGAGAGGTCATCCTTCTTGAGTGTTATGATGGAAGGAATGAGGACTGTCGGCTTCTTCTTTTCTTTTATCTCCGGCTTGGTATCACCAGGATCGGTGATCGTCAGTATTTCTTTAGGAGATGCTTTCGGCTTCTCCCTCCATACTTGTTCCGACGCCGGTTTCTCGGAATGATTTGATGGTGCAGCTGGCTCGGTGGAAGACAACGGAATTTTTGGCCTCCAGACCATTTGGGTCTTCGTCATCTTGCTCTTTCCCCGAGGTCTGCTCGGTTTTGTGCTCGGTGGCTTAGAAGAGGCTTGCAGTTCCTTCTTCTTTTTGGGCAGCTTCTGAACCGAAGTTTCTGGCTTCTTCTTAATAACCTGTTCAATATCTGCAGTAACAACTGATCTAGAGACACTGGAAGAAGCATTAGTAACGGAGTTGACCGGAGTCAACTCCACAGTTTCAACAGCTAGGCAGTGAGATTCTTCATTCTTAGAGTCATATTTCATGCCATCTTTAAGACGGAACGTTTTCGTTTCTTTACCGACCCTTAGAGTTAAAGAACCATTGGAACGTTAATATTCATTCCAGTAGTAGCCATGAAAGGTCGACCTATGAGAATGGTAGAATCATCCGTACTAGTATCCATAATCACATAGTCAGCTAAGAACGTGAACGGACCACATTTTGTAACAACGTCTTTAATCTCTCCCTTAGGGGTTTTAAGTGATCTATCAGCAAAGACAAGTTTCATACTAGGCGGTTCAAGTTCTCCTAGGTTCAATTTTTCAAACAGGCTCATAGGCATGACATTAACAGATGCTCCTAGATCAACTAAACAACATCAATCTCAACATCATTGATGACCAAAGGTAAAGTAAAAGAACCAGGATCAGATAACTTAGCTGGATATGGAGAGGCGGGTTTCTTAATACGAATGTCAGGATATCCTTCCTTGTTCCCCTTCATGTCAGTCTCGATCCTTGCATTTGGCAGCAATGCTCTTAGAAAAGGAGGCTTCACGACGTACGATGCAAGAGGAGGATCATCCTCCTTAGGCACCGGTTCCTGTTCTCCTTCTTCCTCCGGAGTTTCAGCGATCCTGCGTAAGACAGAACAAGCATCAGCAATTAAGTTTGGGAGTTTTTGAGCGGTTACCATCTTGGCTTGCTCCTTTCTCGGATTCAGCTCTGTCTGGCTTGGAAGTTGGCCAAATGGTCGACCAGATGTTAGCATGCTCGAGATGTTGTTCACGGCTTGCTCAATTCTTTGTCCAGATGCTATCTGTTCTTGATTGAGAAGAGCTTGAGCCTTGAACTGACTGTCATGATCATCGAGTCTGGTGATGATCTGGCTGAGCTTCTTATCCAGGTCACTGACATTGTTCTCTCTTTGATGCTGCTGCCCTGGATAGGTATTATTAAGATATTGATTCTGGCGATTGCCAGGAGCAGTTCCATAATTACCCGGATTGTGATGCGGCGGCTGGTAGACACCTGCCGGCGGATGGTTAGGCTTCTGATCTTGAGCTGGATCAGCTGGGCGGTTATTCTGGTTCTGGTTATGGTTGGCGCTAGCATTGTAGGGAGGTCTGTCTTGATAGTTCCCTTGTTGTCTGAAGTTACGGTAGCCAGCATAACCATTCTGATTATTAACGAAGCCTTGTTGAATGAAATTTACCTCTTCGGTAGACCAGACTTCTGTCTTACCAAAATTCTGACAACGGCCTCCATTATGTGCGCAAGCTCCACACCATTCGCAATCGACAACGTTGCCAGAGGCTGCCGGCGGCTTGATCGGTGTGGTAGACTTCTTCAAATGCTTCTCTACTTCTGCTTTGATTGTAGCTTCGAGATCTAGCTTGCTCCTTGATCCTTCAGATTGTCGTTCCCAGTTCCTTGACTTGGAAGCACAGTTTGCGAAGTGAAGAAGAGCAGCTTCAGGTGTTAGTGTAGTGCAATCCCTTCAGCTAGAGAATTGACCCACTTGGCAGATTCTTCTCGAAGTCCTCGAGCAAAATTTCAGCTAACTGCCTCTGCTCGAATCCATGATGAGGGCAGGTGTAGAGAAGTTCTTGGAATCATTTCCAAGTATCATACAAGCTTTCTCCTTCTTTCCGGGAGAATCTTGCGATGTTGTCCTTGATAGCAGTTGTTCTGGCCGGAGGGAAGTATTCTTCAACGAAGTCCTGAACCAGAGTATCCCAGTCAGTGTAGTAGCCAGGTGGTTTCGAGCCGAGCCATACCTTGGCGTTGCCTTTAAGAGAGAATGGGAATACTCGCAAGCAAAGATTGTTCTTACCGAGATTCCCGCTCTTAAACGTCTCACACATGTTTAGGAAGTTCGCCTAATGTGTGCGGGGGTTTTCTTGCGGCTTCCCTTCGAAACGAAGATTCTTAGAGACCATGTTCAGGAAGGAGATTGTGATCTCATAGTCAGGGTCGTCATCGTTGTGCGGCACGACGATGCTAGCTCGAAAGTTAGTCGCAATTGGTCTACAGTAATCTGCCATGGTGCGCTGAGCAGCTAGTACGGGAGGAGAAGGTGGTGGTGAATCTGAAGTAGTGGATGAAATGGATGAAGATGAGGAGTTCTCTTCAACTCCTCAATCTGATTAGGGATAGGTGGTGTAGGCGGAATGATTATGACTTGCTTCTGAGCTCGCGGTTTCTTTGGCGGAGTAGAATTACCCGGCTTAAACTGAGAATGAGCAATCGAGCGGTTCATAAACCCGTAGAGCAACCTGCAAGCAACAAAAGCAAACATACCAGCGTAAAATCGAAGTGGGTGGAAAAATGAAAGATGGAAAATAGAAGAATAAATTGCCAGTTCTTCTTTCAAAAAATCAAAAGAAATCCCCCGCAATGGCGCCAATTTGGTGAACGCGCAGTCGTTGTGATGCGTTTCACACAAATAACTAACAAAGCTAACAAAAGCTAGGGTAGATCGTATTCCAAGGGTCTTCTAAGATTGACTACTTCAAAACTGGCAAAATACTCGAATGTAAACACTTCGTGCGTGGTGTGAGTTCCACGACTTCTAACTCTAAGAAATGCGGAGAAAATTAAAAATTAAACTAAAGCAGATTGGAAATTAGGGTTGATGATGTGACTTTAATTAGTGCATTTTAAGCTTATGAATGACCTTTGAAATGCCCGTGTTTATTCGTGAAATGACATTACTTATATGCTTTTATTGAAGTTTTGTGCAAAGTGTCATTTTGTTGTCCGGTTGCCACTTTGGAGCCAAATTCGTGGTCTATTGGAGTTGCCTCTGTGCATTTTCAGGTTATGGCATAAAAGTACGGATGACAAGGAGCGCATAGGAGCAAACGGGAGGTCATTTGGAGTCCGGACGAGGGAGATATGAGCATTACAAGATCGAGTTTTCTGCAGAGTGCAGGGGTGCACGCCGTGCAGGTGTGCACGCCGTGCAAGGGTGCACGCCGTGCAGGTGTGCACGCCGTGCATGGGTGCACGCCGTGCACTGCCCCCTGCACTATAAATACTCTTGTTTTTGGCCATTTTGGAAGAATTATGGATCTCTCTTGAACCCCAAACACATACCCACGAACCCTCAAACCCTAGAACACATTTTTGGAGCAATTTGAAGCCATTGGAGCTAGGATTGAAGCCAACAAACCTTGGGAGAAGTGCTTACAAGTGGAGAAGTGAAGATCATCTCAAGGATTCATCCATGGTGTTCTTGGTGACCATTCTTCCTTCTTTTCTCTTTACTCCCTTGGCCATGTGTGGCTGAGTTTCTAGGGTTCATCTTGGATGGGTAGATTAGTTGTGCTATGATAGAGAGATGATTGTATAGAACTTGCCATGATTGATCTTGGTTGTATGAGGATGATTCCTAGACTTGTTCTTAATGCCATTTTATGCCATGTTTGCTTAATTTGGTCCATTCATTGTGATTTGATGCATGAGAGTGCTTGGATTGCATAGATTGTAGGTCTAGGGATTGAAGTGAGTGTGTTCTAAGAGATTAGATCATCTTATTTCAACCATTTTCACTTGATTTCTCTCTTGGGCATTTTATCGAACACTTGGTGTGCATGTGGATTTTCATTCAATTGAGTTTGAAAAGGCTTTTTGGTGAATCTCTTAGTGTTAGGGCATTGATATGAGAGTGTTGTGCCTAGCCTTGTGGTCATAGAGTCTTAAGAGAGGGTCTTGTGTCTTGGCATTTCATCAAACACTTAGAATGCATCATTTTTCACTTAGCTTGAGAGCGAGAGCCTAAGTTGAGTGGTATTAGGATAGGGATTTGGTGCTACGAGAGTGCATTGAGTCTATAGAAGTGAAATGCATGGTCATCCAAATGCAAACTCGATCTTGATTGACTTGTTTGTTCAATTTGTCCTCTTGAGCATGATGACACTACCCACCAAGAGAACCCCCTTTGTCTTTGATTTGAGCCACCTTTCTCTCTTGCTTAATCTTTGTTAGTATTCCATTTCTTTGCCTTTGTTTCTGATTTTCTCGATCAAACCAAACCAATTTCAAATGTTTAGACCGTCTATGAGAAGTGTGAGTATTGGTCTATGAGAGGACCCCGTGGAATACGACCTTGGTAAAATTGCTTTTATCAAGTTTTTGGCGCCGTTGCCGGGGACTCTCTCATTCCTTTGAAAGCACTTAGTAGTGGACCGATCTATTCACTTCCTTCCGCTTTGCTTTTTGCTTCCTTGTTGCTCTTTGTTTACTTTATTATCCCGCATCGTTGTATTACTCGGGTGTGTTTGTTGTGCTTGTTTGCAGGAGATTTTGGGTTAGTGCATGAGGCGTTCAGCTCGTCTTCAAGCACGAATCCAAGGACTAGAACAAGTGCTCGAGTCACCTACCACTTCCCCACCTCCTACAGTTGAAGAAGAAGAAGTTGATCGCATCTCACACCACACTATGTCTCATCACGAGGATGAAGATAACCATTCGGAACATTCTCACCATACCAATGATGATGATCACTCACAAAGGGGCGCGAGACGTACCTTGGCGGATTATGCTCGTCCTACTCTTGAAGGGGCACCCTCTAGCATTGTTCGAAGACCCGTCAATGCTAGGAACTTTGAGCTCAAGCCTAATATGATCCAAATGGTTCAAAATGGAGTGGTGTTCAATGGCATTGATGGTGAATGTCCATCTAGGCATCTCAAGGACTTCTTGGAGATATGTGACACGGTTAAGAATGACCAAGTTCACCCGGATTGTGTGAGACTCCGGCTCTTTCCTTTCTCACTCAAAGGTAGAGCTAAGTCATGGTTGGAGAATCAACCGAGTAGAGCTTTCACCACATGGGAGGGCCTAGCCGAAGCTTTCCTTGAAGAGTTCTTTCCTCCCTATATGACGGATGCAATCCGAGACCGCATTAACCACTTCACACAACACAAGGGAGAGCTCTTCCATGAGACTTGGAATAGGTTCCAAGCCATTCTTCGGTCTTGTCCTCATCACAACTTCGCCGAATGGAGTTTGGCGGACATCTTTGCTAGGTCCCTTGATTTTGAGAATACAAGGATGATCAACCAAGCCGCCGGAGGTGACTTAAGGATGCTCACTCCCGAAGATGCTCTAGAACTCTTCGCGAAGATGGCCAACAAGACAAGGAGTTGGTCTCGACAACAACCTCCAAGGTCCAAGTATGGGAGCGACACTCACTACGACTCTAGAGCCATAAGTGTTGATGCACCAAAGGATTCGTCTATCTATGGTAAGAAGCCTAAGCTACCGGGGCATCGTGATGAAGATGACCCCATGATTGCTCTCCTCATGTCCAAGATTGATGCCATGGCCTCTCAAGTAAGCAATCTTAGTATGCCTAAGCCTCCTTCTAAGCCATCTAAAGTGGGTAATCCACCGGTTGCTACGGTGTTGTGTTGTGAGTGTTGTGGAGGCCAAGGCCATGATGCTAATGTTTGTCCTTCTGCTACTTTCGAGCCTAACCAAGGTGAAAGCATTGAGGAAGTATGCTTTGTGCAAGGCCAAGGGTTCTATGGAAACTTCAACCCTCAAGGAAATTACCAAGGTGGTAACTACAACCGTCCTTGGAACCAAGGAGGTAATTACAACAAGCCTAATCAAGGTGGATTCCAAGGTTATAGAGGGTATCAAGGCAATCAATGGACTCAAGGAAGTAACCAAAACCAAGGTAGTCAATGGACTCAAGGAGGTACCCAAGGTCAAGGGAACCAAGGGGGAAATCAATGGAATCAAAGTGGACATCCAAATCGAGGTCCCCAAGGTCTTACCCCTCCGGGAATGTACAACCATAGAGGTGATGGACCACCCGGATTCAACAAACCACCTCACAACAAAGAGGGCGGTTCTCCAATATCTCAAGAGGATACCAACGCGGCAATGATTCAACTTATAAAAAATCAACAAGCTTCAATTGTAAATTTGGAGAATCAAATGGGTCATATTGCTAAAACACTCTCGGAGCGACCAAAGGGTAGCCTACCCTCCAACACCGAGGTCAACCCCAAGGTTCCCGAGGAGCTTATGATGGTAACTTTGAGGAGTGGTAAGCAAGTACAAGATGCCATACCTAAGGTGGTAAGTGCTCAAGATGATGATTTGGTTATAGTTGAAGATGTTGACTCCGATGATGACACGGATAAGATTGAAGTTAAAGATAGAGGAGCCAAGGCTAAAGAAGCTTCTAAGATGACCAATAAGGTTGGTTCTCAAGAGGCTACGGCGAGTGCTACTCCGGTCTCTCCTCCCGCACCGGTTGTACCTCCGTACAAGCCTAAGCCACCTTATCCTTCTCGCTTGAAGGCGGATTCCATGGAAAAGGACTTCGAAAGGTTTGTTGAGATTCTTGACAAGGTGCAATTTACAATGCCTTTTGGGGAAGCAATTACAAAGATGCCTCAATATGCAAAGTTCATGAAAGAGATCTTCACCAACAAACGCAAGCTTACGGATGTGACTTCGGCAAAGCTCAACGAACAATGCTCTGCCATTCTCTCTAAGAGGCCACCGGAAAAGCTTAAGGATCCAGGTAGCTTTACTATTCCTTGCACTATTGGTGAACATGCAATAAGTAGAGGCTTAGCCGATTTGGGTGCTAGTATCAATGTTATGCCATATTGCATGTTTAAGAAGTTAGGCCTAGGGAAACTAAAACCAACTCAAATGAATGTTCAATTAGCGGATAAATCTGTGACATCCCCTCGTGGTATTGTCGAAGATGTGTTGGTTAAGGTTGGTGCTTTTGAATTCCTTGTGGATTTTGTTATTCTAGATGCTATGGGTGGTACCGATGTGCCTTTGATTCTAGGACGACCTTTCTTAGCAACCTCTCGTGCTTTGATTGATGTCTACGGTGGTAAACTTACACTTAGGGTCGATAATGAATGCATGATCTTTGACCGTTCAAATGGCATGGAGTTTACTTTGTCTTATGCTAGTCACCATGATCCTAAGAATCCGCATGAGCTTACTTCGGCTACTAATAGCACTAACCTTGTCCGTCATAGTCTTGCGGAGTTGTTTGCTCTTAGTGATGCGCAGGAGAAAAAGGATGAAGTAAAGGAGGCACCACCTTTCGTGCTTCAAAAGACTCCACCTAAGGCTAAGAAGAAAGGTGTGGAGAAGCCACCCGAGAAGGGCAAGGAAGCCGCACCAATGGGTGAGACTATCAAGACTAAGAAGCCACCCGATGAGAGAATTCACTCCAAGTGGTTTGGCCCCTTCTCCATTGCTCACACTTCATCATCCGGGAAATCCGAGCTCACACCTCCCGAAGTCGATAAGGTTCAATTCAAGTTCCGTGTGCCATGCGAAGGTAATGACTTCGATTTCAAAGAGGTAATGAGTTGGGATGGTTTTACTTAGCTGGTCCGTGTGCTTCGTCGAGCTTAAGATGTTAACCAAGCGCTTCTCGGGAGGCAACCCGAGTGTTTTTCATGTCTTTTCTTCTTGATTTGATTGCATGATTGTGTGTTTTTGTGGTATTCAAGGTCCTTGAGTTGTTGTGGTGTCCTTTGTGGTCTCGTAGGCGTTGAAATTCTGAAGTTCGGGGTCCGTTTTGGGTTGATTTGACGGTGTTTTGGTCATTTTTCGTCGAGGTGAAAATTTGATTTTAGGCTGAGGAGGTGCACGCCGTGCACCGTGCACGGTTTGGTGCACGTGCTGTCCAGGAGGATTCGAAAAAATTTTCAGCTCCAAGGTGCACGCCGTGCACCCATGCACGCCGTGCACCCATGCACGCCGTGCAGCCTACACGCCGTGCACCCCTGCACGCCGTGCACCCCCCTGCAATTTTTTTTCCACAATTTTTTTCACTGTTTGATTCGTTTGGGGGTGTTAATGAGGTATTGGGGTGATTATGATTTGGTTTTTGATTGGTATTTATTGTGGTATTTGTTCTTGTCGTTTTGCCCATTAAAATTGGCTTGTTGAGTTTGGCTAAGTGGTTTGATTGTTGTCATGATTGTTGTGCCATTGGCGTCTTCAATTGTGGTTTGCTTGAGTTCATGGTGAATGGTATATTCTCTTGGGATGGTTGGTTGAGGGTGGTGTATGTCATTTTGTTGGGTGTTGCAGGTGATGAATTCAGGGGCTGATTTACCTTCTTTGTGTGAGGAGGGGTGTGGTTAATCACCACTCATTGGTTTAAACTTTGTGCATTCCTCCTTACATTGTATGGACTTAGGCTTATATGTTATCGATTCGTGTTTTTGATCCATGATGCATGCCTTTTGCTTAAGTTTGGAATTCAATGATTTGATTTTTGCTAGCATAGGTTGTTGCACTTGAACTTGATGATCTTGAATCGTGCTCAATGTTGTGCTCAATGTTTTGATCATGTGTTATGACTAGGCGCCTTGATAGGGTTTGTGTTAGGAGTGTGCCCTTCTTGTTGATTCTTTGTTTGCACTTCTTTTGCAGGATGCCTCCTAAGGGTAAAGCAGCTTCTTCATCCTCCGCCCCCAAGCGATCCAAGGCACCAGCTTCCAAGAAGAGGAAGGGACAGACTGGGGAGTCTTCCTACTACTACCAGGAGAGCTTCCACTCTGAGTCCGGCCCCTCCAGCACTTGGGCAGTCTTTCCACCGCCTCCCCCGTTTGACGGCTACCATCCATGGTCACAGTGGCCTGGGCACCCACGACCACCACCCCACTGAGAGCCACAGGATCACTCACCACTTCTCAGGACTTTGGATTTTTTTCCTTTCTTTTATTTCTGTTTATGACTGCATGTTTTGTTGTGTTTGACTTCTGATTTTCTCTTTTCATTTCTGGCTTTACACTTGTCATGTTGTTGGATCACACATCTCATCCGTACTCTCATCTTGTCGACTATGGGTTGTGTTTGAGTGGTGTGCCCTCCTTGTTTTCTACAGGTACCCCTGATTCAGGTCCTCGTCCTGAACAGGTTACTTGACCCGGGATTCCATCTCCGGCTTCTCTTCTTCACCGCGCGGTATATTCGTTCCACCTTATCCTCTCTCTCTCTTGATCATTGAGGACAATGCTCATGTTAGTCGTAGGGGAGTTTGAGGTTTGGTGTGATTATTTGTCGGTAGAAGTCTAAAGCTATGTTTTGATGTGTTGCATGATCTTTATTGAATGTCGAATTCCTCTATTGTAGAATCGTTCGGTTCTTGACTTTTGGTGTTTAATTGACTTCAAGTTTTCACAATGACGTTTAGACTGTCCTGCTTAGAACCTATAACCAGCATGTTAGCACTAATATCAAATGAGTCTGGGCCAGAACTGAGATTTTATCACTCTTGCATGTTGGTTGATTGGTTTGATACGTGTTTTTGTACCGCTCGATAACACCGGTCTAAGATGATGAAGGCAATCAGAATTTTTCCCCTTTTCCATGTCTTTCTTTACCCTTTTTGATCCTTCGTGATTGTGGCTTGAGATTAGACGGAATCCAATTCGAAATCTTGTGTGGAAGTTGTAAGGGGCTAAGGATCAAGTGGCTAAATTGTGAAAAAAAAAATGCTCAAAAGAAAAGCTAGGCAAGCTCGGCACCTAAGTGAAGTGTCGGGTTGAGCACTAAGCAAAAGGGCAAAGGCTGTGAGCTAGGCAGGTTCAACACCTAAGTGAAGTGTTGAATCGAGCACTAGTATGCAGTAAGAAAAAAAAGAAAGAAAAAGAGTTCTCAAATGTAGCCCTTGATCCTAGCCAGAGTTTTGTAAAGTGCGGATCTAGAAGCGGATGAAGTCGAGTCGATAGCCACATCATAATCACTCACCACTTACAATCCATGTCCTGATTTCAAGTCCTTTTGATTAGAGTTGGTGTTGTCGTGGTCGGTTTTGCTGTGTCCCAATCAGCCACTACTTGAAGTGTGCAGAAATTAGTGAGGTTTAGACTTGTTTGGTTGATGCTCTTGCATGTGTAGGTTTAGTTTGTTCGTGGAACAGTTTGAGCTAAATTGTGATTGCTTGAATCTCAATGGACCGAACTTGTCATTTGTGAACTTGGATGTTTTCTAATTCATTTGCTTGAGGACAAGCAAAGCTTAGTCGTAGGGGAATTTGATGTGACTTTAATTAGTGCATTTTAAGCTTATGAATGACCTTTGAAATGCCCGTGTTTATTCGTGAAATGACATTACTTATATGCTTTTATTGAAGTTTTGTGCAAAGTGTCATTTTGTTGTCCGGTTGCCACTTTGGAGCCAAATTCGTGGTCTATTGGAGTTGCCTCTGTGCATTTTCAGGTTATGGCATCAAAGTACGGATGACAAGGAGCGCATAGGAGCAAACGGGAGGTCATTTGGAGTCCGGACGAGGGAGATATGAGCATTACAAGATCGAGTTTTCTGCAGAGTGCAGGGGTGCACGCCGTGCAGGTGTGCACGCCGTGCAAGGGTGCACGCCGTGCAGGTGTGCACGCCGTGCATGGGTGCACGCCGTGCACTGCCCCCTGCACTATAAATACTCTTGTTTTTGGCCATTTTGGAAGAATTATGGATCTCTCTTGAACCCCAAACACATACCCACGAACCCTCAAACCCTAGAACACATTTTTGGAGCAATTTGAAGCCATTGGAGCTAGGATTGAAGCCAACAAACCTTGGGAGAAGTGCTTACAAGTGGAGAAGTGAAGATCATCTCAAGGATTCATCCATGGTGTTCTTGGTGACCATTCTTCCTTCTTTTCTCTTTACTCCCTTGGCCATGTGTGGCTGAGTTTCTAGGGTTCATCTTGGATGGGTAGATTAGTTGTGCTATGATAGAGAGATGATTGTATAGAACTTGCCATGATTGATCTTGGTTGTATGAGGATGATTCCTAGACTTGTTCTTAATGCCTTTTATGCCATGTTTGCTTAATTTGGTCCATTCATTGTGATTTGATGCATGAGAGTGCTTGGATTGCATAGATTGTAGGTCTAGGGATTGAAGTGAGTGTGTTCTAAGAGATTAGATCATCTTATTTCAACCATTTTCACTTGATTTCTCTCTTGGGCATTTTATCGAACACTTGGTGTGCATGTGGATTTTCATTCAATTGAGTTTGAAAAGGCTTTTTGGTGAATCTCTTAGTGTTAGGGCATTGATATGAGAGTGTTGTGCCTAGCCTTGTGGTCATAGAGTCTTAAGAGAGGGTCTTGTGTCTTGGCATTTCATCAAACACTTAGAATGCATCCTTTTTCACTTAGCTTGAGAGCGAGAGCCTAAGTTGAGTGGTATTAGGATAGGGATTTGGTGCTACGATAGTGCATTGAGTCTATAGAAGTGAAATGCATGGTCATCCAAATGCAAACTCGATCTTGATTGACTTGTTTGTTCAATTTGTCCTCTTGAGCATGATGACACTACCCACCAAGAGAACCCCCTTTGTCTTTGATTTGAGCCACCTTTCTCTCTTGCTTAATCTTTGTTAGTATTGCATTTCTTTGCCTTTGTTTCTGATTTTCTCGATCAAACCAAACCAATTTCAAATGTTTAGACCGTCTATGAGAAGTGTGAGTATTGGTCTATGAGAGGACCCCGTGGAATACGACCTTGGTAAAATCGCTTTTATCAGTTGAAAACAAGGATGACAAACGAACTTAGACTTTGAATCCCCCTTCGTTCCCCAGAGCATTGGCAATCAACAGATCAGCGGATTTCGATTCTCATTCAATCAATTACTAAGACACCACCATAACTCCTTACCCTTAGGTTTAAGACCGGCGAAAGTTCGCTCTATCCGTTAAACTACCAAGATTAACTAGCCGCCCGGGTACGGTCGCCTCTCGCAACGACTTAATTAACTGGTGCAATTACTAACGATTTATGAGTTACTCTTGCAGTGGATTAACCCTAACCGGTTCCTACGAAAGGCACGCTCCAATTATAAGGTTAATTGTTCAATTAGATGTTCTAAAGTAAGGCGAGCGTTCGCTTCTATCCTTAGCTTAACAAGAATCTAATCTAGGTGATCAATCCAGACAAGAAACATGAACAAGGAAGAACAAATCAAACATGAAAGAGAACTGATTGAATTTCGAATCTAATCACCGCCGATCCGTGACCGCTTTAAAGCCCTGGGTCACTTAGGGTTCATCTAGTCTAAGCTCTAACGAGTTTAGCTACTCATGTTTATCACAAAAGAATCTAAGACAAAGAAAGAGTTCATCATCCAGAGGAAGAACAGAAAAGAATCTGAAAAACCTAATTTAGACGACTCTGACAGACTTCGATCTTCCGTAAACCGCACTCCTAGCTCCGATTCTCCGAGGTGGAGGGGATGGCGTCACGATCTCTTTCCGGCTCTTCGAACTCTAACTCTTCGCTCCAGAACTTTCGAGAATTCTTCGAATTCTGATTTCAAAAAGTATATTATGATGTAAATTATGTGGTCTCCCTTATTGGGCCGTCGGGTTAAGTATTTATACTTAACCCTAATCAGCCGGATTTCTTCTAATATTTTCGCCGAAAATATTGAAGGATTTTCGGCGAAAATTCCTTTGCAAATGAGGGGTTTCGCCGGCTGATTCTCCTGGACTTCATTCTCGGTCGAAGACTTGATCGATTTCGCCGAAAATTCCTTCAGTTGCCAACAACCGATTTGTGATGATATTTTCGCCGAATATACAAGGGTATTTTCGGCAAAAATTCCTTTGTAATCCGGGCAGAAATTTTCTTGAACTTGATTGGCTCCTTTGATCGATCCCGGTGCAATCCTTTGAGATTCCAACGCCTTAGACACGTCCTTGGTTACTTATTCTATGGCAAAAACCTGTGCTAACGTAAAAACACTAGAAAACCATCAAATAGACCCGAAACGGGCCAAGGTAACACAAATGGCACGAGATAGGGCAATCGATTGAATATTCGTTATTCTACCCTAAAAACCATGTCTTAAGCAAAGAAATGTCGCTTAAATGAGGCTGATAATGACGTCAAATCGAGTGTCATCAGTAGCCCAGAATTCCCAAAGCGCGATGTCGAGGAAGTCATCGGCTATGGTGGTCAGCTCCAAAAGACCTGCAGTTTCCAGAGAGCCGTGCACGTTCTTATGCCACTCCTCGTTGTACTCGAAGCAGGTCCAGAGAAAGTGGTCGCACGTCGGCGACGGGAGTGTGCTGGAACTGCTGATAGCGCTCGAAGGAGTGCACTGGCAAGCGGGCAATGGTGGAGTGGTGCCCGATGCGGTGTGGGAATGCTGGAGGAGGATCGTGGACAACGGGTGTGACTGGGCCTGGTGCTCTGGAGCTAGACCCGGTGTCTAGTTTGGCCTTTGTCCTTCGCTCCTTGTCTACATGCCTAGTTCATAACAAGGAGTGGAACTAGATTAGTCAAACTGAAAACCTACCCCACACTTAGTCGAAAAACTCAATTATCATTGAATAACATGGTCTCATAGGCAAACACAGTGATATTAAATTCAGTGAATAAGCATGGCGGCCAAATAAGCAGCAACAATTCATTGTCAAACCGACATTTCACACAAGTCAACACCACAATAGAGTTAAGCTCTAAGCATGGCAATTCAAGGCTAAACGAGATTAGAATGCAACATATGCTAGAACAGTCCAAAGCAATTAGTTCATCAAAATTCTCACGAAACAGTCGACACACAAATTGAGGTAGACCGAAAAGTTAACCAAAGTCAACCTTGATGAAATTTAGCATTCTATATGTCAAAAGACTCGTAATGAAAAACTCTACGACTTACCTTGAAGTCATGATGGCTGAAAACGAACGGAAGAAGAAGAATTGGTGGAAAACTTGAAAAATTAGGTTTTGGCGGAACTGAGGCTCTAGAGCTCCAATTCGGATGTTCTATAGCTTGAAATGATCAGGGGAGGAAGATGGACTGAGCGGCGGCGGTCGCAATTGAAAGGCGGTGGCGATTTGGCGAGAAAATGGGGGGCTGTTTTGGTTTTCGTCCGAAAATATGAGGGGGAGAGAGAAAACTTCTGGAAAAAAGAAAGAAAAGGGGAAAAAGATGTTTTTGGATTTTTCATAAGTTTTCGGGGAAAAGAGGTGCAAGTTTTTGCCGAAAAGTTTAGTTCAAATTGTCTGTCGGATTTTAAAGTGAGTTTTCACCGAAAAGTTGGAAATTTTTCACCGTAAAGTTTGTCTTAAACTGGCAAGAAAACACAGTTGGTTTTAAAAGGGAGTTTTCACCGAAAAGAGTGCAAGTTTTCGGCGAAAACTTTGATCTGCAGTTTAAAACAATTTCGCAATTCCGGCAAACTTCAAAAAATCAAAAATAATTTAACAAAAATTGGAACAACCTCAAACGACTTGGAATTGAACCGAGGACACACAAATTACGCACGAAAAATACGAAATCATGCAACTGACACTTTTGGCTCCCCCGAACCGACTCTAAAATAACGAGTTCGACACAAATTAAAAACTGACTCCAGCCGTGGGTTGCCTCCCAGGAAGCTCTCTTGATTAACGTCCTTGAGCTGGACGATACCTGGACGGTGTTAGGATACATCCCAACTTAGGATCTCCTTAACGCTTATGTCGGAATTCATGAAATAGAGCTTCGAGGTACCTCCGGCGAGCGTGAATTTCTTCCCGTTGGCATGAATGAGCTTGGTACGTCCATCGGGAAGATAGCCGATAATCTGGATCTGCGATCTTCGGTGCTTTCTCGGAAGATGTTCTTGGTTTCTCCTTCTTCACTGGCTTCTGCGCAGGTGGCTTGACAGGAGTCGGTGGTGCAATTAGCTCAGAAGAGAATGGCGGAGCAACTGGCCTCCAGACCATTTGAGTCTTCTTTTGATTCTTCCTCCGTGACTTGCCAGGTTCTTTGCTTGGTGATGATTGAGAAGAGGAGGCTTTCAGTTCCTTCTTCTTCTGCGGATTCTGTGCCGTGGGTCCGGTCTTTTGCTTGATGACCTGGTCAACACTTGTGACAACAGACTTGGGAAAAACACTGGAAGAGATATCAGTAACGGAGTTGACCGAGGTCAACTCCACAGTTTTAAGAGAAAGACAGTGAGGTTCTTCCTTCATAGGAGTATATTTCATACCATCCTTAAGGCGAAATGTTATTGTTTCCTTACCAACCCTCAAGGTTAAAGAACCACTCGGGACATTGATTTGCATCCCGGTTGTTGCCATGAAGGGTCGACCTATAAGGATAGTAGAATCCTCCTCTCGAGTATCTATAACTACAAAATCAGCTAGGAAAGTGAAAAGACCAAATCTAGTGACAACATCTTTAATCTCTCCTCTAGGCATTTTGAATGATCTATCAGCAAATACAAGTTGCATGCTAGTCGGTTTAAGTTCTCCTAAATTCAGTATTTCGAACAAACACATAGGCATGACGTTTATAGAAGCACCTAGATCAACCAAACTACGCTCTACTGCAATGTCATTAATGATAAGAGGTAAAGTGAAAGAACTAGGATCGGGGCACTTAGCTGGATATGGCGAGGAAGGCTTCTTGCTACGGGTGGTAGAGTGTTCTTCTTTGTTTCCCCACATGTCAGTCTCGATCTTTGCGTTTGGCAGTAATGCATTTGGAAAGGGAGGCTTCTCGTAGTATGGAGCAAGAGGAGGATCGTACTACTTAGGCGCCTCCTTCTTTGCTATCTTCTTCTTCGGAACTTCAACGGCCCTGAATAAAATAGAAGAAGTATCAGCAGGTGAGTTCGTCAGACTTTGTATAGAGACCATCTTGGCTTGCTCCTTTCTTGGATTCGGCTCGGTTTGGCTTGGGAGCTGGCCAGAAGGGCGGCCATTTGCCAACATGCTGGAGATCTGGTTCACTGCATGCTCTATTCTTTGTCCGGAAGCGATATGTTCCTAGTTGAGGAGAGCTTGAGCTTTGAACTGACTATCATGATCGTCAAGTCTGGTGATGATCTGATTGAGCTTCTTGTCGAGATCATTGTCCTTGTTGTCCTTCTGATGCTGCTGTCCTGTATAAGTGTTGTTCAAGTATTGATTCTGGCGATTTCCAGGAGCTGTTCCATAGTTTCCTTGATTTCGGTGAGGCAGCTGGTAGATACCTCCCGTCGGATCGCTTGGCTTCTGATTCTGGATTGAAATAGTTGATCGGTTTTTCTGATTCTGACCTTGGTTCTGGTTGGCGCCGACATTGTAGGGAGGTCGCTCTTGGAAATTTCCCTGTTGTCTGTAGTTGCGGTAGCCAACATAACCTTATTGATTGTTGTTGAAGCCTTGAGAGATGAAGTTGACTTCTTCGGTAGACCAGACTTCTGCCTTGCCAAAGTTCTGGCATCGGCCTCCGTTATGAGCACAAGCTCCACACCGCTCGCAATCAGCAACATAAACGGAGGCTGTTGGCGGCTTGATAGTTGTAGTAGACTTCTTCAAATGCTTTTCAACTTCACCTTTAATGGTTGCTTCGAGATCGAGCTTGCTTCTTGATCCTTCTGATTGTCATTCCCAGTTCCTCGACTTGGAAGCACAGTTCGCGAAATGGAGAAGAGCTTCTTCAGGTGTGAGGGTAATCCCCTTCAGCTAGGGAATTGACCCATTTAGCAGATTCTTCACGAAGACCTCGAGCAAAGATTTTAGCTAACTGTCTCTGCTCACAACCATGGTGAGGACAGTTATAGAGGAGTTCTTGGAATTCATTCCAAGTGTCATATAAGCTCGCACCTTCCTTCTGAGAAAATCTAGAGATGCTGTCCTTGAAGGTTGTTGTTCTGGAAGGAGGGAAGTACTCTCTACGAAGTCTTGAGCAAGAGTATCCCAATCTGTGTAGTAACCTGGTGGCTTGCCAGTGTAGGGCTGGCTAATGGGACGGGCTAGGGTACCCATACCCATTAAGAAACGGGTAGTGGGTACCCATTAGCCTCGAAACTCATCCCGTAGCCCGAACCCGTTCGGGTAGTGGGTACCCATTAAAGATAATGGGATCGGGCCGGGATACCCACTAAACCCACTAAAACCCATTATAAAAAATAAAAAAAACCACCAGCTGAATCAAGATTCACATACCTGCCATCATTTTAAAATATGAAACCCACCTGTAATAGCATCATTGTGATGGAGACTTAGCATTGCTGCTGCTGCAAATAACACTAAGACTTAAATCTAAGATAATCTTAAATCTAAGTTAGCAATAACATCATTGATATATATATATAATATCAATGGAGGAAGCAAATTAATAGAGAAGAATCTAAGTCTTAGTCACACCTTCCTCCCACTACTCATCTTATACTTGTTGACATCTACTTATTTATGTTCAATAGGATCTCTTACTATCTAATTGCAGACTATGGGAGAACTCATAATCTGATATTGTGTATTGCGGTTCTACATTTCCTGTCAATGTTCTTAAAAATGGATTTTATTTATTAGGCCTAATACCCTCAGTTGTCATGAACTATTGCGAAATTACTCGCGTATATACCACGTATACCCTATCTGGAGGGCGTCACCAACTATTAGATTCCGAGTTCCAAATAACACGCCGTTTGTTTTCGAACGATTTCCATCCATATCCATCCATGTGAGCTGGCAAATATGCTAATGTGGCTTGGTTGTCGCACATGTGGCACGCCACGTCATTAAAATTAAATTGGAGGACTGAACTGTGACCTAGGAAGTCGGGTGTCCAAATTGCAATTTTGTCATCTTCTTCTTCAACTTACAGGGAACGACAGAGAAGGTTCTCCGACGCCGCTTCCACCGCCGCCGGTTCACCTGTCGACAATGCCAGCTACGACGGGCTGGCAAGGGGAACAGCAAGAGGAGGCGCACCGTCGGCCAGGATTGCCGTTTACAACGCCTGCTCGGAGGACGGATGCTCCGGTTCGGCGATCCTGAAGGCGATCGATGATGCAATTGAGGGGTGGATTTAATCTCTATCTCTATTGGTATTAGCTCAGGTTTCCAGTTGGATTATCTGTCGAATCCGATAGCGATTGGGGGTTTTCACGCCCAGGAGAGGGGTGTTACGGTGGTTTGCTCTTGACGAGCCCGAAATCTCCCAATCGGCCGTTCAGATCCGTGTCGAGTAAGACGTTACTGGTTTTGATGTCGCGGTGGAGGACGATCTGCTACCATTCTTTGTGGAGGTAGAGGAGTCCGGAAGGAAGAAGGCTCGTCGGAAAACTTCTCTTGTCACCGAAGTCGACAAAATTGGAGAAGAAGATGACAAAATTGCAATTTAGTCACCCGACTTCCTAGGTCACAGTTCAGTCCTCCAATTTAATTTTAATGACGTGGCGTGCCACATGTGCGACAACCAAGCCACATTAGCATATTTGCCAGCTCACATGGATGGATATGGACGAAAATCGTTCAAAAACAAACGGCGTGTTATTTGGAACTCGGAATCCAATAGTTGGTGAGGCCCTCCAGATAGGGTATACGTGGTATATACGCGAGTAATTTTGCAATAGTTTGTGACAACTGAGGGTATTAGGCCTATTTATTATAATAATAATAAATTTAATAGTTCGGGCCAAACGGGCTTAATGGGTACCCACGGGTATTACCCGTTCGGGTAATGGGTACCCATTAGCCTCGAAACCCATCCCGTAGCCCGAACCCGTTCGGGTAATGGGTACCCACTACCCATTAAGAAACGGGCCAGGCTCGCGGGTACCCACTACCCGGCGGGCCAACTTCCAGTCCTAAGTGAGCCACCTCTTAGCTGCGCCTTTGAGGGAGAACGGGAAGGCTCTCAAGCACAAGGTATTCTTGTCGAGATTCCCATTCTTGAAAGTTCCATAGAGATCAATGAAATCCGCCAAATGCATGCACGGATTGTCAAGTGGCCTGCCTTCAAATTGCAAATCCCTAGAGATCATAGTCAAGAAAGGAATCTTGATCTCATAGTCAGGATTTCATTCGATGCGTGGCACGGTGATAGAAGATCGAACGCTAGTCGCGCTCGGCTTGTTGTAGTCAGCTAGACTCTTTGGTGCAACCGGTGGTAGTGGTGGTGGTAATTGATCTTCCATCCTAGGAGATGGAGGAGGTGAAAGTGATGTGGTTGATGAAGCGGATGAAGATGAAGATGATGAACTCTCCTTCGGTTCCTCAATCTTAATTAGTGTGAAAGATGGAGGCGGATCGATTCTGCCTTTCTTCAGAATTTGAGGTCGCTTCGGCAAAGCAGAACTACTCAGTTTCTCTACAGTCTTAGCCTTGTCAATCTTGGTTAAGGAGCTCGTGAGAGGGCGGTGCTTTATAAACCTGTAGACAACCTACAAATGACGAAAACAAGCACAACCAGTGTAAAATCGAAGTGGATGGAAATATGAAAATGGAAAGTAGAAGAATAAAATGCCGGTTTTCTTTCAAACAATTAAAAGAAGTCCTCGGCAACGGAGCCAATTTGATGAACGTTGTGAAGCGTATCAAATAACTATCAAGCACAAAGAAAGATAGATCGTATTCCATGGGTTTTCTAATAATTGTCTACTCAAATGTAAAGGTAGATTACTCAGGTTTACACACGTTGTGCGTGGTGTGAGTTCCACGACTTTTATTCTAGAAATGCAGGTAAATTAAAAACTAAGTAAATTGAAAGACAGACTGAAAGATTGGTTGACTTAACAAAGACGACAGACAAGCTTAGACTTTGAATCCTCCTTAGATCACCAGAGCATTGGCAATCAACAGATCAGCGGTTTTCAATTCTCGTTCAATCAATTCTAAGACACCACCATAGCTCCTGACCCTTAGGTTTAAGACTGGGGAACGTTCGCTCTATCCGATCTAGCTACCACGATTAATTAGCCGCCCGAGTTCGGTCGCTTCTTGCGATGACTAAACTAACTGGTGAAATTACTAACGATTTATGAGTTACTCTTGAAGTGGATTAACCCTAACTGGTTCCTACGAAAGGCAAGCTCCAATGAATAGGTTAATTGTTGATTTGGTGTTTTAAAGTGAGGCAAACATTCGCTACTATCCTCAGCTTAACAAGAATCTAATCTAGATGATCAAGCCAGAGAAGAAACATAAAGAACGAAGAACAAATCAAACATGTAAGAGAAACTGATTGAACTTTGAATCTAATCACCGCCGATCCGTGACCGCTTTAAAGCACTGGGTCACTTAGGGTTCATCTAGTATAAGCTCTACAAGTTTAGCTACTCATGTTCATAATAGCAGAAACAAAGACAGAAACAGAGTTCATCATGAAAAGGAAGAACAGATGGAAACTATAAAACCTAATTAAGATGACTCTGGCAAAGCTCCGCTCTCCGGTAATCTTCACTCCTAGCTCTTAGTCTCCGAGGTGAAAAGATGGCGTTACGATCTCTTCCTGGCTCTTCGAACTCCTCAACTCTGTTCTCTCGAACGTCTTAGGTCTAGAACTTGTGATAACTCTATTTTGAAAAGTATATGATTTTTTTTTTGTATATTTGGGCCGCCGGTTTTATATTTATACTTAACCTTTCCCCGTCGGATTAGGTAAATAGTTTTCGGCAAAAACTTAAGAAGTTTTCACCGAAAACTTCTTTGAAAAGTGAGGCACCGATCGACTGTTTCTCCTGTGTTGATTTTTTCTGGAGTTTTTGGCGAAGACTTGGATTTCTTGCCGAAAACTTCTTCTTCTAAGCTCTGACGGTTTCTTCTTGGATTTTCGCCGAAAACTCAGGGAGTTTTTGCTGAAATCTCCTTTGTAAAACTGGGTAGGATTTGTGTTGACTTGATTGACTCCTTAGATCGATTCCGGTGCGATTCCTCAAGGTTACAATGCCTTAGACACGTCCTTGGTTACATTATTTGACGGCAAAAATCTGTGCTATCACGAAAACACTAGAAAATCATCAAATAGACCCGAAATGGGCCAAAGTAACACAAATGGCACGAGATAGAGCAGTTGAGTGAATATTCGTCATTCTGCCCTAAAATCATGTCTTAAGACAAGAAATGTTGCTTAAATGAGGCTGATAATCACGTCAAATCGAGTGTCATTAGAATGACCTACCACGAGAGAAGAAGGTTGAACGCACTTGGAATCTTCCTCAGACGAACGCCCTCTCACTGTGGTAGAATTGGCAAAACAGGTGATGGTGTTGTGAAAACAAAATGAGAGCCTAGCAACTCTTATCCAAGCGTTTTGTACTAGAGATAGCTCTGCTAGGGGAGACCGTTACGGACCACCCAGCAAGAGATTGTCAACTCCAAAGAGATGCTCCGTTTGCTCCTGCCATCACACCATGTGGGCGAACGTCAGATGGCGCTGAGACAGCCGTTGGCCAGGGCGCTGTTGGTAGAGGCTTTGCCAACAAACTACTCCGTACCACTCGTAGGATTTTACAAGGGGACCAGTAGCCCTGATAAAAGCGTGTTTACCAAGGTCGTATTCCTCGGGGTTCTCTCAATGGCCTCTACTCACATTCCTCGTAGACGGTCTATTCATTTGAAAGGAGTTTTGATTTGAAAAAGACTTTAAAAACATAAAGGCAACTAAAAGGAAGAAAGAAGAATAATGAGGTGCAAGTCAAAGACAAAGGGGCTCTCTTGGTGGGTAGTTTCATCATGCTCAAGATGACTAATTGAACAAACAAGTCAATCAAGATCGAGTTTGCACTCGGGTGACCATGCATTTCACTTTTTTTAGACTCGATGCACTCTCGTAGCACCTAATCCCTATCCCAATACCACTCAATTTAGGCTCTCGCTCTCAAACTAAGTGAAAATAGGATGCATTCTAAGTGTTTGATGAAATGCCAAGACACAAGACCCTCTCTTAAGACTCTATGACCACAAGGCTAGGCACAACACTCTCATATCAATGCCCTAACACTAAGAGATTCACCCAAAAAGCCTTTTCAAACTCAAATGAATGAAATTCCACATGCACACCAAGTGTTCGATAAAATGCCCAAGAGAGAAATCAAGTGAAAATGGTTGAAAAAAGATGATCTAATCTCTTAGAACACACTCACTTCAATCCCTAGACCTACAATCTATGCAATCCAAGCACTCTCATGCATCAAATTACAATGAATGGACCAAATCAAGCAAACATGGCATAAAATGGCATTAAGAACAAGTCTAGGAATCATCCTCATACAACCAAGATCAATCATGGCAAGTTCTATACAATCATCTCTCTATCATAGCACAACTAATCTACCCATCCAAGATGAACCCTAGAAAATCAGCCACACATGGCCAAGGGAGTAAAGAGAGAAGAAGGAAGAATGGTCACCAAGAACACCATGGATGAATCCTTGAGATGATCTTCACTTCTCCACTTGTAAGCACTTCTCCCAAGGTTTGTTGGCTTCAATCCTAGCTCCAATAGCTTCAAATTGCTCCAAAAACGTGCTTTAGGGTTTGAGGGTTCGTGGAAATGTGTTTGAGGTTCAAGAGATAGCATAGAATTGCCCAAAATGGCCAAAAACAAGAGTATATATAGTGCAGGGGGCAGTGCACGGCGTGCACCTATGAACGGCGTGCAGGGTGCACGGCGTGCAAGGCTGCACGACGTGCACCTTGGAGCTGAATCTTCTTCGGAGCCTCCTGGACAGCCCGTGCACCAAACCGTGCATGGTGCATGGCGTGCATCATGCACGGCGTGCACATCTGCACGGCGTGCACCCCTGCACTCTGCAGAAAGCTCGATCTTGCCACGTCCATATCTCCTCCGTCCTAGCTCTGATTGACCTCCCGTTTGATCCTACGTGCTCCTTGTCACCAGTACTACAATGCCAAGACCAGAAAATACAAAGAAAACACCTCCAATAGACATGGAATTGGCCTCAAAGTGGCAACCGGGCAACAGAATAGCACTTAGCACAAAACTCCGATAAAAACACATTAAGCACGGCATTTAAGAATCAAACACTGGCATTTCAAAGGTCATTCATAAGCTTAAATTGCACTAATTAAAGTCACATCAAATTCCCCTACGACTAAGCTTTGCTTGTCCTCAAGCAAATGAATTAGAAAACATCCAAGTTCACAAATGACAAGTTCGGTCCATTGAGATTCAAGCAATCACAATTTAGCTTGAACTGTTCCACGAACAAACTAAACCTACACATGCAAGAACATCAACCAAACAAGTCTAAACCTCACTAATTTCTGCACACTTCAAGTAGTGGTTGATTGGGACACAGCAAAACCGACCACGACAACACCAACTCTAATCAAAAGGACTTGAAATCGGAACAAGGATCGTGAGTCGTGAATGTGGCTATCGACTCGACTTCATCCGCTTCTAGATCCGCACTTTACAACTCTGGCTAGGATCAAGGGCTACATTTGAGAACTCTTTTTTTTCTTTCTTTTCTTTTCTTTTTTTTTTTCTTACTGCATACTAGTGCTCGATTCAACACTTCACTTAGGTGTTGAACCTGCCTAGCTCACAGCCTTTGCCCTTTTTGCTTAGTGCTCAACCCGACACTTCACTTAGGTGCCGAGCTTGCCTAGCTTTTCTTTTGAGCATTTTTTTTTTCACAATTTAGCCACTTGATCCTTAGCCCCTTAACAACTTCCGTACAAGATTTCGAATTGGATTCCGTCTAGTCTCAAGCCACAATCACGAAAGATAAAAAAGAGAATGAAAAACATGGAAGAGGGGAAGAAATTCTGATTGCCTTCATCATCCTAGATCGGTGTTATCGAGTGGTATAAAAACACGTATCAAACCAATCAACCAACATACAAGAGTGATAAAATCTCAGTTCTGGCCCAGACTCATTTGATATTAGTGCTAACATGCTGGTTATAGGTTCTAAGTGGAACAATCTAAACATCATTGTGAAAGTTTGAAGTCAATTAAACACTAAACGTCAAGAACCGGACGATTCTACAATAGAGGAATTCGACATTCAATTGAGATCATGCAACACATCAGAACATAGCTTTAGACTTCTACCGACAAATAATCACACCAAACCTCAACCTCCCCTACGACTAACATGAGCATTGTCCTCAATGATCAAGAGAGAGAGGGTAAGGTGGAACGAAGTTACCGCATTGGTAGAGAGGAGCATAGGACGTAATAGAGGTGAAAAAGTTCCATGATGATCCTTGGTGAAGAGTGATCCAAAATGCTTGCCAAACCTTATTCAAAAAGCTAAAACAACACAAAAACTAAAAAGAGCAAACAGGAGCAATAAAAGTAAAGATAACATGGGGTGCCTCCCAAGAAGCGCTTGGTTACCGTCTTAAGCTCGACGAAGCACACGAACCAGCTAAGTAAAACCATCCCAACTCATTACCTCTTTGAAATCAAAGTCATTACCTTCGCATGGCACACGGAACTTGAATTGAACCTTACCGACTTCGGGAGGTGTGAGCTCGGATTTCCCGGATGATGAAGTGTGAGCAATGGAGAAGGGGCCAAACCACTTGGAGTGAATTCTCTCATCGGGTGGCTTCTTAGTCATGATAGTCTCACCCATTGGTGCGGCTTCCTTGCCCTTCTCGGGTGGCTTCTTCACACCTTTCTTCTTAGCCTTAGGTGGAGTCTTTTGAAGCACGAAAGGTGGAGCCTCCTTTACTTCATCCTTTTTCTCCTGCACATCACTAAGAGCAAACAACTCCGCAAGACTATGACTGACAAGGTTAGTGCTATTAGTAGCTGAAGTAAGCTCATGCGGATTCTTAGGATCATGGTGACTAGCATAAGACAAAGTAAATTCCATGCCATTTGAATGGTCAAAGATCATGCATTCATTATCGACCCTAAGTGTAAGTTTACCACCGTAGACATCAATCAAAGCATGAGAGGTTGCTAAGAAAGGTCGTCCTAGAATCAAAGGCACATCGGTATCACCCATAGCATCTAGAATAACAAAATCCACAAGGAATTCAAAAGCACCAACCTTAACCAACACATCTTCGACAATACCACGAGGAGATGTCACAGATTTATCCGCTAATTGAACATTCATTTGAGTTGGTTTTAGTTTCCTTAGGCCTAACTTCTTAAACATGCAATATGGCATAACATTGATACTAGCACCCAAATCGGCTAAGCCTCTACTTATTGCATGTTCACCAATAGTGCAAGGAATAGTAAAGCTACCTGGATCCTTAAGCTTTTCCGGTGGCCTCTTAGAGAGAATGGCGGAGCATTGTTCGTTGAGCTTTGCCGAAGTCACATCCGTAAGCCTGCGTTTGTTGGTGAAGATCTCTTTCATGAACTTTGCATATTGAGGCATCTTTGTAATTGCTTCCCCAAAAGGCATTGTGAATTGCACCTTGTCAAGAATCTCAACAAACCTCTTGAAATCTTTCTCCATGGAATCCGGCTTCAAGCGAGAAGGATAAGGTGGTTTAGGCTTGTACGGAGGCACAACCGGTGCGGGAGGAGAGACCGGAGTGGCACTCGTCGTAGCCTCTTGAGAACCAACCGTATTGGTCATCTTAGAAGCTTCTTTAGCCTTGGCTCTTCTATCTTTAACCTCAATTTTATCCGTGTCATTATCGGAGACAACGTCTTCAACCAAAACATAGTCATCATCTTGAGCACTTACCACCTTAGGTATGGCATCTTGTACTTGCTTACCACTCCTCAAAGTTACCATCATAAGCTCCTCGGGAACCTTGGGGTTGACCTCGGTGTTGGAGGGTAAAGTACCCGAGGGTCGCCCCGAGAGTGCCTTAGAAATATGTCCTAATTGGTTCTCCAAATTTGCAATTGAAGCTTGTTGATTCTTGATGAGTTGGATCATTGCCGCATTGGTGTCTTCTTGAGAGATCGAAGAACCACCCTCCTTATTTTGAGGAGGCTTGTTGAACCCGGGTGGTCCTTCACCTCTATGGTTGTACATTCCCGGTGGGGTAGGACCTTGGAAACCTTGACTTGGATGTCCACTTTGATTCCATTGATTTCCCCCTTGGTGCCCTTGACCTTGGGGTCCTCCTTGAGTCCCTTGGCTACCTTGGTTTAGGTTACTTCCTTGAGTCCATTGGTTGCCTTGATAACCCCTATAACCTTGATAACCTCCTTGATTTCCTTGGTTGTAGCCCTTGCTATAACCACTACCTTGACTTCCTTGGCCTTGGTAACCTTGGTTAGACTTGTTGTACCAAGGTCGGTTATAGGTACCTTGATAGTTACCTTGGGGGCTGAAATTACCATGGAAACCTTGACCTTGTGCGAAGCTTACCTCCTCAAGGTTGCCTTGGCCAAGTTCAGGAGTGGTGGAAGGACAAGCACTAACATCGTGATCTTGACCCCCACAACCCTCACAACAATATATAGAAGCAACCGGTGGATTACCCACATGAGATGATTGAACCTTGGAGGGATGCTTAGGCATACTTAGGTTGCTTACTTGTGAAGCCATGGCGTCGATCTTAGACATAAGGAGAGCGATCATTGGATCATCTTCATCTCGATGTCCCGGTAACTTATGCTTCTTCCCATAGGTGGATGACTCCTTTGGTGCATCAACACTTACGGACCGAGAGTCATAGTGCGTGTCACTTCCATACTTAGACTTAGGAGGTTGTTGTCGAGACCAACTCCTTGTCTTGTTGGCCATCTCCGCGAAGAGTTCTAGAGCATCTTCGGGAGTGAGCATCCTTAAGTCACCTCCGGCGGCTTGGTTGATCATCCTTGTATTCTCAAAATCAAGGGACCTAGCAAAGATGTCCGCCAAGCTCCATTCGGCGAAGTTATGATGAGGACAAGACCGAAGAATGGCTTGGAACCTATTCCAAGTCTCATGGAAGAGCTCTCCCTTGTGTTGTATGAAGTGGTTGATACGGTCTCGGATTGCATCCGTCATATAGGGAGGAAAGAATTCTTCAAGGAAAGCTTCGGCTAGACCCTCCCATGTAGTGAATGTTCTACTAGGTTGGTTCTCCAACCAAGACTTGGCTCTACCTTTGAGTGAGAAGGGGAAGAGTCGGAGTCGTATGCAATCCGGGTGAACTTGATCATTCTTAACCGTGTCACAAATCTCCAAGAAGTCCTTGAGATGCCTAGATGGACATTCACCATCAATGCCATTGAATACCACTCCATTTTGAACCATTTGGATCATATTAGGCTTGAGCTCAAAGTTCCTAGCATTGACGGGTCTTCGAACAATGCTAGAGGCTGCCCTTTCAAGAGTAGGACGAGCATAATCCGCCAAAGTACGTCTTGCACCCCTTTGTGAGTGATCATCATCATTAGTGTGGTGTGAATGTACCGATTGGTCATCGTCATCCCCGTGTTGAGACATAGTGTGGTGTGAGATGCGATCAACTTCTTCTTCTTCAACTATAGGAGGTGAGGAAGTGGTAGGTGACTTGAGCACTTGTTCTAGTCCTTGGATTCGTGCTTGAAGACGAGCTGAACGCCTCATGCACTAACCCAAAATCTCCTACAAACAAGCACAACAAACACACCCGAGTAACACGACAATGTGGAATAACAAAACCAAACAACAAGTAAAAGGAAGCAAAAACTAAATTGGAAGGAAGTGAATAGATCGGTCCACTACTAAGTGCTTTCAAAGGATTGAGAAAAGTCCCCGGCAACGGTGCCAAAAACTTGATAAAAGCGTGTTTACCAAGGTCGTATTCCTCGGGGTTCTCTCAATGGCCTCTACTCACATTCCTCGTAGACGGTCTATTCATTTGAAAGGAGTTTTGATTTGAAAAAGACTTTAAAAACTTAAAGGCAACTAAAAGGAAGAAAGAAGAATAATGAGGTGCAAGTCAAAGACAAAGGGGCTCTCTTGGTGGGTAGTTTCATCATGCTCAAGATGACTAATTGAACAAACAAGTCAATCAAGATCGAGTTTGCACTCGGGTGACCATGCATTTCACTTTTTTTAGACTCGATGCACTCTCGTAGCACCTAATCCCTATCCCAATACCACTCAATTTAGGCTCTCGCTCTCAAACTAAGTGAAAATAGGATGCATTCTAAGTGTTTGATGAAATGCCAAGACACAAGACCCTCTCTTAAGACTCTATGACCACAAGGCTAGGCACAACACTCTCATATCAATGCCCTAACACTAAGAGATTCACCCAAAAAGCCTTTTCAAACTCAAATGAATGAAATTCCACATGCACACCAAGTGTTCGATAAAATGCCCAAGAGAGAAATCAAGTGAAAATGGTTGAAAAAAGATGATCTAATCTCTTAGAACACACTCACTTCAATCCCTAGACCTACAATCTATGCAATCCAAGCACTCTCATGCATCAAATTACAATGAATGGACCAAATCAAGCAAACATGGCATAAAATGGCATTAAGAACAAGTCTAGGAATCATCCTCATACAACCAAGATCAATCATGGCAAGTTCTATACAATCATCTCTCTATCATAGCACAACTAATCTACCCATCCAAGATGAACCCTAGAAAATCAGCCACACATGGCCAAGGGAGTAAAGAGAGAAGAAGGAAGAATGGTCACCAAGAACACCATGGATGAATCCTTGAGATGATCTTCACTTCTCCACTTGTAAGCACTTCTCCCAAGGTTTGTTGGCTTCAATCCTAGCTCCAATAGCTTCAAATTGCTCCAAAAACGTGCTTTAGGGTTTGAGGGTTCGTGGAAATGTGTTTGAGGTTCAAGAGATAGCATAGAATTGCCCAAAATGGCCAAAAATAAGAGTATATATAGTGCAGGGGGCAGTGCACGGCGTGCACCTATGCACGGCGTGCACCTTGGAGCTGAATCTTCTTCGGAGCCTCCTGGACAGCCCGTGTACCAAACCGTGCATGGTGCACGGCGTGCATCATGCACGGCGTGCACATCTGCACGGCGTGCACCCTTGCACTCTGCAGAAAGCTCGATCTTGCCACGTCCATATCTCCTCCGTCCTAGCTCTGATTGACCTCCCGTTTGATCCTACGTGCTCCTTGTCACCAGTACTACAATGCCAAGACCTGAAAATACAAATAAAACACCTCCAATAGACATGGAATTGGCCTCAAAGTGGCAACCGGGCAACAGAATAGCACTTAGCACAAAACTCCGATAAAAACACATTAAGCACGGCATTTAAGAATCAAACACGGGCATTTCAAAGGTCATTCATAAGCTTAAATTGCACTAATTAAAGTCACATCAAGCCCCTATGACCACCTGGAAACATTCACCATCGCCATGCAAATATACCAAGTCACTGACGCAGCTAACTGCAAGGTGTTCCCTGGAACATTCGAAGAAAGCGCTCTTCAATGGTACTGCAAGAATGGATCATCAAGACATGGGATGACTTTGCCCGCCTCGTCCTAACAAAGTTCTCTAGTGAAAGGGCGATCAAGGATAACGTCTCAAGATTTTGGAAGCTCAAACAAGGGAAAGGAGAATCGCTTAAGAGCTATTATACGAGAAGTGGTCACAAGCTATGATGTCAGCCTCAGACGTCACACTCCATATGGCGGTATAGCACATCATGTCCACAACCAAAAATGAAGAACTCATAAGGTCCATCTCATGGGGAAAACCTAAAACCCACTCGAAATTGGTAGAGGAGAGCCTGGGCGCCCTAAGAGAGGATTCCCCTAAACGCCCAGAAGAGCTAGAACGAAGCGTGATGCACTACTCAAAACCAAGAAAAGATGACCACCGAGAAGATAGTGGAGAAAGAAGAAGGCACGAAAAGGGGTCGAGCTACCATCCATCTAAGTACACCCACATGACAGAACCTCGGCGGAAGTATGGCCCTCATGGTACAGAAAAAATATAACATTCGATGGCCAGAACCTCTGAAGGGAGGATAAAAGACGAGAGACTCCTCCAAATAATGTGAGTTCCACGGGCAGCCTGGACATCACACAGATGATCGTTGGGAACTCAAGATCAAAATCAAAAGGTTTGCTAGAAAAAGGAAAGCTAAGGGAGTATATACTAGAAAATAGGGTGACCGATGATGCCCGAGGACCCATAAATCCCCAGGACCATAAAGAGGGTTAACGCCCCAAGTGTCCTGAGAAAGAGTCAGGGGAGAAGAGGGGTAATGTGTTCAACCGAATAAATGCACCCAATGAGGACCAAGAAGGGAACGAGGGGAAAAGGTACAAAGAAACAATTGTTACCATTCATGGAGGAGAAGCGGACGAGAATCCCAAAAGCTCGATGGTAATAGGCGAATGTTCATTTGTCAACGAAGCAAGAGCCACCACCCAAATAGCATTCCATGGCACGGATTTCATCAAAGCCGGCGGACCAAGCACAAAAGCAATGGTGATATGGGTGGAGATAAACGAGCTTAGAGTAGAGAGGGTCCTCATTGACGAAGGAAGCTCTACGAACATAATAGAGGAGGACGTCTTCGAGAAGCTCAGACTTGATCCAACTAAGCTCATGCGTACCAATACCACTCTATCAGGGTTCGCCGGTAATGAAGTCCCGGTACTATGCCTCATGGTACTCCACGTAACCATAGGAGACGAGGATCATCAGGAAAAAATGGAAGCCAAGTTCCACACCACCAAGAGGGCGTCAGTATACAACATCATTATGGGAAGCCCAAGTTTGGCAAGGTTTAAAGCTATCTCCTCCCATACATCAAGTCATGAAATTTCCTACCAAGAGAGGGGTAGGCGTCGCTCGAGGAAACCCTGTGTTTGCACAAAAGTTTTATGACATGGCTCTTAGAATGAAAGAAGCCTGTTTCACAGTGGACACAAGAGAATTTGAAGCAGAACAAACCAGAGCTGGCGGAAGCAGATGAACATATACCTCTAGATCAAAGCGACCCTTCAAAGGTCGTGAGGCTATCTGCCCACGCCACTCCGGAGTTTAAAAACGGCTTGATAGCACTGATCAGAAGTTATGCTGAACTGTTCACCTGGTAACCCACATAATTGACCATTTTCAACTCTCCAATTCATGCATCCCTATTTATTACTAAGTCGAACTGTAATTCCTCTCGTCTCTACCTATCAATGCTAAGCCCTCACCTTAGCCTAATAGCATACTCTCTTTCTTAGAGCGTCCGTCTCACTGTCCTAATTTTGCTGGTCCTCACAGTGCATCGTTTGCACTTCAAACGAGCAAGATATCCCTCAATTACTGAACTGCAATACTTTAAAACTTCTCGTGACCCAACTCAACATTTCCTACGAATTTCCAGCATAGTCCCTCAACTTTTCCATTGAAGGAAAACACTTCAGAAGCATCCTCCGTTACCAAAAACCACTCGAGGCCTCATCTGTTCAATTAGTGAAGTCAGGAGCCAATTCAGCATTTTCACACAAATTACAAAACCACCACTCAACTTACAAAAACGACCCAAGGATCAATTAACTTCTGAATATTTGCAAACTGACCCTTCTTCTTCTCCGATCACCCATCACTGCCGACAACGTAAACCCAGATTCCGACGGCCCCTCCACGATTCTTGGAGTCATGGTTCATTCCCTCGCGATCATGGTCTAATGCCGGCGATGCTTCCCCTTCCTTCTCCATTCGACTCCCATCAGAGTTCCGAACTGCGTCACTGACTTCCTGACCCTACCTTTGGACTCGACGTCGACATCTGAACTTCTACACCGAACCATGGAGCATCCTCGCTCCCTCTTCCCTTGATTCCTCTATTACGAACGCACCTCTCTGCGTTTTTGGATCCTTCCTTCTTCGTCAAAACATTGAAAGCCGACACCTTCTTGATTTTCGTGCTGCCAATGTTTTTTCTGTGCACCCACCCCCAAACTCCTATGTTGCTTCCTCCTCCCTCTAAACGGAAAATTCTGGCCTATTGAAACTTCAGCACCAAACTGGTGCTGAAGCCCGTATCCGACGGCCCAGTTCGAAGCATTATAATATGATGGCCTAGGATATAGCTGATTCGCGCTGCTAGCACAGACGAGAAACAGAGAGGTATTTTTGTATTTGTAGCCAGGGTTTTAATGGGGGAAGCGCCGCTCCATCCAATCGGTATCAGGCGCCGTCTAATCATAATTATGATGCTGGTTGCGTGCATTTGGATTACCGAGCCGGCATATAAAGTAAGCGTGTGGGGGAAGGAGAGAGGTTTTATTTTTCATTTGAAATTTCAGTCACAAGTCTAAATTATCTAACCTCTAAATCCTCTAATCTGAGAACGCTAAATTTCACAAGCAATTAAAGTGTCGAAGATGGTTAACTACAGGGAGGAGTTGAGGGTCATCAATGGATTGGATTCCAATCTTAGCAGGAGGCAGTATCGTTGTTTCTCTATGAAGCTTCAAGAGTTGTGGCGCGTTCTATCTGTATGGCGTAGGAACAAATTGAGAGAGCAAGACATGGATTTCATGAGTACCTTTTGATGACCCATTACAAGAAACCTCTTGTCTTCTGGATCTCCACCATTTCAATAATACTGCCCTAAGCCTAACTGTAAGAGAAGGCCACTCCATTAATTTGGACGAATTTGACATCGTTCGGGTATATGGTCTTACCAGGGGGAGCGCTAGTGTGTCTGATTTTCTAGAGGAAGATGTTGGTAATACAAAAGCCTGGGGTGATGATTTGGGTTTTTCCGTCTGGGAACAAGGGTTTTGTTTCTCTGTCTGTGTTATTTGGGTGCATGCAAGTGGAAAATGATATTGATAAGTGGTTCAATATGTTCGTTCTGTACCTTGTTGGGTGTCTGTTCAGCCTGTGTCGAATGGAAATGTCGATTTGGGTTACCTGGGGATCTTCTATAGAAGGATGCCCCCGATTTCAGGGAGTTTAATTGGCCCCAACACATTTTGCAGATCATAAGAGAGTGTGCCGACAAAGTTTTCGTCGAGTACGACATTCATCTGGTGATGGTAAGCAACTGTAGACGTATGTGTTCATTGATATATACATATGTCTTTATCGTAGTTAAAAACCATACATATGCCTTGGCAACCCATACTTATGTATAGACAACCCACTCATATTAATAGATAAGCCATACATATGTCTAGAGAACCCATACTTATGTCTGGACAATATATACATATGTCTAAGAAATCCACACATATGTCTTGACAACCCACACTTATGTATAGACAACCCACTCATATTAATAGATAAACCATACATATGTCTCGACAACCCATACTTGTGTCTGGACAATACATACATATGTCTAGGAAATCCATACATATGTCTAGGAAATCCATACATATGTTTCTGCAATACATACATATGCTTACACACACCTATGCTTGGAATAAGATGTACCTATGTATGATGTACCGTGGCCCACTATGTAGAGTTGCTATACACATGCTTGTTATCAGGACACAGACGCATGCTTGTCAGATGTAACAAGTGGTTAAATATTACCAACGCTTGTATTAATACATACTAAAGTAATAATTTTGTCTCAACTCTGTTTCCTCGACCTGGCTGGTGCATCGGACAATGATAAACTATCGCTACTCAGGCCTACTATGTAGCAGCGTGTGACAAGGCTGGGCGAGTTACACAATCTCACCAGTGTCCATATAATCCCTTTTGATCCATCAAAGGAACCAGTGAGTAGGCCGAGGTCTGAGGAAGTGTTGGTTGGACCTATAGATGGTAAGAGGAAGGCTGTAATTGATGATGGCCCCCAGAGAAGTGGAAGGAAGAAGGCCAAGCAAGGGGATGATGGTGAGACGAGCAAGAACGCGGAAGCTGAGGGTGGGAATGTATCAGTCCCTCCCTGTGTAACCTCATTCAGAACAGGAGCTCCTCCGCAAGCGACCTACACCACATCTGCCCCTCCTTATGTATCAGACATCCCATCTTTTCAGAGATTCCCCCTATTGCCCTAGACGGAATTCAACATTCACTACATGAGTGCGGCAGAGGTATAATCATCCAAATTATTCATACATGCATAATAAACTGTTGGTGATTTAGGCGTATGTGTTTTTGGAGAGCGAATATGTTAGTGTAATATACCATACATACGTCTAGGATATAGCAAATTTTTTTTTAAATGGGGGCCCACACATACATATGCTTGAAATAATGTAAACATATGTTTAGCATCTTCATTTAGACGTATGTCATGGATGAAGTATTGTTTAATTAATATATACATATGTCATGGATGTTGTAGCCTAATATGTAGGGTTTAGCTCACACATAAGTACGCTTGACTTAATGTATACACATATATATACCATCTTCATTCAGACGTCCTTAGCATTTTTTTGAATTCTCTTTACACTGCAGGAACAAGAGGATGCGGTGGTTTGACTAGTCTTGAGGTAATGGAATCGGTACTTGGCACCTTTTGATATCTCAGGGCTGGGTTGGCTGAGCGGGTGAGATATGTGCATGAGATGGAGAATCGTCCGCAGCGATCCCCATTTGTAGAGGAACTGGGGGAGGCAATGAATGAAAGGTTGAATCGTGATGCTGAAGGTGGAAAGAAGGGAAACAAGTCAGAGATTGTGGAGACAGTTTCGAAGGACATCCCTGTAGGTGATGACACTCGATTTGACGTGATTATCAGCCTCATTTAAGCGACATTTCCTTGCTTAAGACATGGATTTTAGGGTAGAATAGCGAATATTCAATCAATTGCCCTATCTCGTGCCATTTGTGTTACTTTAGCCCGTTTCAGGTCTATTTGATGGTTTTCTAGTGTTTCTATGATAGCACAGGTTTTTGCCGTCAAATAAGTAGCCAAGGACGTGTCTAAGGCGTTGGAACCTCAAGGAATCGCACCGGAATCGATCCAAGGAGCTGATCAAGTCGAACCAAATTCCTGCTCCATTTACACTGAAGTTTTCGCCGAAAATCCCTTAGAGTTTTCGGCGAAAACTCAAGCACAAATCGGCAGTGCTGACAAGAAGAAGTTTTTGGCGAAAACTCCAAGTTTTCGCGAGAACCCCGGCGTCCGAAAATCATAGGAGAATTCAGCCGGCGATCAGTCAATTTACAAAAGAATTTTCAGCGAAAACTCAAGCACATTTTCGGCGAAAATTCCAGTAAAAAACCGGCAGTATTAGGGTTAAGTATAAATACTTAACCGGCAGCCCAAATAAAGATATACCTCATAATTCACACAATTCTCAGAATTCTCACGAGTCCGTGAGAGAGTTTTAGAGTTCGAAGAGCCAGGAAGAGATCGTGACGCCATCCCTTCACCTCGGAGACTCGGAGCTAGGATTGAAGATTACCGGAGAGCGAAGCTTTGCCAGAGTCATTAGAATTAGGTTATTCAGTTCTTATCTGTTCTTCCTCTGTATGATGAACTCTATTTCTGTCTTTGATTCTTTTGTTTATGAACATGAGTAGCTAAACTCGTAGAGCTTAGATTAGATGAACCCTAAGTGACCCAGGGCTTTAAAGCGGTCACGGATCGGCGGTGATTAGATTCAAAGTTCAATCAGTTTCTCTTTGCATGGTTGTTTTGTTCTTGATTATTTATGTTTCTTTTCTGATTGATCGCCTAGATTAGGTTTGTGTTGAATTAGGGTTTGTCGCCAGACAGCTTCTCTGCTTTAAACATTAAAACTTGTCTTTCTTGATCACCTAGCTTAGATTCTTATTAAGCTGAGGATAGAAGCGAACGCTCGCCTCACTTTAGAACATCAATTCAACCAGTTAACCTATTCATTGGAGTGTGCCTTTCGTAGGAACCAGTTAGGGTTAATCCACTTCAAGAGTAACTCATAAATCATTAGTAATTGCACCAGTTAGTTAAGTCGTTGCGAGAGGCGACCGTACCCGGGCGACTAATTAATCTTGGTAGTTAGATCGGATAGAGCGAACGTTCGCCAGTCTTAAACCTAACGGTCAGGAGTTATGGTGGTGTATAGAAATTGATTGAACGAGAATTGAAATCTGATGATCTGTTGATTGCTGTTGCCCTTGTGATCTAAGGGGGATTCGAAATCTAAGCTTGTTTGTCGTCTGTCTAAACCAACAATTCATTCTGTCTTGTAATTTCATTCTAATTTTCCTGCATCTTAGTTTAGAAGTCGTGGAACTCACACCACGCACAACGTGTTCAAACTTGGATAAATTGCCAGCTTCTTTGAGTAGTCAATTAGAAGAAACCCTGTGGAATACGATCTGCTTAGCTTTCTAGCTTGGTAGTATTTAATCACTGTTCTACAGCTCATCAAATTGGGGCCGTTGCCGGGGACTCTTCTATATTGTTTGAAAGAAGAGTTGGCATTTTATTCTTCTACTTTCCATCTTTCATATTCCATCACACTTCGATTTTACACCGGTTGTGCTTGTTTTTGTCTTTTGCAGGTTAAGAAAATTCAGAAGCAAATCACTTCCGATCCACCTTCCACTACCGCAATGGCTGCTCAAAAGAGTCTTGCGGATTACTATAAACCGAGTGCGGCTAATTTTTGGTCTAGCATCGCTGTGCCGCACAACGATGACGATCCTGACTATGAGATAACGATCCCCTTCCTGGAAATGATCTCTAGGGACGTTCAGTTCGAAGGGAAGCCACAAGATAACCCATGTACACATTTGGCGAACTTCCTAGCCATGTGTGAGACGTTCAAGAGTGGGAATCTCGGTAAGAACACATTATGCTTACGAGTATTCCCATTCTCCCTTAGAGGCGCCTCCAAGAGATGGCTCAGTTACAAGCCACCTGGCCACTACACCGATTGGGATAGTCTAGCTCAAGACTTCGTAGAGGAATACTTTCCTCCTTCAAGAACTACATTTTATAAGGACAACATTGCCAGACTTGTTCAGAAGAGAGGAGTAAGCCTATATGATGCTTGGAACGAATTCCAAGAACTCCTCTACGATTGCCCTCATCATGGATTCGAGCAGAGACAGCTAGCTGAGATCTTTGCCCGAGGTATGAACGAAGAATCAGCTGAATGGGTTAACTTCTTAGCTGATGGCGACTACACCGCACTCGCACTAGAAGCTGCTCTCCTTCACATTGCAAACTGCGCATCTAAATCCAGGAATTGGGAGAGACAGTTTGAAGCAGCTAAAAGCCGACCAAGCAGTGAAGATGAGATCAAGATCAAGTACAGAAACATATGAAGAAGATTTTCTGGTAACTGGTCTACAGAGGAAGTGAACTTTATTGATCAAGGCTTCACCAACAATCAAAGAGGCTACCTCGACTATCGTCAGTTCAGACAACCTCCTCAACAACAAGGAAGCTTCCAAGAGCATCCTCCTTACAACTTCGGATTCAACAGTCAAAATCAGTACTTGAGCAATAGTTATCAAGATCAACCTCAGAGATCTACATCAGGGAACACAAGGGATATCGAGGTAGATAAGAAGCTCGACCTGATAATGGCAAGGCTCGATAACTATGAGGAGAAATTCAAGCTTCAAGCCGACATAAATCAAGAACATGAAGCTCGAGGTCAACGAATGGAGAGCATGGTGAATAACATGTTTAGCTTGCTAACTAGTAGCCCCCTCCTTAATCAATCATCGGTTCAAGTTGACTCTACCATTAGGAAGGAGCACGTCAAGGCCATCTCCACAAGAAGTGGCAAGCAATTAGCCGATCCTGCAGCTCCTGAACCAGCCATAATTCCTGAAGCTATAGCCATTGACAAGCCAAAGATCGAGGAGGAGGATAGAGAAAAAAAGAGGAGGTGACTGCCCCGCCTTCCCTAACAAAGACAGCACCTGCGCCACCTCTCCCTCCATATCAACCTCGGATTCCGTTTCCTAAGGCCGCGCAATCATCGGAGAAAGATCATGATACCCGGTACAGAAAGTGGTATGGATACTTGAAGAATACAGATGACAAGACACCAGTTACTGATGCTATCCATGTGATACCGGAGGCTGACAAAATCGCAAAGGATCCTACGAAGAACAAGAAGAAGGAAGAGTTGTCTTCCGTCTCCCTCGAGGAAGAATGCTCTGCCATCCAGAGCCAGGCGACACCCATACCTCCCCTAACTAAGTGTTGAGATCCTGGTGTTTTTACTTTGCCTTGCACTATCAATGATGTGAAGATTGATCGTAGTGTAATTGATCTAGGTGCTTCTATTAATGTTATGCCTACTTGCCTGTTTGAGAAATTGAACCTAGAGAGGTTGAAACCAATTAGCATGCATTTAGTGTTTGCCGACAGATCTGTTAAACTACCTAGGGGAATAATAGAAAACGTGGCTGTCAGTTGTGGTCCTTTTACTATTTGGCTGATTTTGTTGTTATGGATACCCGAGGGGAAGATGTCACTCTTCTCCTAGGCCGACCATTTATGGCGACAGCTGACATTACCATTAATGTCCCGAATGGCTCGTTGACATTAAGGGTCGGCAAGGATACCATGACATTCCGTCTCAAGGACGGTATGCAAATTCCTATCAGAGAAGAGGCGCATTGCTTATCTGTTGAAGCTGTGGAGTTGGCTTCGGTCAACTCCGTTACTAATGAAAAATCTAGAGTTTCTGCAGAAATCTTCTTGCCAGGTGTAGGACAGGTCCCTACTCTGAAGAATGAGCTGCCGGCACAGAAGCCGAGAGAGAAGGAAGAGCCAAAGACATCCCCTACTGAATCGCCAAAAGTTAAGGATCCTGGTGAGATAAAGAAGAAGAATAATCCTCTGAAGGACGCTTCTTCGAAAGAACTGGTCGGGCCATTCGAAATTTCTGGTCACCTTCCCGATGGACGAACCAAGCTAATTCACGCACACGGGAAGACGTTCACACTTGCCGGAGGATCCCCAAGGCCATATTTCATGAACTCCGACTCGGGCCTAAGAGAAATCCTTAGTTGGGATGTCTCCTGATCCCGTCCAGGTATCGTCCGGCTCAAGGACGTTAAGCAAGAGCGCTTCGTGGGAGGAAACACACGACTGGAGTCCGTTTTTGAATTTTTGAGTCAGTCTTTTTCGTCGTTCGAATCAGGTTGGGGGGAGCCAAAGTGTCAGTTTAATTTCCTTTCGTTTTGATTTGTTTTCGGTTGGGTTTTGAAAAGAAAAAAAAAGAGAGTCAAAATATTTTCAAAATTCCCCTAAACCTTCTTAGTTCGACTTTTATTTTGTGTGGATCCGGGACACTTGTCCCGGCATCCTTTTGATTTTTTGTTGTTTTTGTTTTGTAGGAACTCGAGTAGCTACTCGCTCCGCTCCGGGCTATCCGTGCTCATCCCCTACACCGACCATCTCATTCCAGGTTCTTCGTATATTCTACTCTAGTTTAGTCTGTGAGGACACAGAACGATTTAAGTGTGGGGTAGGATGTTAGAGAACCTTGCATGAACTTGATTGCCCTTAATTGTGTGTTGTGTGTTTCTCGGTGCCTTTCCAGTTTCTCTAGCATTAGAATTGCTCGGTTCTTGATTTTTGATGTTAAGTTGCTGTTCAAACTTTCATAATGATGCTTAGACTACTTAACCTAGAACTTGAGAACCAACGTGTTTACTTTGATGCTAAATTGCCTGGTCAGAACAAATTTTTAAAATTGCTAAATTTCCTTTCCAGTTTCTCTAGCATTAGAATTGCTCGGTTCTTGATTTTTGATGTTAAGTTGCTGTTCAAACTTTCATAATGATGCTTAGACTGCTTAACCTAGAACTTGAGAACCAACGTGTTCACTTTGATGCTAAATTGCCTGGTCAGAACAGAATTTTTAAAATCACACTTGTAGTTTGTAGCCTTGATTGCATGAAAATGACCGAATCGACTAGCAAACCAACTGTGAGCTTTTGATCCATTGCACGTAACTTGCAATTTCAATTCTTTTTGAGTGATTTTCTGTTTGCTTGAATGAGTTAGAATTTGCATGAGACCTACTCGAGACCACACGATAACACGAGTTCTAGAATGATAGGGGCACCTAGATTCAGCAACTAAGCCAGATAGCCTACCTAACTATAAAATCCATTAGGTTTAAACCCTTGAGTTTGGCCTGTTCTTTTGGTTCGATAATACATTACAGCCATTTCCCATTCTTTCATTCCCCATTGATCCCTTGTGGTTGTAGTTCTAGATTGACCTACCGGAAGTCGGTTTGTGGTAACCTGCCTATAGCCATTAAATAGGTGGTCTTAGCTATTATGTCCAAACGTGTAAACCCCTCTAGCAACTAAAAGAAAGAATCGACACAAAAAAAAATTTATAAGAAAAATTCGAAAAAAGCAGAAATTCAGAAAAGTTTCAAGTTGTTAGTTCAATAAACGTTCTTCTCAGTACAAATGGAAGAACGAAGTCAAAAGAAAAGTTGAAAAGCAAAAGCTTAAGTGTGGGGTATTTGATGGTTTTCTATTCAGTTTAGCTGATCATTTGTGAACACGAGCGTTTCTATTCAGTTTACTTGAGGACAAGCAAAAGCTTAAGTGTGGGGTATTTTGATGACACTCGATTTGACGTGATTATCAGCCTCATTTAAGCGACATTTCCTTGCTTAAGACATGGTTTTTAGGGTAGAATAGCGAATATTCAATCAATTGCCCTATCTCGTGCCATTTGTGTTACTTTAGCCCGGTTTGAGTCTATTTGATGGTTTTCTAGTGTTTCTAAGATAGCACAGGTTTTTGCCGTCAAATAAGTAGCCAAGGACGTGTCTAAGGCGTTGGAACCTCGAGGAATCGCACCGGAATCGATCCAAGGAGCCGATCAAGTTGAACCAAATTCCTGCTCCATTTACACTGAAGTTTTCGCCGAAAATCCCTTGGAGCATTCGGCGAAAACTCAAGCACAAATCGGCAGTGCTGATAAGAAGAAGTTTTCGGCGAAAACTCCAAGTTTTCGACGAGAACCCCGCGTCTGAAAATCACAGGAGAATTCAGCCGGTGATCAGTCAATTTACAAAGGAATTTTCGGCGAAAACTCAAGCACATTTTCGGCGAAAATTCCAGTTAAAAAACTGGCGGCATTAGGGTTAAGTATAAATACTTAACCGGCGGCCCAAATAAAGATATACCTCATAATTCACATAATTCTCAGAATTCTCACGAGTTCGGGAGAGAGAGTTTTAGAGTTCGAAGAGCCAGGAAGAGATCGTGACACCATCCCTTCACCTCGGAGACTCGGAGCTAGGATTGAAGATTACCAGAGAGCGAAGCTTTGCCAGAGTCATCAGAATTAGGTTTTTCAGTTCTTATCTGTTCTTCCTCTGTATGATGAACTCTGTTTCTGTCTTCGATTCTTTTGTTATGAACATGAGTAGCTAAACTCGTAGAGCTTAGATTAGATGAACCCTAAGTGACCCAGGGCTTTAAAGCGGTCACGGATCGGCGGTGATTAGATTCAAAGTTCAATCAGTTTCTTTTTGCATGGTTGTTTTGTTCTTTATTGTTTATGTTTCTTTTCTGATTGATCGCCTAGATTAGGTTCGTGTTGATTTAGGGTTTGTCGCCAGACAGCTTCTCTACTTTAAACATTAAAACTTGTCTTTCCTGATCACCTAGCTTAGATTCTTGTTAAGCTGAGGATAGAAGCGAACGCTTGCCTCACTTTAGAACATCAATTCAACCAGTTAACCTATTCATTGGAGTGTGCCTTTCGTAGGAACCAGTTAATCCGCTTCAAGAGTAACTCATAAATCATTAGTAATTGCACCAGTTAGTTAAGTCATTGCGAGAGGCGACCGTACCCGGGCGACTAATTAATCTTGGTAGTTAGATCGGATAGAGCGAACGTTCGCCAATCTTAAACCTAACGGTCAGGATTTATGGTGGTGTATAGAAATTGATTGAACGAGAATTGAAATCCGCTGATCTGTTGATTGTTGTTGCCCTGGTGATCTAAGGAGGATTCAAAATCTAAGCTTGTATGTCGTCTGTCTAAACCAACAATTCATTCTGTCTTGTAATTTCATTCTAATTTTCCTGCATCTTAGTTTAGAAGTCGTGGAACTCACACCACGCACAACGTGTTCAAACTTGGATAAATTGCCAGCTTCTTTGAGTAGTCAATTGGAAGAAACCCTGTGGAATACGATCTGCTTATCTTTCTAGCTTGGTAGTATTTGATCACTGTTCTGCAACTCATCAGTAGGTGTGATAAATCTGAATGTGGGGGGCGATGGCTCTGAAGCGGGTCAGCCACTGAATGTTGTGAGCGATTCTAAACCTCAAGCCCCCGGGCTTTGGACCGAGCAGTGCATCAGAGACATCCGACCTAGGGAATTTCAATATGATTTCTGACATTGCACGACAAATGTCTGCAGCCCAGACTGAACCTGTTCCGGATGCCGGGGTAGCTACCAAAGGTGGAGTGGTAGAGGTCTTACTCCATCAGGAGCAGACCGTAGAACATCAGGGAGCCGACCCAAGGACAAAACGCAAGGTTTAAAACTCATACGTCCCAGTTCGGTTTTCATTAAGACGTATGACCATTCATACGTACGAGAGATTCAATTTTTAGTTTAAGCATTTGAGTTGGTTGTTTTTCATTCTAACGTATGATATGTCATACTTAGAAATAAACTTAGGTGGTTCCATGTAGACATGCGTCTACAAGTAGACGTATTGGACAAATTATAATTAAGACATATGTTTAATTAAATCCTATGTCCTATGTTTTTTCATAGGGCAATGATGTTCCCATGAAACTCAGATCAGCTTCGAAGAGAACAAAGAGGGCATCTGCCTACATCAAATCCCCATATGAGATGTTACCCGTCAAGGGTAAATTCGAATACGGCTGCCGAAGGTAGCTGCAAAGGAAGAAACTAAAGTTGGGGACGAGACTAGTGGGCTCCATCATGAAGTTGTCACTTCGCCCGGTCCGCTAGCCTAGGAGGTGACCAGGGTCGCTGATATGGCTGAAGAATTTGGGAAAGACGTTTTCGAAGACGTTAAGCTCGCATCATCTGTCATATCATATGCATGGTGCCAATAACTGAATGAGTATGTTCGGTACATTTAACGTAGCAAAATTCACACGCATATCATTTATTATAGGTTAGATATATGTGTACATTTCTATGCATATGCATTGTGTTTTTTTTATTCATACATGTGTGTTGTTGAATTGCATAAAATCTTTATAATTCACACGTATGTTTTGATATCATGCGCATATGCATATATGTGTTTTATTTATTCATACATGTGTGTAATTGAATTACATATAAATCTTCATAATTCAGACGTAAGTTTTATATCATGCGCATGTGCATCCAATTGTTAGGAGCATTTCATATACACTCATACATACGTGTGTATAATTTATTGACACCCGCATACCCTTATGCAACAGCATGTCCATTTTAACTCACACGTATGTAGTGTTTTTTATTCCCAAGTCTGAAGGTTTACACAACTGAGTTTGTCTAATTTTATTGGTTTTTGTAGGCATGAATGTCTATATAGGACTGCGGATGATTCATTGGCCCGTGTTGAATTCAAATCATGTATTCCCGGAATGAAGATGACGACCTTCTTGATTAATGGATATGCCAACTTTTTGCTGAAACATTTGAACATCTTCTGTTGACCGGTGGTTCTTAACTACTAATGTGACAGTGTCAAAAGGGATGAATTGCCTGAGCCGTACGTGAAATTAGGTGACAAAGTGAAAGTGTTGGCCTCTGTCATTTTTCGAAGAATCGGAAGGGGGTAACTGTGAAGGAAATACAAGGGTATGAAAGTACAGTTGCTCAGGGGTTAGAACAGAAAGACAATGAATCGTGTGGGGTTTTGTTTGCAAATACTTGGAATTCTGGTGTGGTAACGTCTTACCCTGGATGATAGAGAGTTGGGTAGAGCAGGCTGATCTACGCAGGCCCATATCACTGTTAGGATGCTAATGTCTAGCATGAATGACATGAGAGTCAGAGTGTTCCAAGCGGCTTCTACGTATGTTCCGAAGGTTGATGTGTTCTCCCTTTCTCATGAGGGGTATTAGTGGGCCAGCTTTTTTTTAGACAGTCCTTTTAGGAAGCCAGTGGCGTGTTCTTTTGTGGCATAATTATGAATTCGCACGAAGTACAATTGTAGACATTAGTACTTCGTATGGATTTATAATTTTTTTTTGTACATGTATGAACTACAATACATACCCGACAGTCTCTTGGTAATTCGCTAGAATGTGCAGTTTACATTCTAGATGTATGTATTACAATACCATTCAAACATGTGTCTACATGCGATTAATACAACCTTATGTCTTTTTCGAATGGCCGTTTACGAATTGATACATGTGTCTCCAATCATTCAGACATACGTTTACCTGTGTGCTCATATAAATGAATTTAAAGTTATACACCGTCTACTAAAGACATATCTAAAAGATAAGCTTTAAATGCTATTGCTGGAAATATAGCACTTCAAGACATATGTCTATATTAATGTATATGCGCATTTATATCAGATGTCTGATTGATAATACGCATGTTGGTTTGTTTTAGGGTTATTTTTCTAGGAAATTACCACTTTGTTCCCATTTTTGTCTTCACTTACTATATAAGCACTCATCTTCACCAAATAAAACCCTACTACATCACAACCCTTGCAGCCGCAGTTGGTGCTGAGCGGCTCACAACACTACTACTCTACTGAAGGAGCAGATCTAGTGGTGGAGCGGGAGATCACCACATGCTTTACTCTCCGACGGTAAGGAAATACTTGTACCTACTTCTTTATGCCGATGCACCGTCATCCTTACCAAGTTCTTGGTTTGTGCCATCAGTCTCCCTTCCAATTTACAGATTCGGCCGCCGACAAACCCACCCACACCTAGAGCCAAATCAAAGGTAGCTGACAGTGTTATCGTTTACAATCTGGGTTCAATAGTAGCTGACAGTGTTATCGTTTCGGATATGGGTTCAATAGTGCTTAAAGGTGCTTCATTCTATCTATTTTACGTTGTAGGTTCGAAGAACATGGGCGTTGTACCATTGTGTGCTTGTGGACGTGTGGCAAAGCTGTACGCGCTTCAGGACATGTCACTTGCTGTTCCAGAGGGATGCACCCACTACTTAGCATGCTACAAACGGTCCGGGGGTGTGGAGTGCTTCATGTGGTGCAAATTGCGAGGCCCAGCTAAAGACGGTGATGACTACGTCGAGTTACGATGAAATGATCATTCAGAACCTGGAGCTTGAAGAAGAGAATGAGAGGCTTCGCTACCGGATCCGCCGCTTGGAATCGGATACCGATTCTAACGACGATTGTAGTTCGTAGATGTAATTGCACTTTCAGTATGTGATGTTTAATGTATGCTTCCATGTTTAGCCAAATCAATTCCCAATTAGACTAAAATCGTGGATATATCACCTCAAGAAGTATGTCCATATTCTCGACAACTCTCGACAACCCATACATATGTGTGGATGACTAACATATATGTATAGATAACCCAAACTTATGTATGGTAAAAACATACATATGTCTAGACAAACCAAACATATGTCTAGGAAATCCATACATTTGTCTAGACAACCCATACATATGTCTAGGAAATCCATACATATGTTTACCACAACTCATATGCTTGAAATAACTTATACATATGTTTGGATGATAGCAGTTGTATAATACAGACGCACATTCAACATATTAATTGAAACATGCACGAATATGAAGACGCACTTTCAACCGTTAAAATATCGGTTACTGATTAATAGATGTGCCGACCACCATGTAGACATATGTTTGTATTGTACAACTTCTGAACTAATACGAGTGGATGTTTGCCAATAAAGACATGTCAAACAAAAGCTGGTCAATTGAAATTGGCAATTCAATACTAAGGACAATTAATATGTCTCAAAATACATACATATGTTGCTACAAGTGAAGATCGGCCCCATCCATTCGATGCTTATCCATTCTTTGTTTGTGAATGTGATGCTTTTTCCCTCAATGACATTGACCTCTTGCGCGGTTTGTATATCTCTATCCTTTCCCGGAGCTCTATGCTCCGCCTTCGCCTTCTGACACACCAAGCAAGTCGCCACATAACTAGCCACGTCCTTCTTCATCCCCGGCCACCAAAAACTCAACTTCAGGTCGTTGTACATCTTGGTCGTTCCGGGGTGCATAGCATACATCGAAGAATGAGCCTCCTCTAATATCCCCTTCTTCAACTCCTCTACCTCCGGCACACACACTCGACCCTTGCACTTCAACAACCCGCCACCTACCTCAAACCCATTATCCAAGCCCTTCTCAACTTCTTCTTGAATAGCCACTAAAGTAGCATCCTTGAGCTGCTCCTCACCAATCCGATCATTCAACATGGGTCGGATGCTAAGCTTAGCAAGCAAACTTCCCACATCATCCAACTGCATCTCCACCCTCAAAGCCCTAAGATCAACCAACTCTTTTCGACTTAGAGCATCCGCAACCACATTAGCCTTACCAGGATGGTAGTCAATGGTGCAATCATAATCCTTCAAGAGCTCCACCCAACGCCTCTGCATACTATTCAGCTCTTTCTGATCCATGAGATGATTAAGACTCTTGTGATCGGTCATAATCTTGAACGTGTCCCCGTACAGATAATGCCTCCACAACTTCAAGGTGAACACACTGCAGCCAACTCCAAGTCATGGGTCGGGTAGTTCACCTCATGCACTCTAAGCTGACGTGAGGCATAAGCAATAACCTTCCCATCCTGCATAAGCACACACCCCAACCCTTGCAGTGAAGCATCACTAAAAACCACATATTCGCCACCCTCCACCGGCAAGGTCAACACCGGAGCTGAAGTCAACCTCTTCTTCAACTCCTCAAAGCTTTTCTGGCACACTTCAGTCCATTCATACTTCAACTCCTTCCTCAACAACTTATGTAGAGGAGATGCTATGGTAGAGAATCCCTCAACAAACGTTCGATAATACCCAGCCAAACCCAAGAAACTCCTTAGTTGCGACACATCCTTCGGTGGGGACCAATTAACCACCACTTCAATCTTCTTCGAATCCACCTCCACGACTATCTTAGAGACCACATGCCCAAGAAACAACACCTCTTCCAACCAAAAAGCACACTTCGAGAACTTGGCAAAAAACTGCTGCTCCCTCAACTTATGAAAAACAATTCTCAAGTGCTCCTCATGTTCCTTCTCATTCTTAGAATAGATGAGAATATCATCGATGAACACTATCACGAACTTATCCAGATATTCATGAAATACCTTGTTCATGAGAGCCATGAATGCGGCCGGAGCATTAGTGAGACCGAAGGGCATCACAAGGAACTCATAGTGCCCATAGCGAGTCCTAAAGGCTGTCATTGGCACCGACCCGTCCTCCACCTTCAACTGATGATATCCCGACCTCAAGTCTATCTTCGAGAACATCTCAGCCCCTTGAAATTGATCAAAGAGATCGTCTATCCTCGAGAGTGGATAGCGGTTCTTGATCGTTGCGTTGTTCAACCGCCTATAATCAATGCACATTCTCATCGTCCCATCCTTCTTCTTCACAAACAACACTGGTGCTCCCCATAAAGACACACTTGGGCGGATGAATCCCTTATCCAAGAGCTCTTCCAATTGCTCCTTCAACTCCTTCAATTCAGCCGGTGCCATTCGATAGGGTGGGATGGAGATGGGAGCAGTTCCAGGAACCAACTCAATACTGAACTCCACTTCACGCTCAATCGGTGCACCAGGTAACTCCTCAAACACATCAACAAACTCTCTTGCCACCGGCACCTTCTCCCACTCCTCATTCTGCTCAACTGTCACTTGCACCAACAAGGCCTCATACCCTTCTTGAATCGGGAGAGAAAGCTTGCATTGCTGAAATTACTCCCATAGGTGCTGAATCCCTCTTCCTAACACCCTTGAACACCACCTGACCAACGCCTCCCACCTGAAGCAACACCTCCTTCTTCCGGCAATCAAGCAAAGCCCCGTGCCTAGCCAACCAATCCATGTCGAGGATGGCGTCGAATTCGTTGAAAGGAAGCACCACCAAATCAACCAAGAACTCTACACCTCCCACAGACACCTTACAACCTCTACACCTCTATCTACCCGAACAGAAGTCCCCAAAGGAGTTCTGACACCCCAACTAGCACCCAAACTACTAGCTACAACACCCAAGCTACTCAAACATTTCTCAGATACAAAGGAATGGGTTGAGCTTGAATCAAACAAAGCGTAAACGGAAAGATCTAAGATGGAGATCATACCGGTCACCACATCGTTCACATTCTCTACCGCGCCCTTAGTGAGAGCATAAAGCCTCCCATGCTCCCCTCCAGCTCCAACAGGTGTGGCATTAGCTCCCGTTCCTCGTCCAGAACCCCTACCATAGCTGCCTCCCCCTCTACCTCCATAACTCCCAGACAGAGCTTTGGGTCCCTGTACCGACCCACAGACTGAGTCGGGGTTGCTCTCTTGGTTGGAAAGTTCAGACTCCTATGTCAACGCTGTCCACAAGTGAAACAAGTCACACCCGCCAACAGATGACAAACTCCAAAGTGACGCTTCCCCACATGTGTCACACAGGGGTAACCCAGACGGTGCCCCTCCCGAACGGACTGAACCACCACCGCGCGCAGGACAAGCCACACTCTTATGACCTGGTCGGCCACAAGTGAAACAAGTGGCCACACTCCTCGATGGAGCCGACTGGCTGCCCCTGAACCCAGAAAAGGAAGTCTGAGTTCTCTTCGCCCGGTAACTGTGAGTAGCCAAATGAGTAGGCGGGGCAGACGGCTTCCTCTTCTTCTCTTCCTTCTTCCGATTCTCCAACCTCTCCCTCTCTAGTGCCGCCGCCTTAACCGACACCAAACTTCCCATATCAGCAGTGGTGACTCCCTCCTAGATCTCCACTCTCAGCCCATTCTTGAACTTGTTAATAAGCTTCCTCTCCCGGTTGGCCCGCTCATCATACCACTTAGAGAGAGAAGTGAACTCTATGTAGTATGCTAGAACGGACTTCTCCCCCTGCTCTAGACTCATGAACTCCTTGGCTTTCTCCTCACGCCAAAGATCCAGACAGAACTGGTCGCGAAACACCTCCACAAACTCATCCAACTCCATCTCGGGTGGAACCACCCGACTCTGCGGCATCGACCTCCACCAATTCAGAGCGTGACCCTTAAGCAGAAAGGTCATCGCTTGCACCTTCAACCCCTCCTCAAGTTCCATATGCAGGAACTTGTACTCACATTCCTGAAGCCACTGCTCTGCCACCTCAGGATCGGCTGCTTCCCCACTGAACTCTCCAAAATTCCATCCCTTCAACAGACTCGGTTGAAACCTAGGAGCTCCTCCTCCAAAACCCGAGTTCCCAGTGGACCTACTTCCCCTTGCTTGACTAGATTCACTACAGGAGGACATTAAACATTTCAGTTGACCGCTCAAGAAACTTCAAACAACTCAATTCACCACTTGGTTTCAAAATATCCCACCCATTTAAATCCATTTGAAAAAAACCCCTGGAAAATTGGTCCCGTACCAATGTCGCATCAGCCCTCCCAACGAGGTTAATTACTCCCCAAAGAGGGAAGATGATCAACCGGTACAGCAGCGACAAACCAGGATCTCATACCATTTGTAACACCCGTCCCGAATCAACATAATTCATAAATGAAATCAAGCTTTGATTAAAACCAACAAAGAGGCCTCCAATAATCCGTGAAAACCACAAAGAAATCGTGTACAGTCTCATCCCAACATAAAACCATAAAAACCAACATAAACTCGAAAGTTACATAAATCCATAGAAAATCCCCCAAAATATCCAAAGTCAATTGAAATATGAAACATGCCAACTCCAAGTAGGCTGCAGTCTTCACCTATAGCTTCAGTCCAGAACTTCTTGAAATCCACCCTCAACTCTGAACACCGACACCACTCTCACTAGCCACGAGATCCTAAAAGGGAGAAAGGGGATCAATTTCCTATTGAAATTGAGTGAACCCACCGGCCTACCTACACGTTGGCCTATTCTGTGGAGCGGTTCCAACTCGCACAAGACATACAACAATGAAACCAACCTAACTCCTTTCCATATTTTATTTCCCTAAAGACATCTAGGTGATCACGTTGGTCAATTCTGGTTCACATGCACAATTCTAGCAATAGCATAATATTGAACAATACACCAATCCGCGACACTCACACACAACCTCAATATGTCACATCCATCAACCAAGGCACAACCACAAACACAATCACACGAACAATCACATTCATATTATCTAGGTGAGTTATTAGGCACCAAGGAGTTATCCACACCACCACCGGCCGACCGACGCACTTCCCTACCGCATGGGAAGTCCTCGCGCTCCCCTACCGCATGGGGAACGCATACTCAAAATCCATCATCATCATCCATCTCATCATCAATCTCATCAATTCCCTTGACACCCATGTCAAGGGAATCCACCCCAGTGGATCAGACTCAACAACCAATATCTCGGGTGGGTAGTGTGGGCTCCTTCCGGTTTTATTTTTCACATACAATTCTTAACATCACATTCTCAACTCAACACGTCACATCACACCAATCATATCGACCATATTTCACTCACAGTTCATAGCTCGCAACACATCACATCTTCCATGCTCCTGTCACAATCACAACACACACATCACAATCAAACAGGGTAACCGGCTAGTCACCGGCCACCCCCACCTGCAAGTACAGGGGAGGCCATGTCATGAGTCTAGGGTCACCCACCTGTTCCTCATAGTCAGAGCGACCCCACATTGGCAGGGCCACTCTCCTGCATCCACAACTGGCAACCCATAACATCATAGCACTTGCACTCATTTCCCAACCATTCTAACTCTCATTTCTATGTCAATCCATTAATCAGTTCATTCAGTCCACACCCAACCCATATCATAGCAATCAATGTCAACAATCAACCACGACAATCATCAAAAGCAACCAAGCACATTCACAGTACAGTTTATCCCCTTTTACACTCGTCATTTTCATGCATCACTTAGGTTTAATCTAAGTCTAAATTGGAGCTCCTCCACACTTTCAAACCACCTACACAATTCTAGTCCCTCTGAAACCCAATTTCCCAACCACCAAACTCGTAGCTCTACCCTTCCTCACTGCTCACGACCTACAACCAGAAACCCAAAATGGAGGTTAGCGATCTCTTCTCCTCATGCTACTAATCCATAGCAACAAACGGAACTCAATTCCGACCTCTACAGCTCCCGGAATCATCCTTCGAAGATTGCTCGACCTTGGTTCGTCAATGGCTTTTTCGGGGAGAGAGAAAGGAAAAGGAAGTTATGAATTTACGTGCAGAATCTGTCATTTTATGTCAGATCAAGAAATACGGCGTGTTTCATAACACACGACGTGTTTTATGAAACACGGCGGTGTGCCATACTCTGAAACTTTTGATGAGAATTGCCCGAATTAGTGCACGGCCGCGTATCACAGATACACGGCGTGTGTTACAACACACGGCGTGTGTTGTTGTTCACAGCCCAACACTCTCACTTGTATCTTCAACCCGACTTAAACCCGAATGTCCTGAACCTCAATGGGACCTCTCCAGCACTGATTCCAACACTCTGGTCAACCAAACTTGAGTCTCAACCCGTTTGGTTGGGCAGGGATGTTACAGTGTTATTGTGAACTAACGATTATATGATTTTCCCGCAGTTCGGCCATGAAATTGAGGACCATGCCAGTTTGGTCATATGCCCCTCTTTACTTTTAACATTCCTTTATACTTGAATGTTAATGACTGACCCCTGAACCACCCACCAGGTCACTTCGCAGCTAATCAGGAGTAAGCAGTGCAGAAGAAGCCTCGGAAATCATGTCAGGAGATTCTCACTGAGTGGTCAAGTGATGTGAACCGCCGCAAACGTGGGCAGACGACCCTAACCACCGTAAGCTGATGATCGTGCAACGAGGATGAAACTTTCGGAACCGGGATGGATATCGGACTTTGACCTGCTAGCTATAAAGAGCTAGGAACCAGAAGTATCAAGTCGATGGCACCACTTCAAGGGGAGGATACCCTAGACGACAAGTCGGTCTAAACGACAGTCAATTCCATGAAAGTCGAGAAGAGAATAGCAACTCCATACTAAGAGAAAACCGAAGTTTAAGAGTTTATTAATTTCAAGGGTGTCTCTTACAAGAGAGGCGAAAGACTCTATTTATAGGTGAGGGAACAAGTTCTCCTCCCTATTAGCTACTTCCTAAATAAGAATAAAATAATAAAAAGAGTCCTAATTAGAATACTAAAAAGGACTTAAACTAATCCTAATCTAGACTAAAAAGGAGGTAAAATTCGGACTCCAATCCTACAAGGGAAAAGAATCCTACTTAAACAAGAACTCCTAACTTGGGAACCAAGTTTCCCCAAAAACAGCCTAAACGGTTTCTGGAAATATTAGCAAAATAAATATTAAACAAATTCGTAAAATTCTGATCTTTTGCATATCACTAGTACACTCCATGGGCTACAACTTTCATGTTGGACATCAGCCAAATTCTGTCTCCAAGTAGCCCATATTCGTCACTCTTTGTCGGGCTACGAATCTGTCCAGAAATCCAGCTTTGCTTAGTATTAGTCCAGCTTTGCTTAGTATTAGTCCAGCTTTGGTCCGTGGCTGCTCGGTCATGGGCTGACCTCTTGGCTCTTCTCCAAGGATGGGCTCTCCTTCTTCTCCTCTTGGATCAGGCTCAGGTGGTGCCCTGATCACAGCTCCTGGCATGGGCTTCCTCAGATCACATCCGAGTCGTGCTCCTTAGGGCTCCCTCCATGCTCTACTAGGACTTGTCCTAGCTCTATCTCCCTTGATACTCCTCCGAATTGAGCTCCGTTTGTTGGAAAGTAATCCTGGGGCCATAAGAATTCCAGTGCCTTTGGAAAATCCCAAAAGGCACAGGTCAATTGTTCACTGGGCCAAAAGTGCTCCTCTGACGGGCGCTGGCATGGGCCCTGTGTCTGTGGTAGGCTTAGCTTGCGGCCTTCTTCAAATCTGTCCAGGCCTTTTGAGTTCTGCTCCGAGCCTTCTTCCAAGAGTACAGTAGGGATGTCTTCAGGCAGGTCTTTGCTCCGGAGGCCCGTGGGGGTTGGCATGGGGCCTAGGCGGTGCTAGGCTTGGCCTAGGGCCCGGGTCGGGGCTCGGCGTCAGCATCAGCTCCTGGAGGGTCATTAGACTAACTCTGGCTGGCGTAGGAGCTAGCCTTGGGGCCTGGCTGAGGATCAGCATCCTCCTAGGTGCATCTACTGGCTCCGGGGCTTGGGCTCTTCTAGGCTCCGGAGGTGGTGCTGGTGTAGGCCTGGGGCCGATGTACTCTCGGGCCGACATCAGTGTTGCGGCCGGATCGGCATTATCGTGTCCAAGCCGGCTTGGTGGCCAGGAACACATCATCACCCTCTTCTTGAAGAGGATTCGTCCTCGAATCCTTGCCTGATAATCCTTTAGAAATAATAAAAATAATCACAGGGGAGTATAGGACTTGACTTGGTGCTTTATCGGGGCTCCGTGGGGTTTTGGGTCGTACCGGGCTGGTACGGGTGCTCTAGGCTCGGGTCTCAGGACTTTGGGCCATACCGGGGCTGGTATGGGGGCTCCGGCTTGGGCGCTGGAGGGCCGGGGCGGGGCTCTGGGGCGCCGAGGCTGGGCGTCGGGCGCTGGTGCTGGCGCTCGTGGGCTGGGGCAGGCACTTGGCTGGTGCTGGGCAGGCGCTCGGCTCGGTGCTGGCTCTCCTGTCTGCAACTAACCTTCTGAACGAATATTCCATGTTCTGTTGGGCTAAGCGTGCAATCAGGCACTGAAGCTCCAACAGACATAGATCCCTTTCTGCCATGGTTAGTGTAACAACGAACACCCAAAACATTTTCTAATATATTTTCTAAGACTCGATGCAAACTACAACTTAGTGGTTAAAAGTAGGGTCGTGGCTTGGTTTAACACAAGCAACAGAAGCTAGTCTATCCCCTCTTCTTAAACACACTATTACAACCAAAATTGAAGAACTTCGCAAGGGTGGCCTTGCTTGATTTTTGAGTATTTTCTGTTTTTCTGACTCTTTTAATATTTTCTTGATGGTATGATGGCCACCTAGATTTTTCTGCCTTACAACTCAAAATTGAATACAAGAATTGAAATAATAGGGATTTTCGAAGCTATTTTCTAAGAAAGCAATAAAGGATATGAGTCCAAGAATAAACCTGGAAACTGGGATAGATGTGGTCCTTGAGCTTGAACCGTGCTCTGATACCAACTGATGTGATCCGCCGCAACCATGGGCAGACGACCCTAACCACCACAAGCTGATGATCGTGCAACGAGGAAGAAACCTTCGAAACCAGGATGGATATCAGACTTTGACCCGCTAGCTATAAAGAGCTAGGAACCAGAACTATCAAGTCGATGGTGCCACTTCAAGGGGAGGATACCCTAGACGATAAGCCGGTCTAAACGACAGTCAATTTCATGAAAGTCGAGAAGAGAATAGCAATTCCATGCTAAGAGAAAACCGAAGTTTAAGAGTTTATTAATTTCAAGGGTGTCTCTTACAAGAGAGGCGAAGGACTCTATTTATAGGTGAGGGAACAAGCTCTCCTCCCTATTAGCTACTTCCTAAATAAGAATAAAATAATAAAAAGAGTCCTAATTAGAATACTAAAGAGGACTTAAACTAATCCTAATCTAGACTAAAAAGGAGGTAAAATTAGGACTCCAATCCTACAAGGGAAAAGAATCCTACTTAAACAAGAACTCCTAACTTGGGAGCCAAGTTTCCACAAAAACAGCCTAAACGTTTTCTGGAAATATTAGCCAAATAAATATTAAACAAATTCGTAAAATTCTGATCTTTTGCAGATCACTAGTAGACTCCATGGGCTACAACTTTCATGTTGGACATCAGCCCAAATTCTGTCTCCAAGTAGCCCATATTCGTCACTCTTTGTCGGGCTACGAATCTGTCCTAGAAATCCAGCTTTGCCTAGTATTAGTCCAGCTTTGGTCCGTGGTTGCTCGGTCATGGGCTGACGTCTTGGCTCTTCTCCAAGGATGGTCTTTCCTTCTTATCCTCTTGGATCAGGCTCAGGTGGTGGCCTGATCACAGCTCCTGGCATGGGCTTCCTCGGATCAGCATCCGAGTCGTGCTCTTTAGGGCTCCCTCCATGCTCTACTAGGACTTGTCCTAGCTCTATCTCCCTTGATACTCCTCCTAATTGAGCTCCGTTTGTTGGAGAGTAATCCTGGGGCCATAAGAATTCCAGTTCTTTGGAAAATCCCAAAAGGCACGGGTCAATTGTTCGCTGGGCCAAAAGTGCTCCTCCGCGGGCGCTGGCATGGGCCCTGTGCCTGTGGTAGGCTTAGCTTGGGGCCTTCTTCAAATCTGTCCAGGCCTTTTGAGTTCTGCTCCGAGCCTTCTTCGAAGAGTACTGTAGGGATGTCTTCAGGCAGGTCTTTGCTCCGGGGTCCCTTGGGGTTGGCATGGGGTCTAGGCTGGGTGCTAGGCTTGGCCCGGGGCCTAGGTCGGGGCTCGGCGTCAGCATCAGCTCCTGGAGGGTCATTAGTCTGACTCTGGCTGGCGTAGGAGCTGGCCTTGGGGCCTGGCTGAGGATCAACATCCTCCCAGGTGCATCTTCTGGCTCCGGGGCTTGGGCTCTTCTAGGCTCCGGGGGTGGTGCTGGTGTAGGCATGGGGCCGGTGTACTCTCGGGCCGCATCAGTGCTGGGGCCGGATCGGCATTAGTGTGTCCAAGCGGGCTTGGTGGCCAGGATCACATCATCAAGGATGTTGGACAAGTGTTTCTATTTATGTGGAGTGTGTTTTGAAATTGTGTGTTTGGTTTTGTAATAACTACCACTCGTGTGTTGGTTTTACCCATGCTTTGGGGCCCGCTTTCCATTTCTGCCTTTGAATGGTTGTCAACGACTTTGGTATTGTGTTTTCTTCTACTTTAAGCAATAAAGCTTGTTTTCAAAAGTTTTAAAGTTTGGGACGTTACAACTTATGTGTAAAACGGGGCAGGATTTGTGTTGACTTGATTGACTCCTTGGATTGATTCCGGTGCGATTCCTCGAGGTTCCAATGCCTTAGACACGTCCTAATGCGAACCGCCTTCTCCAGGAAGGGATCGACTCAACACCCAAAACTATATTATCATCCCCACGAGAACCTAACCTTTGAAACCGCGGAGAACCTTGAAATCCACTAAGTAACGACTTAGGAACCCCAAGTGTTCGGTCGAGTTGGTGCCACAAACAAAGGATGATAGCCTTTGATGATAAACCAAAACCTTAAGCTAAGCAACAACGAGCAAAGACTTGAAGGAAAAAGAACAAAGTTTTGAAATTTTCATTAATGGGTAAACTGTAATCTGTCTTACAATGAGGCGTATAGGCCTCTATTTATAGGTGAGGAAGGGAGAAAAAGCTCTCCTTTTCCTTCTATGAAACTAACTAATAAACTAATAAAGAATTACAAAAAGAGTCCTAAAAAGGACTGAAATTCGGAACTCTATTCCTACAAGGAAAAGAGTCCTTCCTAAACAAAGACAATAAAAATATTCCTAAAAAAACAGCTAAACGGGTTCTGGAAGATTTAGCCAAATAAATAGCAAATAAATTCGGAAAATTAATCCCTTTGGAAGATCACTATTAGACTTCATGGGATACAACTTTCATGTTGGGCATCAGCCCAAATTCTGCCTCCAAGTAGCCCATATTCGTCAATCCTTGTCAGACTAGGAATCTGTCCAAAACCGGAAATCCTAGCTTGATTAGGATTCCTTGCTTGGATGTATTTGGCATCTCCTCTTCATTTCCCGTATCATAAATGGTCATCAATCCCTCCATCGATCAGGCTCAGGTGGTGGCCTGATAGTAGCTCCTACCATGTGAAGCCTCGGATCAGCATCCGGGCTCCTCTCCTTGATGCTCCATCCATGCTCTACTAGGACTTGGCCTAGCTCTATCTCCTCCAATACTTCTCCAAATTGAGCTCTTTTTGTTGGAGAGTAATACTGGGTCCATAAGGATTCCAGTGCCTTTTGAAATTCCAAAAAGGCACGGGCCAATTGTTGTCTGGGCCAAAAGTACTCCTCTGACGGGCGGTGGCATGGGCCCTGTGCCTATGGCAGGCTTAGCTTGGGGCCTTCTTCAAATCTGTCCAGGCCTTTTGAGTTATGCTTCGAGCCTTCTTCCCAGGGTACCTTAGGAATGTCTTTAGAGGCTTTTGTCGGTCCAGTGCTCGTGGAATTTGGCATGGGGCCTAGTTCAGGGACTAGACCTAGTTCTCGATCGCTACGGGTCCTGTCTTCGGGTGCCACCCTCTTCTGGTAAGGTTCTCTTCTGTCCTTCGTTGCCTATAATCCAGAGATGCTTCTGGAGGATCCCATGACTCCTTGTCACGTCCAGGGCTCCTAGGGATCAGGCCAGGGCCTAGCGGAGGCCCTCGGCTCGGGCTGGACTTGGCTCTAGGCTTGGCCTGGGGCCTGGATTTTAGCTCTCCAAGGCTCCGGGGGTGGTGCTGGCGTAGGTCTAGGCCTGGTGTAGTCTCGGCTTGGCATCAGTGCTGGGGCCGGATCGGCTTTAGTCGTGTCCAAGCCGGGCTTGGTGACCAGGATCACATCAGAAAATATGGAGTTGGACGAAGAAATCAGCGAACAGGTCAAAGAAAAAGGAGGATCCGACTTGAACATTGAATGAGGTAATCTCGTCGGACACCTCACCGAGCCTAAATATCCTTGTGGACAGTTTTTCAGAAGGGAAGACATGGACACCGACGACCAAAGCTCCAAAGGACCAGAACCTTGGTCTGTCACCGATTCAAATGACTATCCTGGTCTAGAAGATGATGCTGAGTCTCTTCTAGACATGGCCACCCAAGTTACGGAAGTGTGGAGAGGATTGTTGAGTGCACAAAGAGAGCCCAAGATGGATTCGAGGGTGAATCCAAGGCAAGAAGAGGGGGATGATGTGATCCTCCATGGCTGCCCAAAGGCCTACATCTATTCCTACACCCCACCAGGGTCCCCTGTCAAAGGCAGAACCCTAGGGCCCTACAAGAAGCGTGTAGGGACAAGGAAAGCTCTCCAACACATCATCAACCCAAGGTATGTGACTAAATATAGGCTCAGGCCACCACCAGCAGGTAGGACAGCTAAATTGAAGGAGCTGCCACTCCAGGCGATGTTGCTGGCCAAGGCACCCGATCCGAGCCCCGCGCCAGACCGAGGGCCGAGCCTAAGGGCCCTAAAAGGCCCCGAACCAATCCCCACGAGCCCTGGAGGAGCCGACCACTCCTGGGATCCTCTTAGTTTTAGTAAAATGGTAATTAATTGTAATAAGCTATGATTGTAAATAGCCTTTATTTATTTTAGATATTTCAACCCTAGGATCTATTCCTATTTACTCTAATGGCTCAAAATCAATAATGTTATGGTGACATGAGGATGGGTAATGTCACTCACTGCAATCCTAGAAATGAGTATGGAAAGAAAAGTTGGTCATTCATCATTTTAAATTTTAACTCTCAAATTTTTAAGTTGTTTAGTTTCACTAAACCACTACACTTTATTAATTTATAATTGAGCAAATATCTTTGTCCTTTCCCCCACTCTATCACGATTGCGGCAGTTGCTTTTGGGGTGAAGACGGTTCGTCCGTTTATCTGCAGTTATTCCGTAGTGGGATTCTTAACTTGTCTATTTTTTCACTATTGTTCTCCCAGATCAGCAAATACGAATCTGCTCTATATCCCATCTCCACAAAATGGCGATAACGACTTTTAACTTCCCTCCTCTGAAATCGCTGCAAGGCAAGAACGAGTTGGATTAAGCCTTGTTCTGCTATTCTTCGGTCCAATTCGGAAGACCTTGGCGAGCCTACAGTCTGCCTTGGGTCAGATTTGGGACTCCAAGGCTGCATCCGCGTGTTCCAAGCAGGATTTGGTTTGTTCCAATGTTACTTTCAATGCCAGGAAGATCGAAGCCAGATTGTCGCTCCCAACCCTAGAATCTGGATGGGACGATGATGCACCTTGCTGCGTGGTCCACACCATAAGAGAGTTGGCCCTATCCCTACACTTTATGGATCTCCGGGTGACGCTGAAGGACATCCCAACGGAGTATAGCACAGTGTCATTTGGCAGCCAGTTTTTGGCAGATTTCGGAGTATGTAACACCCGTCCCGAATCAGCCCGGTTTAACCAAGGTTGAACTGAGATCGGACATTCCTCCAAGCACAGGTTTTACCAAAACGCGAAACGACAAAGGAAAAAGTAAAACGGAGGCCTCCAATATAAAATCCAACATAAACGTAAAGTCAAATCCAAACCAATCCTCAAAGTTTTCAAAAGTTCTCAACCCAAACTGAAAACGGTCAACTAAAATATGAAAAAAAGAAAATGAGTCAACTCCAAGCAAGTCGTCGATCTTCACCTCATGGCTCCAAAGGACAACCTTTTCGAATTCAACTATCAACTGCCACTCCAACCTAGCGCTAGCCACGAGTACCTGAAAGGAAAACTGGGGGAGATCAATTTCCTAATGAAATTGAATGAACCCACTCGGTCTAACTATGCGCCGAACCTAACCTCAAGAGCGATTCCAACTCCGCACACAAACAACAATGGGATCCGACACAACCATTCACATTTCTATCATGCTACTAGGAGATCACATAGATGTATTCCACAATCCGATATGCTCAGTTTACAAATTTAGCAACACATACAAGTCATCAATCCACAATACCACAACATCATCAAGACCATTAAGTGCACAGATCGACACCTTTCCACAACACATCTTCTAACACGAATGATTCTAGCATTTACACATCAAACATCCATTCCACGATACATAGCTTCACAATTACATGCATCATCCAAGCAAAACTCAACCAACCTCTATTCCTCAGACTCAACACATCACACAATCACAACACGACTCGACACATTCAATTCTAGGTGAGTTATTAGGCGTCTAGGAATTGCTCCACACCACCACTGCCGGCCAACAATCCCTGGTAATACAACCCAAGGTGATCTACTCAACGTAGACCGAAACACCAATAATCCCTGGTACTTGACCCGGGTGATCCACTCGACGTAGACCGACACACATAAATCCCTGGTAGCTAACCAGAGTGATTCACTCAACGTGAACCAGACACAACTCATCAGATACTCAAGGTCGGCAATGTGGACTCCTACCGTTCTATCATTTAATCAACACAACAACCATCAATCAATACTTACAACCAGCCATCGGAACCAACCATCTCATTACTCATCAACAACAACCAAATCCAACCATTTAGATTCATCATCAATTCCCATCACCACACCAACATAACCTCATACTTAACCCCATCCCACATTATACCACTTCCACCCAATCATGCACATCGTCAACCATACATCGACACACAACATCATCTCAATCCCACATAACATATAACCACACACTATAAGTCATTCAACGCCACACACGGCATAAACAGTTTAAGGGTAAACGGCTAGCTCATCGGCCACCCCCACCTACAAGTACAGGGGAAGCCATGTCATAGTCGTAGGGTTACCCTCCTATAAATCCTTCATTGGACGACCCCAAATTGGCGGGACCATCCACCTGTTCATAGTGTAAGGGAGACCCCACATTGGCAGGACCACCCTCCTGCAACCACAACCCGATAACACAAGATATAGATACAGTTTAACAGAATCCCCTCCCAACCCTCCTACACTCATTACTAAGTCTGATTCATTTAACAACAATGTCTAATCTAAGTCTAATCTCAACACATCAGAAACAGCCCACAATCATCAACCAATCCATCAATTAACAAACATCCAACAATCATCAAACATCGTATTTTACATAACAGTCAATTGCAGAACAGTTTTCCCCTTTTACTCTCTTTCAATTTCATGCAAAGCCCTACATTCTTCTAAGTCTGAATTGCAACTACTCACAGCAACCATACTACGTATCGTATGCTAAACCCTCACCTGACAAGAAGACGGGGCTCTAAACACTTCTAGGAACCCGAACAGCCAAGCTCTATAACTCCAAAAACGTATCTCTTCTCCTCCTCACTGACAGCAGCCTACTCTGAACTATCCAGAACCATGACATGCGATCTCTTCCTCTCGTCTCCACAAATGTGTAGCAACAAACGGATCACCAATCGGAGCTCTACAACTCCCTGAATCAAGGATTGAAACTTGGGGAATTTTGGTTCGTCAAAAGGATTTCGGGGAAAGAGGAGGGAAAATTGTGAATTTCCGTGAAAATGAGCTATTTATGGCAGATACAAGACACACGGCGTGTGTATCATAACACACGGTGTGTTATGAAGACACACGGCCGTGTGTGTTGTAATCTGCCACCTTTGAGAATTTTCATGTACTCGCTTGTATCTTCGACCGACTCAACTATGAACGTCCCGGACTTTGATGGTGCCTCAAGAACATTGTTTCCAATGTCTCAACCATCCAAACTTGAGTTCCAAACCGTTCAATTGGGAGGGATGTTACAGAGTAGTTATGGATATTGCTCTGTTTTGTTTAAGTGACGACCAGGGACGTATCTCAAGGCAAAACTAAACTTCAATTTTATTAAGGGCCTTGTGGGTCAAAGGGAAGTGATCGAACGCCCATGCAAATCCTTCTGGAGAAGGTGGTGTGTGAGGGTCTCTCCAAACTTTGCTTCAACTGTGGATTCATGGACCATGTTCAGGGAGATTGATCTGTCCCGATCGATATCAATCAAGGGCCGACTTTAAGAGTCTCTTGGATGATCCAGCAGCGTCGAGAGGTGTATCGACAACCTGGAAATGCCATAGTGGTCCCTCCTCCTAAATCAGTGTTGGTTTTTGTCCGACGAGTACGTTGGAGAACGGTTAATTGGCGCACAGGGCAACTGGTTGAAGACGTGGCTCAAGAGGCGGATGGTTCGTCGGACACACGAACCATTCACTTGGATGATGGCTACTCACCAATCCGCCTGATTTGTCGTCAAGGGAAAGCACTGGTGGTGCTGGTTACCGATGACGCTGGTGAGGGGTCCTCTAAACACCGAGTGGCGTCATGATGCATTGCTGGTGCGGAGGGAGCACAAACCCTAACCAAGCCTTGGGCCAAGGTGTAGGGTCAGACCCATCTAACTTAAAAGGCAATGAAAGGGGCGGCTCGCCCTTGGGCCTGGAAGTGGACTTATCAATTCCTACTATTGGGTTGTGCGACCCAACAATCAATGAACGACCTTGTAATAGTTGTTTGTGCCCTCCGGGAGAAGATGTTTAACGCTTGGACCCCATTCCGGAACTAGAGACTCCACCGAATGACTATGACTCGGACTTGGGTTTGGACGATGATGATAGTCGGGATATTATTACGGATGGCCCGGACCGGGTTGTTGGTGAAGAAGAGATTGATCATCGTTAGTTGGATGCGGCCAGCCTTGAGTGGGCCACCACTTCCCCTGATGATTCTCTCTTGGAACTGTAGAGAGCTCGGGGTCCTGATACAGTTTCTAAATTAGAGCGACTATGTAGTGTGCACCAACCTCCTTTTTCATTTCAGTTTGAAACTCGTGTAACCACAGTGGAGTTATACATCATATTAAATAAATGTGGCTTTTCTTCGTTTTTACATGTCCCAAGTTGTAACTCTGGAGGCGGCATTGCCTTCGCCTAGTCTACCGAATATCCCTCTCGTGTCATTTTCTAAAATATATACTCCTTCAGTATAGCCTGGGAATTCGAATCAAACAATTACGGACACCTAACAGGTGTTTATTTTTCAAGTAACCAATCCACCCGTTCTGCACAAATACGAGACTTATCTTTTCCTTTGGAGATAATCTCGGACCCTATGGCGGTCTTTGGGCATCAATTTTATGTTGTCGTATGGAGACCAGCGTGGCGTCAGCCTGTAATCCAAAATGCAATGTCTCCACTTCTTACATTCACAAATGATTTACACCTTATTGACATAGGGTTTATAGGACGTGAGTTCAGTTGGTCCAACCGACATCAAGATAACCGGGTAATCATGAACGACTGGATCGATTTTTCTCAATGAACAATGGCTAGAAAATTCGTGCAATCTTCAGTTCTTCACTTAGATCCTCAGTACTCGGATCACTGTCTGATTCTCTTGAGAACTCAGCCTCCATCTTTGACCTCCAAAAAGCTATTTCAGCTCGATTTTGGCTGGATGGATAACCTAGAAGTTACTAATCTAATCTCTCACTCGTGGGCTCAACCATGTAAAGATAGGAGCCCTATGATCCGTCTGGCGGACAAACTCTAACGTCTTCGCCACACCTTGTATGACTGGTGCAGGGGGGCACTTTGAATTCCTCAAGAATCCTAAAGGATGTTGAAAACACTTTGATTCTGGAATACTCCCTACCTATGCGAAACTGGGGAGAAATTCGTCGTTTGGAACTATTGCATTCAAATGTTGGCAACAAGAAGAATTGTATTGGAAACAAAAGGCTCAGATTAATTGGATGACATGAGAGGACATGAACACAAAATTTTTCCATCGGGTTGTCACAGGAACGCGAAAACGAAACTTCATTGGGGACCTTCGTATACAAATGGAAATATTTTCCTTTTGAATCTGAAAAAGGCCTTTTCGCGGCCTCGTATTTCCAACAACTTTTTTTCACAGAGCATGACAGAACCCAAGAGTCTGTTTTGATATTAGGATTGGTGGAGTGGTCACTCTCTCGATGAATAATGCACTTTTAGCAGAGATAACGGAGGAGGAAATCCATTGCAACGGTTTTTTCAATTGGCCCCACACAAGCCCAGGCCTGAATGGGTTTATGGGGCTTTTCTTTCAACGATACTTGGATATTGTTGCCAACGATGTAGTGACGGCAGTCAAAGACTTTTTCGACGAGGTAACATGTTACGGACTTTGAACCACACTTGGCTAACACTAATCCCAAAAGTTTTGATGGTAGAAAACATGACTCAGGTCCGCCCGATTTCCTTGTGCACAATGTTTTATAAATTAATCTCGAAGATAATCACAAGAAGATGTGGCGTCATCTTGCCACAATTCATAAACCCATCTCAAAATGGTTTCGTATGAGGATGTTGTATAACAGGTAATATTCTTATAGCTCATGAATTAATTCATCACCTAGAAACCTATGACCAGGGTAAGCTACATTTCATGGCCTTAAAAGTGGACATGGAAAAGGCTTATGACCGTGAACAGTGGGACTTCCATTTTCCCCTCCTCCACGCTCTAGGTTTTGACTCCGCTTCGAACGCTTTAGTCCACAAATGTCTTGTCTCAGCGACAATGAAGGTCATCCTAAATGGCACACCCCATGGATTCTTCGCACCTAGTAGAGGACTCCGTCAGGGAGACCCCCTCTTACCTCTACTATTTGCAATCTGCACTGAAGGCCTGTCGCACTTATTATCTATGACCGTCCAGCGCAATCTACTCCATGGAATTAAACTTAATTCCCATTGCCTAATGATCACTCATTTGATGTTTGCAGATGACACATTCTTGTTCCTTCGTGTATCTCGTCGCTCATTGGTTGAATTACGATCCCTATTTAATAGGTATCAACTCCTAAGCGGCCAACGTATAAATTACACGAAGTATGTGGTCCTCTTCAGTAAAAATGTATCGACCCGTTTGAAACAAGAATATTCAGATTTCTTGGGAATGGATAGACATAATCCTTCGCCAAGTTATTTGGGGGCCCCGTGTGTTGTCATGCGGTCCAAAAAGGCCAATTTCTCCTTCCTGGAAGACAAAATAATGTCCTGCCATCGAAGCTGGAAGTGGATATCCTTTTCCCCTGCAAGAGTACACACTTTACTAACGTTTATTATTTCCAGCCTCCCGATCCACATCATGTCCTATTACAGAATCTCCAATACGGTCTGTGCATCCATGGCCATGATAATGGCAAAATTCTGGTGGGAGAAGTAGCGAACCGTAGATGGATACGCGGGAGAAGCTTGGAAAATCTTTGCGCGAGTCAAGAAGATGGCGGTCTGGGCTTTCGTTCCTTCCGAGATTTCAACAAAGCCTTACTACCAAAGCAAAGCTGGCGTATCCTAACTGGTGAACGTGTCGTTGTGATGCGTTCAACCAAATAAACTACTAAAGCTAAGAAAAGGCTATAGCAGATCGTATTCCAGGGGTTTCCTCTACTTCCTTACTCAAAGGGGATGGCAATTTAATTCAAGTGCAAACACAAGTTATGCGTGGTGTGAGTTCCACGACTTCTATACTAAGAATGCAAAAATAAGTTGAAATGAGAATTAAAGCGAAGAAAGATTGAAGATTGATTGATCGACTAGAAAGATGACAGACAAGCTCAGACTTCGAATCCCCCTTAGATCACCAAGGCAACAACAATCACAGACCAGCGATTTTCGATTCTAGTTTATTCAGTTCACAGACACCGTCATAACTCCTGACCCTTAGGTTCAAGACTGGCGAACGTTCGCTCTATCCGATCTAGCTACCACGATTAATTAGCCGCCCGGGTACGGTCGCCTCTCGCAACGACATAACTTAACTGGTGCAAATTCTAATGATTGATGAGTTACTCTAGTAATGGATCAACCCTAATCGGTTCCTACGAAAGGCACACTCCAATTATAAGGTTGATTGTTCGATTTGGTGTTTTTAAAGTAAGGCGAGCGTTCGCTTCTATCCTTAACTTAACAAGAATCTAATCTAGGTGGCCAAACCAGACAAGAAACACAGAAAACGAAGAACAAATCAAACATGAAAGATGAAACTGAATGAATTTCGAATCTAATCACCGCCGATCCGTGACCGCTTTAAGCCCTGGGTCACTTAGGGTTCATCTAATCTAAGCTACACGAGTTTATCTACTCATATTCAATACAGAAGAATCGAAGACAGACAAGAAATACATCTCAGGTAGGAAGACAGAGAAGAACTGTAAACCCTAATTTCGATGTTTCCTGGCAGCTCCAATCTGCTGGATTTTCAACTCCTGGCACTGGTTCTCCGAGATGGATGGATGGCATCAAGATCCGTTCCTACTCCTCGAACTCTATCTACTCGCCCTGTCTCTCTCTCTATCGTCGTTTGTGTGTGTGTGTTCAGTTGTAAAAAGTGATCTCCTGATATTAGCCACCGAGTTCTCTATTTATATCAACCCGAGATTTTCTGATTTCAGCTGTATTTTCGCCAAAAATAATATAGTAATTTCGGCGAAAACATCTTCATACTCGGGGCAGTGGATTCCTTCTTACATTTTCGGCGAAAACCCTAGGGTATTTTCGCCGAAAATACTTGTGTAAATGAGGCAGGCGTTTTCTTTGACTTGAGTGATGACTCCGGTTGATTTATGTGTGATTCTTCGGGGTTCCAACGTCTAAGACACTGATGTGACTTTAATCAGTGCATTTTAAGCTTATGAATGACCTATGATATGCCCGTGTTTATTCGTGAAATGACATGACTTTTATGCGTTTATTTGAGATTTTGTGCAAAGTGTCATTTTGTTGTCCGGTAGCCACTTTGGAGCCAAAATTCGTGGGCTATTGGAGCTGCTCTGTGCATTTTCAGGTTCTGGCTTCAAAGTACGGATAACAAGGAGCGTATAGAAGCAAACGGGAGGTCATTTGGAGGCCGGACGAGGGAGATGTGAGCCTTGCAAGATCGGGTCTTCTGCAGAGTGCAGGGGGTGCACGCCGTGCAGATGTGCACGCCGTGCAGGGGTGCACGCCATGCACTATGCACGCCGTGCAGGGTGCACGCCGTGCACTGTCCCCTGCACTATAAATACTCTTGATTTTGGCCATTTTGGGCAATTCTATGATATCTCTTGAACCTCAAACACATTTCCACGAACCCTCAAACCCAAAAGCACGTTTTTGGAGCAATTTGAAGCTATTGGAGCTAGGATTGAAGCCAACAAACCTTGGGAGAAGTGCTTACAAGTGGAGAAGTGAAGATCATCTCAAGGATTCATCCATGGTGTTCTTGGTGACCATTCTTCCTTCTTCTCTCTTTACTCCCTTGGCCATGTGTGGCTGATTTTCTAGGGTTCATCTTGGATGGGTAGATTAGTTGTGCTATGATAGAGAGATGATTGTATAGAACTTGCCATGATTGATCTTGGTTGTATGAGGATGATTCCTAGACTTGTTCTTAATGCCATTTTATGCCATGTTTGCTTGATTTGGTCCATTCATTGTAATTTGATGCATGAGAGTGCTTGGATTGCATAGATTGTAGGTCTAGGGATTGAAGTGAGTGTGTTCTAAGAGATTAGATCATCATATTTCAACCATTTTCACTTGATTTCTCTCTTGGGCATTTTATCGAACACTTGGTGTGCATGTGGAATTTCATTCAATTGAGTTTGAAAAGGCTTTTTGGGTGAATCTCTTAGTGTTAGGGCATTGATATGAGAGTGTTGTGCCTAGCCTTGTGGTCATAGAGTCTTAAGAGCGGTCTTGTGTCTTGGCATTTCATCAAACACTTAGAATGCATCCTATTTTCACTTAGTTTGAGAGCGAGAGCCTAAATTGAGTGGTATTGGGATAGGGATTAGGTGCTACGAGAGTGCATCGAGTCTAAAAAAGTGAAATGCATGGTCATCCGAGTGCAAACTCGATCTTGATTGACTTGTTTGTTCAATTAGTCATCTTGAGCATGATGAAACTACCCACCAAGAGAGCCCCTTTGTCTTTGACTTGCACCTCATTATTCTTCTTTCTTCCTTTTAGTTGCCTTTAAGTTTTTAAAGTCTTTTTCAAATCAAAACTCCTTTCAAATGAATAGACCGTCTACGAGGAATGTGAGTAGAGGCCATTGAGAGAACCCCGAGGAATACGACCTTGGTAAACACGCTTTTATCAAGTTTTTGGCGCCGTTGCCGGGGACCTTTCTCAATCCTTTGAAAGTACTTAGTAGTGGACCGATCTATTCACTTCCTTCCAATTTAGTTTTTGCTTCCTTTTACTTGTTGTTTGGTTTTGTTATCCCGCATCGTTGTATTACTCGGTGTGTTTGTTGTGCTTGTTTGTAGGAGATTTTGGGTTAGTGCATGAGGCGTTCAGCTCGTCTTCAAGCACGAATCCAAGGACTAGAACAAGTGCTCAAGTCACCTACCACTTCCTCACCTCCTATAGTTGAAGTAGAAAAAGTTGATCGCATCTCACACCACACTATGTCTCAACACGGGGATGACGATGACCAATCGGTACATTCACACCACACTAATGATGATGATCACTCACAAAGGGGTGCAAGACGTACTTTGGCGGATTATGCTCGTCCTACTCTTGAAGGGGCAGCCTCTAGCATTGTTCGAAGACCCGTCAATGCTAGGAACTTTGAGCTCAAGCCTAATATGATCCAAATGGTTCAAAATGGAGTGGTATTCAATGGCATTGATGGTGAATGTCCATCTAGGCATCTCAAGGACTTCTTGGAGATTTGTGACACGGTTAAGAATGATCAAGTTCACCCGGATTGCATACGACTCCGACTCTTCCCCTTCTCACTCAAAGGTAGAGCCAAGTCTTGGTTGGAGAACCAACCTAGTAGAACATTCACTACATGGGAGGGTCTAGCCGAAGCTTTCCTTGAAGAATTCTTTCCTCCCTATATGACGGATGCAATCCGAGACCGTATCAACCACTTCATACAACACAAGGGAGAGCTCTTCCATGAGACTTGGAATAGGTTCCAAGCCATTCTTCGGTCTTGTCCTCATCATAACTTCGCCGAATGGAGCTTGGCGGACATCTTTGCTAGGTCCCTTGATTTTGAGAATACAAGGATGATCAACCAAGCCGCCGGAGGTGACTTAAGGATGCTCACTCCCGAAGATGCTCTAGAACTCTTCGCGGAGATGGCCAACAAGACAAGGAGTTGGTCTCGACAACAACCTCCTAAGTCTAAGTATGGAAGTGACACGCACTATGACTCTCGGTCCGTAAGTGTTGATGCACCAAAGGAGTCATCCACCTATGGGAAGAAGCATAAGTTACCGGGACATCGAGATGAAGATGATCCAATGATCGCTCTCCTTATGTCTAAGATCGACGCCATGGCTTCACAAGTAAGCAACCTAAGTATGCCTAAGCATCCCTCCAAGGTTCAATCATCTCATGTGGGTAATCCACCGGTTGCTTCTATATATTGTTGTGAGGGTTGTGGGGGTCAAGATCACGATGTTAGTGCTTGTCCTTCCACCACTCCGGAACTTGGCCAAGGCAACCTTGAGGAGGTAAGCTTCGCACAAGGTCAAGGTTTCCATGGTAATTTCAGCCCCCAAGGTAACTATCAAGGTACCTATAACCGACCTTGGTACAACAAGTCTAACCAAGGTTACCAAGGCCAAGGGAATCAAGGTAGTGGTTATAGCAAGGGCTACAACCAAGGAAATCAAGGAGGTTATCAAGGTTATAGGGGTTATCAAGGCAACCAATGGTCTCAAGGAAGTAACCTAAACCAAGGGAGCCAAGGGACTCAAGGAGGACCCCAAGGTCAAGGGCACCAAGGGGGAAATCAATGGAATCAAAGTGGACATCCAAGTCAAGGTTTCCAAGGTCCTTCCCCACCGGGAATGTACAACCATAGAGGTGAAGGACCACCCGGGTTCAACAAGCCTCCTCAAAATAAGGAGGTGGTTCTTCGATCTCTCAAGAAGACACCAATGCGGCAATGATCCAACTCATCAAGAATCAACAAGCTTCAATTGCCAATTTGGAGAACCAATTAGGACATATTTCTAAGGCACTCTCGGAGCGACCCTCGGGCACTTTACCTTCCAATACCGAGATCAATCCCAAAGGTCCGGAGCATTGCAAGGTAGTGACTTTGAGAAGTGGAAGACCCTTGCAAGATACAACCTCTACTCCAATTGACTCTAATGAGGTACAAGGTCCTAATCTAATGGTTGATGATGATGATATTAATGATCCTCCTTCGGATGAAGTTGAGGTTGAAGTCGAACCTCCTACGGTAATGTGAACACTAAGGTTGCAAAGGAACCTAGTAAGGCTACATCGAGTACACCACCGGTCTCTCCTCCCGCACCGGGTGTATCTCCATATAAGCCTAAGCCTCCATACCCATCTCGATTGAAGAAGGATGGCCTTGAGAAGGTTTTCAAGAAGTTTGTGGAGCGGATTAGTCAAATGCAATTCTCTCTTCCGTTTCCCGAAGCAATGACTATGATGCCCCAATACGCTAAGTTCATGAAGGAACTCTACACCAACAAGAGAAAGCTACCGGAGACATCTCTAGTCCACCTTAATGAGGAATGCTCCGCCGTTCTCTTCAAAAGTCCACCCAAAAAGCTCAAGGATCCGGGTACCTTTACTATCCCTTGTGCTATTGGTAATATTTCTCTTGCTAATGGTCTTGCGGATCTAGGTGCTAGTATCAATGTCATGCCTTATTGCATATTTGAGAAGCTAGGGTTGTCTAATCTTCGTCCTACTCGTATGTACATTCAACTTGCGAACAAGTCGACCAAGAGTCCTAGGGGAATTGTTGATGATGTGCTAGTCAAAGTAGGCCCTTTTGTGTTCCTAGTTGATTTTGCGGTCATTGATACCGATGATGTTGATGTCTCATTGATATTTGGTAGACCATTCCTAGCTACTTCTCGTGCTTTGATTGATGTGCATGACGGAAAATTGACATTGAGAGTAGGACAAGAGAGTGTCACATTTTGCATAGCCGATGGCATGAAGTTTGCTCACGCACAAGATGATTTAGAGTACTCGTGTGATACTATTGCTTCGGCTAGTGTGTGTAGTATTTCTAACTTCGTGTGTCGAGATTCTTTGGATGTTTGCCTTAGAACGGATGTGCAGGAACATTTAGGCACCCCGGAGTTAAAAGCTCAAGTGGCTTACCTTGATGAAGGGAGAGACAAGTTAGAGGGTGAACCGGTTTTTGCTGCTCTCCCGAAGGTGGAAAGGGTAAAGACCTCCTATGAAGAACCACCTACTCTTGAGCTCAAGCCTCTTCCCGCACATTTGGAGTATGCTTTTCTCATGCCAGATTCTAAGCTACCGGTCATCATCAATTCTGAGCTTCTACCCGAGCAAAAGAACCGTCTAGTGGAGCTCCTCAAGAAGTACATGAGAGCTATTGCGTGGAGCATCTCGGATATTCGAGGTATAAGTCCCACATTTTGCTCACATCGGATCCTTATGGAGGAAGATTTCAAGCCGGTTGTGCAACCACAAAGAAGGCTAAATCCTAACATGAAGGAGGTTGTGAAGAAAGAAGTTATTAAGCTTATGGATGCGGGGATTATCTTTCCTATCTCGGACAGCCCTTGGGTTAGCCCCGTGCAAGTTGTCCCCAAGAAAGGAGGGATCACGGTGGTAGCTAATGACAAGGATGAGCTTATCCCGACAAGGACGATCACCGGGTGGCGTGTTTGCATAGATTATCGTCGACTCAATGATGCCACTAGGAAGGATCACTTCCCTCTACGTTTCATGGATCAAATGCTCGAGCATCTCTCCGGTCACGAGTACTATTGTTTTTTGGATGGTATGTCCGGGTACTTCCAAATCCCGATCGCCTCGGAGGACATCGAGAAGACCACATTCACATGCCCCTTCGGTACTTTTGCTTATCGACGGATCCCCTTTGGTTGTGCAACGCTCCCGCCACCTTCCAACGGTGTATGCTTGCCATTTTCGATGATTTCGTCAACACGTCTTTCGTCTAATCGGGAGAAAAAAGGAAAAAGGCGTTATTGCTGTGCTTCCCTTCCCAGTCGTCAGCTCGTGTCATGAGATGTTTTGGACTGTCTTTTTCGGGCTTTCGCGGAGCCCCCCGCTAACGCCATAAGCTATGGCAGCTCCAGCTCGCAACCAAAGGAACGAAGTCTCGACCGATCCATAATAGAAGATATCATGGAAGTGTTCATGGACGACTTCTCGGTTTTTGGGGATTCATTCGACCTATGCTTGAGGAACCTTGAGAAGGTCTTGCGTCGGTGTGAAGAGACCAATCTTGCATTAAGTTGGGAGAAGTGTCATTTCATGGTCAATGAGGGGATTGTTCTTGGTCACAAGATCTCTAAAAAGGGCATTGAGGTTGATAAGGCAAAGTTGGAGACCATCTCTCAACTTCCTCCACCTTCATCCGTGAAAGCCGTGAGAAGCTTCTTGGGGCATGCCGGTTTCTATAGGCGCTTCATCAAAGACTTCTCGAAAATAACTACTCCTATGACTCGGCTTCTTGAGAAGGATGTGGAATTTCGTTTTGATGAAGAGTGCTTGCAAGCTTTTGAACTCCTCAAGGGTAAGCTCACGAATGCCCCTATACTCATTGCTCCGGATTGGTCAAAGTCATTTGAGTTGATGTGTGATGCTAGCGATTACGCCATTGGAGCGGTTCTAGGCCAACGAATCGACAAGAGATTCCATCCAATATACTATGCAAGAAAGACTCTCAATGATGCTCAAAGGAACTACACAACTACGGAGAAGGAGCTCTTGGCCATAGTGTTTGCTTTTGATAAGTTTAGGTCCTACTTGGTACTCTCTCACACTATTGTCTTCACGGACCACCAAGCTTTGAGGTATCTTCTATCTAAGACCGATGCTAAACCAAGGTTGATCCGATGGGTCCTTCTATTGCAAGAATTTGATATTGAGATTCGAGATAAGAAGGGGTCCGAGAATGTAGCCGCCGACCACTTGTCTCGCTTGGAAGAGGCGGAAATGGTACACAATGGTAATGAAGAGATCAATGACAATTTCCCCGATGAGCTATTATTCGCTATAACAACTTTAGAGTTCAAGGAACCTTGGTTCGCGGATTTCGCTAACTATCTTGCTAGTGGAGATTTGAAGGAGGGCCTCTCCACTCAAGACAAAAGGAAGTTCTTTGCGGATTTGAAGCATTACTATTGGGACGATCCTTTTGTATTTCGAGTTGGCTCGGATGGTATGATTAGAAGATGTGTCACTTATGGAGAGTCTAAGGACATCATGCAACATTGCCACTCCGGTCCTACGGTGGACATCATGGAGCAAATCGCACGGCTCGCAAGGTACTTGAGTCCGGATTCTTTTGGCCTTCGATCTTCCGAGATTGTCAAGACTTTGTCAAGTCTTGCGATGCGTGTCAACGTTCAGGTAACATCTCTTCCCGTAACGAAATGCCTCAAAATGTCTCGTTAGTGGTAGAAATATTTGACATATGGGGTATTGATTTCATGGGACCGTTTCCTACTTCGCATGGTAACAAGTACATATTAGTTGCGGTAGATTACGTGTCTAAATGGGCGGAGGCACAAGCTTTGCCTACCAATGATGCCCGAGTCGTAGGGAAGTTTCTTGTTAAGTTGTTCACCCGCTTTGGTACCCCTCGTGCTATCATTAGTGATCGAGGTACTCATTTTCAAGGGCAATTCGATAGAGTATGCCACCGGTTCGGCGTCACTCATCGAATGTCCACCTCGTATCACCCTCAAACTAGTGGCGAAGCCGAGGTGACCAATAGGGAACTTAAGAGAATCTTAGAGAAGACGGTCGACCAATCACGGAAAGATTGGTCGAAGAAGCTTGATGACGCCTTATGGGCCTACCGCACGGCCTACAAGACCCCTATAGGCACTACTCCCTATAGGATGGTCTATGGCAAAGCATGCCATTTGCCGGTAGAGCTCGAGCACCGAGCTTATTGGGCATTGAAATTTCTAAACCTTGATATGAGTCTCGCAGGAGAAGAGCGTAAGTTTCAGGTACATGTGCTCGAGGAGTATCGCCATCATGCATATGAGAATGCAAAGCTTTACAAGGAGAGGACGAAGCTCATTCATGATTCCCGTTTGAAGCCGGGCAAGGATTTCAAAGTTGGTGATCAAGTCCTCCTATACAACTCTCGGCTCAAGCTCTTTCCCGGGAAATTGAGGTCTCGTTGGTCCGGCCCCTTTACGGTAACTCATGTTTTTCCTTATGGCACCATCGAGGTAATCTCTCCATCCCAAACCGAACCTTTTAAGGTGAATGGCCATAGACTTAAGCATTATGTTGTTAGTGATACTATCGGTGCTGTTGAGGTCTTGTCTTTGGTCATGCCTTGAGTGTTCCTTGCTTCGTCGAGCTTAAGACGTTAAACAAGCGCTTCTCGGGAGGCAACCCGAGTGTTTTTCATGTCTTTTCTTCTTGATTTGATTGCATGATTGTGTGTTTTTGTGGTATTCAAGGTCCTTGAGTTGTTGTGGTGTCCTTTGTGGTCTCGTAGGCGTTGAAATTCTGAAGTTCGGGGTCCGTTTTGGGTTGATTTGGCGGTGTTTTGGTCGTTTTTTCGTCAAAGTGAAAATTTGATTTTGAGCGAGGTGACGGGTGACTGCACGCCGTGCATGATGCACGCCGTGCACCATGCACGGTTGGTGCACGGGCTGTCCAGGAGCATCACAAAAATTTTTCAGCTCCGGGTGCACGCCGTGCACCCTTGCACGCCGTGCACCCTTGCACGCCGTGCACCCTGATTTTCACCCTTACTTTTTTCGGTTTGGTTAGTGGTTGGCTCGGTTGATACTTGATTTTCTGGTTTGAGTCATTGTTCGGTTTGGTTTTGGTTCACCCACCCCCCTTATCCCTTTCCTCGACCCACCCGACCCTCACCCTTTCACTCTTTCTTTCCAAATCCGGCCGCCGGCCACCACGCCAGCCTACTCGCCCGCCGCCGACCACCCCCTGCCAACTCCACTCGACCGCTCCGACACCCCCCCAGCCGCCGCCGCCAACTCACCCGCCCAGCAGCCGCCCGCCACCTCCAATCGACCGCCCGACCACACCTGCCCGCCGCCGACTCCACTCAACCGACCAGCGCGCTCCAGCACCCGCCCCTCCTGCCCGCCGCCGACGCTTCCCACAGCCGCCGCCGTCGCCAGCCATATTCACCCGACCTGCCCAGCCGCCGCCGCCACCAACTTCTGCCCAACTCCAGCCGCCGAGCCTCCTGCCCACCCGACCTGCTCCTGCCGCCGATCACCCCGCCGCCACTGACTCTCTCTGCCCAATCCCGCCATCTGCCCAGCCTCTTCAGTTGATTTCGAACCAGGTTTTTCTTGCTTGATTGAGTTTGGCTTCGTGGCTTGGCTTGAATGCTTGCTTGATTCCTTGTTTAATTGGGTGAGGTTTGTTTGCTGAATGGGCAGATTTGGTAGGGGGTTTTGTTGATTTGCTTGTGCATTATTGGTTGGTTTGCTTGCTAATGAGGGTGCTACCATTTTGTTGCTTGGGCATTGGTGGTGTGAGTGTTGCTTGATGGACTAATTGGTGGCAGTTGGTGATATGTTGGTAGGCTTGGCATGTGACTTGATGCGCTTTTGGTGTTGTTGTTTTGTTTGGTGGGAGTGTGTGTTCATGTGCAGGTGTTTGAGTGTTGGCGTGTTTGAGCTATGGAGTTCTGGGGGGTTGATCATGTTGGCTTTTGTCTATGCCTTTTGTCTTGCTCTGTTTCAGTATGGTCTATGGTTTGATTTGCAAGTTCTGAATTCAGGGACTGAATTCCATTCTTTGTGTGAGGAGGGTGTGTGGTTAATCACCACTCGTTAATTTATTTTTGTACATTCCTCCTTGCATTGTGTGGACTTAGGCTTATATGTTCTTGATTCGTGTTTTTGATCCATGATGCATGCCTTTTGCTTAGCTGTGGATTTCAATGATTTGATTTTTGCTAGCATAAGTTGTTGCACTTGAACGTGATGATCTTGAATCGTGCTCGATTTTGTGCTCAATGTTTTGATCATGTGTTATGATTCGGCGCCTCGATAGGATTTGTGTCAGGAGTGTGCCCTTCTTGTTGAATCTTTGTTTGCACTTCTTTTGCAGGATGCCTCCTAAGGGTAAATCAGCTTCTTCATCCTCCGCCCCTAAGCGATCCAAGACACCAGCTTCCAAGAAGCGGAAGGGACGAACTGGGGAGTCTTCTGCTCCTCCACCTCGGTCACCCTCGCCGCCTCCAGCTCCTCGTGGCGTCGACCCTCCTGAATCAGTGGTTCAGAGGATCTTCAACTTCGACCCCAGAGATCGGGCTTACAGTCGCTATCAGGTTATGGCGAGATGGCCCGTGGCGAGGCAGGGTAGATTTGATTTTGAGGGGTTGCAGAGTCGTGATGGTTGGTTGGATGCTTTGAAGACTTTTGCTGATGGAGCCGGTATTTGGCCGCTCTTGGAGGTTGACGAGAGGGCGTATGAGTGGCCTACGAAGGAGTTCTTGAGCACTCTCACCGTGGAGTGTCACGAGACCACTAGTGAGGCTTGTGTGCGCTTCAGGCTCGGCGGGATGGCGCGTGTGTGCTCTATTGACGAGTTTGGATACCGTCTTGGGTTCTATGAGTGGGTGCAGGTTCAAAGTGGCGAGCTCTCTGGGTTGGCTCTCATATCTTCTCTTGCGGGGGACGCCAAGAGTGCATTCTTCAATGAAATTGCACCGAGGGCTAGAGGTTATTCAGCTCGCTCCTCCAAGGTCACAGAGGTGAATCGGCCTATGCTGAAGCTCCTCCATCACTTCTTCCGGCACTCCATCACCCACAGGAAGCCATCCTCCTCTCCAGGTGTAGTCTCGGTCAGAGATTTGTTTCTCTTTTATTGCTTGGAGAGGGGCATCAAGCTGCATCTAGGTGATTTAGTGCTAGGAGCCCTCCTTCAGATACAAGCTAATGACACGGTTGGTGTTCTGCTGGGAGGGGGATTTGTGACACGGTTGGTGCGAGGGTATGAGTGCCTTGATGCTTTTGGTCCTGCTCCAGCATTTGTCGAGCCTCGACCAGTTCTCTTGCGGATTGTCCTACCTACAGCTCAGATCACAGACCTTCTGGTTCCGACTTGTCGGGTCTCAGATGATGACAGTGATGAGGAGGATGAGGAGATCGACCCTACTACACTTCATGAGCTTATCTCGGGGATGGGTCGCCTCACGACCGTAGTGGAGGATATGCGTGAGGGACAGAGGAGAGACAGTGCAGCGATACAGGATCTTAACAGGAGAGTTCAGAGCCTCGAGGCGTACAACGCTAGGGACTTTGAGAGCCAGCAGTTCTATGGACAGCAGCTTGCTCAGGTGCATGAGGTTCAGCAGTTTTAGGGTATCCAGCTTACTCAGATTCAGCATTCTCAGTACTGGCAGCAGCATCAGTCCTACTACTACCAGGAGAGCTTCCACTCTGAGTCCGGCCCCTCCAGCACCTGGACAGTCTTTCCACCGCCTCCCCCGTTTGACGGCTACCATCCTTGGTCTCAATGGCCTGGGCACCCGCGACCACCACCCCAGTGAGAGCTGCAGGATCACTCACCACTTCTCAGGATTTTGGATTTTTCCTTTCTTTTCTTTCTATTTATGACTGCATGTTTTGTGTGTTTGACTTTTGATTTTCTCTTTTCATTGCTGGCATTGAACTTGTCTTGTTGTTGGATCACACATCTCATCTGTACTCTCATCTTGTCGACTATGGGTTGTGTTTGAGCGGTGTGCCCTCCCTTGTTTTATACAGGTACCCCTGATTCAGGTCCTCGTCCTGAGCAGGTTACTTGACCCGGGATCCCATCTCCGGCTTCTCTTCTTCACCGCGCGGTATATTCGTTCCACCTTATCCTCTCTCTCTCTTGATCATTGAGGACAATGCTCGTGTTAGTCGTAGGGGAGTTTGAGATTTGGCGTGATTATTTGTCAGTAGAAGTCTAAAGCTATGTTTTGATGTGTTGCATGATCTTAATTGAATATCGAATTCCTCTATTGTAGAATCATTCGGTTCTTGACTTTCGGTGTTTAATTGACTTCAAGCTTTCACAATGATGTTTAGATTGTCCCACTTAGAACCTATAACCAGCATGTTAGCACTAATATCAAATGAATCTGGGCCAGAACTGAGATTTTGTCACTCTTGTATGTTGGTTGATTTGTTGGATACGTGTTTTTATACCACTCGACAACACCGGTCTAGGATGAAGGCAATCAGAATTTCTTCCCCTCTTCCATGTTTTTCATTCTCTTTTTGATCTTTCGTGATTGTGGCTTGAGACTAGACGGAATCCGATTCGAAATCTTGTACGGAAGTTGTTAAGGGGCTAAGGATCAAGTGGCTAAATTGTGAAAAAAAAAAAATTGCTCAAAAGAAAAGCTAGGCAAGCTCGGCACCTAAGTGAAGTGTCGGGTTGAGCACTAAGCAAAACGGCAAAGGCTGTGAGCTAGGCAGGTTCAACACCTAAGTGAAGTGTTGAATCGAGCACTAGTATGCAGTAAGAAAAAAAAAAATGGAAATGAAAAGAAAAGAAAAGAAAGAAAAAGAGTTCTCAAATGTAGCCCTTGATCCTAGCCAGAGTTGTAAAGTGCGGATCTAGAAGCGGATGAAGTCGAGTCGATAGCCACATTCACGACTCACGATCCATGTTCCGATTTCAAGTCCTTTTGATTAGAGTCGGTGTTGTCGTGGTCGGTTTTGCTGTGTCCCAATCAACCACTACTTGAAGTGTGCAGAAATTAGTGAGGTTTAGACTTGTTTGGTTGATGTTCTTGCATGTGTAGGTTTAGTTTGTTCGTGGAACAGTTTAAGCTAAATTGTGATTGCTTGAATCTCAATGGACCGAACTTGTCATTTGTGAACTTGGATGTTTTCTAATTCATTTGCTTGAGGACAAGCAAAGCTTAGTCGTAGGGGAATTTGATGTGACTTTAATCAGTGCATTTTAAGCTTATGAATGACCTATGATATGCCCGTGTTTATTCGTGAAATGACATGACTTTTATGCGTTTATTTGAGATTTTGTGCAAAGTGTCATTTTGTTGTCCGGTAGCCACTTTGGAGCCAAAATTCGTGGCTATTGGAGCTGCTCTGTGCATTTTCAGGTTCTGGCTTCAAAGTACGGATAACAAGGAGCGTATAGGAGCAAACGGGAGGTCATTTGGAGGCCGGACGAGGGAGATGTGAGCCTTGCAAGATCGGGTCTTCTGCAGAGTGCAGGGGTGCACGCCGTGCAGATGTGCACGCCGTGCAGGGTGCACGCCGTGCACTATGCACGCCGTGCAGGGGTGCACGCCGTGCACTGTCCCCTGCACTATAAATACTCTTGATTTTGGCCATTTTGGGCAATTCTATGATATCTCTTGAACCTCAAACACATTTCCACGAACCCTCAAACCCAAAAGCACGTTTTTGGAGCAATTTGAAGCTATTGGAGATAGGATTGAAGCCAACAAACCTTGGGAGAAGTGCTTACAAGTGGAGAAGTGAAGATCATCTCAAGGATTCATCCATGGTGTTCTTGGTGACCATTCTTCCTTCTTCTCTCTTTACTCCCTTGGCCATGTGTGGCTGATTTTCTAGGGTTCATCTTGGATGGGTAGATTAGTTGTGCTATGATAGAGAGATGATTGTATAGAACTTGCCATGATTGATCTTGGTTGTATGAGGATGATTCCTAGACTTGTTCTTAATGCCATTTTATGCCATGTTTGCTTGATTTGGTCCATTCATTGTAATTTGATGCATGAGAGTGCTTGGATTGCATAGATTGTAGGTCTAGGGATTGAAGTGAGTGTGTTCTAAGAGATTAGATCATCATATTTCAACCATTTTCACTTGATTTCTCTCTTGGGCATTTTATCGAACACTTGGTGTGCATGTGGAATTTCATTCAATTGAGTTTGAAAAGGCTTTTTGGGTGAATCTCTTAGTGTTAGGGCATTGATATGAGAGTGTTGTGCCTAGCCTTGTTGTCATAGAGTCGTAAGAGCGGGTCTTGTGTCTTGGCATTTCATCAAACACTTAGAATGCATCCTATTTTCACTTAGTTTGAGAGCGAGAGCCTAAATTGAGTGGTATTGGGATAGGGATTAGGTGCTACGAGAGTGCATCGAGTCTAAAAAAGTGAAATGCATGGTCATCCGAGTGCAAACTCGATCTTGATTGACTTGTTTGTTCAATTAGTCATCTTGAGCATGATGAAACTACCCACCAAGAGAGCCCCTTTGTCTTTGACTTGCACCTCATTATTCTTCTTTCTTCCTTTTAGTTGCCTTTAAGTTTTTAAAGTCTTTTTCAAATCAAAACTCCTTTCAAATGAATAGACCGTCTACGAGGAATGTGAGTAGAGGCCATTGAGAGAACCCCGAGGAATACGACCTTGGTAAACACGCTTTTATCAGACACGTCCTTGGCTCCCGTATTCGATGGCAAAAAAAACCTGTGCTAACATAAAAACACTAGAAAACCATCAAATAGACCCGAAACGGGCCAAGGTAACACAAATGGCACGAGATAGGGCAATCGATTGAATATTCGTTATTCTACCCTAAAAACCATGTCTTAAGCAAAGAAATGTCGCTTAAATGAGGCTGATAATCACGTCAAATCGAGTGTCATCAAATACCCCACACTTAAGCTTTTGCTTGTCCTCAAGCAAACTGGATAGAACCACACTCAAATTCATAAATGACACGAGATTAACTGAGATTCAATTCTAACAATATGGTTTAGACTGTTCCACGTAGAAAGAGTGACCTACACATGCAAGAACATCAACCAAACAAGTTTCGATCACACTGATTTCTGCACACTTCAAGTAGTGGTTTTAACAAAGATTGTTTCTCAGCAAAACAATTAATCATGATTAACCGACTACGATAACACCAATTCTAAACAAAACGACTTTAAGCTCTAGCCATGATGTGGACGCGGAGGCAGGAAAAGTGACGTGGCTATCGACTCGACTTCATCCGCTTCTAGATCTGTACGTTACACGTTCTAGCTAGGACCGATTTAAACAACAATTTCTTTCAAGATTCACACTTTCTTTAATGTATTTACTGCATACTAGTGCTCGATACCAAACACTTCACTTAGGTGTTGGACCTGCCTAGCTCACAGTATTTGTGCCTTTTGCTAGTGCTAAACCCGAACACTTCACTTAGTTGTCGGGCTTGCCTAGCTTTATTTTCAGCACTTTAAAGAACTTAGCATTGATTTGATTCACTCAATCACTTGATTCAACAATTTATCCACTTAATCCTAGCTAGTTATAACTTTTTACACACGATTTCGAATTGGATTTCCGTCTAACCTCAAGCCACAATCACAGGTGATCAAATATGGAGTCGAAACATGGAAGAAGCTAGCATTTATCATCTTAGAGCGGTGTTATCGAGCTTTGTTGTTAACAAATTAATTGATTCAATTAATTCCAGTTCCAACTACAGAAGTGATTTATGATCTGTTCTGACCTAGACTCATTTAATATCAGTTCTGACACGTTGGTTACAGGTTCTAAGTGGAACAGTCTAGACGTTATTGTTCAAAATTGAAGTCAATTTAACATCAAAAGTCAAGAATTGAGCAATTCTATGCTAGAGATACTGGACCGGAATCACAAGGCACACGAGGATAGGCAATCAAGATCATGCATGGTTATCTAACACCCTACCCCACACTTAAACTGTTCTGTGTCCTCACAGGACTAAATTAGAGTGGAGAGATACGAAGAACCTAGAAGGTGATGGTCGGTGTAGTGGATGAACACGGAGAGTCCGGAGCGGAGCAGAGCTACTCAAAATCCTGATCACTGATTCGCGGGAGGGGGTGGAGGTGGTGGTTGAATGGAGGTTGTGGCGAAACGCTGTTCCATCTGCTGTCGCCAAGCGAGCTCGTCCTGGTGTCTGGCTGATTGGTCGGCCTTGAATTGCTGTAGAGTGGACCAATGCTCGTTCTGAGTCTCTTCATGTGCTACTCGGTCCTTCTGCCATTGCAACGAACCAGCCGAGTAGTCTAGCTGCCACTTCTCAATACGCGCCAGCCTTTCATTCATCTCCGCTGTGATTTGCGCTCGCGACGGCTGGCGGTCAACTGGCTGGTTCGTGCGATGAGGGAGCGATGTGCAATGCTCAATAGTATCTGAAAGGTCGATGCGTGGTGAACGGCCTGTCGTTAAGGGTTCAGCCAAATAAAAACTACTAATGCTAAAAAGCGTATAGCAGATCGTATTCCGAGGGCTTTCTATGATTGGTTACTTCAGAACTAGCAAAATACTCAAAGGTAAACACGTTGTGCGTGGTGTGAGTTCCACGACTTCTACTTCTAAGAAATGCAGAAAAATTAAAAAGATTAAACTAAAGCAGATTGGGAATTAGGGTTTGAAAACAAGGAAGACAGACGAACTTAGACTTTGAATCCCCCTTCGTTCCCCAGAGCATTGGCAATCAACAGATCAGCGGATTTCGATTCTCATTCAATAAATTACTAAGACACAACCATAACTCCTTACCCTTAGGTTTAAGACCGGCGAACGTTCGCTCTATCCGTTCTAACTACCAAGATTAACTAGCCGCCCGGGTACGGTCGCCTCTCGCAACGACGTAATTAATTGGTGTAATTAATGCAGTGAATTAACCCTAACCGGTTCCTACGAAAGGCACGCTCCAATTATAAGGTTAATTGTTTAATTCGATGTTCTAAAGTAAGGCGAGCGTTCGCTTCTATCCTTAGCTTAACCAGAATCTAATCTAGGTGATCAATCCAGACAAGAAACAAACAATGAAGAACGAATCAAACATGAAAAAGAACTGATTGAATTTTGAATCTAATCACCGCCGATCCGTGACCGCTTTAAAGCCCTGGGTCACTTAGGGTTCATCTAGACTAAGCTCTAACGAGTTTAGCTACTCATGATTATTACAAAAGAAACAAAGACAAGGAAAGAGTTCATCATTCAAAGGAAGAACAGAAAAGAATCTGAAAAACCTAATTTAGACGACTCTGACAGACTTCGATCTTCAGTAGATAACACTCTTAGCTCCGGTTCTCTGAGATGGAAGGGATGGCATCACGATCTCTATCCAGCTCTTTGAACTCCAACTCTTCGCTCCAGAACTTGAGAGGATTCTGATCTCGAAAAGTTGTGTTTTGTAAAATTATGATTGTATTGAATGATTCTTTTTTTTGGGCCGCCGGGTTAAGTATTTATACTTAACCCTAACTGATCCGGATTAGCCTGATATTTTCGCCGAAATTCTTAAGGAATTTTCGGTGACAATTCCTTTGTGAATGGGAGTGCTTTCTCTGCCTTGTATTTTCGGTCCGAACACTTGATCCTTTTCGCCGAAACCATCCTTCACTTGGCATCAGTTGATTTGCATTAATACTTTCGCCGAAGATGAAAGCTTGTTTTCGCCAAGATGCAAGTGTGAATGGGCAGATTTTCGGTTTGACTTGATCGGCTCCTTGGATCAATTCCGGTTTGATTCCTCGAGATTCCAACGCCTTAGACACGTCCATGACTACTCTATTTGACGGCAAAAACCTGTGCTAACATAAAAACACTAGAAAACCATCAAATAGACCCGAAACGGGCCAAGGTAACACAAATGGCACGAGATAGGGCAATCGATTGAATATTCGTTATTCTACCCTAAAAACCATGTCTTAAGCAAAGAAATGTCGCTTAAATGAGGCTGATAATCATGTCAAATCGAGTGTCATCAAATACCCCACACTTAAGCTTTTGCTTGTCCTCAAGCAAACTGAATAGAAACGCTCATGTTCATAAATGATAAGATCGATTAAATTGGAGCTCAATCAAACAAAATGAATTATTAGACAGATCGATCCTAGAACAAGAAACCTAACATGCATACAGATCAGCCAAACTACCTGGTCTCACTAATAAACTGCACACGACAAGTAATTAGCAACCAATTATGCACGAATTTGACCTGACCGACCAGACTCCTCACACAGGATATATATAGTACAATGGGAACTCTCACTCTCTGTGTTTAGGGACGTGTTTCTGCTCTCGATCATTTTCTGTTACCGAATTCTGTCATAAGTTTGCATTTCGACCACATCTCCACCACTGTGACAACACGAGTATCTAGTCAAGAAGGACTTCCCTGCTAGGACCGTAATGAATACTACACTACTCGGGTTTATAATGAGATGGATGATGGGAATGAATGATGATGGCTTTGTGCGGTGTAGCTTTCGACTAACTTCCCTCGAATCTAATCTATGGCTTCCTACCGTCTAACCAAACACGGGTGGAATGATGAACGCTCGTCCTATGATACCCTCAAGCAACCTAGCACTTATTCTTTTTCTTTACACGATTTTTTTTCTTTTCTTTTCAACTTTTCTTTTGACTTCGTTCTTCCATTTGTAGGGAGAAGAACGTTTTATTGAACTACACTTTGAAACTTTTCTTATTTTTCTGATTTTTCTACTTCTCTTTTTTTTTTGAAGCTTGCTTCTTTTCTTACTTTACTTTTTTTTTTTTTGTGCCGATTTTTCTTTTAGTTGGTAGAGGGGTTTACACGTCTGGACATATTAGCTAAGACCACCTGTTTAATGGCTATAGGCAGGTTACCACAAACCGACTTCCGGTAGGTCAATCTAGAACTACAACCACATGGGATCAATGGGGAATGAAAGAAATGGGAAATGGCTGTAATGTATTATCAAAACCGAAAGAACAGGCCAAGCTCAAGGGTCTAAACCTAGTGGATTTTATCGTTTGGTAGGCTATCTGGCTTAGTAGCTGAATCTAGGTGCCCCTATCCTTCTAGAACTCGTGTCATCGTGTGGTCTCGAGTAGGTCTCATGCAAATTCTAACTCATTCAAGTAAACAAAAAACCACTCAGAAAGAATTAAAATTGCAAGTTACGTGCAATGGATCAAAAGCTCACAGTTGGTTTGCTAGTCGGATTCGGTCATTTTCATGCAATCAAGGCTACAAACTACAAGTGTGATTTTAGAAAATTCTGTTCTGACCAGGCAATTTAGCATCAAAGCATACAAGTTGGTTCTCAAGTTCTAGGTTAAGCAGTCTAAGCATCATTATGAAAGTTTGAACAACAACTTAACATCAAAAATCAAGAACTGAGCCATTCTAATGCTAGAGAGACTGGAATGGAATCACGAGGCACACATAAAACACAATCAAGGGCAATCAAGTTCATGCAAGGTTCTCTAGCATCCTACCCCACACTTAAATCGGACTGTGTCCTCACAGACTAATTCTAGAGTTTAAGTGGAATGGAAGAACCTGGATGAGGACGGTTGATTTCAGAGGGTGAGCACGGATCCAGAGAGCAGAGGGAAGTGTAACAGAACCTGAAGCAAAGGAGTCTCCCTACTGCCTACAAAACAAAAACAAATGAAACATAAAAAGGAAACCGGGACAAGTGCCCCGGATCCACACAGAAAAAAGTGGATCGAAATCCGAAAATAATAAATAAAAAGAAGACACCAGAAAAGGAATACAACCCGATCACTGCTGGTCCGGTGAACCGGGAGGTGGAAAGTGGAGAAATTCACCGAGCTGGCGTTGCCACGCCATCTGTGCCTCATATCGCCGGTCGGCACGGCGCATATGTTGCTGCATAATAGTCCATCACGCCTCTTGAGTGGCGTTGTCGGTGATGCGCCACTCCTGCAGTCGCTCGTATAACTCTCCAACATCCGCGGGGTGGTGTTGCGGCTATTGGGGAGGCGCCTGGTATGGATCGGGAATGTGCGGCGGCGACTGGTGGATGTACCCTGCCTGATGGTGTGGCGAGGGTATATAATCATGAAACTCAGGTGGCGGCTGCGGCTGCTGCTCCTCAGCATCATCTTCTTCCTCCGACTCGACCACAGGCTGGAGTGGAGGATCAGCTGCTACATGGGGACTGAGGTCGAGTTCTAAGTCGTACTCAACCGCCAAGTCTCCTCCAACGGTCCTAACTGGATGTCGTGGAATGTGCGGGCCATACTCATGGCTGATGCCGAAGGAGATGATGAGCTGTCCTATGAAGTTGCCTCCCATGAGTTTGTGGGGTGGCGTCTTCCTCTTGGTCTTCTGGCGGAAGATACGAGCAAGTACCCAACCGGGGTGGAGAGGGTGGCTCTCTCGGATGGCTCGGAGCAGCATGAGCTCCTCCTTGAGGATATGGTGGCTATCCTTGTCTCGAACATATAAAAGTGACCTCCGCCAAACCATATGAATAAATTTATAGAGCGGGTGAGAGAGAGACTTAACTGAGTTGCTCACCCCTGTACGCCTGTCATGTGGCTCCAAAGCGCGTTGTACTCCTCGTCGTCATCATCTTCTCCCCAACCGAGGTGATGATCGTGATAGTGCTCGTAGGGGATGCCAAGATGGGCGGCAAACTCATCGTAGGTGAGCTGCCTGTCACCCACCAAGATAGAAGGTGATAACCTTCTGGCGTTGCTTCCTCTTGTGCTCGTACAGATCAAAGGTTGCCCAGAACTCCTGGAGGGCAATGTCTGGGAACTCGGCAGCGATGGTGGTCAGCTCGAGGAGACCAGCCGGTGCTAAGGCGTCATGCACGTTCCGGTGGTAGTCCTCATCATGATCGTGCAGGGACTCCATGGAGAGAGGACGCACATCAGCTCCCCGAACGTGTGAATCTTCTGGAAGCACTCAAAGTAGTAGTCAGGTAGACGGGCGATGGTGGGATGGTATCCAGCCCGGCGAGGGAGTGCAGGTGGTGGACCCAGAACAGCAGGTGTGACGGGAGCGGCAGCTCCTGAGCTCGAGGCGTCATCAAGTCGCGCCTTAGTCCTGCGCTCATAAATGGTGTTCCTAAAACCAGAATGAAACCAGATTAGTCAACTAAAACCCTACCCCACACTTAGTAGAAAAAACTCAATTTCACAAAGAAATGAGGGAAACTAAGTGGGGTAAGTAAAGCGGAGTAACCGGTAATCATAAACATTAAAATACATACTTAGGAACAGCCAGAATCGGATAAGCACAAACAGAGTTCAAAAAAGTCAAACCGACATTTAGAAAGTCAACATTTTAGCATATTGAACTCTAATCATGGCAAGACTATCATAACTTGGAGAATGACGGTAAAATATGATCTCATATGGCAAGCACGATAATATGAACGAGAATGAACACATCAGACAGCCAAATGATCACAACAATTCAAGTCAAACCATCATTTCTCACAAAAGTCAACATTAAAAGAATTAATCTTATGCATAGCAACACATGACCAATTGATATGGAAATTAAGCACGAAACTCCCTAAGCATCCTAGAACAGTTCTATAAGTTCAGTTAATCCTAGTTCGCACGAAACAGTCGGCACGCAAAATGAGGCAAACGAAAAGTCAACCAAAAGTCAACCCCGACGAAATTCAGCAATCTATATGTCAAAAGATTCGTATCGAAAAGTTAGACAACTTACCTTGAAGTCATGGCTGCTAAAAATGAACGAGTTGAGAGGAATCAGTGAAAAACTTAAAAACTGGGGTTTCGGAGAACTGAAGCTGCAAAGCTCCGATTCGGACGTTCTAGGGCTCGTTGGGATCAGAAAAGGGAGGGGAAGGGAGCGACGGCGGGTTACGGCGGCGATTTGAAGAAAACAAAAAGGGGGGGTTTCGGTGAGTTGAACGAAAATGAGTGAAGGATGAGAGAGGGAGTGGACCGGATTTTTTTTTTAAAGGGAGTTTTGGGTGATTTTCAAAATTATTTTCGGCGAAAATAAAAGGGTGTTTTCGCCGAAAATTTCATTAAAATGGACTACCGGATTTTTGAAGGCGGTTTCGCCGAAACTAACAGTGCAATTTCGCCGAAAATTTCAGTTAAAATGGTTTCCCGAAAACAAAAGACTTTTCGAACCAAAAACAATGAACAGGAAGAACGGGTTCGAAATTCGAAAATAAGTTTCGCCAAAAACAGGGGTGGTTTCCCGAAAGTTTTGAACTGTTCGGGTTTAAAATATTTTCGTAAATCCGGCTAACTTCAGAAAATCACAGTTAAATCCACAAAAATCGGAACGACCTCAATCAACTTGCGACTGACTCTATGACACACAGACTCTACACGAAAAATAATAACTCAAACAAACTGACACTTTTGGCTCTCCCGAACCGACTCTAAAATACCAAGTTCAACAAAAATTAAAACAGACTCCAGCCGTGGGTTGCCTCCCACGAAGCGCTCTTTTATTAACGTCCTTGAGCTGGACGATACCTGGACGGTATTAGGAGACATCCCAACTTAGATTCTCCTTCACGCTCGTGTCAGAGTTCATGAAGTACAACTTCGGGACTTCTTCCAGTAAGCGTGAATCTCTTCCCGTTTGCATGTAGTAGCTTGGTACGTCCGTCGGGAAGGTGATCAACGAATGTGAACGGTCCGAACAGCTCTCTAGAGAGATCATCCTTCTTGAGTGTGACGATGGAAGGAATGAGGACTGTCGGCTTCTTCTTTTCTTTAATCTTCGGCTTGGTATCACCAGGATCGGTGATCGTTAGTACTTCCTTAGGAGATGCTTTCGGCTTCTCCCTCCATACTTGTTCCGGCGCCGGTTTCTCGAACGAAATGGTGGTGCAGCTGGCTCGATGGAAGACGGCGGAATTTTTGGTCTCCAGACCATTTGTGTCTTCGTCTTCTTATTCTTTCCTCGAGGTCTGCTCAGTGGTTTAGAAGAGGCTTGTAGTTCCTTCTTCTTCTTCTTAAGCAGCTTCTGAACCGAAATTTTTGGCTTCTTCGTAATAACCTGGTCAATACCTGCAGCAACAACTGATCTAGGACTAGAAGAAGCATAGTAACGAGTTAGAGTCACTCAGTTTCAACAGCTAGGCAGTGAGATTCTTCATTCCTAGAGTCATATTTCATGCCATCTTTAAGACGGAACGTTTTTGTTTCTTTACCGACTCTTAAAGTTAAAGAACCATTTGGAACGTTAATATTCATTCCAGTAGTAGCCATGAAAGGTCGACCTATGAGGATAGTAGCATCATCTGTACTAGTATCCATAATCACATAATCAGCTAAGAACGTGAACGGGCCACATTTAGTGACAACGTCTTTAATCTCTCCCTTAGGGGTTTTAAGCGATCTATCAGCAAAGACGAGTTGCATACTAGGCGGTTCAAGTTCTCCTAGGTTTAACTTTTCATATAGACTCACATGCATAACATTAACAGATGCTCCTAGATCAACTAAGCAACGTTCAATCTCAACATCATTAATGACCAAAGGCAAAGTGAATGAACCAGGATCAGATAACTTAGCTGATATGAGAAACAGGTTTCTTAACACGAATGTCAGGGTATCCTTCCTTGTTCCCCTTCATGCCAGTCTCGATCCTTGCATTTGGCAGCAATGCTCTAGGAAAAGGAGGTTTCACAACGTACGATGCAAGAGGAGGATCCTCCTTAGGCGCTGGTTTCTGTTCTTCTTCTTCTTCTTCTAGAGTTTCAGCGATCCTGCCTAAAACAGAATAAGCATCAGCAATTAAGTTCGAGAGTTTTCGAGCAGTTACCATTTTAGCCTGTTCTTTTCTCAGATTCGGCTCTGTCTGGCTTGGAAGCTGGCCAAATGGTCGACCAGATGCTAGCATGCTCGCTTCGTTGTTCACGGCTTGCTCAATTCTTTGTCCAGATGCTATCTGTTCTTGATTGAGAAGAGCTTGAGCCTTGAACTGACTGTCATGATCATCGAGTCTTGTGATGATCTGGCTGAGCTTCTTATCCAGGTCACTGACATTGTTCTCTCTTTGATGCTGCTGACCTGGATAGGTATTGTTGAGATATTGATTCTGGCGATTGCCAGGAGCAGTTCCATAATTACCCGGATTGCGATGCGGCGGCTGGTAGACACCTGCCGGCGGATGGTTAGGCTTTGATCCTGAGCTGGACCAGTCGGGCGGTTATTCTGGTTCTGGTTGTGATTGGTGCCAGCATTGTAGGGAGGTCTGTCCTGATAGTTCCCTTGCTGTCTAAAGTTACGGTAGCCAGCATAACCATTCTGATTATTGACGAAGCCTTGTTGGATGAAATTTACCTCTTCGGCAGACCAGACTTCTGCCTTACCAAAATTCTGACAACGACCTCCATTATGTGAGCAAGCTCCACACCACTCGCAATCAGCAACATAGACAGAAGCTGCCGGCGGCTTGATCGGTGTGGTAGACTTCTTCAAATGCTTCTCTACCTCTTCCTTGATTGCTGCTTCAAGATCCAGCTTGCTCCTTGATCCTTCAGATTGTCGCTCCCAGTTCCTTGACTTGGAGGCACAGTTTGCGAAGTGAAGAAGAGCAGCTTCAGGAGTGAGTGTAGTGCAATCCCCTTCAGCTAGAGAATTGAACCACCTGGCAGATTCTTCTCGAAGTCCACGAGAGAAGAATTCAGCTAACTGCCTCTGCTCGAATCCATGATGAGGGCAGGTGTAGAGAAGTTCTTGGAATCGATTCCAAGTATCATACAAGCTTTCTCCTTCTTTCTGGGAGAATCTGGCGATGTGTCCTTGATGGCGGTTGTTCTGGCTGGAGGAAAGTATTCTTCAACGAAGTCCTGAGCCAGAGTATCCCAGTTAGTGTAATAGCCAGGTGGTTTGCCAGTAAGCCACCTCTTAGCAGCGCCTTTCAAGGAGAACGGGAAAGCTCTCAGACAAAGGGTGTTTTTGTCGAGGTTTCCGCTCTTAAAAGTACTGCAGAGATCAAGGAAGTCTGCAAGATGAGTGCACGGATTGTCTAGGGGTTTGCCTTCAAACTATAAATCCCTAGAGATCATTGTTAGAGAATGGAATCTTGATCTCATAGTCAGGATCTCCTTCAATGCGCGGAACGCAATGGTAGATCGAACGCTAGTCGCGCTTGGCTTATTATAGTCTGCTAGACTCTTTTGTGCAGGTGGTGGTGGCGGCGGTTGATCGCCATTTGGTGGTGGTAATCTATCGTCCATGGTGGGAGATGGAGGAGGTGAAAGTGACTCGGTGTACGAAGCGGATGAAGATGGTACAGGTGAAGATGGAGATGAGGAACTCTCCTTCGGTTCCTCGATCTTGATCGGAGTGATGAATGGATTGGTTCTGCCTTTCTTCAGAATCTGTGATTGCAGAGGTGTAGTAAAAACTGCCTGGTCTCTCTATACCTTGGCCTGTTCGGTTTGAGAGCGAGTCCAAGGACGGTGAGGCATACACCTGTAAACCTACAGATAACAAAGACAAACAAAACCAGTGTAAAATCAAAGTGGGTGGAAAAATGAAAGATGGAAAGTAGAAGAATAAATTGCCAGTTCTTCTTTTGAACAATCAAAAGAAGTCCCCAGCAACGGCGCCAATTTGGTGAACGGCCTGTCGTTAAGGGTTCAGCCAAATAAAAACTACTAATGCTAAAAAACGTATAGCAGATCGTATTTCGAGGGCTTTCTATGATTGGTTACTTCAGAACTAGCAAAATACTCAAAGGTAAACACGTTGTGCGTGGTGTGAGTTCCACGACTTCTACTTCTAAGAAATACAGAAAAATTAAAAAGATTAAACTAAAGCAGATTGGGAATTAGGGTTTGAAAACAAGGATGACAGACGAACTTAGACTTTGAATCCCCCTTCGTTCCCCAGAGCATTGGCAATCAACAGATCAGCAGATTTCGATTCTCATTCAATCAATTACTAAGACACCACCATAACTCCTTACCCTTAGGTTTAAGACCGGCGAACGTTCGCTCTATTCCCGTTCTAACTACCAAGATTAACTAGCCGCCCGGGTGCGGTCGCCTCTCGAACGACTTAATTAATTGGTGTAATTACTAATGATTAATGAGTTACTCTTGCAGTGAATTAAGCTGATGTGATTATATTAAATGGGCGAGGCACAAGCTTTGTCTACTAATGATGCCCGAGTTGTAGGGAAGTTTCTTGTTAAGTTGTTCACCCGTTTTGGTGCTCCTCGTGCTATTATTAGTGATCGAGGTACTCATTTTCAAGGACAATTCGATAGGGTGTGCCGACGGTTCGGTGTCACTCATCGGATGTCTACCTCGTATCACCCTCAAACTAGTGGCCAAGCCGAGGTTATAATAGGTAACTTAAGAGAATTCTGGAGAAAAAGGTCGACCAGTCACGAAAAGATTGGTCGACAAAGCTTGATGATGCTCTTTGGGCCTACCGCACAGCTTATAAGACCCCTATAGGCACTACCCCCTATAGGATGGTCTATGGCAAAGCTTGCCATTTGCCGTTAGAGCTTGAGCACCGATCTCTTTGGGCGTTGAATTTCTAAACCTTGATATGAGTCTCGCAGGAGAAGAGCTAAGTTTCAGGTCCATGAGCTCGAAGAGTATCCCATCATGCTTATGAGAGTGCCAAGCTATACAAGGAGAGGACGAAGCTTATTCATGACTCCCGTTTGAAGTCGGGAAAAGATTTCAGAGTTGGTGACCAAGTCCTCTTATACAACTCTCGGCTCAAGCTCTTTCCCGGGAAGTTGAGATCTCGTTGGTCCGGACCTTTCACGGTAACTCAAGTATTTCCTTATGGCACCATCGAGGTAATCTCTCCCTCTCAAACCGAGCCTTTTAAGGTGAATGGCCATCGACTTAAGCATTATGTGATTAATGATACTATTGGTACGATTGAGGTTTTGTCTTTGGTATGCCTTGAGTGCTCTTGGTTTCGTATAGCTAGAGACGTTAAAGAAGCGCTTCATGGGAGGCAACCCATGTTATCCTTACTTTCTCGCTTTTGTGTTTTTGTGTTGTTTTAGTTCTTTGAGTTGGCTGTTGGCAAGCACTTAGGCAGATCACTCTTCACAATGAGCGCTATGGGTCTCTTCCACTCCTTTGTTCCTAAGCTTTTCTCTACCAATGCGGTAACTTCGTTCCACCCTACCCTCTCTCTTTAGATCATTGAGGACAATGCTCATGTTAGTCGTAGGGGAGTTTGAGGTTTGAGGTGATTATTCGTTGGTAGAAGTTTAGTCTAATGTTTTGCTCGGTTGAGTTGCATGATCTTAATTGAATGTCGATTCCCTCTACTGTAGAAGCATTCGGTTCTTGACTCTTGGTGTTTAATTGACTTCAATCTTTCACAATGATGTTTAGACTGTTCCACTTAGAACCTATAACCTGCATGTTAGCGCTAATGTAAAATTGAGTCTAGGCCAGAACAGATATTTTATCACTCTTGTATGTTGGTTGATTGGTTTGATAACACCGGTCTAAGATGATGAAGGCAGTCAGTATTTTCACCCCTTTTCCATGTTTTTCTTCAACGTGATTGTGGCTTGAGATTAGATGGAATCCAATTCGAAATCTTGTGTTGAAGTTGTAAGGGGCTAAGGATCAAGTGGCTAATTTGAAAAAAAAATGTTCAAAAGAAAAGAAAAGAAAAACTAAGCTAGGCAAGCTCGACACCTAAGTGAAGTGTCGGGTTGAGCACTCGCAAAGGCAAAGCTGTGAGCTTGGCAGGTTCAACACTAAAGTGAAGTGTTGGATCGAGCACTAGTATGCAGTAAGAAAAAAAAAAGAGAAGAAAAAGAAAAAAAAATGAAGAAGAAGAGAGAAAGAAAAGGAAAAAAGAGTTCTCAAAATGTAGCCCTTAATCCTAGCCCGAGTTTGCAAAGTGTGGATCTAGAAGCGGATGAGGTCGAGTCGATAGCCACGTCATATCACTCACCACTTACAATCCATTTCCCGATTTCAAGTCCTTTTGATTAGAATTGGTGTTGTCGTGGTCGGTTTTGTTGTGTCCCAATCAACCACTACTTGAAGTGTGCAGAAAATAGTGAGGTCTAGACTTGTTTGGTTGACGTTCTTGCATGTGTAGGTTTAGTTTGTTCATGGAACAGTTTAAATTGAATTGTTATTGCTTGAGTCTCCATGGAGCCAATCTTGTCATTTGTGAACTTGGATGTTTTCTAATTCATTTGCTTGAGGACAAGCAAAGCTTAGTCGTAGGGGAATTTGATGTGATTATATTTAGTGCATTTTAAGTCCTCGATTGACCTTGAAATGCTCGTGTTTGATCCTTAAATGCCATGCTTAATATGATTTTATTGATGTTTTGTGCTAAGTGTCCATTTGTTGTCCGGTTGCTACTTTGAGGCCAATTCCATGTCTATTGGAGGTGTTTTCTTTGTATTTTCAGGCCGTGGCAGTGTAGTACTGGTGACAAGGAGCACGTGGGATCAAACGGGAGGTCCATCGGAGCTAGGACGGAGGAGATATGGACGTGGCAAAATCGAAGAAAATACGACTTTCAGCTGAAGACAGTTTCGGCGAAACTATCATATAGTTTTCGCCGAAGAAGAAGTTTTCGGCGAGGTTTTCAAGTTCTCGGACCGAAAACTCTAGGCAGATAGTGGACTTTTGATCTATGAAGGATTTTCGGCGAAAACCCTTAAATGTTTTCGCCGAAAATATATGAAGAAATTTCCAGCCGGTTCTTCAAAGGCATTTTCGGCGAAATTATTGCATAATTTTCGCCGAAAATATTGGGCATTTTCAGCGGCTATATAAGGGGAGAAGGCGGCGAAAATAGAGGTATCAATTCATTATTCTACAATTTGCAATCGCCGACTCCTCTCTCTCTCAACTCATCATCATCATCGCCAATCATCATCCTCTCCCTCAACCACACACCAACCTCCCTCAATTGTTGATCAATTTGAAGATCTAAGTGAAGCCTTCCACCCTTGGATTGGAGCTTGAAGAGCAAAGTGAGAAGATCCTCCATGGAAGCAAGGATGATCTCCTCTCCTCAATTTCAGGTTTCCTCCATGGTTAAGCTAGGCTAAACTTAGGTTTAGTTTAGTGAGGGATGGATCAAGCTAGGATAGGTGATTGATTGTTTGGATTGATGTTCTTATAGCCATTTGTGTAAGATGATGATTCTAGACCTTGTGCTTTGTAGCCATTTGAGCTTGACTTGTTCTTTTGGTATTGTTATGTCTTTCAATACATGAGAATGATTGATTGATGTTGATCTAAGGTTGTAGGATTGTAATTGGATAATTTGAGAGATTGGATTATCAAGTTACAACCATTTTGATCTTGTTTTCCTTGTTGTCATTTTATCAAACACTTGGTGTGCATTTAGTTTTCTTTCATTTGAAGGTTGAAAGACCCTTGTGATTGCTAGACTAGTGTTATATGATTGACATGAGAGTGTCTTGCATCATTACCTTGTGCTAGATGATTGTTAGCATAGAATTCAAGTTCCAAGCATTTCATTGAGCTAGTTTAAAGCATTCCATTCCCTTTGTTCACATAGCGAGAGCATGGTGCATTTGGTCTAGGAATAGAGAGTCAATTGTGCGAGAGTTCGTTGATTCTACTTGAGTGAGATGCATGGTCATTAATTACACATCGTTGCTTGAGATTCAATCCAGCTTTCATGAACCTTGAGCTTGAAGAAACCCCTTGCTAGACTAAACTCCTTTCTCTTGTTTGATCCTCAATTTCTCTTATCAATTTTACCTTGCTTGTTTATGCTTTTTAGCTTGTTTTCTTTCAAACCAAATTTCAACTCAAAATGTATGGACCGTTCACGAACCTTGTGAGTATTAGCCTATGAGAGGGCCTTGTGGAATACGACCTTGATAAATTCCTTATCAAGTTTTTGGCGCCGTTGCCGGGGACCTCTCATTCCTAAGAAAGCAATTAATAGTGAACCGATCTTTACACTTCCTTCCGTTTTCCTTTTTGCTTCCTTGTTACTCTTTGTTTACTTTGTTATCCCGCATCGTTGTATTACTTCGGGTGTGTTTGTTGTGCTTGTCTGCAGGAGATTTGGGTTAGTGCATGAGGCGTTCAGCTCGTCTTCAAGCACGACTCCAAGGATTAGAACAAGTGCTCGAACCACGGACTACTTCCCCACCTCCTACAGTTGAAAAACAAGAAGCTGAACGCATTTCACACCACACTATGTCTCAACACGGAGATGACGATGACAAATCGGTACATTCACATCACACTAATGAAGATGATCAATCGCAAAGAGGTGCGAGGCGCACACAAGCCGATTATGCTCGCCCGACCCTCGAAGGGGCAGCCTCGAGCATCGTGCGAAGACTGGTAAATGCAAGAAATTTCGAGCTAAAGCCCAATATGATTCAGATGGTGCAAAATGGAGTGGTGTTCAATGGTATTGATGGAGAATGTCCATCAAGGCACCTCAAAGACTTCGTTGAGATATGCGATACGGTGAAGAACGATCAAGTTCACCCGGATTGTGTACGACTCCGACTCTTCCCCTTCTCACTTAAAGGTTAAGCCAAGTCTTGGTTGGAGAACCAACCTAGTAGAACATTCACTACATGGGAGGGACTAGCCGAAGCCTTCCTCGAGGAGTTCTTTTCCCCCTATATGACGGATGCAATCCGGGATCGAATCAACCACTTCACACAACACAAGGGAGAGCTCTTCCATGAGACTTGGAATAGGTTCCAAGCCCTTCTTCGGTCTTGTCCTCATCACAACTTCGCCGAATGGAGCTTGGCGGATATCTTTGCTAGGTCCCTTGATTTTGAGAATACAAGGATGATCAACCAAGCCGCCGGAGGTGATCTAAGGACGCTCACTCCCGAAGATGCTCTAGAACTCTTTGCAGAGATGGCCAACAAGACAAGGAGTTGGTCTCGACAACAACCTCCAAGCTCTAAGTATGGAAGTGACACGCACTATGACTCTAGAGCTATAAGTGTTGATGCACCAAAGGATTCATCTACCTATGGGAAGAAACATAAGTTACCGGGACATCGAGATGAAGATGACCCTATGTTTGCGCTCCTCATGTCTAAGATCGATGCTATGGCATCCCAAGTAAGTAACCTAAGCATGCCTAAGCATCCCTCCAAGGTTTCATCATCACATGTGGGTAATCCTCCAGTGGCTTCAATATATTGTTGTAATGTTGCGGGAGTCAAGGCCACGATGTTAGTGCTTGTCCTTCCGCCACTCCTGAACTTGGCCAAGGCGATCACAATGAGGAGGTAAGCTTCGCACAAGGTCAAGGGTTCCATGGTAATTTCAGCCCCCAAGGTAACTATCAAGTAACTATAACCGACCTTGGTACAACAAGTCTAACCAAGGATACCAAGGCCTAGGGAGTCAAGGTAGTGGCTATACCAAGGGTTACAATCAAGGAAATCAAGGAGGATATCAAGGTTATAGGGGGTATCAAGGCAACCAATGGTCTCAAGGAAGTAACCTAAACCAAGGTAGCCAATGGACTCAAGGAGGACCCCAAGGTCAAGGGAACCAAGGGGGAAATCAATGGAATCAAAGTGGACATCCAAATCAAAGGTTCCCAAGGTCCTACCCCACCGGGAATGTACAACCATAGAGGTGACGGGCCACCCGGTTTCAACAAGCCTCCTCAAAAAAAGAGGGTGGTTCTTCGATCTCTCAAGAAGACACTAATGCGGCAATGATCCAACTCATCAAGAATCAACAAGCTTCAATTGCCAATTTGGAGAACCAATTGGGACATATTTCTAAGGCACTCTCGGAGCGACCCTCAGGCACTTTACCTTCCAACACCGAGGTCAATCCAAGGGCCCGGAGCATTGCAAGGTAGTGACATTGAGAAGCGGTAAACCTTTGCAAGACACAACCTCTTCCCCAAGTGTCTCCCAAAAGGTACAAGCTCCTAACCCAATAGTCGATGATGATGACACTAAAGATCCTTCGGATGAAGTTGAGGTTGAAGTCGAACCTCCTTCGGTTAATGTGAATACTAAGGTTGCTAAGGAACCTAGTAAGGCTACATCAAGTACACCACCGGTCTCTCCTCCCGCACCGGTTGTACCTCCATACAAGCCTAAGCTCCCATACCCCTCTCGAGTGAGTAACGATGGCCTTGAGAAGGTTTTTAAGAAGTTTGTGGAGCGGCTTAGTCAAATGCAATTCTCTCTTCCGTTTCCCGAAGCTATGACTATGATGCCTCAATATGCTAAGTTCATGAAGGAACTCTACACCAACAAGAGGAAGCTACCGGAGATGCCTCTAGTCCACCTCAATCAGGAATGTTCCGCCGTTCTCTTCAAGAGTCCACCGGGAAAAGCTTAAGGATCCAGGTACTTTTACTATCCCTTGTGCTATAGGTAATACCTCTTTGGCTAATGGTCTTGCGGATCTAGGTGCTAGTATCAATGCCATGCCTTATTGCATATTTGAGAAACTAGGGTTGTCCAATCTTCGTCCTACTCGTATGTACATTCAACTTGCGGACAAGTCGACCAAGAGTCCTAGGGGAATTGTTGATGATGTGCTAGTTAAAGTAGGTCCTTTTGTGTTCCTAGTTGATTTTGCGGTCATTGATACCGATGATGTGGATGTCTCATTGATATTTGGTAGTACCATTCCTTGCTACTTCTCGTGCTTTAATTGATGTGCATAATGGGAAATTGACATTGAGAGTAGGACAAGAGAGTGTCACATTTTGCATAGCCGATGGCATGAAGTTTGCTCACGCACAAGATGATTTAGAGTACTCGTGTGATACTATCGCTTCGGCTAGTGTGTGTAGTATTTCTAACTTCTGTGTGTCGAGATTCTTTGGATGTTTGCCTTAGAATGAATGTGCAGGAACATTTAGACATCCCAGAGTTAAAAGCTCAGGTGGCTTACCTTGATGAAGGGAGAGACAAGTTGGAGAGTGAGACAGTTTTTGTTGCTCTTCCAAAGGTGGAAAGGGTGAAGACCTCTTATGAAGAACCACCTACTCTTGAGCTCAAGCCTCTTCCCACACATTTGGAGTATGCTTTCCTCATGCCAAACTCTAAGCTACTGGTCATCATCAATTCTAAGCTTCTACCCGAGCAAAAGGACCGTCTAGTGGAGCTTCTCAAGAAGTACATGAGAGTTATTGCGTGGAGCATCTCGGATATTCGAGGTCTAAGTCCCACATTTTGCTCACATCGGATCCTCATGGAGGAAGACTTTAAGCCGGTTGTGCAACCTCAAAGAAGATTGAATCCTAACATGAAAGAGGTTGTGAAGAAAGAGGTTATAAAGCTCATGGATGCGGGGATTATCTTTCCTATCTCGGATAGTCCTTGGGTTAGCCCCGTGCAAGTTGTTCCCAAGAAAGGAGGGATCACGGTGGTAGCTAATGACAAGGATGAGCTTATCCCGACAAGGACGATCACCGGATGGCGTGTTTGCATAGATTATCGTCGACTCAATGAGGCCACTAGGAAGGATCATTTTCCTCTACCTTTCATGGATCAAATGCTCGAGCGTCTCTCCGGTCACGAGTACTATTGTTTCTTGGATGGCATGTCCAGCTACTTCCAAATACCGATTGCTCCGGAGGATATTGAGAAGACCACATTCACATGCCCTTTTGGTACGTTTGCTTATCGCCGAATTCCATTTGGATTGTGCAATGCTCCCGCTACCTTCCAACGATGCATGCTTGCTATCTTTGATGATTTTGTGGAAGACATCATGGAGGTGTTCATGGATGATTTCTCGGTATTTGGGGATTCATTTGATCTTTGTTTGAGGAAACTCGAGAAGGTGTTGCACCGTTGTGAAGAGACCAATCTCGCACTAAGTTGGGAGAAGTGCCATTTCATGGTCAATGAGGGGATTGTTCTTGGTCACAAGATCTCTAGGAGAGGCATTGAAGTTGATAAAGCGAAGCTAGAGACCATCTCTCAACTCCCTCCACCTTCTTCCGTGAAGGCCGTGAGAAGTTTCTTGGGGCATGCCGGTTTCTATAGGCGTTTCATTAAGGATTTTTCCAAGATTACTACCCCTATGACTCGGCTTCTCGAGAAGGATGTGGAATTTCGATTTGATGAAGAATGCTTGAAAGCCTTTAAACTCCTAAAGGGTAAACTCACAAATGCTCCTATACTCATTGCTCCGGATTGGTCCAAGTCATTTGAATTGATGTGCGATGCTAGTGATTACGCTATTGGAGCGGTTCTAGGCCAACGAATTGACAAGAGATTCCATCCGATATACTATGCAAGTAAGACTCTCAATGAAGCTCAAAGGAACTATACAACCACGGAGAAGGAGCTCTTGGCTATAGTGTTTTCCTTTGATAAGTTTAGGTCCTACTTGGTGCTTTCTCATACTATTGTCTTCACGGACCACCAAGCTTTGAGGTACCTCCTATCCGAGACCGATGCTAAGCCAAGATTGATTCGTTGGGTTCTTTTGTTACAAGAATTTGACATTGAAATTCGAGGTAAGAAGGGATCCGAGAATGTAGCCGCCGATCACTTGTCTCGTTTGAAAGAAGCTGAATTGGTACACAATGGTAATGAAGAAATCAATGACAACTTTCCTGATGAGCTATTATTTGCTATAGCGACAATGGAGTTCGAGGAACCTTGGTTTGCGGATTTAGCTAACTATCTTGCTAGTGGATATTTGAAGGAGGGCCTCTCCACTCAAGACAAAAGGAAGTTCTTTGCGGATTTGAAGCATTACTTTTGGGATGATCCTTTTGTGTTTCGAGTTGGCTCCGATGGGATGATTAGAAGATGTGTTAACCATGGTGAAGCGAAGGACATCATGCTTCATTGCCACTCTGGTCCTACGGGAGGACATCATGGAGCAAATCGCACAGCTCGCAAGGTACTTGAGTCCGGATTCTTTTGGCCTTCGATCTTTCGAGATTGTCAAGACTTTGTCAAGTCTTGCGATGCATGCCAACGGTCAGGTAACATCTCTTCCCGTAATGAAATGCCTCAACATGTCTCGTTAGTGGTCGAAATATTTGATATTTGGGGTATTGATTTTATGGGACCGTTTCCTACTTCGCATGGTAACAAGTATATTTTGGTTGCGGTTGATTATGTGTCTAAATGGGCGGAGGCACAAGCTTTGTCTACTAATGATGCCCGAGTTGTAGGGAAGTTTCTTGTTAAGTTGTTCACCCGTTTTGGTGCTCCTCGTGCTATTATTAGTGATCGAGGTACTCATTTTCAAGGACAATTCGATAGGGTGTGCCGACGGTTCGGTGTCACTCATCGGATGTCTACCTCGTATCACCCTCAAACTAGTGGCCAAGCCGAGGTTACTAATAGGGAACTTAAGAGAATTCTGGAGAAAAAGGTCGACCAGTCACGAAAAGATTGGTCGACAAAGCTTGATGATGCTCTTTGGGCCTACCGCACAGCTTATAAGACCCCTATAGGCACTACCCCCTATAGGATGGTCTATGGCAAAGCTTGCCATTTGCCGGTAGAGCTTGAGCACCGATCTCTTTGGGCGTTGAAATTTCTAAACCTTGATATGAGTCTCGCAGGAGAAGAGCGTAAGTTTCAGGTCCATGAGCTCGAAGAGTATCGCCATCATGCTTATGAGAGTGCCAAGCTATACAAGGAGAGGACGAAGCTTATTCATGACTCCCGTTTGAAGTCGGGCAAGGATTTCAGAGTTGGTGACCAAGTCCTCTTATACAACTCTCGGCTCAAGCTCTTTCCCGGGAAGTTGAGATCTCGTTGGTCCGGACCTTTCACGGTAACTCAAGTATTTCCTTATGGCACCATCGAGGTAATCTCTCCCTCTCAAACCGAGCCTTTTAAGGTGAATGGCCATCGACTTAAGCATTATGTGATTAATGATACTATTGGTACGATTGAGGTTTTGTCTTTGGTATGCCTTGAGTGCTCTTGGTTTCGTCTAGCTAGAGACGTTAAAGAAGCGCTTCATGGGAGGCAACCCATGTTATCCTTACTTTCTCGCTTTTGTGTTTTTGTGTTGTTTTAGTTCTTTGAGTTGGCTGTTGGCAAGCACTTAGGCGGATCACTCTTCACAATGAGCGCTATGGGTCTCTTCCACTCCTTTGTTCCTAAGCTTTTCTCTACCAATGCGGTAACTTCGTTCCACCCTACCCTCTCTCTTTAGATACATTACGGACAATGCTCATGTTAGTCGTAGGGGAGTTTGAGGTTTGAGGTGATTATTCGTTGGTAGAAGTTTAGTCTAATGTTTTGCTCGGTTGAGTTGCATGATCTTAATTGAATGTCGATTCCCTTACTGTAGAAGCATTCGGTTCTTGACTCTTGGTGTTTAATTGACTTCAATCTTTCACAATGATGTTTAGACTGTTCCACTTAGAACCTATAACCAGCATGTTAGCGCTAATGTAAAATTGAGTCTAGGCCAGAACAGATATTTTATCACTCTTGTATGTTGGTTGATTGGTTTGATAACACCGGTCTAAGATGATGAAGGCAGTCAGTATTTTCACCCCTTTTCCATGTTTTTCTTCAACGTGATTGTGGCTTGAGATTAGATGGAATCCAATTCGAAATCTTGTGTTGAAGTTGTAAGGGGCTAAGGATCAAGTGGCTAATTTGAAAAAAAAATGTTCAAAAGAAAAGAAAAGAAAAGCTAAGCTAGGCAAGCTCGACACCTAAGTGAAGTGTCGGGTTGAGCACTAGCAAAGGCAAAGCTGTGAGCTAGGCAGGTTCAACACCTAAGTGAAGTGTTGGATCGAGCACTAGTATGCAGTAAGAAAAAAAAAGAGAAGAAAAAGAAAAAAAATGAAGAAGAAGAGAGAAAGAAAAGGAAAAAAGAGTTCTCAAAATGTAGCCCTTAATCCTAGCCCGAGTTTGCAAAGTGTGGATCTAGAAGCGGATGAGGTCGAGTCGATAGCCACGTCATGATCACTCACCACTTACAATCCATTTCCCGATTTCAAGTCCTTTTGATTAGAATTGGTGTTGTCGTGGTCGGTTTTGTTGTGTCCCAATCAACCACTACTTGAAGTGTGCAGAAAATAGTGAGGTCTAGACTTGTTTGGTTGACGTTCTTGCATGTGTAGGTTTAGTTTGTTCGTGGAACAGTTTAAATTGAATTGTTATTGCTTGAGTCTCCATGGAGCCAATCTTGTCATTTGTGAACTTGGATGTTTTCTAATTCATTTGCTTGAGGACAAGCAAAGCTTAGTCGTAGGGGAATTTGATGTGATTATATTTAGTGCATTTTAAGTCCTCGATTGACCTATGAAATGCTCGTGTTTGATCCTTAAATGCCATGCTTAATATGATTTTATTGATGTTTTGTGCTAAGTGTCCATTTGTTGTCCGGTTGCTACTTTGAGGCCAATTCCATGTCTATTGGAGGTGTTTTCTTTGTATTTTCAGGCCGTGGCAGTGTAGTACTAGTGACAAGGAGCACGTGGGATCAAACGGGAGGTCAATCGGAGCTAGGACGAAGGAGATATGGACGTGGCAAAATCGAAGAAAATACGACTTTCAGCTGAAGACAGTTTCTGGCGAAACTATCATATAGTTTTCGCCGAAGAAGAAGTTTTCGGCGAGATTTTCAAGTTCTCGGACCAAAAACTCTAGGCAGAGAGTGGACTTTTGATCTATGAAGGATTTTCGGCGAAAACCCTTAAATGTTTTCGCCGAAAATATATGAAGAAATTTCCAGCCGGTTCTTCAAAGGCATTTTCGGGAAATTATTGCATAATTTTGGCATTTTCCAGCGGCTATATAAGGGGAGAAGGCGGTGAAAATAGAGGTATCAATTCATTATTCTACAATTTGCAATCGCCGACTCCTCTCTCTCTCAACTCATCATCATCATCGCCAATCATCATCCTCTCCCTCAACCACACACCAACCTCCCTCAATTGTTGATCAATTTGAAGATCTAAGTGAAGCCTTCCACCCTTGGATTGGAGCTTGAAGAGCAAAGTGAGAAGATCCTCCATGGAAGCAAGGATGATCTCCTCTCCTCAATTTCAGGTTTCCTCCATGGTTAAGCTAGGCTAAACTTAGGTTTAGTTTAGTGAGGGATGGATCAAGCTAAGATAGGTGATTGATTGTTTGGATTGATGTTCTTATAGCCATTTGTGTAAGATGATGATTCTAGACCTTGTGCTTTGTAGCCATTTGAGCTTGACTTGTTCTTTTGGTATTGTTATGTCTTTCAATACATGAGAATGAATGATTGATGTTGATCTAAGGTTGTAGGATTGTAATTGGATGATTTGAGAGATTGGATTATCAAGTTACAACCATTTTGAGCTTGTTTTCCTTGTTGTCATTTTATCAAACACTTGGTGTGCATTTAGTTTTCTTTCATTTGAAGGTTGAAAGACCCTTGTGATTGCTAGACTAGTGTTATATGATTGACATGAGAGTGTCTTGCATCATTACCTTGTGCTAGATGATTGTTAGCATAGAATTCAAGTTCCAAGCATTTCATTGAGCTAGTTTAAAGCATTCCATTCCCTTTGTTCACATAGCGAGAGCATGGTGCATTTGGTCTAGGAATAGAGAGTCAATTGTGCGAGAGTTCGTTGATTCTACTTGAGTGAGATGCATGGTCATTAATTACACATCGTTGCTTGAGATTCAATCCAGCTTTCATGAACCTTGAGCTTGAAGAAACCCCTTGCTAGACTAAACTCCTTTCTCTTGTTTGATCCTCAATTTCTCTTATCAATTTTACCTTGCTTGTTTATGCTTTTTAGCTTGTTTTCTTTCAAACCAAATTTCAACTCAAAATGTATGGACCGTTCACGAACCTTGTGAGTATTAGCCTATGAGAGGGCCTGTGGAATACAACCTTGATAAATTCCCTATCATAACCCTAACCGGTTCCTACAAAGGCACGCTCCAATTATAAGGTTAATTGTTTAATTCGATGTTCTAAAGTAAGGCGAGCGTTCGCTTCTATCCTTAGCTTAACCAGAATCTAATCTAGGTGATCAATCCATACAAGAAACATGAACAATGAAGAACGAATCAAACATGAAAAAGAACTGATTGAATTTTGAATCTAATCACCGCCGATCCGTGACCGCTTTAAAGCCCTGGTCACTTAGGGTTCATCTAGTCTAAGCTCTAACGAGTTTAGCTACTCATGATTATTACAAAAGAAACAAAGACTAGGAAAGAGTTCATCATTCAAAGGAAGAACAGAAAAGAATCTGAAAAACCTAATTTAGACGACTCTGACAGACTTCGATCTTCGGTAGATAACACTCCTAGCTCCGGTTCTCTGAGATGGAAGGGATGGCGTCACGATCTCTATCCGGCTCTTCGAACTCCAACTCTTCGCTCCAGAACTTGAGAGGATTCTGATCTCGAAAAGTTGTGTTTTGTAAAATTATGATTGTATTGAATGATTCTTTTTTTTTTTGGGCCGCCGGGTTAAGTATTTATACTTAACCCTAAGTGATCCGGATTAGCCTGATATTCTCGCCGAAATTCTTAAGGAATTTTCGGCGAAAATTCCTTTGTGAATGGCGTGCTTTCTCTGCCTTGTATTTTCGGTCCGAACACTTGATCCTTTTCGCCGAAACCATCCTTACTTGGCATCAGTTGATTTGCATTAAACTTTCGCCGAAGATGAAAGCTTGTTTTCGCCGAAGATGCAAGTGTGAATGGGCAGATTTTCAGTTTGACTTGATCGGCTCCTTGGATCGATTCCGTTTGATTCCTCGAGATTCCAAGCCTTAGACACGTCCTGACTACTCTATTTGACGGCAAAAACCCTGTGCTAACATAAAAACACAAGAAAACCATCAAATAGACCCGAAACGGGCCAAGGTAACACAAATGGCACGAGATAGGGCAATCGATTGTAATATTCGTTATTCTACCCTAAAAACCATGTCTTAAGCAAAGAAATCTCGCTTAAATGAGGCTGATAATCACGTCAAATGAGTGTCATCAATGCGCCGTGCTATGGTAAGTTCAGCGCCTATATGCTCAATCGGGATGCGAGGAATATCGGGGCCCCATTTATCACCGAGCTGGAGGTTTCCGATCAGAATTGAAATGAAGAGGCCTCCTGGAAGCTCAGTAGGAAGCTTCTTGGCGGTAGTGTGCTTGTGAAAGAATCGTGCAAGCCACCAGCCGGGGTGCAGGTTGGCATCCTCCTCTAAAGCACGGAATAATACGAGCTCCTCCAGAGAAACGTGGTGGCGGCTCGTCTTGCTGAAAAACACAGAGATTGCACCCAAATATAATGCAAGAATTTAAGAACAGGGTGAAAGATGTCACCGACCGTGGGGTGGACGATAGGTGAGCTTTCATCCTCGCAGCATGCCCATTTCCACACATCCGGGTAAGGAGCACTCGTGATGGAGTATGTGTCCTCAAAGCCAGCTAATGCGGTATTGAAATTGACGTGCAGATCCAGCAAGCGGCCGAACTCGCGAAGGGACTTCTTATGAAGAACACCACCGAGGCGAAAGGAAACGAATTTATGCTCACGAAAGGGCTTCGGGGTGAGGCGCCGAAATGAACTCCAGAACTCCTGGAGGGCGACAAGCGGGTACGAGGATCCATGAGTGGTCAGCACTCACAATCCAGCTTTATGAAGAGCGGTGTCAATTGTCGAGTGCCAAGCCGGATTGTGCGCTTTGAGACTGTCAAGAGACAGAACTGCCACCTTAGCCGGGAGGGATGTCTTTGATCTTCTGAAAGACCTCGAACTGGTGCAGCTCCAGGGCGGCGATGAAAGGGTGTACGGCCCCATTGGCAGGTGTAGGAATAGAGGAGATGGGAGTCACATGGGTAGGCGCATCCTCGGTAATGATGGCCACAGCTGTCGATTTCTGTGCAGCTAGTGCGGGTCGTCGGGAAGGTGGTGTCTTGCTCTGGCAAGCTGAGGATCGTTGTGCTCTATCTGCACTGGTAGTCTTAAAACGCTTGGGAGCCCTGTAAAACACAACTCAAAGATGACCAGCATTAGATGACAAGACTCTTACCCCACACTTAAGTTGACAAGTTGGGGTACTAAGTGACCGAGTGATCATAGAATCAAAATATATCATTGAATAACTGTCAATTCATTGGGCAAGCATGAATAATGGAATGAGTCATGAACACGATCTCACAGACAACAAGGCACGAGTCCTAAAAGGCCACAAAAAACAATACCAGAACTTAGCCAATTGATACCGATAAAGCAATCAAGAAGAATGAGGGAGAACCAAAAAGTCAACCATAGTCAACCATGCCGAAACCCGAAAGTCAAAAAGCCAAAAGATGCACAATCAAAGGCTGAACAACTAACCGTGAAGACATGATTCGAGAAAACGATTGGAAATCCACAAAAAGGATGAAAAACTTGAAAACTAGGTCGGCCGAAATTGGAGCTGAAAAACGCTGGTTCTAGGGTTTGGAACAGGGGCTAGGGACGGAGGTTGGCTACTGCTGAGTGGTGGCGGCGGCGGCGGCCGGGCGTTTTCAAGGCGGCGGCGGCGGGTTGAGCGTTCGGGCGGCAGTGGATTTCAACGCAGGGAAGGGAGCTGAATGTTGTCCAAAGTTTCGGATGCTGGACCGAAAAGAAGAGGGGTGGGGCCGCTTATATAGTCAAGGGAAAGCACAGGATTTTTGGCGAAAATGAAGGGAGATTTTCGGCAAAACTTTTAGACAGGTGGAACAGGGGTAATTGAACCAGAATTTTCGGCGAAAAGAAAGGAAGATGCTCGGCGAAAATTGTAGTGAAAATGGGGGCAAAATTTTCGGTGAAGGGCTTGGTGATTTTCGGTCCGAAAATGCTGAACAGGAGGATCAGGTCGGGTTTGAAAACACATTTTCGGCGAAAACAGTTACACAGTTTCGCCGAAAATTTATTTGAAAACGGCAGCAGGTTTTTTTTTTCTTGAAAGATGGTTTTAAAACAAAACGACTCAAAATGAAAATAACTGACTCCAGCCGTGGGTTGCCTCCCACGAAGCGCTCTTGTTTAACGTCCGTGAGCCAGACGATACCTGGATTCGTGTCAGGATTCCAAAACAAGGTAGTGCACGTCTATGGAAGAGACGGCTAACCCTTGCAGATACTTCTTAAGCCTATGCCCGTTGACCACAAACGGCTCTTGATCGTGCAATTTAATGTAGACGCTGCCTAAGGGTGTCTGTCGGACCACGGTATAAGGGCTAGACCATCGAGATTTCAACTTACCCGGGAAGAGCTTTAATCGAGAATTATATAAGAGCACTTCCTCTCCAGGGTAGAACTGCTTGATCGTCTTCAACTAAGAGTCATGAATTTTCTTGGTGCGTTCTTTGTATAGCTTTGTGCTCTCATAAGCGTGGAGACGGTGCTCCTCAAGCTCAGCTATCTGGTCATGGCGGTTATTACCTGCTACTGCATAGCTCATATTCAACTCTTTGTTAGCCCAGAATGCCTTGTGCTCAAACTCAACTGGTAAGTGACATGACTTGCCATAGACCAGCTGATACGGTGAGAGTACCGTTGGGAGTCTTGTAGGCAGTTCGATATGCCCATAAGGCATCATTGAGCTTAGATGACCAGTCCTTGCGAGACCGGCCAACTGTCCTATCAAGAATCCGCTTGAGCTCACGGTTCGTCACTTCCGCCTGACCATTCGCTTGAGGATGATAGGCCGTGGACATTCGGTGGGTGACGCCAAAGCGTTTGCACACCCGGTCGAATTGTCCGTGGAAGTGGGTACCCCTATCGCTTATGATGAAGCGCGGTGAACCAAAACGCGTGAAAAGACAGGTAAGGAACCGACCCACCACTCTAGAATCATTAGTGGGTAAAGCTTCAGTCTCAGCCCATTTAGAAACGTAATCAACGGCTACAAGAATGTACTTGTTTCCGTTGGAGGGTGTGAACGGACCCATAAAATCAATCCCCCAAACATCAAAAATTTCAACGGTTAAAGAAACAATTTGGGGAATCTCATTACGGTTGGAGATGTTACCTGATCGCTGGCATGCATCACAACGTCGAGCATAAACATCGCAATCACTAAAAATTGAGGGCCAGTAGAAACCTGTTTCGAGTACCTTTCTTGTCGTGCGGTTTCCTCCAAAGTGTCCTCCGAACTGTCCTTCATGGCACTTACGAATGATGTCAGCTGCTTCAGTGTAAGAGACACATCTCCGGATCATCCCATCAAGACTGATGCGGTATAAGAAAGGCTCATCCCAGAAGTATGACTTGGCTTCTTTAAAGACTTTTTGCGTGCATTGAAATCCAGTTCAGGAGGTACAATGCCGTGTGAGAGATAGTTAGCCAGAGTTGCATACCAAGGCTCATCCGAATCGGCGGCATTACTCAGATCTTGAGCGTGAGGAATTGCCCAGGGCTCGATAGCTATGTTGTTAACCTGTTCATACGTTTCAACACGCAACAGCTCGTCAGGGAAAAAATCATTGATAGGGGTAGTAGACTTACCTGTTTGTGATTCCTCGAGGCGAGAAAGATGATCTGCTGCTAAGTTCTCTGCTCCCTTTTTATCCTTAATTTCAATGTCGAACTCTTGGAGTAGAAGGATCCATCGGATGAGACGTGGCTTCGAGTCCTGCTTGGCTAATAAATGGCGCAGGGCAGCATGATCTGTGTAGACAATGGTATGCGAAAGAACCAGATACTGTCTAAACTTATCAAAGGAGAAAACGATAGCCAGAAGCTCTTTCTCTGTAGTAGTGTAGTTTCTCTGAGCATCATTGAGTGTCTTGCTCGCAAAGTAGATAGGATGAAACCTCTTCTCCTTTCTCTGACCAAGAACTACGCCAACGGCGAAGTCGCTAGCATTGCACATGATCTCGAATGGAAGATTCCAATCTGGTGTTGTAAGAATCGGTGCGGTCGTCAGTTGAGTCTTCAAGGTCTCAAAGCTTCAAGACAAGCTTTATCAAAGACGAAAGGAACATATTTTTCAAGCAGCTTCGTCATCGGAAGAGTGATTTTGGAGAAATCTCTAATGAATCTTCGGTAAAAACCAGCATGACCAAGGAAACTTCGCACTGTCTTAACTGTGGTCGGCGGTGGTAAACTGGCAATGGTCTCAAGCTTGGCACGATCGACTTCTATACCTGTCTTAGATATTCTATGACCAAGAACAATACCTTCTGTAACCATGAAGTGACACTTCTCCCAACTAAGAGCTAGGTTGGTCTCCTCACAACGAGCTAACACCTTATCCAGATTAGCCAGACACTTAGAAAATGAATCCCCATAGACGGAGAAGTCATCCATGAACACCTCTACCACATTCTCTACCAGATCTCCAAATATTGCAAGCATGCATCTCTGAAAGGTAGCAGGTGCGTTACATAAACCAAAAGGAATACGACGATAAGCAAACGTACCGAACGGGCATGTAAAGGTCATCTTCTCTTGATCAGCAAGCTCGATGGGGATCTGAAAGTAATCAGACATCCATCTAAGAAGCAGTAGTACTCATGACCAGCCAATCGTTCAAGCATTTGATCAATGAATGGTAGTGGGAAGTGATCCTTCTTGGTGGCATCGTTGAGTCGTCGATAATCGATGCAGACTCTCCATCCTATAACTGTTCGGGTGGGAATGAGTTCACCCTTTGGATTAGGGATGACTGGGATTCCTCCTTTCTTTGGAACGACTTGAGTCGGGCTAACCCAAGGACTGTCGGCAATAGGATAGATGATACCGGCATCTAGAAGTTTGAGTACTTCTTTCTTTACAACTTCCTGCATCAGAGGGTTAAGTCGGCGTTGCGGTTGTCTGACTGGTTTGAATTCTTCATCAACAACTATCCGATGTTTGCAGAAGGTTTCAGAGATGCCTCTGATGTCTGCCAACTGCCAGGAAATAGCTCGGACATGCTTCTTGAGTAGTCTGATCAGCTGCTCTTTCTGCTCTGGCGATAGACTCGCATTGATGATAACAGGTAACTGGCAGTCCTGTCCCAGAAATGCGTATTCTAAGTGGTCATGCAGCTCCTTCAGAGTAAGTTCTGGCGGATTCTCATATGAAGTGGTAATCCGACTCGAAGCTGGCTCAATATGTGTAGGCGCGGTATTAGGTGTGAATGTCGCCTTCTGTTCATCTAGCTCATCTTGCCATAAGCACTGCTCTGGGTCGTCTAACGCATTATCAATCCCTGAAATCAAACACAACTCTAGCGGATCACTAGATAAAGCATTAGTAAAGGAGTCGGCCGAGGCCGACTCTAAGGAATCAACAGCATAGCATTTATCATTTTGAGCAATAGAATATCTCATGCTATCTTTAATGCAGAATGCAACACTCTCTTGACCTACGCTTAAAGTTAACAGGCCCTGTTTGTAGTTTATATTCACACCAGCAGTTGCTAAGAAAGGTCGACCTAGGATAAGTGTTCCGTCTAACTCACGAGTATCTAAAACAACAAAATCCGCCAGTATAGTAAACGAACCACAGCAAACAGTTACATCTTCTATTATACCTCTAGGTCGTTTGACAGACCTATCGGCTAAAATGAGATGCAGAGTAATTGGTTTTAATTGCCCTAGATTCAGCTTTTCATATAGATAAACAGGCATAACATTAATAGAAGCACCAGAATCAACCAGACTGCGATCAATTTTAATGCCATTAATAATGCACGGTAATGTAAAAGAATCGGGATCAGGACACGTAGCTGGGGGTGGTGTCGGCTGTCGAATGGGAGATGGCACACCTAGAATAGACGCGCATTCATTAGTGAGCGTGATAGAGTACACCTCACCGCTCTTCACTTTCTTTACTAGGTCTTTAAAGAACTTCCTAAGTGGTGGTATAATCTCTACAGCGTCTGTCACTGGTATCTTGATTTCTGCAGTCTTAAGAACATTGTACCATTTCTTATACTGAGTGTCGTGATCCTTAGCTTTGCTCCTTGCAGCTTTTGGAAAAGGAATCCTAGGTACATAAGGTGCCAAGACAGGTTCAGGGGCTGTCTTGGGTGGCGGAGGAGGAGCAGGTGCTTCTTTTCCCTCTTCTGTGATATCTTCTATTTCTGGCATATCCATGGCAGCACTAGTATCAAGTATCATGTCAGGTTCCGGAGCTTTTGGATCAGTTGTTTGCTTGCCGCTCTTAGTGGTAATAGCTTGAGCGTGTTCACTCCTTATATCGGAGTCTGCTTGAAATGCTTCTGGGTTAAGGAGAGGATTGCTAGTAAAAAGTTTCGCCATATTGAGTACTGCATCTTATATCCTCTGGGTTTGAGCCTTTGTTCCTTGATTAAGTGCGGCTTGGGCTTTTAACTGAATGTCATGGTCGTCAAGTCGGCTCATGAACTGATCAAACTTCCTCTCATAGTCCATGTCCCTAGTATAGTACGGCTTAGCCTGAGACTGGTGTTGTCCTCCAATGAATCCCGGAGGTCTATAATAAGGATCTACTAATCGGTTGCTCTGCTTTCGTGGCACGTAGTTTCTGTAATCGGCATAGCCTTTCTGATTATTAGCGAAGCCCTGATCAATGAAGTTGATCTCTTCTGTAGACCAGACTTCTGCTGTACCAAAATTGAGGCAACTTCCGTCGTTATGAGCACATGATCCACACCATCCACAGTCAACCGAAAAGACGGTAGCCAATAGAGAGTCGAGAGGAATACCAGCTGCTTGCAGATGCTTCTGAACTTCTGCCTTGATCTGCTCTGCAACATTTATCTGACTCTGGCTCTGACTCTTGGTTCCTTCTATGTGCCTCTCCCAGTTTCTAGATTTTGAAGCACAGTCAGCAAAATGCAGAAGAGCATCCTGAGGAGTAAGAGCGGTGCAATCTCCGCCAGCTAGGGTGTTGACCCAGTTTGCAGATTCTTTGCGCATACCTCGAGTAAAGAATTTAGCCAGCTGCCTTTGTTCATACCCATGTTGAGGGCAGTCGAAGAGAAGAGACTGGAATTCATTCCAAGTGTCATACAGGCTTACATCCTCTCTCTGAGTGAACCTGGAGATGCGGTCCTTATAAGCGGTTGTCCTTGCGGGAGGAAAGTATTCCTCAACAAAATCTTGAGCTAATGCTTCCCAGTCAATGTAGTGACCTGGCGGTTTGCTGCTAAGCCATTGTTTAGCTGCACCTCTGAGAGAAAATGGGAAAGCTCGGAGATATAACACAGTCTTGTTGAGATTCCCAGACTTGGAGGTATCGTAGACAGCCAAAAAGTTGGTTATATGTGTGTAGGGGTTATCATCTGGTCTTCCCTCGAATTGTATGTCCCTAGAGATTAGCTCCAAGAGAGGAATTTGAATCTCATAGTCAGGATCATCGTCATTAGTAAGCACGGTGATGGGTGATCGGAGGGTAGATGCGCGCGGCTTACTATAATCCGCAACACTCTTAAGAGTAACCATTGTGGTGAAGGAAGATGGGACGGAAGTGAACTGCTTCTGTACCTGCTATAATCTACACGAGACAAAAACAAACACAACCGGTGTAAAATCGAAGTGTGATGGAAAATGAAAGATGGAAAGGTAGAAGAATAAAAATGCCAACTCTTCTTTCAACGAAATAGAAGAGATCCCCGGCAACGGCGCCAATTTAGTGAACGTGTCGTTGTGATGCGTTCAACCAAATAAACTACTAAAGCTAAGAAAAGGCTATAGCAGATCGTATTCCAGGGGTTTCCTCTACTTCCTTACTGAAAGGTGATGGCAATTTAATTCAAGTGCAAACACAAGTTATGCGTGGTGTGAGTTCCACGACTTCTATACTAAGAATGGAAAAATAAGTTGAAATGAGAAGTAAAGCGAAGAAAGATTGAAGATTGATTGATCGACTAGAAAGATGACAGACAAGCTCAGACTTCGAATCCCCCTTAGATCACCAAGGCAACAACAATCACAGACCAGCAATTTTCGATTCTAGTTCATTCAGTTCACAGACACCATCATAACTCCTGACCCTTAGGTTTAAGACTGGCGAACGTTCGCTCTATCCGATCTAGCTACCACGATTAATTAGCCGCCCGGGTACGGTCGCCTCTCGTAACGACTTAACTTAACTGGTGCAAATTCTAATGATTGATGAGTTACTCTAGCAATGGATCAACCCTAATCGGTTCCTACGAAAGGCACACTCCAATTATAAGGTTGATTGTTCGATTTGGTGTTTTTAAAGTAAGGCGAGCGTTCGCTTCTATCCTTAACTTAACAAGAATCTAATCTAGGTGGCCAAACCAGAAAAGAAACACAGAAAACGAAGAACAAATCAAACATGAAAGATGAAACTGAATGAATTTCGAATGTAATCACCGCCGATCCGTGACCGCTTTAAGCCCTGGGTCACTTAGGGTTCATCTAATCTAAGCTACATGAGTTTATCTACTCATATTCAATACATAAGAATCAAAGACAGACAAGAAATACATCTCAGGTAGGAAGACAGAGAAGAACTGTAAAACCTAATTTCGATGTTTCCTGGCAGCTCCAATCTGCTGGATTTTCAACTCCTGGCACTGGTTCTCCGAGATGGATGGATGGCGTCACGATCCGTTCCTGCTCCTCAAACTCTATCTACTCGCCCTGTCTCTCTCTCTGTCGTCGTTTGTGTGTGTGTTCAGTTGTAAAAAGTGATCTCCTGATATTAGCCGCCGAGTTCTCTATTTATATCAACCCGAGATTTTCTGATTTCAACTGGTATTTTCGCCGAAAATAATAGAGTAATTTCGGCGAAAACATCTTCATACTCGGGGCAGTGGATTCCTTCTTACATTTTCGGTGAAAACCCTAGGGTATTTTCGCTTAAAATACTTGTGTAAATGAGGCAGGCGTTTTCTTTGACTTGAGTGATGACTCCGGTTGATTTATGTGTGATTCTTCGGGGTTCCAACGTCTAAGACACGTCCTTGGCTCCCGTATTCGATGGCAAAAAAAACCTGTGCTAACATAAAAACACTAGAAAACCATCAAATAGACCCGAAACGGGCCAAGGTAACACAAATGGCACGAAATAGGGCAATCGATTGAATATTCGTTATTCTACCCTAAAAACCATGTCTTAAGCAAAGAAATGTCGCTTAAATGAGGCTGATAATCATGTCAAATCGAGTGTCATCACTGACGCAAGCAGATCTCTTGATTTCTAGACTTTATAAAGCAAAATATTTTCACTCGACAAACTTTCTAAAGGCGAAGAAATGTTCTCGCCCGTCTCATGGTTGGCAGTGAATTATACAAGGACGAGACCTTTTAATACCAGGGCTGCTACTTCAGCTAGGCTCCCATTCGAGGATGTCCATCTTCAAAAGAGCTTGGATCCTAGGTAGCTCAAGGCCAAATGTTGCCGACGAGTCGGGTGCCCGAGGCTCAAATTCAACACCTGCAAATTTCATCCTTAATTCTTGAAGGAATGTGGAACGTTTCGTACTACATGACCTGTTTGAGGCAGACTCAGTGCAAGCAATCCTACACATACCCTTCCAATCACTCCCAGGAGGACAAAACGGTCTGGTTTTTCTTAGCCAGTGGTCAATACTCCACCTCATTTGGTTATGCCTTTGCTATACGATCTAGGCCTTCAAAAGATCTAACTTGTGTTGTAACACCGATGGATCCATCGGTATGGCGAGCGGTGTGGTCCCTCAGAATACAACCAAAACTTAGGTTCTTCTTCTAGCGCCTATGTCACCGAATACTTCCAACTGTTGAGGGACTCAACAGGCGAGGAATGGAACCCCACCTTATGCCCAGTCTGCCTACATCAAGACAAAACCATAGAGCACATTCTGTTCAAGTGCATTGTGACACGTCGTTTCTTTGCAACAACTACGCTAGACCTTAATGTTATTCCTTATTCGCACCCAGCAATAGGGTGGCGGTGGATCTTGTCTACTTTCCCCAAAGATGCTAGTCTTTGGATCTTGGCGTGGTGGCGTCTCTGGAAGTTAAGGAACTTGGTGGTTTTTGAAAAGTTTCAAACCGCAATTCATGCCCTCCACAGACAGTTCACCTTCGACCGAGATAAACTCTCCCTGCTCCCCCATCCAGCCCCCAGCTGCTGCCCCGCCCCACCTTTTGGATTCCTCCGCAGCATCCTAGGTGCAAGATCAATGTAGATGGCGCAATCGCTCTAGGTTCGGGAGGTGCAGTTGGCTTGGTGGTTAGAAACTCTTCAGGAAGGCTCCTCTTCACGACAGGTATTTCTTATCCTGGACTGACCAATCCTTTCATTTTGGAGATGTTGGCTGTCAGGGATGCTTGTTATCTTTTCCACTCTATGAGTTGGGCGACGGTCGACATTGAGGGTGACGCAACTCAAGTCCAACTCTCAATCTCAAACCGGCCAATTTGTTGTCGCGATGGTGGTGCCCTTGTGTTGGATATCTGGAATTTCCTGGACACTCTACCTCAAGTCAGACTTCAGACTATTCCCCATCAGTCTAACACGGCAGCCCATTGTGTGGCGTGCCATGGTCTTAGATGTCTCCCAAGCTAAGGAGTGGTTAACCTTACGACTTGAGCAGACACTTAATGTTTTCTTGTGTATGGTTATCTTCTCTTCTCCTGCGGGAGTTATCTCTAAAAAAAACTAAATGGAAGTTGCCACAGTCAGAAAGCATAAAATGTTTTCTCATACGAGATACATTAATAGCAGTTCATATAGAGGAACCAAGGATCCATTGTAGTCTAATAAACCAAATCAATGCCAACCATTAGATTATAGGGTTTCAGATGTGTGATAAAATCTTACCTTCTCACCCATTAATTAAAACAATCTATGTTTCTAATCAACCGAAACTCCTCGCCTCCTTTTATCTCCAGCCAGCCAATAATTGAAATACAATTTCCACCACACAAAAATCTCAAAGCGCTGCAAAATCTAAATTGAAGTCATTGTAAATCTTGAATCGATGGGTAATACCGCTAACGCATTGTCTTCTCTGACGTCCTTCCTCCTCTGATGATGTTGCTCTAAACAACCACTTGACGCGGACCTCCCTTTAAATCTCTTTTCATCCTAATTTTTGATGGAGCTCCGACTTGCCATCCGTTCATCCTAATAGAACACAATAAGCAGTGAGTTTTGAGTGTTTGACCAAGAACACAATAAGCAAATAACAAACCCTAAACAACAACACATCATATCTATTGTCTTCATGTAAAAAACAACAACAAATGACAAATCACATATTATATTAAAAAAATCATTAATCATCAATAGACAACAAAACATGGCATATTTGATGTACATAAAAACATTACAAAGTTTGTGTTTGACTGATGAACCCGTCGTTGTGCTGGTTCAAACAAATAACTAACAAAGCTAACAAAAGCTAGGGTAGATCGTATTCCACGGGCCTTCTAATGATCGACTACTCAAACAAGCTAGCAAATTACTCTGATTAAACACTTCGTGCGTGGTGTGAGTTCCACGACTTCTAATTCTAAGAAATGCAGAGAAATTAAAAATTGAAACTAAAAACAGATTGGAAATTAGGGTTGAAAACAGAGATGACAGATGAACTTAGACTTCGAATCCCCCTTCGTTCACCAGAGCATAGTGATATGACCCAACCTGATATGACCCAACCCGACTGCCCAAGTATCCGTAAGTACTCATACACTCCACCAGGGTCACCCGTCCAAGGAAGAACCTTAGGGCCCTACAAGAAGCGAATAGAGCCAAGGGAAGGCCACCTACAAGACCCCAAGCCCAGGTATGAGATAAGATACAGGCTAAGGCCACCCTCTACAGGTAGGAAAGCTCCGAAGGAAGAAATGCCACACCAAGCCATGTTGCTGGCCGAGTGTGGAAACCCTAGAGCTGAAGGAAAGCCCCGGCCGGATCCTAACCTCCTCTCCAAGGACCCTGAAGATGAAGCACACTCCAGAGACCCTCTAGAGGAATTCCTGGAGTATAGGAGCAAGAGAGCTCAAGAGTACCTGGCCAAGAAGGGATGGCTACCTAAGACCGACCCGGCGCCAAGTCCTGAGGAGAATTGGAGCACCTGGTTCCAAGGCACCACCCCTGGCCCGACCCTAGCCCATGAGAGTCACATATGGAGTTATCTGAGGCGATGCCCGAAGCTAGGAGAGGAAGCCCCGAGCAGAAATGAAGAAGTTCCCAAACCGGCCCCGGCCCGCGCCCTAGACCAAGAGCCGGGCCGATCGGGATTATTTTATGGGAATGGACGCCGTGCGGACCAAGCCTTTTGGCAAGGCCCTAGTCCTTGGACCAGCCCGGAGCATCAGGCCCCAAGGCCCGACGAAGGCCCGCCATTGAAGAAGAAGAAGCCCGGAGCCGAGCAAAGGCCCCGCCCGAAGACCGGCTGCCCGCCGAGTCCTAGTCCCGCCCGGACTAGGAAACCCTAAAACCGCCGGTTTAGGGTTTTAAGAGTTTTATTCCTATTTTGAGTTGGATTCTTGGATTTAAAGACTATTTAATTGTTTTTCCTTTTTAGTAGGACTTGTCTAGGGGTTTTAGGAGTCTTTTAAGGAGAAGGACTCTTTATTTTATTATTATTTAGAAGTAGTGTTTAGGGAGGAGAGCTTGTTCCCTCACCTATATATAGAGGCCGCCTGATGCGAACCGCCTCCTCACTGAAGGGATCGGCTTCAACACCCAAAACTATATTACCAGCTTCACGAATCCTAACCTTTGAAACCGCGGAGGAATACTTGAAATCCACTAAGTATAGACTTAGGAACCCCAAGGTATTCAGTCGAATTGGTGCCACAACAAAGGGTGATAACCTTCGATGATAAACCAAACCATAAGCTAAGCAACAACGAGCAAAGACTTGAAGGAAAAGAACAAAGTTCTGAAATTTCAATTTATGACTTAACGTGTCTTACAATGAGGCCGAAGCCTCTTATTTATAGGGGAGGAAGGGAGAACAGGCTCTCCTTTTCCTCCTATGAATTAGCTAATAAACTAATAAAGAAATAAAAAAATAAGGACTGAAACTCGTAGCCTTGTTCACCAAGGAAAAGAGTTCTTCCTAAACAAAAACACTAAAAGGCAAAGCTGGAAATTCCTAAAAAACAGCTAAACGGGTTCTGGAAGATTCAGCCAAATAAATAGCAAATAAATTCGGAAAATTAAGCCCTTTGGCAGATCACTAGTAGACTTCATGGGCTTCAACTTTCATGTTGGACATCAGTCCAAATTCTGCCTCCAAGTAGCCCATATTCGTCAATCCTTGTCAGACTAGGAATCTGTCCAAAACCGGGAAATCCTAGCTTGATTAGGATTCCGTGTTCGGATGTATTTTGGCATCTTCTCTTCATTTCCCGTGTTCACCATGGTCAAGCATCCTTCCTTGGATCAGGCTCAGGTGGTGTCCTGATCACAGCTCCTGTCATGTGCAGCCTCGGATCAGCATCCGGGCTCCTCTCCTTGATGCTCCACCCATGCTTCACCCTTACTTCATCCAACTGTATCTCCTTCAATTCTCCTCCAAATTGAGCTCCGTTTGTTGGAGAGTGTTCCTGGGGATTCAAGCTATCCAGGACAGTTGGAATTTCCCAAAAGGCACGGGCCAATTGTTGGCTGGGCCAAAAGTGCTTCTCTGTGGCATCCGGGCACGGGCTCGGCTCGGGCTTCGGGCTTAGCTCTCGGCCTTCTTCAATTCTGTCCAGGCCTTTTGAGTTCTGCTTCGAGCAGCTCTTCAATAATGTCCACAGGAGGCTTTCAGGGGTGGTGAATGGTCCAGGGCTCGTGACAATTGGTCTTGAGCTCCATTTGAGCACCTGGGCTCGTCCGGGGCTCGTTCCGGGGTCAATCTTCGGGCCTCACGCTTTTCTGGCCAGGCACTCTTGGGTTCTTTGTTTCATGTGCTCTAAGAATGTCTCTGGAGGATCCCAGGAGTGGTCAGTACCTTCAGGGCTCGTGGGAATCACGTCAGGGCCTAGTGGTGGCCCTCGGCTCGGGGCTGGACTTGGCCCTAGGCTTGGTCGGGTGGCCCGGATCACGTCACCGCCGGCCTCCCTTTGTACTTACAACTTTTATGAAATAAACCCCCTTTGATAGAACTTTGTTCTGAAACCCTTGTTGTATCTGCATGTTGCGATACTGAAGGATCGACTTATCATCAAGAGCATCCATCTCTTGGTGTGGCGTCTTCGACTGGACACTTCTGGTTCCCGGCTGTTATATAGCTGACGGGTCAAAGTACTATTCCGCCCCGGTTCCCGAAGGTTTCTACCTCGTTGCACGTTCCAACTTGCGGTGTTCAAGGGTCGTCTGCCCACGGTTGCAGCGGTTCACATCACATAGGCAATCAACAAATCAGCGGATTTCAGTTCTCATTCAATCAATTCTAAGACACCACCATAACTCCTAACCCTTAGGTGTAAGACCGGCGAACGTTCGCTCTATCCGTTCTAGCTACCAAGATTAATTAGCCGCCCGGGTATGGTCGCCTCTCGCAATGACTTAACTTAACTGGTGGAATTACTAACGATTTATGAGTTACTCTTGCAGTGGATTAACCCTAACCGGTTCCTACGAAAGGCACACTCCAATTATAAGGTTAATTGTTCAATTTGATGTTTTAAAGTAAGGCGAGCGTTCGCTTCTATCCTTAGCTTAACAAGAATCTAATCTAGGTGATCAATCCAGACAAGAAACATGAACAATGAAGAACAAATCAAACATGAAAGAGAAACTGATTGAACTTTGAATCTAATCACCGCCGATCCGTGACCGCTTTAAAGCCCTGGGTCACTTAGGGTTCATCTAGTCTAAGCTCTAAGAGTTTAGCTACTCATGTTCATCACAAAAGAATCAAAGACAAAGATAGAGTTCATCATCCAAAGGAAGAACAGAAAAGTATCTGAAAAACCTAATTTAGACGACTCCGGCAGAACTTCGATCTTCCGGTAGACTGCAATCCTAGCTCCGAGTCCTCGAGATGGAAGGGATGGTGTCACGATCTCTTTCCGGCTTTTCGAACTCTAAACTCTCCTTCAGAACTCTTGAGAATCCTTGAAGTATTTGGTATTAGTTGGAAATTATGATTATGAAAAGTATATTTTGATTTGGGCCGCCGGTTAAGTATTTAAACTAAACCCTAATACCGCCGGATTTTAACTGAGATTTTCGGCGAAAATGTGAAGGAATTTTTGCCGAAAATTCCTTTACAAAATAGGTTGTCCGCCGTCTGAATTCTCCTGTGTTTTTCGGACCGATGGTTTTCGGCGAAAACTTCATATTTTTGCCGAAAACTTCTTTGGTTGAGCTCCAGTGGATTTGTTCATTTATTTTCGCTGAAAACCCAAGGTGTTTTCGCCAAAAATTCCTTTGTAATATGAGGCAAGATTTGGTTTGATTTGGTTGGCTCCTTGGATCGATTCCGGTGCAATTCCTCGAGGTTCCAACGCCATAGACACGTCCTTGGCTACTTATTTGACGGCAAAAACCTGTGCTGCCATAGAAACACTAGAAAACCATCAAATAGACCTGAAATGGGCCAAGGTAACACAAATGGCACGAGATAGGGCAATTGATTGAATATTCGTTATTCTACCCTAAAAACCATGTCTTAAGCAAGGAAATGTCGCTTAAATAAGGCTAATAATCACGTCAAATCGAGTGTCATCAAAATATCCCACACTTTCATTCAAAAAAAAATCCCACACTTAAGCTTTTGCTTGTCCTCAAGCAAACTGAATAGAAACGCTCATGTTCACAAATGATAAGATCGATTAAATTGGAGCTCAATCAAACACAATGAATTATTAGACAGATAGATCCTAGAATAAGAAACCTAATGATGTGACTTTATTTAGTGCACTTTGAGCCTATGATTGACCTATGAAATGCCCGTGTTTGATCGTGAGATGCCATGCTCTGTAGGCTTTTATTGATATTTTGCGCAAAGTGTCCATTTGTTGTTCGGTTGCCACTTTGGAGCCAAATTCACGGCCTATTGGTGTGACCTCTGTGCATTTTCAGGTTATGGCATCGAAGTACGGATGACAAGGAGTCCATAAGACCAAACGAAAGCCAAATCGGAGCTCGGATGAGGGAGAAACGAGCGAAGCAGAATTGCGGTCTGTGCAGATTTTAGGGTACACGACGTGTAGTTATACACGACGTGTAGTTATACACGACGTGTAGTTCTACACGACGTGTAGTTCTACACGACGTGTATGCTCAGCAGATTTCTATATATTGACGATTTGTGGAGCTAAAAGGGAATTCTATCATCTCTCTTGAACCCCAAACACATACCTACGACCCCATAAACCCTAGGACTCATTTCTGGAGCTAAGTGGAGCTAATTGGAGCAATTGGAGCTTGGATTGAAGTCAACAAACCTTGGGAGAGGAGCTTACAAGTGGAGATTTGAAGATTGATTCAAGGATCCACTCCATGGTGTTCTTGGTGATCAATTTCCCTTCTTTTTTCCTTACTCCCTTGGCCATGTGTGGCTAAGTTCCTAGGTTCATCTTGGATGGGTAGATTAGTTGTGCTATGATAGAGGGTTGATTGTATAAAACTTGCCATGATTGATCTTGGTTGTATGAGGATGATTCCTAGACTTGTTCTTAATGCCATTTTATGCCATGTTTTGCCATGTTTACTTGATTTGGTCCATTCAATGTGATTTGATGCATGAGAGTGCTTGGATTGCATAGATTGTAGGTCTAGGGATTGAAGTGAGTGTGTTCTAAGAGATTAAATCATCTTGTTTCAACCATTTTCACTTGATTTCTCTCTTGGGCATTTTATCGAACACTTGGTGTGCATGTGGATTTTCATTCAATTGTGTTTGAAAAGGCTTTTTGGTGAATCTCTTATTGTTAGGGCATTGATATGAGAGTGTTGTGCCTAGCCTTGTGGTCTTAGAGTCTTAAGAGAGGGTCTTGTGTCTTGGCATTTCATCAAACACTTAGAATGCATCCCTTTTCACGTAGCTTGAGAGCGAGAGCCTAAGTTGAGTGGTATTAGGATAGGGATTTGGTGCTACGAGAGTGCATTGAGTCTATAGAAGTGAAATGCATGGTCATCCGAATGCAAACTCGATCTTGATTGGCTTGTTTGTTCAATTAGTCCTCTTGAGCATGATGAAACTACCCACCAAGAGAACCCCTTTGTCTTTGATTTGAACCACCTTTCTCTCTTGTTTAATCTTTGTTAGTATTGCTTTTCTTTGCCTTTGTTCTGAATTTCTTAATCAAACCAAACCAATTTCAAAAGTCTAGACCGTCCATGAGAAGTGTGAGTATTGGTTTATGAGAGGACCCCGTGGAATACAACCTTGGTAAAATCCTTTTATCAAGTTTTTGGCGCCGTTGCCGGGGAATCTCTCATTCCTTTGAAAGCACTTAGTAGTGGACCGATCTATTCACTTCCTTCCATTCTCCTTTTTGCTTCCTTGTTGCTATTTGTTTACTTTGTTATCCCGCATCGTTGTATTACTCGGGTGTGTTTGTTGTGCTTGTTTGCAGGAGATTTGGGTTAGTGCATGAGGCGTTCAGCTCGTCTTCAAGCACGAATCCAAGGACTAGAACAAGTGCTCGATTCACCTACCACTTCCCCACCTCCTACAGCTGAAGAAGAAGAAGTTGATCACATCTCACACCACACTATGTCTCATCACGAGGACGAAGATAACCATTCGGAACATTCATATCGCACCAATGAAGACGATCAATCGCAAAGGGGTGCGAGGCGCACACTTACTGATTATGCTCGCCCAACCCTTGAAGGGGCAGCCTCGAGCATCGTGCAAAGACCAGTGAATGCAAGAAATTTCAAGCTAAAGCCTAATATGATTCAGATGGTACAGAACGGAGTGGTGTTCAACGCTATAGACGGAGAGTGCCCATCTAGACATTTGAAAGACTTCCTAGAGATATGCGATACGGTGAAGAACGATCAAGTTCACCCGGATTGTGTGCGACTCCGACTCTTGCCCTTCTCCCTCAAAGGTAGAGCCAAGTCTTGGTTGGAGAACCAACGCAGTAGAACATTCACTACATAGGAGGGACTAGCCGAAGCCTTCCTCGAGGAGTTCTTTCCCCCTTATATGACGGATGCAATCCGAGATCGTATCAACCACTTCACACAACACAAGGAGAGCTCTTCCATGAGACTTGGAATAGGTTCCAAACCCTTCTTCGGTCTTGTCCTCATCACAACTTCGCCAAATGGAGCTTGGCGGATATCTTTGATAGGTCCCTTGATTTTGAGAATACAAGGATGATCAACCAAGCCGCCGGAGGTGATCTAAGGATGCTCACTCCAGAAGATGCTCCAGAACTCTTTCCGGAGATGGCCAACAAGACAAGGAGTTGGTCTTGACAATAACCTCCAAGGTCCAAGTATGGGAGCGACACTCACTACGACTCTAGAGCTATAAGTGTTGATGCACCAAAGGATTCGTCTAGCTATGGGAAGAAGCCTAAGTTACCGGGGCACCGAGATGAAGATGACCCTATGTTTGCGCTCCTCATGTCGAAGATCGATGCCATGGCATCTCAGGTAAGTAACCTGAGTATGCCTAAGCATCCCTCTAAGGTTCCATCATCACATGTGGGTAATCCCCCAGTGGCTTCAATATATTGTTGTGAATGTTGTGGTGGTCAGGGCCACGATGTCAGTGCTTGCCCTTCCGCCACTCCTGAGCTTGGCCAAGGCGACCACAATGAGGAGGTAAGCTTCGCACAAGGTCAAGGATTCCATGGTAATTTCAGCCCCCAAGGTAACTATCAATGTACCTATAATCGACCTTGGAACCAAGGTGGTGGGTACAACAAGTCTAACCAAGGGTACCAAGGCCAAGGGAGTCAAGGTAGTGGTTATAACAAGGGTTACAACCAAGGAAATCAAGGAGGATTCCAAGCTTATAGAGGGTATCAAGGCAAGCAATGGACTCAAGGAAGTAACCAGAACCAAGGTAGTCAATGGACTCAAAGAGGTCACCAAGGTCAAGGGAACCAAGGGGGAAATCAATGGAATCAAAGTGGACATCCAAATCAAAGTCCCCAAGGTCCTACCCCGCTGGGAATGTACAATCTTAGAGGTGATGGACCACCCGGATTCAACAAACCACCTCACAACAAAGAGGGCGGTTCTTCAATATCGCAAGAGGACACCAACGCGGCAATGATTCAACTTATAGAAAATCAACAGGCTTCAATTGCAAATTTGGAGAATCAAATGGGTCATATTGCTAAAACACTCTCGAAGTGACCCTCGGGCACTCTACCTTCCAACACCGAGGTCAACCCCAAGGTTCCCGAGGAGCTTATGATGGTAACATTGAGGAGTGGTAAGCAAATCCAAGATGCCACACCTAAGGTGGTAAGTGCTCAAGATGATGATTTTGTTTTGGTGGAAGATGTTGACTCCGATGATGATACGGATAAGATTGAAGTTAAAGATAAAGGAGCCAAGGCTAAAGAAGCTTCTAAGATGACCAATAAGGTTGGTTCTCAAGAGGCTACGACGAGTGCTACTCCGGTCTCTCCTCCCGCACCGGTTGTACCTCCGTACAAGCCTAAGCCACCTTATCCTTCTTCGCTTGAAGCTGGATTCCATGGAAAAGGAGTTCAAAAGGTTTGTTGAGATTCTTGACAAGGTGCAATTTACAATGCCTTTTGGGGAAGCAATTACAAAGATGCCTCAATATGCAAAGTTCATGAAAGAGATCTTCACCAACAAACGCAAGCTTACGGATGTGACTTCGGCAAAGCTCAACGAACAATGCTCTGCCATTCTCTCTAAGAGGACACCAAAAAAGCTTAAGGATCCAGGTAGCTTTACTATTCCTTGCACTATTGGTGAACATGCAATAAGTAGAGGCTTAGCCGATTTGGGTGCTAGTATCAATGTTATGCCATATTGCATGTTTAAGAAGTTAGACTTAGGGAAACTAAAACCAACTCAAATGAATGTTCAATTAGTGGATAAATCTGTGACATCCCCTCATGGTATTGTCGAAGATGTGTTGGTTAAGGTTGGTGCTTTTGAATTCCTTGTGGATTTTGTTATTCTAGATGCTATGGGTGGTACCGATGTGCCTTTGATTCTAGGACGACCCTTCTTAGCGACCTCTCGTGCTTTGATTGATGTCTATGGTGGTAGACTTACACTTAGAGTCGATAATGAATGCATGATCTTTAACCGTTCCGATGGCATAGAGTTCACTTTGTTTTTGCGAGACACCATGATCCTAAGAGTCCAAATTATCTTGCTTCGGCTACTAATAGCACTAACCTTGTCCGTCATAGTCCTGCGGAGTTGTTTGCTCTTAGTGATGTGCAGGAGAAAAAGATGAAGTAAAGGAGGCTCCACCTTTCGTGCTTCCAAAGACTCCACCTAAGGCTAAGAAGAAAGGTGTGGAGAAACCACCCGGGAAGGGCAAGGAAGCCGCACCGATGGGTGAGACTAGCAAGACTAAGAAGCCACCCGATGAGAGAATTCACTCCAAGTGGTTTGGCCCCTTCTCCATTGCTCACACTTCATCTCCCGAAGTCGGAAAGGTTCAATTCAAGTTCCGTGTGCCATGCGAAGGTAATGACTTCGACTTCAAAGAGGTAATGAGTTGGGATGGTTTTACTTAGCTAGTCCGTGTGCTTCGTCGAGCTTACGATGTTAAACAAGCGCTTCTCGGGAGGCAACCTGAGTGTTTTCTCGTTGTTTTCACCTTATTTTTGTGTGTGTTTGTGTGTGTGTTCTTGTTTACTTTGGAGTCTTTGAGGTTTAGAGGTGGTTCTTGGTCTATAATGCTGTGGGAAATTGGTTTTGTTCAGGTCTAGGACCCTTACTACAACAAAATGGCCCAACAGTGGCGGTTTTTTTCCCCCACAGTGGAGGTTATAACCGCCACTGTTGAATATATAGTGGCGGTTGCACAACCGCCACTGTTGAAAGGCGAAACCGCCACAAAAACGTCCGACACAAACAACATATAGTGGCGGTTAAAACCACCACTATTGATTATTAATTTTTCAAAAAAAAAAAAAATAACTTCGTCCGAAACGGAGTCGGACGTTTACTGTCTCCGATCGTGTTCCCCTTCGTCCATTTCCGTTCACCCTCCGACCGCCATCGCCGTTGACAACGACGGCCTGCTCCTGTTCTGACCATTTACCGTCTCCGGTCGCCGGCCTCTCTTTGGCCTTGGATCCATTATTGTTGTTATTATACACAGCCTAACCATTCCCTTGTTGATTTAGGGTTTCGGTTCCTGAATCCATAACAATAGAACACGAACAGAAAGAAGAATAAAATTACTATTGAGATCAGTACGAAATCATAATAGAAAAGAGAAAGGATCTTACGGCGGCAGCGCTCCTCCTCAATCAATCGCCTTCTTAGCCTCGGCGGCGGTGGCCTTTTTCTTCTCCAAGGCTTCGGCGGCCTTCTTAGCCTCGGCGGTGGCGGCGGCTTCCATAGAGGCGGCGGTGGAAGCGACCATGTTGTCGACAAAGGGAGTTAAAGAAGGGTTTTTCGTTGGGTTCAGTGGTGGGTTGTGGGAGAAGAGTGAGAACAACAAATGAACAAGGAGAAAGAAGAAGAAGGAGCCACGCTGGCGATCCGCCTCGATCTTGCAATTTTGAAATGGCTTAGTGGCGGTTTTAACCGCCACTAATTAATAAATATTTAGTGCCGGTTAAAACCGCCACTATACAACCGCCATAGTGTATATTATTTATTGGCGGTTGTACAACCGCCAATAGTAAATCCGACCCAAAACTCAGTTTTTGTTGTAGTGCCTTTGGTGTTTGGAGTTGTTTGGGAAGTTTGGAAAAAAGTGCATTTTTGTGAAGGGGACTACACGTCGTGTAGTAATACACGTCGTGTAGTAGTACACGTCGTGTAGTAGTACACATCGTGTAGAAGTACACGTCGTGTAGAAGTACACGTCATGTAGAAGTACACGTCGTGTACTTCTCACCCCTTCTCAAAACAATCCTTCTGTCCAAAAAAGAGGCTTATTTTTACATGTCGTGTGTAACCACACGTCGTGTAGTTATACACGTCGTGTACATATACACGTCGTGTATCCTGGTTGAGTCAATTTTCGGTTTGAGTCGTGGTTGGTCTTTGGTTTTTCCTTGTTTTGGTTTGACTTGGTTTTGATTTCCACCGACCAATCACCTCACCCAACCAACCCACTCACCCAACCCACCCGAACCGACTGACCAGCCTACCAACCCTGACCCAGCAAGCCACCCGACCCACTCACCTCCCCAACCCACCCACCCAACTGATGACACTCGATTTGACGTGATTATCAGCCTCATTTAAGTGACATTTCTTTGCTTAAGACATGGTTTTTAGGGTAGAATAACGAATATTCAATCGATTGCCCTATCTCGTGCCATTTGTGTTACCTTGGCCCGTTTCGGGTCTATTTGATGGTTTTCTAGTGTTTTTATGTTAGCACAGGTTTTTGCCATCGAATAAGTAACCAAGGACGTGTCTAAAGCATTGGAATCTCGAAGGATTGCACTGGGATCGATCAAAGGAGTTAATCAAAGTTCAGAAAATTCTTGCCCGGTTTACAAAGGGATTTTTCGCCGAAAATACCTAGTATTTTCGGCGAAAATATGTTCACAAATCGGCTATTAGCAGCTGAAGGAATTTTCGGCGAAAGGATTAAGTTTTCGAGCCGAGAAGGAAGTTCAGGAGAATCAGCCGGCGGACCCTTCATTTGCAAAGGAATTTTCGCCAAAAATTCCTCAATAATTTCGGTGAAAATAATAGAAGAAATTCGGCTGATTAGGGTTAAGTATAAATACTTAACCCGGCGGCCCAAAAGAAACAACAAAAATATACAATCATAATATACTTTTCGAGATCAGAATTTGAAGAATTCTCTGAAGTTCTGGAGTGAAGAGTTAGAGTTCGAAGAGCCGGAAAGAGATCGTGATGCCATCCCTTCCACCTCGGAGAATTGGAGCTAGGAGTGCGGTTTACGGAAGATCGAAGTCTGTCAGAGTCGTCTAAATTAGGTTTTTCAGATTCTTTTCTGTTCTTCCTCTGGACGATGAACTCTTTCTTTGTCTTAGATTCTTTTGTGATAAACATGAGTAGCTAAACTCGTTAGAGCTTAGACTAGATGAACCCTAAGTGACCCAGGGCTTTAAAGCGGTCACGGATCGGCGGTGATTAGATTCGAAATTCAATCAATTCTCTTTCATGTTTGATTTGTTCTTCATTGTTCATGTTTCTTGTCTGGATTGATCACCTAGATTAGATTCTTGTTAAGCTAAGGATAGAAGCGAACGCTCGCCTTACTTTAGAACATTGAATTGAACAATTAACCTTATAATTGGAGCGTGCCTTTCGTAGGAACCGGTTAGGGTTAATCCACTGCAAGAGTAACTCATAAATCGTTAGTAATTGCACCAGTTAATTAAGTCATTACGAGAGGCGACCGTACCCGGGCGGCTAGTTAATCGTGGTAGTCAGAACAGATAGAGCGAACGTTCGCCGGTCTTAAACCTAAGGGTAAGGAGTTATGGTGGTGTCTTAGTAATTGATTGAATGAGAATCGAAATCCGCTAATTTGTTGATTGCCAATGCTCTGGGGAACGAATGGGGATTCAAAGTCTAAGTTCGTCTGTCATCCTTGTTTTCAACCCTAATTTCCAATCTGCTTTAGTTTAATTTTTAATTTTCTCCGCATTTCTTAGAGTTAGAAGTCGTGGAACTCACACCACGCACGAAGTGTTTACATTCGAGTATTTTGCTAGTTTTGAAGTAGTCAATCTTAGAAGATCCTCGGAATACGATCTACCCTAGCTTTTATTAGCTTTGTTAGTTATTTGTTTGAACCCTCAACGACAGGTTCACCAAATTGGCGTCGTTGCCGGGGACTTCTTTTGATTGTTTGAAAGAAGAACTGGCAATTTACTCTTCTACTTTCCATCTTTCACTTTTCCATCCACTTCGATTTTACACTGGTTTTGTTTGTCTTTGTTATCTGTAGGTTTACAGATGTATGCCTCAACGTCCTTGGACTCGCTCTCAAACCGAACAGGCTAAGAGTGCAGAGAGACCAGGCAGTTCTGCTCCACCTGTACGATCACAGATTTTGAAGAGAGGCAGATCCAATCCACCCGTCACTCCGATCAAGATCGAGGAACTGAAGGAGAGTTCCTCATCTCCGTCTTCACCGTCATCTTCATCCGCTTCATACACCGCATCACTCTCACCTCCTCCATCTCCTACCATGGACGATCAGTTACCACCACCACCAAATGGAGAACTACCGTCGCCGCCACCACCTGCACAGAAAAGTCTAGCTGACTATAACAAGCCGAGCGCGACTAGCGTTCGATCTGCCATTGCCGTTCCACGCATTGAAGGAGATCCTGACTATGAGATCAAGATTCCATTCTTGACTATGATCTCTAGGGATTTACAGTTTGAAGGCAGGCCCCTAGACAAATCCGTGCACTCATCTTGCAGACTTCCTTGATCTCTGCAGTACTTTCAAGAACGGAAACCTCGACAAAAATACTCTTTGTCTGAGAGCTTTCCCGTTCTCTTTGAAAGGCCCTGCTAAGAGGTGGCTTACTGGCAAACCTCCTGGCTATTACACTGATTGGGATACTCTGGCTCAGGACTTCGTTGAAGAATACTTCCCGCCAGCCAGAACAACTGCCATCAAGGACAGCATTGCCAGATTCTCCCAGAAAGAAGGAGAAAGCTTATATGATACTTGGAATCGATTCCAAGAACTTCCCTACAACTGTCAGCATCATGGTTTCGAGCAGAGGCAGTTAGCTGAAATCTTTGCTTGAGGACTTCGAGAAGAATCTGCCAAGTGGGTCAATTCTCTAGCTGAAGGGGATTGCACTACACTCACACCTGAAGCTGCTCTTCTTCACTTCGCAAACTGTGCTTCCAAGTCAAGGAACTGGGAACGACAATCTGAAGGATCAAGGAGCAAGCTCGATCTCGAAGCTACTATCAAGGTAGAGGTAGAGAAGCATTTGAAGAAGTCTACGACACCGATCAAGCCGCCGGCAGCCTCTGTCTACGTTGCCGATTGCGAGTGGTGTGGAGCTTGTGCACATAACGGAGGCCGTTGTCAGAACTTTGGTAAGGTAGAAGTCTGGTCTGCCGAAGAGGTAAATTTCATTCAACAAGGCTTCGTTAATAATCAGAATGGTTATGCTGGCTACCGTAACTTCAGGTAGCAAGGGAACTATCAAGACAGACCTGACTACAATAATGGCGCCAACCATAACCAGAACCAGAATAACCGCCCAGCTGGTCCAGCTCAGGATCAGAAACCTAACCATCCGCCGGCAGGTGTCTACCAGCCGCCGCATCGCAATCCGGGTAATTATGGAACTGCTCCTGGCAATCGCCAGAATCAATATCGTAATAATACCTATCCAGGGCAGCAACATCACAGAGAGAACAATGTTAGTGTCCTGGATAAGAAGCTCAGCCAGATCATCACCAGACTTGATGATCACAACAGTTAATTCAAGGCTCAAGCTCTTCTCAATCAAGAACAGATAGCATCCGGACAAAGAATTGAGCAAGCCGTGAACAACATCTCAAGCATGCTAGCATCTGGTCGACCATTTAGCCAACTTCCAAGCCAGACAGAGCCGAATTCGAGAAAGGAGCAAGCCAAGATGGTAACCGCTCGGAAACTTCCAAACTTAATTGCTGATGCTTGTTCTGTCTTACGCAGGATCGCTGAAACTCCAAAGAAGAACAGAAACCGGCGCCTAAGGAGGATGATCCCCCTCTTGTACCGTATGTCGTGAAGCCTCCTTTTCCTAGAGCATTGCTGCCAAATGCAAGGATCGAGACTAGCATGAAGGGGAATAAAGAAGGATATCCTGACATTCGTATCAAGAAACCTGCCTCTCCATATCCAGCTAAGTGCTCTGATCCTGGTTCTTTTACTTTACCTTTGGTTATTAACGATGTTGAGATTGAGCGTTGTTTGGTTGATCTTGGTGCGTCTGTTAATGTTATGCCTATGAGCCTGTTTGAAAAGTTGAACCTAGGAGAACTTGAACCGCCTAGTATGCAACTTGCCTTTGCTGATAGATCACTTAAAACTCCTAGAGGAGAAATAAAAGATGTTGTTACTAAATGTGATCCGTTCACGTTCTTAGCTGACTATGTGATTATGGATACTAGTACAGATGATTCTACCATTCTCATAGGTCGACCTTTCATGGCTACTACTGGAATGAATATTAACGTTCCAAATGTTCTTTGACTCTAAGGGTTGGTAAAGAAATGGAAACTTTCTGTCTTAAAGATGGCATGAAATATAGTCCCGAAGAATGAAGAATGTCATTACTTAGCTGTTGAAACCGTGGAGTTGACTCTGGTCAACTCCGTCACTAATATCTCTTCTAGTGTGCCTAGATCTGTTGTTACTGCAGGTGCTGGACAGGTTACTGGGCAGAAACTGAAATCTGTTCCTCCCAAGCCGTCAAAGAAGAAGGAACTGCAAGCCTCTTCTAAACGCCACGTAAGGAGTCTGGCAAGTCCAGGAGGAAGAATCACAAGAAGAAGCAAGCTCAAATGGTCTGGCAACCAAAAGCTCCGCCGTCTTCTTCCGAGCCAGCTACACCACCAATTCGTTCCGAGAAACCGCGCCGGAACAAGTATGGAGGGAGAAGCCAAAAGCCTCTCCTAAGGAAATACTGACGATCACCGATCTTGGTGATATCAAGCCGGAGATTAAAGTAAAGAAGAAGCTGATCGTTCTCGTTCCATCCACTGTCTTCCTTGTGGAAGACGATCCTCTGACAGAACTGTTTGGACCGTTCAAGATCATCGATCATCTTCCCGATGGACGTACCAAGCTCTTGCATGCAAACGGGAAGAGATTCACGCTTACCGGAGAAGCCCCGAAGCTGTACTTCATGAACTCCGACGCGAGCGTTAAGGAGAATCTGAGTTGGGATGTCTCCTAATACGTCCAGTTCGTCCAGCTCAAGGACGTTAATAAAAGAGCGCTTCGTGGGAGGCAACCCACGGCTGGAGTCCATTTTTAATTTTTGTGTCAACCTTAGTGTTTTAGAGTCGGTTCGGGGGAGCCAAAAGTGTCAGTTTGTTTGATTTATTATTTTTTCATGTGTAGTCTGTGTGTCGTAGTGTCGTTTGCAAGTTGATTGAGGTTGTTCAGATTTTTGTGGATTTAACTGTGATTTTCTGAGTTTGCCGAATTTGCGAAAATATTTTCACCCGAGCAGTCAAAATTTTTGGCGAAACACACACCTATTTTCGGCGAAATCGCCTGTTTAAATTTTCACTGAATTTCACTGTTTCATGTTTTCGGCCGAAAAGTTCATGGTGTTTTCGGCGAAAACCCATTTGAAAACCGGCAGTGCATTTGAACATAAACTTTCGGCGAAAACTCCCTATTCTTTTCGCCGAAAATCCTTTTGAAAATCACCCAATCCTCCATTTAAAAATCCGGTCTACCCTCTCTCTCTCCCCACTTTCCTATTTTCGAAAACTTCAAACCAAACACCCCTCCCCTTTGTTTTTCAAAATCGCCGCCGCCTCTCATTTTCTCTTCGCCGCCACCACCGTCGCCGACTGCCGCCGCTCAACTCCCCTCTCTTTTCCAATCATTTTGAGCCCTAGAACGTTAGAATCGGAGCTCTACAGCTCCAGTTCACCGAAACCCTTGTTTTCAGAGTTTTTCACCGATTTCTCCCAACCCGTTCGTTTTTAGCATCCATGGCTTCAAGGTAAGTTGTAGAACATTTCAATACGAATCATTTGACATATTGATTGCTGAATTTCGTCGGGGTTGACTTTCGGTTGACTTTTCGGTTTGCCTCGATTTGCATGCCGACTGATTTCGTGTGAACTAGGTTAGCTGAACTTGTTGAACTGTTCTAGCATGCTTAGGGAGTACCGTGCTTAATTTCCATATCATTTGATCATGTGTTGCTTTGCATACGATTGATTCTTTGTGCTGTTGACTTGTGAGAAATGTCGTTTTGACCATGAACTATTTTTGATCATTTGGCTGCCATATGTGTTCATTCTCATTCAGATTATTGTGTTTGCCATCTGAGATCATATTTTACCGTCATTCTCTGCTTTGTGATAGTCTTGCCATGATTAGGGTTCACTATGCTATAATGTTGACTTTCTGAATGTCGGTTTGACTCTTTGAACTCTGATTGCGCTTATCCGATTCTGGCTGTTCCTAAGCATGTATTTTACTGTCTATGATTACCGGTTACTCCACTTTGCTTACCCCCACTCAGTTTTCCTCATTTCTTTGTGAAATTGAGTTTTTCTACTAAGTGTGGGGTAGGGTTTTAGTTTAACTAATCTGATTTCATTCTGGCGTTAGGAACACCACTTATGAGCGCAGGACTAAGGCGCGACTTGATGGCGCCTCGAGCTCAGGAGCTGCCGCCCCTGTCACTTCCGCCGTTCAGGGCCCTCCTCCAGCATTACCCCGCCGGGCTGGATACCATCGCACGCTAGCTCATCTACCTGACTTCTACTTCAAGTGCTTCCAGAAGATCCAGGACATTCGTGGAGCTGACGTGCGCCCTCTTTCCATGGAGTCCCTCTCCGAGCACGACGAAGACTACCACCGGAATGTGCATAACGCCCTAGCACCGGCCGGCCTCCTAGAGCTGACCACCATAGCTGCCGACTTCCCAGACATCGCCCTTGAGGAGTTCTGGGTGACCTTTGATCTGGATGAGCACAAGAGGAGGCAAGGCCAGAAAGTTGTTACCTTCTATCTGGGAAGAGTGTACAGGACGCTCACCTACGATGAGTTTGATGCTCATCTAGGCATCCCCTACGAGCACTATCATGGACATCACCTCGGCTGGGGCGACGATGATGACGACGTGAAGTACCACGCACTCTGGAGCCACATGACTGGAGTGCCTGGTGATCGCCTCACGGGCCACGACTCAGTTAAGTCCCTCTCTCACCCACTCTTTAAATTTATTCATGTGGTTTGGCGTAGATCGCTTTTGTATGTTCCAGACTTGGATCACCACCATATCCTCAAGGAGGAGCTTATGCTTCTTCGAGCCATCAGAGAGAGCTACCCTCTTCACCCCGGCTGGGTGCTTGCTCGCATCTTCCGCCAGAAGACCAAGAGGAAGACGCCACCTCGCAGAATCCTGGGAGGTAACTTCATAGGTCAGCTCATCATCTCCTTCGGCATCAGCCATGAATATGGCCCGAACATTCCACGACGCTAAGTTAGGACCGTTGAAGGAGACTTAGCGGTTGAGTACGACTTAGAGTTGGACCTCAGTCCCCAAGTAGATCTTCCACTCCAGCCTGTGGTCGAGTCGGAGGAAGAAGATGATGCTGAGCAGCAACAGCCCCAGCCGCCACTAGAATTCCAAGACTATATACCCTCGCCACATCACCAGGCAGGGTATGCTCACCAGTCGCCGCCGCACATTCCCGATCCATACCAGGCGCCTCACCATCAGCACCGACCGCACCCCGCGGACATTGGTGCGCTATATGAGCGACTGCAGGAGTGGCGGATCACCGACAACGCCACCCAAGAGGCGAGATGGACTATTATGCAGCAGCATATGCGCCGAGCCGACAGGCGGTATGAGGCACAGCTGGCGTGGCAACGCCAGCTCGGCGAGCACCTCCACTTTCCACCTCCCGACGCGCCGAACGAGCAGGGATCGGGTTGTATCCTCTTTCTTGTCCCTTCTTTTGATTTATTATTTTCGGATTTCGATCCAACTTTTGTCTGTGTGGATCCAGGACACTTGTCCCGGTCTCCTTTTTATGTTTCATTTGTTTTTGTTTTGTAGGCAGTAGGGAGATTCCCTTTGCTTCGCTTTGGTAGATTCCCTCCGCTCTGAGGCCCCTTGCTCATCCCCTACACCAATCATCTCGGTCCAGGTTCTTCTACTTCACTCTGAACTCTAGAATTAGTCCTGTGAGGACACAGTCCGATTTAAGTGTGGGGTAGGATGATAGAGAACCTTGCATGAACTTGATTCCCCTTGATTGTGTTTTATGTGTCTCGTGAATCCATTCCAGTCTCTCTAGCATTAGAATGGCTCAGTTCTTGATTTTTATGTTAAGTTGTTGTTCAACCCTTCATAATGATGTTTAGACTGCTTAACCTAGAACTTGAGAACCAACTTGTATGCTTTGATGCTAAATTGCCTGGTCAGAACAGAATTTTTAAAATCACACTTGTAGTTTGTAGCCTTGATTGCATGAAAATGACCGAATCCGACTAGCAAACCAACTGTGAGCTTTTGATCCATTGCACGTAACTTGCAATTTTAATTCTTTCTGAGTGGTTTTCTGTTTGCTTGAATGAGTTAGAATTTGCATGAGACCTACTCGAGACCACACGATGACACAAGTTCTAGAAGGATAGGGGCACCTAGATTCAGCTACTTAGCCAGATAGCCTACCAAACGATAAATCCACTAGGTTTAGACCCTTGAGCTTGGCCTGTTCTTTCGGTTCGATAATACATTACAGCCATTTCCCATTTCTTTCATTCCCCGTGGATCCCCTGTGGTTGTAGTTCTAGATTGACCTACCGGAAGTCGGTTTGTGGTAACCTGCCTATAGCCATTAAACAGGTGGTCTTAGCTAATATGTCCAGACGTGTCACTACAACAGACGGACGATTTAGTGGCAGGCCGCGTCGTGCTTTGTGGTAGGCAGCTTGCCACTAAACACAGTGCTTACTCGCAGGCGGGACCTGCCACTAAGCACGACGCAGCCTGCGAGTAAAGCAGCTGCGAGGAAGCCCAACACGTGGCAGGCCCCGCCTGCGAGTAAGCTACTCGCAGGCAGGTGGTTAGTGGCAGGCGCCTGCCACTAAGCTTAGTGGCAGGCAGGTGGTTAGTGGCAGACGCCTGCCACTAAGCTTAGTGGCAGGCCATTGGTTAGTGGCAGGCGCCTGCCACTAAGCTTAGTGGCAGGCCATTGCTTAGTGGCAGGCGCCTGCCACTAAGCTTAGTGGCAGGCGCGTGGTTAGTGGCAGGCCGCCTGCCACTAATATTAGTCACTTAAGTTTATGATTATTACTGTCTAGTCACTAAATTTATGTTTTTTCATGTGTCATTCCCGTTGTTTCTAGGCAGTCACTTAACTTTCTGATTATTGTTATCTGGTTACTAAATTTCTGATCTTTTCTGTTTCATCCCTTTTCGTTTATAGGTAGTCACTCAACTTTTTTATCATTGCTATATGGTCACTAAATTTCTAGTTATCCCAATCGTTTCATCCCCATCATGAAACCCTATGTCAATGGTGGTTTCAGATACATGAACTAAGTCGCCTTCCTGAAAAAGCTCCTCACATGTCAATTTTTGGCCTTAACAATCCATCTTTATAGTCTATGAACTTCTTCACCAGTGCAGAAAGATTGTGTGTTGTGGGCTTAGATTTGGAAGAAATGGGTTTCAATTGGGAGAGATCGGATGGTTTATTGGATTTAACGAGGGCTCTTGAGAAGGAGGAGGAAGAAGAAGATGCGGAAGAGCGGGAAGAATGGTAGGAATTGTAGCGGGACGCCATTAATGATGTGAAGAAGAAACTAAAGATGAGAGTTTTGATTGAAGAGGATGGGAATCAAGGAAGTGAAGCGGAGGAATTTGAGGAAGAAGAAGAAAAATGGAAAGAAAGATATATGGAGGCGCGGAGGGAGGATTTGTTTCAGCGAAAGTGAATTTCATAGGAGCAGACAAGCTAGTGGCAGGCCGGGCTTACTTGCAGGCCGCCTGCCACAAGCTAGTGGCAGGCCGGGCTTACTCGCAGGCCGCCTGCCAAAGCTAGTGGCAGGCCGGGCTTACTCGCAGGCCGCCTGCCACTAGCTAGTGGCAGACCGCGCTTACTCGCAGGCCGCCTGCCACTAACAGCTGGCAGGCCTGCTGTTACTTGCAGCCCACAAGGCTGCCTGCCACTAAGCCCACCCCGCCTGCCACTAGCTTAGTGGCAGGCAGCCCGTTCGCCTGCGAGTAAATCATCTTTATGTTGTAGTGTGTAAATCCCTCTAGCAACTAAAAGAAAATCGGCACAAAAGAAAAAAAAAGAGGTAAAGTAAGAAAAGAAAGGAAATTTCAAAAAAAATGAAGAAAAGAAAAAAATCAGAAAAGTTTCAAAGTTTCTAGTTCAATAAAAACGTTCTTCTCCCTACAAATGGAAGAACGAAGTAAAAGAAAAGTTGAAAAGAAAGAAAAAAATCGTGTAAAGAAAAAGAAAATAAGTGCTAGGTTGCTTGAGGGTATCATAGGACGAGCGTTCATCATTCCACCCGTGTTTGGTTAGACGGTAGGAAGCGATAGGCTAGATTCGAGGGAAATTAGTCGAAAGCTACACCGCACCAAGCCATCATCATACATTCCCATCATCCATCGCATCATAAACCCAAGTAGTGTAGATTTCATTACGGTCCTAGCAGGGAAGTCCTTCTTGACTAGATACTCGTGTTGTCACAGTGGTGGAGATGTGGTCGAAATGCAAACCTATGACAGAATTCGGTGACAGAAAATGATCGAGAGCAGAAACACGTCCTTAAACACAGAGAGCGAGAGTTCCCCATTTTACTAAATATTTCCTGTGTGAGGAGTCTGGTCGGTTAGGTCAAATTCGTGCATAATTGGTTGCTAATTACTTGTCGTGTGCAGTTTATTAGTGAGACCAGGTAGTTTGGCTGATCTGTATGCATGTTAGGTTTCTTGTTCTAGGAATTAGCTGTCTAATAATTCATTGTGTTTGATTGAGCTCCAATTTAATCGATCTTATCATTTATGAACATGAGCGTTTCTATTCAGTTTGCTTGAGGACAAGCAAAAGCTTAAGTGTGGGGTATTGATGACACTCGATTTGACGTGATTATCAGCCTCATTTAAGCGACATTTCTTTGCTTAAGACATGGTTTTTAGGGTAGAATAACGAATATTCAATCGATTGCCCTATCTCGTGCCATTTGTGTTACCTTAGCCCGTTTCGGGTCTATTTGATGGTTTTCTAGAGTTTTTATGTTAGCACAGGTTTTTGCCATCGAATAAGTAACCAAGGACGTGTCTAAAGCATTGGAATCTCGAAGGATTGCACCGGGATCGATCAAAGGAGTTGATCAAAGTTCAGAAAATTCCTGCCCGGTTTACAAAGGGATTTTCGCCAAAAATACCCTAGTATTTTCGGCGAAAATATGTTCACAAATCGGCTATTAGCAGCTGAAGGAATTTTTGGCGAAAGGATTAAGTTTTCGAACCGAGAAGGAAATTCAGGAGAATCAGCCGGGGACCCTTCATTTGCAAAGGAATTTTCGCCGAAAATTCCTCAATAATTTCGGCGAAAATAATAGAAGAAATCGGTTGATTAGGGTTAAGTATAAATACTTAACCCGGCGGCCCAAAAGAAACAACAAAAATATACAATCATAATATACTTTTTGAAATCAGAATTTGAAGAATTCTCTGAAGTTCTGGAGCGAAGAGTTAGAGTTCGAAGAGCCGGAAAGAGATCATGACGCCATCCCTTCCACCTCGGAGAATCAGAGCTAGGAGCGCGTTTATGGAAGATCAAGTCTGTCAGAGTCGTCTAAATTAGGGTTTTCAGATTCTTTTATGTTCTTCCTCTGGACGATGAACTCTTTCTTTGTCTTGATTCTTTTGTGATAAACATGAGTAGCTAAACTCGTTAGAGCTTAGACTTGATGAACCCTAAGTGACCCAGGGCTTTAAAGCGGTCACGGATCGGCAGTGATTAGATTCGAAATTCAATCAGTTCTCTTTCATGTTTGATTTGTTCTTCATTGTTCATGTTTCTTGTCTGGATTGATCACCTAGATTAGATTCTTGTTAAGCTAAGGACAGAAGCGAACGCTCGCCTTACTTTAGAACATCAAATTGAACAATTAACCTTATAATTGGAGCGTGCCTGGTGAACCTGTCGTTGAGGGTTCAACCAAATAAAAACTACTAATGCTAAGAAAAAGCGTATAGCAGATCGTATTCCGAGGGTCTCTATGATTGGTTACTTCAAAACTAGCAAAATACTCGAAGGAAAACACGTTGTGCTGGTGTGAGTTCCACGACTTCTATTTCTAAGAAATGCAGAAAAATTAAAACAAATTAAACTAAAGCAGATTGGGAATTAGGGTTTGAAAACAAGAATGACAGACGAACTTAGACTTTGAATCCCCCTTCGTTCCCCAGAGCATTGGCAATCAACAGATTAGCGGATTCCGATTCTCATTCAATCAATTACTAAGACACCACCATAACTCCTTACCCTTAGGTTTAAGACCGGCGAACGTTCGCTCTATCCGTTCTAACTACCAAGATTAACTAGCCGCCCGGGTACGGTCGCCTCTCGCAACGACTTAATTAATTGGTGTGATTACTAGTGATTAATGAGTTACTCTTGCAGTGAATTAACCCTAACCGGTTCTATGAAAGGCACACTCCAATTATAAGGTTAATTGTTCAATTCGATGTTCTAAAGTAAGGCGAGGTTCGCTTCTATCCTTAGCTTTAACAAGAATCTAATCTAGGTGATCAATCCAGACAAGAAACATGAACAATGAAGAACAAATCAAACATGAATGAGAAACTGATTGAATTTCGAATCTAATCACCGCCGATCCGTGACCGCTTTAAAGCCCTGGGTCACTTAGGGTTCATCTAGTCTAAGCTCTAAAGGGTTTAGCTACTCATGATTATTACAAAAGAAACAAAGACAAGGAAAGAGTTCATCATTCAAAGGAAGAATAGAAAAGAATCTGAAAACCTAATTTAGACGACTCTGGCAGACTTCGATCTTCGGTAAGTTACACTCCTAGCTCCGGTTCTCCGAGATGGAAGGGATGGCGTCACGATCTCTATCCGGCTCTTCGAACTCCAGCTCTTCGCTCTAGAACTTCAGATAATTCTGATCCCGAAAAGTTGTGTTTTGTAAATTATGATTGTATCGAATGCCTCCTCTTTTCTTTGGGCCGCCGGGTTAAGTATTTATACTTAACCCTAACTGATCCGGATTAGCCTGATATTTTCGCCGAAATTCTTAAGGAATTTTCGGCGAAAATTCCTTTGTGAATGGGAGTGCTTTCTCTGCCTTGTATTTTCGGTCCGAAGAGTACAATGTTTTCCCCGAAGATGTCCTTTGACTCGGCACCAGTTGAATGCACTAATATTTTCGCCGAATATGAAAGCTTGTTTTCGCCGAAGATGCAAGTGTGAATGGGCAGATTTTCGGTTTGACTTGATCGGCTCCTTGGATCGATTCCGGTTTGATTCCTCGAGATTCCAACGCCTTAGACACGTCCATGACTACTCTATTTGAGGCAAAAACCTGTGCTAACATAAAAACACTAGAAAACCATCAAATAGACCCGAAACGGGCCAAGGTAACACAAATGGCACGAGATAGGGCAATCGATTGAATATTCGTTATTCTACCCTAAAAACCATGTCTTAAGCAAAGAAATGTCGCTTAAATGAGGCTGATAATCACGTCAAATCGAGTGTCATCAAATACCCCACACTTAAGCTTTTGCTTGTCCTCAAGCAAACTGAATAGAAATGATTATGTTCATAAATGATAAGATCGATTAAATTGGAGCTCAATCAAACACAATGAATTATTAGACAGATCGATCCTAGAACAAGAAACCTAATATGCATACAGATTACCCAAACTACCTGGTCTCACTAATAAACTGCACACGACAAGTAATTAGCAACCAATTATGCACGAATTTGACCTGACCGACCAGACTCCTCACACAGGATGTATATAGTACAATGGGAACTCTCACTCTCTGTGTTTAGGGACGTGTTTCTGCTCTCGATCATTTTCTGTTACCGAATTCTGTCATAGGTTTGCATTTCGACCACATCTCCACCACTGTGACAACACGAGTATCTAGTCAAGAAGGACTTCCCTGCCTAGGACCGTAATGAATACTACACTACTCGGGTTTATAATGAGATGGATGATGGGAATGAATGATGATGGCTTTGTGCGGTGTAGCTTTCGACTAACTTCCCTCGAATCTAATCTATGGCTTCCTACCGTCTAACCAAACACGGGTGGAATGATGAACGCTGTCCTATGATACCCTCAAGCAACCAAGCACTTATTCTTTTTCTTTACACGATTTTTTTTTCTTTTCTTTTCAACTTTTCTTTTGACTTCGTTCTTCCATTTGTAGGGAGAAGAACGTTTTATTGAACTACACTTTGAAACTTTTCTTATTTTTCTGATTTTTCTGCTTCTCTTTTTTTCTGAAGCTCGCTTTTTTTCTTACTTTACTTTTTTTTCTTTTGTGCCGATTTTTCTTTTAGTTGCTAGAGGGGTTTACACGTCTGGACATATTAGCTAAGACCACCTGTTTAATGGCTATAGGCAGGTTACCACAAACCGACTTCCGGTAGGTCAATCTAGAACTACAACCACAGGGGATCAACGGGGAATGAAAGAAATGGGAAATGGCTGTAATGTATTATCGAACCGAAAGAACAGGCCAAGCTCAAGGGTCTAAACCTATGGATTTTATCGTTTGGAGGCTATCTGGCTTAGTAGCTGAATCTAGGTGCCCCTATCCTTCTAGAACTCGTGTCATCGTGTGGTCTCGAGTAGGTCTCATGCAAATTCTAACTCATTCAAGTAAACAGAAAACCACTCAAAAGAATTAAAATTGCAAGTTACGTGCAATGGATCAAAAGCTCACAGTTGGTTTGCTAGTCGGATTCGGTCATTTTCATACAATCAAGGCTACAAACTAAAGTGTGATTTTAAAAATTCTGTTCTGACCAGGCAATTTAGCATCAAAGCATACAAGTTGGTTCTCAAGTTCTAGGTTAAGCAGTCTAAGCATCATTATGAAAGTTTGAACAACAACTTAACATCAAAAATCAAGAACTGAGCCATTCTAATGCTAGAGAGACTGGAATGGAATCACGAGGCACACATAAAACACAATCAAGGGCAATCAAGTTCATGCAAGGTTCTCTAGCATCCTACACCACACTTAAATCGGACTGTGTCCTCACAGGACTAATTTAGAGTTCAGAGTGGAATGTAAGAACCTGGATGAGGACGGTTGATTTCAGAGGGTAAGCACGGATCCTCGGAGCAGAGGGAAGTGTAGTCTAACCCGAAGCAAAGGGAATCTCCCAATTGCCTACAAAACAAAAACAAATGAAACATAAAAAGGAAACCGGGACAAGTGTCCCGGATCCACACAGAAAAAAGTTGGACCGAAATCCAAAATAATAAATAAAAAGAAGACACCAGAAATGGAATACAACCCGATCACTGCTGGTCCGGTGAACCGGGAGGTGGAAAGTGGAGAAATTCGCCGAGCTGGCGTTGCCACACCATCTGTTCCTCATATCGCCGGTCGGCGCGGCGCATATGCTGCTGCATAATAGTCCATCGCGCCTCCTGGGTGGCGTTGTCGGTGATGCGCCACTCCTGCAGTCGCTCGTATAACTCTCCACATCCGCGGGGTGGTGTTGCGCTGTTGGGGAGGCGCCTGGTATGGATCGGGAATGCGCGGCGGCGACTGGTGGATGTACCCTGCCTGATGGTGTGGCGAAGGTATATAATCATGGAATTCTGGTGGCGGCTGCTGCTCCTCAGCATATCTTCTGCCTCCGACTCGACCACAGGCTAGAGTGGAGGATCAGCTGCTACATGGGGACGAGGTCGAGTTCTAAGTCGTACTCAACCGCCAAGTCTCCTCCAACGGTCCTAATTGGATGTCGTGGAATGTGTGGGCCATACTCATGGCTGATGCCGAAGGAGAGGATGAGCTGTCCTATGAAGTTGCCTCCCAAGAGTTTGCGGGGTGGCATCTTCCTCTTGGTCTTCTGGCGGAAGATGCGAGCAAGTACCCAACCGGGGTGGAGAGGGTAGCTCTCTCGGATGGCTCGGAGAAGCATGAGCTCCTCCTTGAGGATATGGTGGCGATCCTTGTCTCGAACATATAAAAGTGACCTCCGCCAAACCATATGAATAAATTTATAGAGCGGGTGAGAGAGAGACTTAACTGAGTTGCTCACCCCGAGGCAATCGCCTGGTACGCCTGTCATGTGGCTCCAGAGCGCGTTGTACTCCTTGTTGTCATCATCTTCTCCCCAATCGAGGTGATGATCGTGATAGTGCTCATAGGGGATGCCCAGATGAGCAGCAAACTCATCGTAGGTGAGCTGTCGGTACACCCCACCAAGATAGAAGGTGATCACCTTCTGGCGTTGCTTCCTCTTGTGCTCGTCCAGATCAAAGGTTGCCCAGAACTCCCTGAGAGGGCAATGTCTGGGAACTCGGTGGCGATGGTGGTCAGCTCGAGGAGACCAGCCGGTGCTAAGGCGTCATGCACGTTCCGGTGGTAGTCCTCATCATGATCGTGCAGGGACTCCATGGAGAGGGGACGCACATCAGCTCCCCGGACGTGCTGAATCTTCTGGAAGCACTCAAAGTAGTAGTCAGGTAGACGGGCGATGGTGGGATGGTATCCGGCCCGGCGAGGGAGTGCAGGTGGTGGACCCAGAATAGCAGGTGTGACGGGAGCGGTAGCTCCTGAGCTCGAGGCGCCATCAAGTCGCGCCTTAGTCCTGCGCTCATAAGTGGGGTTCCTAAACCAGAATGAAACCAGATTAGTCAACCAAAACCCTACCCCACACTTAGTAGAAAAACTCGATTTCACAAAGAAATGAGGGAAACTAAGTGGGGTAAGCAAAGCGGAGTAACCGGTAATCGTAGACAGTCAAATACATACTTAGGAACAGCCAGAGTCGGATAAGCACAATCAGAGTTCAAAAAGTCAAACCGACATTTAGAAAGTCAACATGTAAGCATATTGAACCCTAATCATGGCAAGACTATCATAACTTGGAGAATGACGGTAAAATATGATTTCAAATGGCAGCACGATAATATGAACAAGAATGAACACTTATGACAGTCAAACGATCAACAACAGTTCAAAGTCAAACCGTCATTTCTCACAAAAGTCAACATTACAAAGAATTAATCTTATGCATAGCAACACATGACCAAATGATATGGAAATTAAGCACGGAACTCCCTAAGCATCCTAGAACAGTTCTATAAGTTCAGTTAATCCTAGTTCACACGAAACAGTCGGCACGCAAAATGAGGCAAACCGAAAAGTTAACCGAAAGTCAACCCCAATGAAATTCAGCAATCTATATGTCAAAAGATTCGTATCAAAAGTTATACAACTTACCTTGTAGTCATGACTGCTAAAAATGAACGAGTTGAGAGGAATCAGTGAAAAACTTGAAAACTGGGGTTTCGGAGAATGGAGCTGCAAAGCTCCGATTCGGACGTTCTAGGGCTCGTTGGGATCGGAAAAGGGAGGGGAAGGGAACGGCGGCAGTCGGCGACGGCGGCGGACGGCGGGTTACGGTGGCGACGGTGAGTTTTAAAATGGGGGCGGTCGGCGATTTTAAAGAGATAAGGGGGGTTTCGGTGAGTTGAACGAAAATGAGTGAAGGATGAGAGAGGGAGTAGACCGGATTTTTTAAAGGAATTTTTGGGTGATTTTCAAAATTGTTTTCGGCGAAAATAAAAGGGTGTTTTCGCCAAAATTTTAGTTAAATGGACTGCCGGATTTTCAAAGGCGGTTTCGCCGAAAATAACAGTGCAATTTCCCTAAAATTTCAGTTAAAATGGTTTCGCCGAAAACAAAAGACTTTTCGAACCGAAAACAATGAACAGGAATAACGTGTTTGAAATTCGAAAATCAGTTTCGCCGAAAATAGGGGTGGTTTCGCCGAAAATTTTGAACTGTTCGGGTTTAAAATATTTTCTAAATCGGCTAACTTCAGGAGACATCCCAACTTGGAACACCTCAATCAACTTGCAACTGACTCTATGACATGCAGACTCTACACGAAAAATAATAAATCAAACAAACTGACACTTTTGGCTCTCCCGAACCGACTCTAAAATACCAAGTTCAACAAAAATTAAAACAGACTCCAGCCGGGGGTTGCCTCCCACGAAGCGCTCTTTTATTAACGTCCTTGAGCTGAACGATACCTGGACGGTATTAGGAGACATCCCAACTTAGATTCTCCTTCACGCTCGCGTCGGAGTTCATGAAGTACAGCTTCGAGACTTCTCCGGTAAACGTGAATTTCTTCCCGTTCGCATGCAAAAGCTTGGTACGTCCGTCGGGAAGATGATCAACGAACTTGAATGGTCCGAACATCTCTCTAAGAGATCATCCTTCTTGAGTGTGACGATGGAAGGAATGAGGACTGTCGGCTTCTTCTTTTCTTTCTTCTTCGGCTTGTTATCACCATGATCAGTGATCGTTAGTACTTCCTTAGGAGACGCTTTCGGCTTCTGCTTCCATACTTGTTCCGGCGCCGGTTTCTCGCAACGAAATGGTGGTGCAGCTGGCTCGGTGGAAGACGACGAAATTTTTGGTCTCCAGACCATTTGGGTATTCGTCATTCTTATTCTTTCCTTGAGGTCTGCTTGGTTTAGTGCTCGGTGGCTTAGAAGAGGCTTGCAGTTCCTTTTCTTCTTCTTAGGCGGCTTCTGAACGACAGGTTTCTGCTTCTTCTCAATGACCTGTTTAATATCTGCAGCAACAACTGATCTAGAGACACTGGAAGAAGCATTAGTAACGGAGTTGACCGGAGTCAACCCCACCGTTTCAACAGCTAGGCAGTGAGATTCTTCATTCCTAGAGTCATACTTCATGCCATCTTTAAGACGGAACGTTTTTGTTTCTTTACCGACTCTTAAAGTTAAAGAACCATTTGGAACGTTAATATTCATTCCAGTAGTAGCCATGAAAGGTCGACCTATGAGAATGGTAGCATCATCTGTACTAGTATCCATAATCACATAATCAGCTAAGAACGTGAACGGACCACATTTAGTGACAACGTCTTTAATCTCTCCCTTAGGGGTTTTAAGCGATCTATCAGCAAAGACGAGTTGCATACTAGGCGGTTCAAGTTCTCCTAGGTTTAACTTTTCATATAGACTCACAGGCATAACATTAACAGATGCTCCTAGATCAACTAAGCAACGTTCAATCTCAACATCATTAATGACCAAAGGCAAAGTGAATGAACCAGGATCAGATAACTTAGCTGGATATGGAGAAACAGGTTTCTTAACACGAATGCCAGGGTATCCTTCCTTGTTCCCCTTCATGCCAGTCTCGATCCTTGCATTTGGCAGCAATGCTCTAGGAAAAGGAGGTTTCACAACGTACGGTTCAAGAGGAGGATCAACCTCCTTCGGCGCCGGTTCCTGTTTCTTCTTCCTCTGGAGTCTCAGCGATCCTACGTAAAACAGAAAAAACATCAGCAATTAAGTTTGGAAGTTTTCGAGCAGTTACCATTTTAGCCTGTTCTTTTCTCGGGTTTGGCTCTGTCTGGCTTGGAAGCTGGCCAAATGGTTGACCAGATGCTAGCATGCTCGAGATGTTGTTCACGGCTTGCTCAATTCTTTGTCCAGATGCTATTTGTTCTTGATTGAGAAGAGCTTGAGCCTTGAACTGACTGTCATGATCATCGAGTCTTGTGATGATCTGGCTGAGCTTCTTATCCAGGTCACTGACATTATTATCTCTTTGATGCTGCTGACCTGGATAGGTATTGTTAAGATATTGATTCTGGCGATTGCCAGGAGCAGTTCCATAATTACCCGGATGCGGCGGCTGGTAGACACCTGCCGGTGGATGGTTAGGCTTCTGATCCTTAGCTGGACCAGCCGGGCGGTTATTCTGGTTCTGGTTATGATTTGCGCCAGCATTATAGGGGGTCTGTCTTGATAGTTCCCTTGCTGTCTGAAGTTACGGTAACCAGCATAACCATTCTGATTATTGACGAAGCCTTGTTGTATGAAATTTACCTCTTCGACAGACCAGACTTCTGCCTTACCAAAGTTCTGACAACGGCCTCCGTTATGTGCGCAAGCTCCACACCACTCGCAATCGGCAACATAGAAAAAAGCTACCAGCGGCTTGATCGGTGTGGTAGACTTCTTCAAATGCTTCTCTACCTCTGCTTTGATTGTAGCTTCGAGATCTAGCTTGCTCCTTGATCCTTCAGATTGTCGTTCCCAGTTCCTTGACTTGGAAGCATAGTTTGCGAAGTGAAGAAGAGCAGCTTCAGGTGTTAGTGTAGTGCAATCCCCTTCAGCCAGAGAATTGACCCACTTGGCAGATTCTTCTCGAAGTCCTCGAGAAAAAATTTCAGCTAACTGCCTCTGCTCGAATCCATGATGAGGGCAGGTGTAGAGAAGTTCTTGGAATCGATTCCAAGTATCATACAAGCTTTCTCCTTCTTTCTGGGAGAATCTGGCGATGTTGTCCTTGATGGCGGTTGTTCTGGCTGGAGGGAAGTATTCTTCAACGAAGTCCTGAGCCAGAGTATCCCAGTAGTGTAATAGCCAGGTGGTTTGCCAGTAAGCCCCTCTTAGCAGCGCCTTTTAGAGAGAACGGGAAAGCTCTCAGACAAAGGGTGTTTTTGTCGAGGTTTCCGCTCTTAAAAGTACTGCAGAGATCAAGGAAGTCTGCAAGATGAGTGCACGGATTGTCTAGGGGTCTGCCTTCAAACTGTAAATCCCTAGAGATCATAGTCAAGAATGGAATCTTGATCTCATAGTCAGGATCTCCTTCAATGCGCGGAACGGCAATGGCAGATCGAACGCTAGTCGCGCTCGGCTTGTTATAGTCTGCTAGACTCTTCTGTGCAGGTGGTGGTGGCGGTGAAGGTTGATCGCCGTTTGGTGGTGGTATGTGTACTCGATCGACCATGGTAGGAGATGGAGGTGGTGAAAGTGATGCGGTGTATGAAGCGGATGAAGAGTGCGGTGAAGACGGAGATGAGGAACTCTCCTTCGGTTCCTCGACTTGATCGGAGTGATGAATGGATTGGATCTGCCTTCCTTCAGAATCTGTGATCGTAGAGGTGTAGCAGAACTGCCTGGATTCCCTGCAATCTTAGCCTGTTCGTTTGAGAGCGAGTCCAAGGACGGTGAGGCATACACCTGTAAACCTACAGATAACAAAGTCAAACAAAACCAGTGTAAAATCGAAGTGGATGGAAAGGTGAAGGATGGAAGATAGAAGAATAAATTGCCAGTTCTTCTTTCAACAATCAAAAGAAGGTCCCCGCAACGGCGCCAATTTGGTGAACCTGTCGTTGAGGGTTCAACCAAATAAAAACTACTAATGCTAAGAAAAAGCGTATAGCAGATCGTATTCCGAGGGTCTCTATGATTGGTTACTTCAGAACTAGCAAAATACTCGAAGGAAAACACGTTGTGCGTGGTGTGAGTTCCACGACTTCTATTTCTAAGAAATGCAGAAAAATTAAAACAAATTAAACTAAAGCAGATTGGGAATTAGGGTTTGAAAAAAAGAATGACAGACGAACTTAGACTTTGAATCCCCCTTCGTTCCCCAGAGCATTGGCAATCAACAGATCAGCGGATTCCGATTCTCATTCAATCAATTACTAAGACACCACCATAACTCCTTACCCTTAGGTTTAAGACCGGCGAACGTTCGCTCTATCCGTTCTAACTACCAAGATTAACTAGCCGCCGGGTACGGTCGCCTCTCGCAACGACTTAATTAATTGGTGTGATTACTAGTGATTAATGAGTTACTCTTGCAGTGAATTAACCCTAACCGGTTCCTACGAAAGGCACACTCCAATTATAAGGTTAATTGTTCAATTCGATGTTCTAAAGTAAGGCGAGGGTTCTCTTCTATCCTTAGCTTTAACAAGAATCTAATCTAGGTGATCAATCCAGACAAGAAACATGAACAATGAAGAACAAATCAAACATGAATGAGAAACTGATTGAATTTCGAATCTAATCACCGCCGATCCGTGACCGCTTTAAAGCCCTGGGTCACTTAGGGTTCATCTAGTCTAAGCTCTAAAGGGTTTAGCTACTCATGATTATTACAAAAGAAACAAAGACAAGGAAAGAGTTCATCATTCAAAGGAAGAACAGAAAAGATTCTGAAAAACCTAATTTAGATGACTCTGGCAGACTTCGATCTTCGGTAAGTTACACTCCTAGCTCCGGTTCTCCGAGATGGAAGGGATGGTGTCACGATCTCTATCCGGCTCTTCGAACTCCAGCTCTTCGCTCTAGAACTTCAGAGAATTCTGATCTCGAAAAGTTGTGTTTTGTAAATTATGATTGTATCGAATGCCTCCTCTTTTCTTTGGGCCGCCGGGTTAAGTATTTATACTTAACCCTAACTGATCCGGATTAGCCTGATATTTTTGCCAAAATTCTTAAGGAATTTTTGGCGAAAATTCCTTTGTGAATGGGAGTGCTTTCTCTGCCTTGTATTTTTGTTCCGAAGAGTACAATGTTTTCGCCGAAGATGTCCTTTGACTCGGCACTAGTTGAATGCACTAATATTTTGCCGAATATGAAAGCTTGTTTTCGCCGAAGATGCAAGTGTGAATGGGCAGATTTTCGGTTTGACTTGATCGGCTCCTTGGATCGATTCCGGTTTGATTCCTCGAGATTCCAACGCCTTAGACACGTCCATGACTACTCTATTTGACGGCAAAAACCTGTGCTAACATAAAAACACTAGAAAACCATCAAATAGACCCGAAACGGGCCAAGGTAACACAAATGGCACGAGATAGGGCAATCGATTGAATATTCGTTATTCTACCCTAAAAACCATGTCTTAAGCAAAGAAATGTCGCTTAAATGAGGCTGATAATCACGTCAAATTCGAGTGTCATCAGTGCCTTTCGTAGGAACCGGTTAGGGTTAATCCACTGCAAGAGTAACTCATAAATCATTAGTAATTGCACCAGTTAATTAAGTCGTTGCGAGAGGTGACCGTACCCGGGCGGCTAGTTAATCTTGTTAGTTAGAACGGATAGAGCGAACGTTCGCCGGTCTTAAACCTAAGGGTAAGGAGTTATGGTGGTGTCTTAGTAATTGATTGAATTAGAATCGAAATCCGCTGATCTGTTGATTGCCAATGCTCTAGGGAACGAAGGGGGATTCAAAGTCTAAGTTCGTCTGTCATCCTTGTTTTCAACCCTAATTTCCAATCTGCTTTAGTTTAATTTTTAATTTTCTCCGCATTTCTTAGAGTTAGAAGTCATGGAACTCACACCACGCACGAAGTGTTTACATTCGAGTATTTTGCTAGTTTTGAAGTAGTCAATCTTAGAAGACCCTCGGAATACGATCCACCCTAGCTTTTATTAGCTTTGTTAGTTATTAGTTTGAACCCTCAACGACAGGTTCACCACCAACCCACCCAACCCGCACCCGAACCAACCACCCACCCCCTTAACCCTTCTTCCTCGACCCCCCCCCCCCAAAACTAGCCGCCACCTTAGCCGCCTTCGACCTAGCCGTCGACCAACACACCCCGCCGTCAGCAACCTCCGGTCCGTCGCCACCTAACCCCCACGTCTACTATCCCCTCCTCTTCATTTTCCTCTGTACAACCCATCCTCCTTCCCTCTGTTAAGCCTGCCTCCGCCGCGCCCCAAATCGCCAGCCGCAATTTCAGTCGCCAATCGCCGATCCGCAGCCGCCGCGCGCCGCAGCATCCCTCTGCCAACTCCCCTCCGCCATTACCCAACCTTCCAATCCCGACAACCATGTTTTGTCTCATTCTTCGCTTGCCCCTTGCGGTAATTGATTAGTTGGCAGTGTGATGTTTGGTTCAAGATTGCTATGTGTCGATCTTGCCGACTTGTTGGAATGGTGTGATCAGTGGTAGTGTTATTGAATTTTTAATGTTTGGGGCTGGGTTGCTTCAATAGCTTCCTCAATTGCGGTTTGGTTTGCTTGATTCATGAGAGGTTTGCATCAGGATTAGGGTGGCTTTTCGTTTGATAAGCAAATTTTCTTTGGTTTGTTGAACCCTCATTCCTTGATCTGTTTCCTAATTTACATGGGTTTGGTTTGCGTTAATGTATTCGTTTGAGATGTGGTTTGGCCTATTTTTGCTAGGCTGATTGACGTGAGATTGATTGCCTTATGCTTAGTTTGTGTGTTTGGACAGGGTGGTTGGGGGTTTTGAGATTAATTGTTGATCATTTGACTTGGTTTGGAGTGTGACTTGTGGTTAATTGTTTCATATGCTGTGCTCAGTGTTATGATAGTGATGTGGGTATTTGATTTGGGATTTTGCATAGGGCTTTGTTTTATTCTTGGTTTGTTGGATTAGTGAGATTATGGGTTGATTTGCTTATTGGTTGGATTGGGGTTACTCCCTTTATGATCAATTGTTCTCTTCCTTGATTAATTGATTGATTTTGTTGGCTTGGCGGTTGGTTTGTGGGCGCTTTTGATTGGCAAGAGTGGATTGTCATCATGTTGGTTCATTTGTGATATCTTGCTTGTTGTGGTGATTTGTTGGATGGTGTTTGAGTGTGGTTCCATGGCTATTACGGATGTTTCTTGATTTTGATGATCTTGTTTCGTGCTAAGTGATATTTCCGTTTGTTGTGATCGTTGAGCTGTGGATGTTAAATTATTTGATCTTTGCTCCGATCTTTCTTGTTTTGGTTTTTGGAATTGAGGGATGCTTGATTACCCCTCCCAGTGAGCTTTTCAGGGCCACACCTTTATCTCGAGACTCTTGCTTTCTTTTTATTGATTGTGATTGTTTGTAGATCAATTAGGGCTTTCTTACTTTTTGCTTTTATTTGCTCCGTGTGTTTTTGTGTTGTTTTAATTTTTTGAATAAGGTTTGGCAAGCACTCGGGATTCACTCTTCACCAATGATCGTCATGGGACTCTTTCACCACTATTACCTCCTATGCTCCTCTTCACCGCACGGTATATTCGTTCCACCTTACCCTCTCTCTCTTGACCATTGAGGACAATGCTCATGCTAGTCGTAGGGGAAATTTGAGGTTTGGTGTGATTGTTTGTCGGTAGAAGTAGAATGCTATGTTTTGAGTGTGTGCATGATCTTGATTGAATGTCAAATTCCTCTATTGTAGAATCGTTCAGTTCTTGACTTTTGGTGTTTAATTGACTTCAAGCTTTCACAATGACGTTTAGACTGTTCCACTTAGAACCTATAACCAGCATGTTAGCGCTAATATCAAACAGTCTAGGCTAGAACAGAGATTTATCACTCTTGTATATTGGTTGATTGGTTTGATATGTGTTTTTGTACAGCTCGATAACACCGGTCTAAGATGAGGAAGGCAATCATAATTTTCACCCTTTTCCATGTTTTTCTTCAACTTTTTGATCCCTCGTGATTGTGGCTTGAGATTAGACGGAAATCCAATTCGAAATCTTGTGTGGAAGTTTTAAGGGGCTAAGGATCAAGTGGCTAGTTTGTGAAGAGAATATTCAAAAGAAAATGCTCAAAAGAGAAGAAAAGCTAGGCAAGCTCGGCACCTAAGTGAAGTGTCGGGTTGAGCACTAGCAAAGGCAAACGCTGTGAGCTAGGCAGGTTCAACACCTAAGTGAAGTGTTGGATCGAGCACTAGTATGCAGTAGAAAAAAAAAGAAAAGAAAAAAAAGAGTTCTCGAAAGTGGCCCTTGTTATAATGATCCTAGCTAGAGCTTGTAAAGTGCGGATCTAGAAGCGGATGAAGTCGAGTCGATAGCCACATCACAATCACTCACCACTTTCAAAAAAATTTCCTACTGATGACACTAGATTTGACATGATTATCAGCCTCATTTAAGCGACATTTCTTTGCTTAAGACATGGTTTTTAGGGTAGAATAACGAATATTCAATCGATTGCCCTATCTCGTGCCATTTGTGTTACCTTGGCCCGTTTCGGGTCTATTTGATGGTTTTCTAGTATTTTCATGTTAGCACAGGTGTTCGCCATCAAATGTGGTAGCCAAGGACGTGTCTAAGGCACTGGAATCCTTAGGAATCACACCCGCATCAACCAGAAAAGTCATTCAACCCAAATGAATTTCTGCCCCATTTACACATATATTTTCGGCGAAAATACCCTTGGGTTTTCGCCGAAAATAGAAGAAAAAAATCCACTTGTCCCGATCAAGAAGAAATTCTCGCCGAAAATTATTGGGAATTTTGGTCGAAAATCCTAAGCCAAATCAACCAAGAGAAACAGACGGGATCGAGTGACATTTGAACAGATATTTTCGCCGAAAATATCCTTGGATTTTCGGCGAAAATTCCAGTGGAAAAGTAGAAATCGCCGGTTAGGTATAAATACTGAAACGCGCGGCTAAATATGGGAGATCAGATTTTACACAAAAACACACACGGGACGAAAAATCCCAAGACTGAGAAATAGAGAGAACGAGTGAATAGAGTTCGAGGAGCTAGGAACGGATCGTGACGCCATCCATCCATCTCAGAGAGCCGGTGCTAGGAGTTGAAGATTCAGTAGATTGAAGCTTCAAGGAGTCGTCGAAATTAGGTTTTACATTCTTCTCTGTCTTCCCTGCTGAGATGTATTCTTTGTTGGTTTTCGATTCTTCTGTATTGAATATGAGTAGCTAAACTCGTGTAGCTTAGATTAGATGAACCCTAAGTGACCCAGGGCTTTAAAGCGGTCACGGATCGGCGGTGATTAGATTCGAAATTCATTCGGTTTCTTCTTCATGTTTGACTTGTTCTTTATTCTTCGTGTTTCTTGTCTGGTTTGGCCACCTAGATTAGATTCTTGTTAAGCTAAGGATAGAAGCGAACGCTCGCCTTACTTTAGAACATCAAGTTGAACAATTAACCTTATAATTGGAGTGTGCCTTTCGTATGAACCGATTAGGGTTAATCCACTGCAAGAGTAACTCACAAATCGTTGGAATTTGCACCAGTTAAGTTAAGTCGTTGCGAGAGGCGACCGTACCCGGGCGGCTAATTAATCGTGATAGCTAGATCGGATAGAGCGAACGTTCGCCAGTCTTAAACCTAAGGGTCAGGAGTTATGGTGGTGTCTGAGAGCTGAATGAACTAGAATTGAAAATCGCTGATCTGCTGATTGCCTATGCCTTGGTGATCTAAGGGGATTCGGAATCTAAGCTTGTCTGTCTTCTGTCTTAGTCAATCAATCAATCATTATTTTGCTTTAATTTCATTTCAATCAATCTTTGCATATTTTAGTATAGAAGTCGTGGAACTCACACCACGCACTGAGTGTTTACCCTCGAATTTAATTGCCAACACATTTGAGTAAGGAAGTAGAGGAGACCCGTGGAATACGATCTACCCTAGCTTCACAGCTTGGTAGTATTTCATCACGTCCTACAACGTTCATCACCAACCCCCACCTAATTCTTCCATTTCTTGAGTCAAGTCCTTTTGATTAGAGTTGGTGTTGTCGTGGTCGGTTTTCCTGTATCCCAATTTACCACTACTTGAAGTGTGCAGAAAACAGTGAGGTCTAGACTTGTTTGGTTGACGTTCTTGCATGTGTAGGTTAAGTTTGTTCGTGGAATAGTCTAAGCCAAATTGTTATTGCTTGAATCTCAATGTGACCGATCTTGTCACTTTGTGAACTTGAATGTTTTCTAATTCATTTGCTTGAGGACAAGCAAAGCTTAGTCATAGGGGAATTTGATGTGACTTTATTTAGTGCACTTTGAGCCTATTATTGACCTATTAAATGCCCGTGTTTGATCGAGAGATGCCATGCTCTGTAGGCTTTTATTGATATTTTGCGCAAAGTGTCCATTTGTTGTTCGGTTGCCACTTTGGAGCCAAATTGCGGTCTATTGGTGTGACCTCTGTGCATTTCAGGTTATGGCATCGAAGTACGGATGACAAGGAGTCCATAGGACCAAACGGAAGCCAAATCGGAGCTCGGATGAGGGAGAAACGAGCGAAGCAAAATTGCGGTCTGTGCAGATTTTAGGGTACACGACGTGTATGCTCAGCAGATTTCTATATATTGACGATTTGTGGAGCTAAAAGGGAATTCTATCATCTCTCTTGAACCCCAAACACATACCTACGACCCCATAAACCCTAGGACTCATTTCTGGAGCTAAGTGGAGCTAATTGGAGCAATTGGAGCTTGGATTGAAGTCAACAAACCTTGCGAGAGGAGCTTACAAGTGGAGATTTGAAGATTGATTCAAGGATCCACTCCATGGTGTTCTTGGTGATCAACTTCCCTTCTTTTTTCCTTACTCCCTTGGACATGTGTGGCTAAGTTCCTAGGTTCATCTTGGATGGGTAGATTAGTTGTGCTATGATAGAGGGATGATTGTATAGAACTTGCCATGATTGATCTTGGTTGTATGAGGATGATTCCTAGACTTGTTCTTAATGCCATTTTATGCCATGTTTGCTTGATTTGGTCCATTCAATGTGATTTGATGCATGAGAGTGCTTGGATTGCATAGATTGTAGGTCTAGGGATTGAAGTGAGTGTGTTCTAAGAGATTAGATCATATTGTTTCAACCTTTTTCACTTGATTTCTCTCTTGGGCATTTTATCGAACACTTGGTGTGCATGTGGATTTTCATTCAATTGTGTTTGAAAAGGCTTTTTGGTGAATCTCTTAGTGTTAGGGCATTGATATGAGAGTGTTGTGCCTAGCCTTGTGGTCATAGAGTCTTAAGAGAGGGTCTTGTGTCTTGGCATTTCATCAAACACTTAGAATGCATCCTTTTTCACTTAGCTTGAGAGTGAGAGCCTAAGTTGAGTGGTATTAGGATAGGGATTTGGTGCTACGAGAGTGCATTGAGTCTATAGAAGTGAAATGCATGGTCATCCGAATGCAAACTCGATCTTGATTGCTTGTTTGTTCAATTAGTCCTCTTGAGCATGATGAAACTACCCACCAAGAGAACCCTTTGTCTTTGATTTGAACCACCTTTCTCTCTTGTTTAATCTTTGTTAGTATTCTTTTCTTTGCCTTTGTTCTGAATTTCTTAATCAAACCAAACCAATTTCAAAAGTCTAGACCGTCCATTAGAAGTGTGAGTATTGGTTTATGAGAGGACCCCTGGAATACGACCTTGGCAAAATCCTTTTATCACCTAACATGCATACAGATCAACCAAACAATCAGGTCTCACTAATAAACTGCACACGACAAGTAATCGTAACCAATTATGCACGAATTTGAACCTGACCGACCAGACTCCTCACACAGGAAATATTTAGTAAATTGGGAACTCTCACTCTCTGTGTTTAAGGACGTGTTTCTGCTCTCAATCATTTTCTGTTATTGAATTCTGTCATAAGTTTGCATTTCGACCACATCTCCACCACTGTGACAACACGAGTAACCAGTCAGGAAGGACTTCCCTGCTAGGACTGTAATGAACTCTACACTACAAGGGTTTATGATGAGATGGATGATGGGAAAGTGTGATGATGGCTTTGGTGCGGTGTAGCTTTCGACTAACTTCCCTCGAATCTAATCTGTGGCTTCCTACCATCTAACCAGACACGGGTGGAATAGTGAACGCTCGTCCTAAGATACCCTCATGCAACCTAGCACTTTTTATTTTCTTTTAACATATTTTTTTTCTTTTCTGACTTTTCTTTTGACTTCGTTCTTCCATATGTAGAGAGAAGAACGTTTTTGAACTTAAAACTTTTGGCTTTTCTGATTTTTCTTCTTTCTCTTTTTTTTCGAAACTGCTTCTTTTCTTCTTTTTCTATTTTTTTCTTTTGTGCCGTTTTTTTCTTTTATTTGCTAGAGGGGTTTACAACGTCTGGACATAATAGCTAAGACCACCTGTTTAATGGCTATTGGCAGGTTACCACAAACCGACTTCCGGTAGGTCAATCTAGAACTACAACCACAGGGATCAACGGGGAATGAAAGAATGGGAAATGGTTGTAATGTATTATCGAACCGAAAGAACAGGCCAAGCACAAGGGTTTAAACCTAATGATTTTATCGTTGGGTAGGCTATCTGGCTTAGTAGCTGAATCTAGGTGCCCCTATCATTCTAGAACTCGTGTCATCGTGTGGTCTCGAGTAGGTCTCATGCAAATTCTAACTCATTCAAGCAAACAGAAAATCACTCAGAAAGAATTGAAATTGCAAGTTACCTGCATTGGATCAAAAGCTCACAGTTGGTTTGCTAGTCAGATTCGGTCATTTTCATGCAATCAAGGCTACAAACTACAAGTGTGATTTTAAAAATTCTGTTCTGACCAGTCAATTTAGCATCAAAGTAGACACGTTGGTTCTCAAGTTCTAGGTTAACCAGTCTAAGCATCATTATGAAAGTTTGAACATCAACTTAACATCAAAGATCAAGAACTGAGCCATTCTAATGCTAGAGAGATTGGACAGGAATCACGAGGCACACAAAAACACAATCAAGGGCAATCAAGTTCATGCAAGGTTCTCTAGCATCCTACCCAGGGTTCAAGAATTAGGTAAAAAGAGTCCGCTTAATCGCGATTAAGCGCTGTGCGGTATCATTCCGCACAGATTAACCTGTAAGCGGTGAATTAAGCGGTTAAATGCTTAATCGGCGGCAAGCAGTGATTAATCGGCGGCGAGGGCGATTAATCGGCGCTTTAATTAAAAAAAACCGGCTGATTCAAAAAATCGGACAAATCCCTATCTTCTCTCTCTTTCCTCATTCTTCGCTTTCCATTCTCTTCTTCTTCTCCTCCGCCGTCTACTCTTCTTCTTCTTCTTCTTCTCTGCTTCTTCTTCTCTTATTCTTCTTTTCTTCATCTTCCCTTCAGCCGGCGAGCCTACTCTCTTCGGCCGGCGCGCCTATCCTCCTCAGTTCCGCAAGCTTCCCCACAAGCTCCAACGTCGTCTCTTCCCCACCCCCACCGACGCCGTCCTCTGCTCTGCCCTAACTCGTGAGTATTCCGTCCCCTTCCTCTTTCCAGCAGTCAGAGTGAGATGAAAATGGTGCAGGTTGTTGTTGCAGGGGGTGTAGTTGTTGTGGACGGCTGGGGTCAAATGGGTTTATTAACTTTGTGGCAGGGGGGTCATATGGGCAGGGGGATTAATGGTTGTGGCAGGGCAGGGGATGGTGTATTGGTGGGTGTTATTGATTAAGTATGTTGAAGTCTTGAACTATGCTTATTTTTGAACCTTGAACCTTATTAAGTATGGTCAATATGCAAAATATTTGTTATATTTTGTACTTTTGTTAGAAATGCTTAATCGCGATTAATCTACGCTTAATCAGGCTATGCGCTTGCAGTGGCTCACAGCTTCACTTACGCTTAACGCTTTCTTGAACCTTGATCCTACCCCACACTTAAATCGTACTGTGTCCTCACAAGACTAAATCTAGAGTTCATAACGAAGTAGAAGAACCTGGACCGAGATGGTTGGCGTAGGGGATGAGCACGGATCCTCGGAGCGGAGGGAATCTACCAAAGCGAAGCAAAGGGAATCTCCCTACTGCCTACAAAACAAAAACAAATGAAACATAAAAAGTAAACCGGGACAAGTGTCCCAGATCCACACAGAAAAAAGTTGGATCGAAATCCGAAAAGAATAAATAAAAAGAAGGGACAAGAAAGAGGATACAACCCGATCACTGCTCGTCAGGCGCGTCGGGAGGTGGAAAGTGGAGAAAGTCGCCGAGCTGACGTTGCCACGCCAACTGTGCCTCATACCGCTCGTTGGAGTGGTGCATATGTTGCTGCATAATAGTCCATCTCGCCTCTTGAGTGGCGTTGTCAGTGATGCGCCACTCCTGCAGTCGCTCATACAGCTCTCCAACATCCGTGGGGTGCGGGTGGTGCTGCGGGCAAGGCGCCTGATATGGATCTGGAATGAGCGGCTGCGACTGGTGTGCATACCCTGCCTGATGGTGTGGCGAGGGTGTATGATCATGAAATTCTGGCTCGTACTGAGGCTGAGATGCCTCAGAATCATCTTCTTCCTCCGACTCATCCTCGTCCTGGGGAGGAGGATCTACTGCTACCTTGGGGCTAAGGTCCAGCTAGAGGTTGTACTCGACCGCCAAATCACCTCCAACGGTGCGTACTCTGCGGCGTGGGATGTTCGGGCCATATTCGTGGCTGAGGCCGAAGGAGATGATGAGTCGGCCTACAAAGTTGCCTCCCAGGAGTGAGCGAGGTGGCTTTGACCTCTGAGTCTTCTTGCGGAGTAGTCGGGCAAGCACCCATCCGAGATGAAGAGGGTAGCTCTCCCGTATGGCACGATGAAGAAGAAGCTCCTCTCGGCTGATGTGGTGGCGGTCCTTCTCTGGAGCATACAAAAGAGAACGACGCCAAACCATATGAATGAATTTATAGAGAGGGTGAGAGAGACACTTAACTGAATAATGCTTCGTGAGGCGATCGCCGGGTACTCCAGTCATGTGGTTCCAGAGTGCATGGTACTCCTCTCCGTCGTCATCGTCGTTCTCCCAGCCGAGGTAATGACCATTGTAGTGCTCGTGGGGGATGCCTAGATGGGCTACAAACTCATCATAGGTGAGTGTCCTGTGAACCCCACCCAGATAGAAGGAGACGACCTTCTTGCCCTGCCTCCTCTTGTGCTCGTCCAGATCGAACGTCGCCCAAAACTCCTGTAGAGCGACTTCTGGGAAGTCGGCGGCTAGTGTGGTCAGCTCCAGCAAGCCAGCATGCGTCAGTGCATCTAGCACGTTCCGGTGCCATTCCTCATCATGATCGAAGAGCGACTCCATGGAAAGGGGGCGAATAGCGGCTCCAGGGATATTCTCGAGCTTCTGGTAGCACTCGAAGTAGTACGGGGGCAGGCGAGCAACGGTGTGGTGGTACCCAACACGGCCAGGGAAAGCTGGGGGAGGGCCATGGATGGCAGGTGTGACGGGAGCGGGAGCTCGGGAGCTGGAGGCGGTGTCAAGTCTCTTCTTGGTCCTGCGCTCATGAGTTACGTTCTTAAGCAAGAAAACAAACCAGATTAGTCAAACTAAAACCCTACCCCACACTTAGTCAAAAAACTCAATTTCACAAAGAAATGAGGAAAACCGAGTGGGGGTAAGCAAAGCAGATTAACCGGTAATCCCAAACAATTAAAATACACGCTTAGGACACAACCAGAATGGAATTATCACAATCAGAGTTCAGAAGTCAAAACGACATTCAAAAAGTCAACATAATCGGACATTGAACCCTAATCATGGCAAGACTATCACAAAGTGGGAAATGACGGCGTAATATGATCTCAGATGGCAAGCACAATAATATGAACGTAAATGAGCAATAAGGCAGCCAACTGATCATAAACAGTTCATGGTCAAACCTACATTTCTCAAAAGTCAACACCACAAAGAATAGGTCTTATGCAAAGCAAGACATGATCAAACGATATAAAAATTAAGTACAATACTCCCTAATCATGCTAGATCATTCCAAAGAGTTCAGCTAACCTAGTTCATACGAAATCAGTCGGCACGCAAATCGAGGTAAAACCAAAAAGTCAACCGAAAGTCAACCCCGACGAAATTCAGCATTCAATATGTCAAAAGATTCGTAATGAAAAGTTCTACAACTTACCTTGAAGCCATGGGTGCTGAAAACGAAGGAGAAAGAGAAATCGGAGAAAAACAGAAAATTTTAGGGTTTGGCTGAATGGGAGCTCTAGAGCTCCGATTCGACTGTTCTAGGGCTCGGGTTGATCAGAAATGGAAGGGGAGACGTGCGGCGGTGGCGGCGACGGTGGTGGTGGTTCGGCAAGGCGGGCGGCGAATGGTGGCGGCGGCGGTTTTGTTATAAACTGGGGGAGGGTTTTGTAATTTTTTTCGAAAATGAAGTGAGGAGAGAGGGAAAAAGTGACCGGATTTTAAAACGAAAAATTGGTTGATTTTCACACAACTTTTCGGCGAAAATAGGTGCAAGTTTTCGCCAAAAATGTTAGTTAAAAAGTACTGCCGGTGTTTCAAAAGGATTTTAGCCGAAAAGTGTAAATAGTTTTCGCCGAAAATGTTAACAAAAATCGTCTGGAAGCATAGTGGGATCTCAAAGGGAATTTTCGCCGAAAATAGGGTATATTTTCACCAAAAATTTTGAACTCTACGATTGAAAATATTTTCGCAATCCCGAAAAACTTCAGAAAATCACAGTTAAATCCACAAAAATAGGAAAACCCTCAAACGACTTGCAATTGACACTACGACACACAGACTATACACGAAAAATAAGACATCAAACAAACTGACACTTTTGGCTCCCCCGAACCGACTCTAAAACACTAAGGTTGACACAAATGAAAAACTGACTCCAGCCTGTGGGTTGCCTCCCACGAAGCGCTCTAGATTAACGTCCTTGAGCTGGACGATACCTGGACGGTATTAGGAGACATCCCAACTCAGGTTCTCCTTAACGCTACCATCGGAGTTCATGAAGTAGAGCTTCGGGGTATCCCCGGTGAGCGTGAATTTCTTCCCATTAGCGTGTGTAAGCTTGGTACGTCCGTCGGGAAGGTGCTCAGTGATCTTGAACGGACCAAAGAGCTCTGTCAAGGGATCATCTTCTACGAGGAAGATGGTGGACGGAATGAGAATGATTGACGTCATCTTCTCTTTGACCTCCGGCTTTGTATCACCAGGATCGTGATCGTAGGTATTTCCTTAGAAGATACTTTAGGCTCCTCCTTCAATACTTGTTCCGCGCCGGTATCTCGGAACGAATTGGTGGTGCAGCTGGCTCGGTAGAAGGTGGCGGCACAACTGGTCTCCATACCATTTGAGTCTTCGTCTTCTTGTTCTTCCCCGGGATCTACCAGGTTCTTTGCTCGGTGGCTTAGAAGAGGCTTGCAGTTCCTTCTTCTTTGGGGGCTTTGAGGAACAGATTTTGGTTTATGCTTGGTAATCTGTTCAGCACCTGCAGTAACAATTAAGCTAGGAACACTAGAAGAGACATCAGTGACGGAGTTGACCGGAGTCAACTCCACAGTTTCAACAGCTAGACAATGAAATTCTTCACTCTTAGGATTATATTTCATTTCGTCTCTAAGGTGGAATGTTATCGTTTCTTTACCAACCCTCAAAGCGAAAGAACCATTTGGAACGTTAATTTGCATTCCAGTAGTAGCCATGAAAGGTCGTCCTATGAGAATGGTAGAATCATCTTTACTAGTATCAATGATAACAAAGTTAGCTAAGAACGTGAAAGGACCACATTTAGTAACAACGTCTTTTATCTCTCCCCTAGGGGTTTTACGTGATCTATCAGCAAAGACAAGTTGCATGCTAGGCGGTTCAAGTTCTCCTAGGTTCAATTTTTCATACAGACTCATAGGCATAACATTAACGGACGCGCCAAGATCAACCAAACAACGTTCTATCTCAACATCATTAATGACAGGAGGTAGAATGAAAGAACCAGGATCAGAACACTTAGCTGGATATGGAGAGGAGGGTTTCGTGCTACGAGCATCAGGATATCCTTCTTTATTCCCCTTCGTGCCAGTCTCGATCCTTGCATTTGGCAGCAATGCTCTCGGAAATGGAGGCTTCACATAGTACGGTGCAAGAGGAGGATCATCCTCCTTAGGCGCCACTTTCAGTGCTTCCTTCTTCTCTGAAGTTTCAGTGATCCGCGTAAAACAAAAGAAGCGTCAGCAGATAAGCTTGTAAACTTTTTAACAGATACCATCTTAGCTTGTTCCTTTCTCGGATTCAGCTCTGTCTGGCTCGGAAGTTGGCCAAATGGTCGACCAGATGCTAGCATGCTCAGATGTTGTTCACAGCCTGCTCAATTCTTTGACCGGCTGCTATCTGTTCTTGATTGAGAAGAGCTTGTGCTTTGAACTGACTGTCATGATCGTCGAGTCTGGTGATGATCTGACTAAGCTTCTTGTCCAGGTCACTGACGTTGTTTTCCTTCTGGTACTGCTGACCTGTATAGGTGTTATTCAAATATTGATTCTGGTGATTGCCAGGAGCAGTTCCATAGTTACCCAGATTACGGTGTGGCGGCTGATAGACACCTCCCGGTGGATGGTTAGGCTTCTGATCCTGAGCTGGACCAGCTGGGCGGTTATTCTGGTTCTGGTTATGGTTGGCGCCAGCATTGTAGGGAGGTCTTCTTGATAGTTCCCTTGCTGCCTGAAGTTGCGGTAGCCAGCATAACCATTTTGATTGTTAACGAAGCCTTGTTGAACGAAATTTACCTCTTCGGCGGACCAGACTTTCGTCTTACCAAAATTCTGGCAACGGCCTCCATTTTGCGCACAAGCTCCACACCATTCGCAATCAGCAACATAGACAGAAGCTGCCGGCGGTTTGATTGGTGTAGAAGACTTCTTCAGATGCTTCTCAACTTCTGCCTTGATAATAGCTTCAAGATCCAGCTTGCTCCTTGATCCTTCTGATTGTCGCTCCCTGTTCCTTGACTTGGAAGCACAGTTTGCAAAATGAAGAAGAGCAGCTTCAGGTGTGAGCGTAGTGCAATCCCCTTCAGCTAGAGAATTGACCCACTTGGCAATTCTTCTCGAAGACCTCGAGCAAAGATTTCGGCTAACTGCCTCTGCTCGAATCCGTGATGAGGACAGTTGTAGAGAAGTTCTTGGAATCGATTCCAAGTATCGTACAAGCTTTCGCCTTCTTTTTGGGAGAATCTGGCGATGCTGTCTTTGATGGCTGTTGTTCTTGCAGGAGGGAAATATTCTTCAATGAAGTCCTGAGCCAGAGTATCCCAATCAGTGTAATATCCAGGTGGTTTGCCAGTAAGCCACCTCCTGGCTGCGCCTTTCAGAGAGAACGGGAAAGCTCTCAAGCAAAGAGTGTTCTTGTCGAGGTTTCCGTTGTTGAAAGTGCTGTAGAGATCAAGGAAATATGCCAGATGTGTGCACGGATTGTCTAGTGGCTGCCTTCAAACTGTAGATCCCTAGAGATCATAGTCAAGAATGGAATCTTGATCTCATAGTCAGGTCTCCTTCAACACGCGGCACGGCAATGGCAGATCGAACGCTAGTCGTGCTCGGCTTGTTGTAGTCAGCTAGACTCTTCTGTGAGGTGGTGGTGGTGGTGGTGAACTGATCAGTCATGGTGGGAGATGGAGGAGGTGAAAGTGACTCGGTGTATGAAACGGATGAAGATGACGGAAAGGTGAAGATGAGGAACTCTCCTTCAGTTCCTCGATCTTAATCGGAGTGACGGATGGAGGTGGATTGGTTCTGCTTCTCCTTGGAATATGTGATTGTGAGGTGGAGCAGAACTGCTTGGTCTCTCTAAACTCTTAGCCTTGTCGGTTTAAGAACGAGTCCAAGGGCGGCGATGCATACACCTGTGAACAACCTACAAATAACAAAAACAAACAAAACTAGTGTAAAATCGAAGTGGGTGGAAAAGTGAAAGATGGAAAGTAGAAGAATAAATTGCCAGTTCTTCTTTCAAACAATCAAAAGAAGTCCCCGGCAACGGCGCCAATTTGATGAACCGTCGTTGTGCTGGTTCAAACAAATAACTAACAAAGCTAACAAAAGCTAGGGTAGATGGTATTCCACGGGCCTTCTAATGATCGACTACTCAAATAAGCTAGCAAATTACTCAGATGAAACACTTCGTGCGTGGTGTGAGTTCCACGACTTCTAATTCTAAGAAATGCAGAGAAATTAAAAATTGAAACTAAAAAAAGATTGGAAATTAGGGTTTGAAAACAGAGATGACAGACGACCTTAGACTTCGAATCCCCCTTCGTTCACCAGAGCATAGGCAATCAACAGATCAGTGGATTTCAATTCTCATTCAATCAATTCTAAGACACCACCAGAACTCCTAACCCTTAGGTGTAAGACCGGCGAACGTTCGCTCTATCCGTTCTAGGTACCAAGATTAATTAGCCGCCCGGGTACGGTCGCCTCTCGCAATGACTTAACTTAACTGGTGGAATTACTAACGATTTATGAGTTACTCTTGCAGTGAATTAACCCTAACCAGTTCCTACGAAAGGCACACTCCAATTATAAGGTTAATTGTTCAATTCGATGTTTTAAAGTAAGGCGAGGTTCGCTTCTATCCTTAACTTAACAAGAATCTAATCTAGGTGATCAATCCAGACAAGAAACATGAACAATGAAGAACAAATCAAACATGAAAGAGAAATTGATTGAACTTTGAATCTAATCACCGCCGATCCGTGACCGCTTTAAAGCCCTGGGTCACTTAGGGTTCATCTAGTCAAAGCTCTAACGAGTTTAGCTACTCATGTTCATCACAAAAGAATCAAAGACAAAGATAGAGTTCATCATCCAGAGGAAGAAAAGAAAAGAATCTGAAAAACCTAATTTAGACGACTCCGGAGACTTCGATCTTCGGTAAACTACACTCCTAGCTCCGGTTCTCCAGATGAAAGGGATGGCGTCACGATCTCTTTCTGGCTCTTCGAACTCTAACTCTTCGCTCCAGAACTTCAGAGAAATCGTAGGATTCTGATTCGAAAAGTATTTTCTGATGTAAATTATGATCCCATTTCTCTAGTGGGCCGTCGATTAAGATATTTATACTTAACCTAGCCCAGCCGGATTTCTTCTAATATTTTCGCCGAAAATAGTGAATTATTTTCTCCGAAAATATGCTTGTGAAAGGAAGTCCCGCCGGCTGATTCTCCTGTGATTTCGTTTCGGTCCGAAAACCCAATGGTTTCGCCGAAAACTTCTTTGGCTGAGCATCAGTGAATTGTTCTTGCATTTTCCCGAAAAACCATAGGCCATTTTCGCCGAAAATGTAAGTGTGAACGGGCAAACTTTTGGTTTGACTTGATCGGCTCCTTGGATCAATTCCGGTTTGATTCCTCGAGGTTCCAACTCCTTAGACACGTCCATGGCTACTTTATTTGACGGCAAAAACCTGTGCTAACAAAAAAACACTAGAAAACCATCAAATAGACCCGAAACGGGCCAAGGTAACAAAATGGCACAGATAGGGCAATCGATTTAATATTCATTATTCTACCCTAAAAACCATGTCTTAAGAAAAGAAATGTCGCTTAAATGAGGCTGATAATTACGTCAAATCGAGTGTCATCAAATACCCCATACTTAAGCTTTTGCTTGTCCTCAAGCAAACTGAATAGAAACGCTCATGTTCATAAATGATAAGATCGATTAAATTGGAGCTCAATCAAACACAATGAATTATTAAAAAGATCGATCCTAGAACAAGAAACCTAACATGCATACAGATCAGCCAAACTACCTGGTCTCACTAATAAACTGCACACGACAAGTAATTAGCAACCAATTATGCATGAATTTGACCTGACCGACCAGACTCCTCACACAGGATATATATAGTACAATGGGGACTCTCACTCTCTGTGTTTAAGGACGTGTTTCTGCTCTCGATCATTTTCTGTTACCGAATTCTGTCATAGGTTTGCAATTCGACCACATCTCCACCACTGTGACAACACGAGTATCTAGTCAAGAAGGACTTCCGTGCTAGGACCGTAATGAATTCTACACTACTCGGGTTTATAATGAGATGGATGATGGGAATGAATGATGATAGCTTTGTGCGGTGTAGCTTTCGACTAACTTCCCTCGAATCTAATCTATGGCTTCCTACCGTCTAACCAAACACGGGCGGAATAATGAACGCTCGTCCTATGATACCCTCAAGCAACCTAGCACTTATTCTTTTCTTTACACGATTTTTTTTTCTTCTTTTCTTTCTTTTGAACTTTTCTTTTGACTTCGTTCTTCCATTTGCAGGGAGAAGAACGTTTTATTGAACTAAAACTTTGAACTTTTTCTGATTTTTCTTTTCTTCACTATTTTTTCAAATTTTCTTTCTTTTCTTACTTTACTTTTTTTTTCTTTTGTGCCATTTTCTTTTAGTTGCTAGAGGGATTTACACGTCTGGACATATTAGCTAAGACCACTTGTTTAATGGCTATAGGCAGGTTACCACAAACCGACTTCTGGTAGGTCAATCTAGAACTACAACCACAGGGGATCAACGGGGAATGAAAGAAATGGGAGATGGCTGTAATGTATTATCGAACCGAAAGAACAGGCCAAGCTCAAGGGTCTAAACCTAGTGGATATATCGTTTGGTAGGCTATCTAGCTTAGTAGCTGAATCTAGGTGCCCCTATCCTTCTAGAACTCGTGTCATCGTGTGGTCTCGAGTTGGTCTCATGCAAATTCTAACTCATTCAAGCAACAGAAAACCACTCAGAAAGAATTTAAATTGCAAGTTACGTGCAATGGATCAAAAGCTCACAGTTGGTTTGCTAGTCGGATTCGGTCATTTTCATGCAATCAAGGCTACCAACTACAAGTGTGATTTTTAAAATTCTGTTATGACCAGGCAATTTAGCATCAAAGTATACAAGTTGGTTCTCAAGTTCTAGGTTAAGCAGTCTAAGCATCATTATGAAGGTTTGAACAACAACTTAACATCAAAAATCAAGAACTGAGCCATTCTAATGCTAGAGAGACTGGTATGGAATCACGAGGCACACACAAAACACAATCAAGGGCAATCAAGTTCATGCAAGGTTCTCTAGCATCCTACCCCACACTTAAATCGGACTGTGTCCTCACAGGACTAATTCTAGAGTTCAGAGTGAAGTAGAAGAACATGGACCGAGATGATTAGTGGAGGGGATGAGCACGGGTCCTCGGAGTGGAGGGAATCTACCCAAGCGAAGCAAAGGGAATCTCCTAACTGCCTACAAAACAAAAACAAATAAAACATAAAAAGGAAACCGGGACAGTGTCCCAGATCCACACAGAAAAAGTTGGACCGAAATCGAAAAGAATAAATAAAAAGAAGACACCAGAAAAGGAATACAACCCGATCACTGCTGGTCCGGTGAACTGGGAGGTGGAAAGTGGAGGTGCTCGCCGAGCTATCGTTGCCACGCCAGCTGTGCCTCATACCGCCTATCGGCGCGGCGCATATGTTGCTGCATAATAGTCCATCGCGCCTCTTGAGTGGCGTTGTCAGTGATGCGCCACTCCTGCAGTCGCTCGTACAACTCTCCAACATCCGCAGGGTGGTGTCGGGGCTGCTGGGAAGGCGCCTGGTATGGATCGGGAATGTGCGGCGGCGACTGGTGAGCATACCCTGCCTGGTGATGTGGCGAGGGTATATAGTCTTGGAATTCTGGCAGGGGGCTGGGGCTGCTACTGCTCAGCATCATCTTCTTCCTCCGATCGACCACAGGCTGGAGTGGAGGATCTGCTGCTACATGGGGACTGAGGTGAGTTCTAAGTCGTACTCAACCGCTAAGTTTCCTCCAACAGTCCTAACTCTGTGTCGTGGAATGTTCGGGCCATATTCCATGGCTGATGCCGAAGGAGAGGATGAGTGCCCTATGAAGTTACCCCCCAGGAGTCTACGAGGTGGCGTCTTCCTCCTGGTCTTCTGGCGGAAGATGCGAGCCAACACCCAGCCGGGGTGCAGAGGGTAGCTCTCTCGGATGGCTCGAAGAAGCATGAGCTCCTCCTTCAGGATATGGTGGCGATCCTTGTCCGGAACATATAAAAGCGATCTACGCCAAACCATATGAATAAATTTAAAGAGAGGGTGAGAGAGCGACTTAACTGAGTTATTCGCCCCAAGGCGATCGCCAGGCACGCCTGTCATGTGGCTCCAGAGCGCGTGGTATTCCTCCTCGTTATCATCTTCGCCCCAGCCTAGGTGATGATCGTGATAGTGCTCGTAGGGGATGCCGAGATGAGCAGCAAACTCATCGTAGGTGAGCTGCCTGTACACCCCACCAAGATAGAAGGTGACAACCTTCTGGCGCTGCTTCCTCTTGTGCTCATCCAGATCAAAGGTTGCCCAGAACTCCTGGAGAGCAATGTCTGGGAACTCGGTAGCGATGGTGCTAGGGCGTCATGCACGTTCCGGTGGTAGTCCTCGTCGTGATCGAAGAGGGACTCCATGGACAGAGGGCGCACGTCAGCTCCACGAATGTGCTGGATCTTCTGGAAGCACTCGAAGTAGAAGTCTAGTAGACGAGCTATAGTGCGATGGTATCCAGCCCGGCGAGGGAGTGCGGGTGGAGGACCCAGAACGGCGGGTGTGACGAGAGCGGCAACTCCTGAGCTCGAGGCGCCATCAAGTCGCGCTTTAGTCCTGCGCTCATAAGTGGTGTTCCTAAAACCAGAATGAAACCAGATTAGTCAACTAAAACCCTACCCCACACTTAGTAGAAAAAACTCAATTTCACAAAGAAATGAGGGAAACTAATTGGGGTAAGCAAAGCGGAGTAACGGTAATCATAGACAGTAAAATACATACTTAGGAACAGCCAGAATCGAATAAGCACAATCAGAGTTCAAAAAGTCAAACCGGCATTCAGAAAGTCAACATTATAGCATATTTAACCCTAATCATGGCAAGACTATCACAAGGTGGAAATTGACGGCATAATATGATCTCAGATGGCAAACACGATAATCTGAACGAGAATGAACACGTACGGCAGCCAAACGATCAAATACAGTTCATGGTCAAACCGACATTTCTCACAAGTCAACATAACAAGGAATCAATCGTATGCATAGCAACACATGATCAAATGATATGGAAATTAAGCACGGAACTCCCTAAGCATGCTAGAACAGTTCTATAAGTTCAGCTAACCTAGTTCACACGAAAACAGTCGCACGCAAATCGAGGCAAACTAAAAGTCAACCAAAAGTCAACCCCGACGAAATTCAGCAATCCATATGTCAAAAGATTCGTATTGAAAAGCTCTACAACTTACCTTGAAGCCATGAATGCTAAAAATGAACGATTTGGGAGGAATCGTGAAAAACTCTGAAAACAAGGGTTTCGGTGAACTGGAGCTGTAGAGCTCCGATTTGAACGTTCTAGGGCTCAATGGAATCGGAAAAGGAAGGGGAGTTGAGCGGCGGCGGTCGGCGACGACGGCGGCGAAGGAAAACGGCGGCGGCGGCGGTTTAAAAAGAAGGGGTCGGCGATTTTTGAAAAATAGGGGGGTTTTCGGCTTTTAAAACGAAAATGGCAAGTGAAAGAGAGAGGAAATAAGGCCGGATTTTAAAGGGTGAATTTTCTGATTTTCGAAGGAATTTTCGGCGAAACCAATAGGTTGTTTTCGTCGAAAATTGGAGTTAAAATGGCTGCCAGTTTTCAAATAGGTTTTCGCCGAAAACATATAACTTTTCGAACCGAAAAATATGAAACAGGAGACCGGGTTCGAAAATCAAAGGGCGATTTCGCCGAGAATAAGGGGTGATTTCACCGAAAATTTTGAACTACTCGGGTGAAAATATTTTCGCAAATTCGGCCAACTTCAGAAAATCACAGTTAAATCCACAAAAATCGGAACGACCTCAATCAACTTGCGACTGACTCTATGACACACAGACTCTACACAAAAATAATAAATCAAACAAACTGACACTTTTGGCTCCCCGAACTGACTCTAAAATACTAAGGTTGACACAAAACGAAGACGGACTCCAGCCGTGGGTTGCCTCCCACGAAGCGCTCTTTTATTAACGTCCTTGAGCTGGACGATACCTGGACGGTATTAGGAGACATCCCTACTTAGATTCTCCTTAACGCTCGCGTCGGAGTTCATGAAGTACAGCTTCGGGACTTCTCCGGTAAGCGTGAATCTCTTCCCGTTTGCATGCAAAAGCTTGGTACGTCCATCGGGAAGACGGTCAATGATCTTGAAGGGCCCGAACAGCTCTCTGGAGAGGTCATCCTTCTTGATTGTTACGATGGAAGGAATGAGGACTGTCGGCTTCTTCTTTTCTTTTATCTCCGGCTTGGTATCACCAGGATCGGTGATCGTTAGTACTTGCTTAGGAGATGCTTTCGGCTTCTCCCTCCATACTTGTTCCGGCGCCGGTTTCTCGGAACTAATTGGTGGTGCAGCTGGCTCGGTGGAAGACGGCGAATTTTTGGCCTCCAGACCATTTGGGTCTTCGTCTTCTTGTTCTTTCCTCGAGGTCTGCTCGGTTTAGCGCTCGGTGGCTTAGAAGAGGCTTGCAGTTCCTTCTTCTTCTTGGGTAGCTTCTGAACCAAAGTTCCTGGCTTCTTCTTAATAACCTGGTCAATACCTGCAGCAACAACTGATCTAGAGACACTGGAAGAAGCATTAGTAACAGAGTTGACGGAGTCAACTCCACAGTTTCAACAGCCAGGCAGTGAGATTCTTCATTCCTAGAGTCATATTTCATGCCATCTTTAAGACGGAACGTTTTCGTTTCTTTACCGACCCTTAGAGTTAAAGAACCATTTGGAATGTTAATATTCATTCCAGTAGTAGCCATGAAAGGTCGACCTATGAGAATGGTAGAATCATCTGTACTAGTATCCATAATCACATAGTCAGCTAAGAATGTGAACGGACCACATTTAGTAACAATGTCTTTAATCTCTCCCTTAGGGGTTTTAAGTGATCTATCAGCAAAGACGAGTTGCATACTAGGTGGTTCAAGTTCTCCTAGGTTTAACTTTTCAAACAGGCTCATAGGCATGACATTAACAGACGCTCCTAGATCAACTAAACAACGTTCAATCTCAACATCATTGATGACCAAAGGCAAAGTAAAAGAACCAGGATCAGATAACTTAGCTGGATATGGAGAGGCAGTTTCTTAATACGAATGTCAGGATATCCTTCCTTGTTCCCCTTCATGCCAGTCTCGATCCTTGCATTTGGCAGCAATGCTCTTGGAAAAGGAGGCTTCACGACGTACGTGCAAGAGGAGGATCATCCTCCTTAGGCGCCGGTTCCTGTTCTTCTTCTTCCTCCAAAGTTTCAGCGATCCTGCGTAAGACAGAACAAGCATCAGCAATTAAGTTTGGGAGTTTTCGAGCGGTTACCATCTTGGCTTGCTCCTTTCTCGGGTTCGGCTCTGTCTGGCTTGGAAGTTGGCCAAATGGTCGACCAGATGCTAGCATGCTCGAGATGTTGTTCACGGCTTGCTCAATTCTTTGTCCAGATGCTATCTGTTCTTGATTGAGAAGAGCTTGAGCCTTGAACTGACTGTCATGATCATCGAGTCTTGTGATGATCTGGCTGAGCTTCTTATCCAGGTCACTGACATTGTTTTCTCTTTGATGTTGCTGTCCTGGATAGGTATTGTTAAGATATTGATTCTGGCGATTGCCAGGAGCAGTTCCATAATTACCCGGATTGCGATGCGGCGGCTGGTAGACACCTGCCGGCGGATGGTTAGGCTTCTGATCCTGAGCTGGACCAGTCGGGCGGTTATTCTGATTCTGGTTATGGCTGGCTCCAGCATTGTAGGGAGGTCTGTCTTGATAGTTCCCTTGTGTCTGAAGTTACGGTAGCCAGCATAACCATTCTGATTATTAACGAAGCCTTGTTGAATGAAATTTACCTCTTCGGCAGACCAGACTTCTGTCTTACCAAAATTCTGACAACGGCCTCTGTTATGTGCGCAAGCTCCACACCACTCGCAATCGGCAACGTAGACAGAGGCTGCCGGCAGCTTGATCGGTGTGGTAGACTTCTTCAAATGCTTCTCTACCTCTGCTTTGATTGTAGCTTCGAGATCTAGCTTGCTCCTTGATCCTTCAGATTGTCGTTCCCAGTTCCTTGACTTGGAAGCATAGTTTGCGAAGTGAAGAAGAGCAGCTTCAAGTGTTAGTGTAGTGCAATCCCCTTCAGCCAGAGAATTGACCCACTTGGCAGATTCTTCTCGAAGTCCTCGAGAAAAAATTTCAGCTAACTGCCTCTGCTCGAATCCATGATGAGGGCAGGTGTAGAGAAGTTCTTGGAATCGATTCCAAGTATCATACAAGCTTTCTCCTTCTTTCTGGGAGAATCTGGCAATGTTGTCCTTGATGGCGGTTGTTCTGGCCGGAGGGAAGTATTCTTCAACGAAGACCTGAGCCAGAGTATCCCAATTAGTGTAATAGCCAGGTGGTTTGCCAGTAAGCCACCTCTTAGCAGGGCCTTTAAAAGAGAACGGGAAAGCTCTCAGACAAAGAGTGTTTTTGTCGAGGTTTCCGCTCTTGAAAGTGCTGCAGAGATCAAGGAAGTCTGCAAGACGAGTGCACGGATTGTCTAGGGGCCTGCCTTCAAACTGTAAATCCCTAGAGATCATAGTCAAGAATGGAATCTTGTACTCATAGTCAGGATCTCCTTCAATGCGCGGAATGGCAATGGCAGATCGAACGCTAGTCGCGCTCGGCTTGTTATAGTCTGCTAGACTCTTCTGTGCAGGTGGTGGTGGCGGCGGTTGATCGCCATTTGGTGGTGGTGGTGGTGGAGATGGAGGAGGTGAGAGTGACTTGGTGTATGAAGCGGATGAAGATGACGGTACAGGTGAAGATGGAGATGAGGAATTCTCCTTCAGTTCCTCGATCTTGATCGGAGTGATGAACGAATTGGATCTGCCTTTCTTCAGAATCTGTGATCATAGAGGTGGAGCAGAACTGCTTGGTCTCTCTGCACTCTTAGCCTGTTCGGTTTGAGAGCGAGTCCAAGGACGGTGAGGCATACACCTGTAAACCTACAGATAACAAAGACAAACAAAACCAGTGTAAAATTGAAGTGGATGGAAAGGTGAAAGATGGAAAGTAGAAGAATAAATTGCCAGTTCTTCTTTTGAACAATCAAAAGAAGTCCCCGGCAACGGCGCCAATTTGATGAACGTCGCAGAAGCGGTTGATCAAATACTACCAAGCTAACAAAGCTAGGGTAGATCGTATTCCAGGGGTCTTCTAAGATTGACTACTTCAAAACTGGCAAAATACTCGAATGCAAGCAAGTTGTGCGTCGTGTGAGTTCCACGACTTCCAATTCTAAGAAATGCAGAGAAATTAAAAATTAAACTAAAGCAGATTGGAAATTAGGGTTTGAAAACAGAGATGACTTTGAATCCCCCTTCGTTCCCCAGAGCATTGGCAATCAACAGATCAGCGGATTTCGATTCTCGTTCAATCAATTACTAAGACACCACCATAACTCCTTACCCTTAGGTTTAAGACCGGCGAACATTCGCTCTATCCGTTCTAACTACCAAGATTAACTAGCCGCCCGGGTACGGTCGCCTCTCGCAATGACTTAATTAACTGGTGCAATTACTAATGATTAATGAGTTACTCTTGCAGTGAATTAACCCTAACCGGTTCCTACGAAAGGCACGCTCCAATTATAAGGTTAATTGTTCAATTCGATGTTCTAAAGTAAGGCGAGCGTTCGCTTCTATCCTTAGCTTAACAAGAATCTAATCTAGGTGATCAATCCAGACAAGAAACATGAACAATGAAGAACAAATCAAACATGAAAAAGAACTGATTGAATTTCGAATCTAATCACCGCCGATCCGTGACCGCTTTAAAGCCCTGGGTCACTTAGGGTTCATCTAGTCTAAGCTCTAACGAGTTTAGCTACTCATGTTTATCACAAAAGAAACAAAGACAAAGAAAGAGTTCATCATCCAGAGGAAGAACAGAAAAGAATCTGAAAAACCTAATTTAGACGACTCCGGCAGACTTTGATCTTCGGTAAACTACACTCCTAGCTCCGGTTCTCCGAGATGAAAGGGATGGCGTCACGATCTCTTTCCGGCTCTTCGAACTCTAACTCTTCGCTCCAGAACTTCAGAGAAAATCATAGGATTCTGATTCGAAAAGTATTTTCTGATGTAAACTATGATCCCCTTTCTCTAGTGGGCCGTCGGTTAAGTATTTATACTTAACCTAGCCCAGCCGGATTTCTTCTAATATTTTCGTCGAAAATAGTGAATTATTTTCGCCAAAAATATGCTTGTGAATGGAAGTCTCGCCGGCTGATTCTCCTGTGATTTCGTTTTGGTCCAAAAACCCAACGGTTTCGCCAAAAACTTCTTTGGCTGAGCATCAGTGAATTGTTCTTGCATTTTCGCCGAAAACCATAGGCCTTTTTCGCCGAAAATGTAAGTGTGAACGGGCAGACTTTTGGTTTGACTTGATCGGCTCCTTGAATCAACTCCGGTTTGATTCCTCGAGGTTCCAACGCCTTAGACACGTCCATGGCTACTTTATTTGACGGCAAAAAACCTGTGCTAACATAAAAACACTAGAAAACCATCAAATAGACCCGAAATGGGCCAAGGTAACACAAATGGCACGAGATAGGGCAATCGATTGAATATTCGTTATTCTACGCTAAAAACCATGTCTTAATCAAAGAAATGTCGCTTAAATGAGGCTGATAATCACGTCAAATCGAGTGTCATCACTGTTCCACGAACAAACTTAACCTACACATGCTAGAACGTCAAACAAACAAGTCTAGACCTCACTATTTTCTGCACACTCCAAGTAGTGGTTAATTGGGATACAGAAAAACGACCATGACAACACCAACTCTTATCAAAAGGACTTGAACTCGCGAAATGGAACAGATTAAGCGGAGGTAGGGCAATTTGGGAAGTGGTGAGTGATCGTGATGTGGCTATCGACTCAACTTCATCCACCTCCAGATCCGCAGTTTGCAAGCTCTAGCTAGGATCATTATAACAAGAGCCACTTTTAAGAACTCTTCTCTTTTTTTCTCTTTTTTTTCCTACTGCATACTAGTGCTCGATTCAACACTTCACTTAGGTGTTGAACCTGCCTAAGTTACAGCCTTTGCCTTTAATAGTGCTCAACCCGACACTTCACTTAGGTGCCGAGCTTGCCTAGCTTTTCTTACGGCACTTCAAGAATTTGAGAGACTTGAACACTTTTTTTGAGCATTTTCTTCACAAATTAGCCACTTGATCCTTAGCTCCTTACAACTTCCACACAAATTTTCGAATTGGATTTCCGTCTAATCTCAAGCCACAATCACGAGGGATCAAAAAGGTGATGAAAAACATGGAATAGGGTGAAAATGTGTATGATCCAACAAACAGGCCAAGGCTCAACGAGGTTATCCTAAAGGATAATGATTCGGGTAGGCTTTTTGGCTGAATGTGGTGAACTTCTAATTGCCTTTATCATCTTAGATTGGTGTTATCAAAAACACGTATCAAACCAATCAACCAACATACAAGAGTGATAAAATCTCTGTTCTGGCCTAGACTCATTTGATATTAGCGCTGACATGCTGGTTAAAGGTTCTAAGTGGAACAGTCTAAACGTCATTATGAAAGCTTGAAGTCAACTAAACACCAAAAGTCAAGAACTGGACGATTCTACAATAGAGGAATTTGACATTCAATCAAGATCATGCAACTCATCAAAGCATAGCATTAGACTTCTACCGACAAATAAACACACCAAACCTCAACTCCCCCTACGACTAACATGAGCATTGTCCTCAATGATCAAAAGAGAGAGGGTAAGGTGGAACGAAATTACCGCGTTGGTAGAGAAGAGCATAGGAGGCCAAAGTAGTGAAAGAGTTCCATGACGCTCATTGGTGAAGAGTGATCCCAAATGCTTGCTATCCTTGTTCAAAAGTTAAAACAACACAAAAACTAACACCAAAGCAAATAAGAGCGACAAAGTAAAGATAACAAGGGTTGCCTCCCAAGAAGCGCTTGTTTATCGTCTTAAGCTCGACGAAACCTAGAACATTCAAGGCATAACCAAGGACAAAACCTCGACCGCACCAATAGTATCATGAACAACATAATGCTTAAGTCGATGGCCATTCACCTTAAAAGGTTCAAGCCGAGAGTTACCGTGAATGGTCTGGACCAACGAGATCTCAACTTCCCGGGAAAGAGTTTGAGCCGAGAGTTGTATAGGAGGACTTGATCACCAACTTTGAAATCCTTGCTCAGCTTCAAACGGGAGTCATGAATGAGCTTCGTCCTCTCCTTGTAAAGTTTAGCATTCTCATATGCATGATGACGATACTCTTCGAGCTCATGTACCTGAAACTTACGCTCTTCTCCTGCGAGACTCATATCAAGGTTTAGAAATTTCAATGTCCAAAGAGATCAGTGCTCAAGCTCTACCGGCAAATGGCAAGCTTTACCATAGACCATCCTATAGGGAGTAGTGCCTATAGGGGTCTTGTAGGCCGTGCGGTAGGCCCATAGAGCATCATCAAGCTTCATCGACCAATCTTTTCGTGATTGGTCGACTGTTTTCTCCAAAATTCTCTTAAGTTCCCTATTTGTCACCTCGGCTTGGCCACTAGTTTGAGGGTGATACGAGGTGGACATCTGATGAGTGACACCAAACCGGCGGCATACTCTATCGAATTTCCCTTGAAAGTGAGTACCTCGATCACTAATGATAGCGCGAGGGGTACCAAAACGGGTGAACAACTTAACAAGAAACTTCCCTACGACTCGGGCATCATTGGTAGGCAAAGCTTGTGCGTCCGCCCATTTAGACACATAATCGACCGTAACTAATGTGTACTTGTTACCATGCGAAGGAGGAAACGGTCCCATGAAATCAATACCCCGTATATAAAATATTTCTACCACTACCGAGACATTTTGAGGCATTTCATTACGGGAAGAGATGTTACCTGAACGTTGACACGCATCACAAGATTTGACAAAGTCTTGATAGTCTCGAAAGATCGAGGGCCAAAAGAACCCGGACTCAAGTACCTTGCGAGCCGTACGATTTGCTCCATGATGTCCACCTGTAGGACCGGAGTGGCAATGTCGTATGATGTCCTTCGCCTCTCCATGATTGACACATTCTTATCATACCATAAGAGCCAACTCGAAATACAAAAGGATCGTCCCAATAGTAATGCTTCAAATCCGCAAAGAACTTCCTTTTGTCTTGAGTAGAGAGGCCCTCCTCCAAGTATCCACTAGCAAGATAATTAGCTAAATCCACGAACTAATGTTCCTTCAAATCCAAAGTCGCAATAGCGAATAATAGCTCATCGGGGAAGTTGTCGTTGATCTCTTCATTACCGTTGTGTACCATTTCTGCTTCTTCCAAGCGAGACAAGTGATCGGCGGCTACATTCTCAGATCCTTTCTTATCCCGAATTTCAATGTCAAACTCTTGCAACAAAAGAACCCATCGAATCAATCTTGGTTTAGCATCGGTCTTAGATAGAAGGTACCTCAAAGCTTGGTGGTCCGTGAAGAGGATAGTGTGAGAAAGCACCAAGTAGGACCTAATCTTGTCAAATGCAAACACTATAGCCAAAAGCTCCGTTTCCGTAGTTGTGTAGTTCCTTTGAGCATCATTGAGAGTCTTACTTGCATAGTATATTGGATGGAATCTCTTGTCGATTCGTTGGCCTAGAACCGCTCTAATAGCATAATCGCTAGCATCACACATCAATTCAAACAACTTTGACCAATCCGGAGCAATGAGGATAGGAGCATTCGTGAGCTTACCCTTGAGGAGTTCAAAGGCTCGCATGCATTCGTCATCAAAGCAAAATTCCACATCCTTCTCGAGAAGCCGAGTCATAGGAGTAGTTATCTTGGAGAAGTCTTTAATAAAGCGCCTATAGAAACCGGCATGCCCCAAGAAACTTCTCACGGCTTTCACGGAAGAGGGTGAAAGAAGTTGAGAGATGGTCTCTAACTTTGCCTTATCGACCTCAATGCCCTGTTTAGAGATCTTGTGACCAAGAACAATCCCCTCATTAACCATAAAATGGCACTTTTCCCAACTTAATGCGAGATTGGTCTCTTCACAACGATGCAACACCTTCTCAAGGTTCCTCAAGCAAAGATCAAACGAATCCCAAAAGACAAAGAAATCATCCATGAACACTTCCATGATATCTTCCACAAAATCATCAAAGATGGCAAGCATACATCGATGGAAAGTAGTGAGAGCATTGCATAACCCAAAAGGAATTCGGTGATAAGCAAATGTACCAAAGGGGCATGTGAATGTGGTCTTCTCGATGTCCTCCGGAGCAATAGGTATTTGGAAGTACCCGGACATGTCATCAAAGAAACAATAGTACTCGTGACCGGAAAGATGCTCGAGCATTTGATCCATGAATGGTAGAGGAAAATGATCCTTCCTAGTGGCATCATTGAGTCGACGATAATCTATGCAAACACGCCACCCGGTGATCGTCGTTGTCGGGATAAGCTCATTCTTGTCATTAGCTACTACTGTGATCCCTCCTTTCTTGGGAACAACTTGCACGGGGCTAACCCAAGGACTATCCGATATAGGAAAGATAATCCCCGCATCCATAAGCTTAATAACCTCTTTCTTCATGACCTCCTTCATGTTCGGATTCAACCTTCTTTGTGGTTGCACAACCTGTTTGAAGTCCTCTTCCATAAGGATCCGATGTGAGTAAAAGGTGGGGCTTATCCCTCGAATATCCGAGATGCTCCACGCAATAGCTCTCATGTACTTCTCTAGGAGCTCCACTAGACGGTCCTTTTGCTCAGGTAAAAGCTCAGAATTGATGATGACCGATAGCTTAGAATTTGGCATGAGAAAAGCATACTCCAAATGTGTGGAAAGAAGCTTGAGCACTAGAGTAGGTGGTTCTTCATAGGAGGTCTTCACCCTTTCCACCTTCAGGAGAGCAACAAAAACCGTTTCACTCTCTAACTTGTCTCTCCCTTCATCAAGGTAAGCCACTTGAGCTTTTAACTCCGGGGTATCTAAATGTTCCTGCACATTCATTCTAAGGCAAACATCCAAAGAATCTCAACACACGAAGTTAGAAATACTACACACACTAGCCGAAGCAATAGTATCGCAAGAGTACTCTAAGTCATCTTGTGCATGAGCAAACTTCATGCCATCAGCTATGCAAAATGTAACACTCTCTTGTTCTACTCTCAATGTCAATTTTCCATTATGCACATCAATTAAAGAATGAGAAGTAGCTAAAAATGGTCTACCAAATATCAAACATCAACATCATCGGTATCTATGACCGCAAAGTCAACTAGGAAGACGAAAGGGCCTACTTTAACTAGCACATCATCAACAATCGGGAGTTGAGGTTTGGTGTGTTTATTTGTCGGTCGAAGTCTAATGCTATGCTTTGATGAGTTGCATGATCTTGATTGAGTGTCAAATTCCTCTATTGTAGAATCGTCCAGTTCTTGACTTTTGGTGTTTAGTTGATTTCAAGCTTTCATAATGACATTTAGACTGTTCCACTTAGAACCTTTAACCATCATGTCAGCGCTTATATCAAATGAGTCTAGGCCAGAACAGAGATTTTATCACTCTTGTATGTTGGTTGATTGGTTTGATACGTGTTTTTATGCCGCTCGATAACACCGATCTAAGATGATAAAGGCAATTAGAAGTTCACCACATTCAGCCAAAAAGCCTACCCGAATCATTATCCTTTAGGATAACCCCGTTGAGCCTTGGACTGTTTGTTGGATCATACACATTTTCACCCTATTCCATGTTTTTCATCACCTTTTTGATCCCTCGTGATTATGGCTTGAGATTAGACGAAAATCCAATTTGAAATCTTGTGTGGAAGTTGTAAGGAGCTAAGGATCAAGTGGCTAATTTGTGAAGAAAATGCTAAAAAGAAAGTGTTCAAGTCTCTCAAATTCTTGAAGTGCCGTAAGAAAAGCTAGGCAAGCTCGGCACCTAAGTGAAGTGTCGGGTTGAGCACTAGCAAAGGCAAAGGCTGTAAGCTAGGCAGGTTCAACACCTAATTGAAGTGTTGAATCGAGCACTAGTATGCAGTAGGAAAAAAAAAAGAGAAAAAAAAGTGAAGAAAAAGTGGCTCTTGTTATAATGATCCTAGCTAGAGCTTGTAAAGTGCGGATCTGGAGGCGGATGAAGTTGACTCGATAGCCACATCACGATCACTCACCACTTCCCAAATTGCCCTACCTCCGCTTAATCCGTTCCATTTCCCGAGTTCAAGTCCTTTTGATTAGAGTTGGTGTTGTCATGGTCGGTTTTTCTGTATCCCAATTAACCACTACTTGGAGTGTGCAGAAAATAGTGAGGTCTAGACTTGTTTGGTTGACGTTTTTGCATGTGTAGGTTAAGTTTGTTTGTGGAACATTTTAAGCCAAATTGTTATTGCTTGAATCTCAATGGGGCCGATCTTGTCATTTGTGAACTTGGATGTTTTCTAATTCATTTGCTTGAGGACAAGCAAAGCTTAGTTGTAGGGGAGTTTGATGTGACTATATTTCGTGTGTTTTTAAGCCCTCGATTAGCCGAAGGATCTCCCATGTTTGAAGTCATTTTGCCATGATTTATATGCTTATTTGGTTATTGTGTGCAAAGTGCTCTTTTGTTGTCGAAGTGCCACTTTGAGGGCAAATTCATTGCCTATTGGAGTTTTATCTGTGCATTTTTAGGCCTTGGCGTCGTAGTACTAGTGAAAAGGAGCACATAGGATCAAACGGAAGATCAATCGGAGCTAGGACGGAGGAGATATGGCCGTTGCAAAATCGAGAAAAATGCAACTTTTCTGAAGAAGTTTTCGGCGAGAACTCTATGTTCTCGCCGAGAACTCTCGGCCATTTGCAAAGAGGAGGCTGATGTTGGTTTTGTGAAGAAGTTTTTGGCAAAAACTTTCAGAGTTTTCGCCGAAAACATGTGAAGGAACTCGAAGACGGCTCGGTGATTTTCAAAGGAATTTTCGGCGAAAACTGAAGGAGTTTTCGCCGAAAAATTCAGGCTTTTCCAGCAGCCTATTTAAAGAGGAGTTTGCATTTAAAAAAAAGGGGGGATCATTCATTCATTACAACCTTTGACACTCTCCTCTGAATTTCCTACTTCTCCTCTCCTATCATCAACCATCATCCTCCTCCATCTCAACCTAAGAGCTAAGTGAAGATCATCTAAAAGGAAGAAGCCATACCTTGGATTGAAGCTTGAAGAGCCAAGTTGCAAGATCCTCCATGGAAACAAGGATGATCTCCTCTCCTCAATTTCAGGTTTCTTCCATGGTTATGCTAGGCTAAACCTAGGGTTTCGTTTAGTGGGGGATGGATCAAGCTAGGATAGGTGATTGATTGTATGGAATGAGTTTCTCATAGCCATTTGTGTAAGATGATGATCCTCGACCTTGTGCTTGTTGTCCATGGGAACTTAACTTGTTCTTTTAGTACTTTGTTTATGTCTTTCAGTACATGAGAATGATTGATTGATGTTGATCTAAGGTTTTAGGATTGTGATTGAATGATTTGAGATATTGGATTATGCAATTGCAACCATTTTGAGCTTGTTTTCCTTATTGTCATTTTGTCGAACACTTGGTGTGCATTTAGTTTTCAGTCATTTGAAGGTTGAAAGGCCCTTTGATTGCTAGACTAGTGTTCTATGATTGACATGAGAGTGTCTTGCATCATTTACCTTGTGTTAGATGAATGTTAGCATAGAGATCAAGTGTTAAGCATTTCATTGAGCTAGTTAAAGCACTCCATTCCCTTTGTTCACATAGCGAAATCATGGTGCATTTGGTCTAGGAATAGAGAGTCAATTGTGCGAGAGTTCATTGATTCTACTTGAGTGAATTGCATGGTCATCCGTTTATACATCGTTGCTTGAGATTCAATCCAGCTTTCATGATCCTTGAGCTTGAAGAAACCCCTTGCTAAGCTAACCTACTTCTCTCTTATTTGACCTTCAACTTGCTTCGTTTAGTTTTGCCTTGTCCATTTATGTTTTTGACATGATCTTGTTTAAACCAAATCTCAATTTAAATGTTTAGACCGTTCAGGAACCGTGTGAGTATTAGCTTATGAGAGGACCTCGTGGAATACGACCTTGATAGTTGTGAGTTGAAATTCACACATCAAGTTTTTTGGCGCCGTTGTCGGGGAACTCTCTCATTCCTAAGAAAGCAATTAGTAGTGAACCGATCTTTACACTTCCTTCCGTTTTACTTTTGCTTCATTGTTACGTGTTGTTTGACTTGTTATCACACATTGTCGTATTACGTTGGTATTTTTGTTTGATTTGTGTGTAGGAACCTTGCACTAGTGCATGAGGCGAATCACCCTCTTCAAGCACGACTCCAAGGCATCAAGGTCGTGATTGAACCACCAACTCGTTCTCTTCCTCACTTAATTCATATCACCACACGCAACAACAAGTCTCACCATGAGGACGAAGATAACCACTCGGAGCATTCACATCACACCAATGAAGACGATCAATCACAAAGGGGTGCAAGGCGCACCCTAGCTGATTATGATCGCCCAACCCTTGAAGGGGCAGCCTCAAGCATCATGCGAAGACTAGTGAATGCAAGAAACTTTGAGCTGAAGCAAAATATGATTCAGATGGTGCAAAATGGAGTGGTGTTCAATGGTATAGATGGAGAGTGCCCGACTAGACACTTGAAGGACTTTCTAGAGATATGCGATACGGTGAAGAACGATCAGGTTCATCCGGATTGTGTGCGACTCCGACTCTTTCCTTTCTCCCTCAAAGGTAGAGCCAAGTCTTGGTTGGAGAATCAACCTAGTAGAGAATTCACTACATGGGAGGGTGATGGACGCTTGTATTGCGGGTCAATCAAATAACTACCAAGCTGGAAGCTAGGGTAGATCGTATTCCACGGGTCTTCTAATGATCGTTTACTCAAATATAAAGGCAAGTTATTCAAGTTTAAACACTTCTGCGTGGTGTGAGTTCCACGACTTCTAATTCTAAGAAATGCACGAAAATTAAAAATTAAAACTGAAAACAGATTGAAAGATTGGTTGATTAAGACAAAGATGACAAACAAGCTTAGTCTTTGAATCCCCCTTCGTTCACCAGAGCATTGGCAATCAACAGATCAGCGGATTTTGATTCTCGTTCAATCAATTCTAAGACACCACCATAACTCCTTACCCTTAGGTTTAAGACTGGCAAACGTTCGCTCTATCCGATCTAGCTACCAAGATTAATTAGCCGCCCGGGTACGGTCGCCTCTCGCAATGACTTCACTTAACTGGTGCAATTACTAATGATTTATGAGTTACTCTTGCAGTGGATTAACCCTAACTGGTTCCTACGATTAGGTTAATTGTTCGATTTGATGTTTTAAAGTAAGGCGAGCATTCGCTTCTATCCTTAGCTTAACAAGAATCTAATCTAGGTGATCAATCCAGACAAGAAACATGAACAATGAAGAACAAATCAAACATGAAAGAGAAACTGATTGAACTTTGAATCTAATCACCGCCGATCCGTGACCGCTTTAAAGCCCTGGGTCACTTAGGGTTCATCTAGTCTAAGCTCTAAGAGTTTAGCTACTCATGTTTTTCACAAAAGAATCAAAGACAAAGATAGAGTTCATCTTGAACAGAGGAAGAACAGAAAAGGATCTGAAAAACCTAACTAAGACGACTCTGGCAGAACTTCGATCTTCCGGTAAACTGCAATCCTAGCTCCGAGTCTTCGAGATGAAAGGGATGGCATCACGATCTCTTCCTGGCTCTTCGAACTCTAACTCTCTGCTCCAGAACTTGGGAGAATTCTCAAGTATTTGGTATTCATTGTAAAAAGTAAGTATGATCCGAGGTATATGCTGTATGGGCCGCCGGTTAAGTATTTATACTTAACCCTAATACCGCCGGATTTTGCCTGGGATTTTCGCCGAAAACATGAAGGAATTTTCAACGAAAATTCCTTTGTAAAATGACTGATCACCGGCTGAGTTCTCCTGTGATTTTGGACGCCGGGGTTCTCGGCGAAAACTTGGAGTTTTCGCCGAAAACCACTACAAAAACACCTCTGTTTAGCGTCAGTCAGAGACGCATCATAGCGTCGGTCACTGACCGATGCTAAATATTTTGGCGTCGCTCAGAAAAGCGACGCCAATTCTTCCGACGCTAAATTTTAGCGTCGCTCAAACATCAAGCGACGCTAAATCCGGTTAATAAATGACGCTAAATCCTTGACCGAATGGGTCACTGACGAACCCTATTTTTTGTTTTTGGTTTTTCGTTTTTTATATTCATTTTCTATTTTCTTTTTATAACAAATTAGTCACTGCATTTTTTAATGTCCAATTAGGTCACTTAGATTTGTTAGGTCACCATTTTGGTCACTTAGATTTATTAGGTCACCATTTTTGTCATGTCACCTAGATCTAGATTGCGAACTGTTGATCGGAGTGACGGTGGCGGCCGCGGTCGCGGATGACTGGAGGAGGCTGGTTGGGGAGAAGAAAAGGAAGAGAAGATGAGAAGAAGAGGAAGAGGAAAGAGGAAGAAGAGGTGGATCTGGATATTTGGAGAAGAGGTGGATCTGGATATTTGGAGAAGAGGTGGATCGGATTTGAGAAGTGATGATATTGGAGAAGGAGTAGAGGAAGAGGAAGAAGAAAGAGGAAGAATAAAGAGGAAAAAGAAGCTCTGGCTGGTCGGAAGAAAAGGGGGTCCGACGCTTGCTGGAAGAGAAGGAGAAGAAAAAAAAGAGAAGAGGAGAAGAAGAGGAAGAGGGAAGAAGAAGTTGGGAGAGTTTCAGGAGAGAGGAGAGGGTTGAGAGAAGTTAGGGTTAGGGTGGTGGCGGCTGAGAGAGGAACTGAAGCTCCAGGGGGTTTAAATAGGTCTGCGTTTTAGCGTCGGTCATCGGTAACTCGAACGCAAAATCTGGTTTTGGGCAAGAGCTCCATTTCTGACCCAAAACTAGATTTAGCGTCGGTTTTGGTCAGAATTTAGCGTCGGTCACATGTCGACCGACGCTAAAACCCTTGGTCAAACGCGAGTCAAGGGTTTAGCATCGGTTGTTGGTCGACCGACGCTAAATTCTTCCCCTCCAAGCGACGCGAAAGAGCCTTTTTGTAGTGACTTCTTCTTATCAGCACTACCGATTTGTTCTTGAGTTTTCGCCAAAAACCTTGGGGGATTTTGCCGAAAACTTCAGTGTAAAATGGGGCAGGGTTTGGTTCGACTTGATTGACTCCTTAGATCGATTCCGGTGCGATTCCTCGAGGTTCCAATGCCTTAGACACGTCCTTTGCTACTTATTTGACGGCAAAAACCTGTACTAACATAGAAACACTAGAAAACCATCAAATAGACCCGAAACAGGCCAAGGTAACACAAATGGCACGAGATAGAGCAATTGATTGAATATTCGCTATTCTACCCTAAAAACCATGTCTTAAGCAAGGAAATGTCGCTTAAATGAGGCTGATAATCACGTCAAATCGAAGTGTCATCAGAGGGACTAGCCGAAGACTTCTCAAGAGTTCTTTCCTCCTTATATGACAGATGCAATTCGAGACTGAATGAACAACTTTGAGCAACATAAGGGAGAGCTATTCCATGAGACTTGGAATAGGTTTCAAGCACTTCTTCGGTCTTGTCCTCATCACAACACCGCCGAATGGTCTTTGGCGGACATCTTTGCTAGATGTCTTTATTTTGAGAATACAAGGATGATCAACCAAGCCGCCGGAGGTGATTTAAGGATGCTCACTCCCGGAGATGCTATAGAACTCTTCGCGGAGTGGCCAACAACAAACCCCTAAGTCTAAGTATGGAAGTGACACGCACTATGATTCTCGGTCCGTAAGTGTTGATGCACCAAAGGACTCATCTAGCTATGGGAAGAAGCCTAAGTTATCGGGACATCGTGATGAAGATGACCCCATGATTGCGCTCCTTATGTCCAAGATTGATGCCATGGCCTCTCAAAGCAATCTTATTATGCCTAAGCATCCCTCTAAGGTTTCATCATCTCATTTGGGTAATCCGCCGGTTGCTTCGGTGTATTGTTGTGAATGTTGCGGAGGCCAAGGCCATGATGCCAATGCTTGCCCCTCCGCCACTTCCGAGCTTAACCAAGGCGACCACAATGAGGAAGTAAGCTTTGTGCAAGGCCAAGGATTCTATGGAAATTTCAACCCTCAAGGGAATTATCAAGGAGGTAACTATAACCGCCCTTGGAACCAAGGAGGAGGTTACAACAAGCCTAACCAAGGGTACCAAGGCCAAGGGAATCAAGGTGGTGGTTATAACAAGGGTTACAACCAAGGTAATCAAGGAGGATTCCAAGGCTATAGAGGGTACAATCAAGGCAACCAATGGACTCAAGGAAGTAACCAAAGCGAAGGTAACCAATGGAATCAAGGGGGAAACCAAGCTCAAGGGAACCAAGGAGGAAATCAATGGAATCAAGGTGGCAATCAAAATCAAGGTAACCAAGGTAGTGAGCGAGGTCTTACCCCATCGGAATGTAGAACCATAAAGGTGATGGACCGCCCGGATTCAACAAACTTCCTCAAAACAAAGAGGGTGGTTCTTCAATCTCTCAAGAAGACACCAATGCGGCAATGATTCAACTTATTAAGAATCAACAAGCTTCAAATGCAAATTTGGAAAATCAAATGGGTCATATTTCCAAGGCACTCTCGGAACGACCCACAGGCACTTTTCCTTCCAATACTGTGGTCAACCCCAAAGGTCCGGAGCATTGCAAGGTAGTGACCTTGAGAAGTGGATGACCCTTGCAAGATGCAACATCTTCCCCAATTGACTCCCAAAAGGTACAAGCTCCTAATCTAATGGTTGATGATGATGATATTAAAGATCCTTCAGATGAAGTTGAGGTTGAAAGTCGAACCTCTTACGGGTAATGTGAGCACTAAGGTTGCCAAGAACCTATAAGGCTACATCGAGTACACCACCGGTCTCTCTTCCCGCACCGGTTGTACCTCCATACAAGCCTAAGCTTCCATACCGATCTCGATTGAAGAAGGATGGCCTTGAGAAGGTTTTCAAGAAGTTCGTGGAGCGGATTATTAAAATGCAATTCTCGTTACCGTTTCCCGAAGCTAATGACTATGATGCCTCAATATGCTAAGTTCATGAATGAACTCTACACCAACAAGAGGAAGTTACCGGAGACATCTCTACTCCACCTCAATGAGGAATGCTCCACCGTTCTCTTCAAGAGTCCACCGGAAAATCTCAAGGATCCTGGTACTTTTACTATCCCTTGTGCTATAGGTAATATCTATTTTGCTAATGGTTTTGCGGATCTAGGTGCTAGTATCAATGTCATGCCTTATTGCATATTTGAGAAGCTAGGGTTGTCTAATCTTCGTCCTACTTGTATGTACATTCAACTTGCGGACAAGTCAACCAACAGTCCTAGGGGGATTGTTGATAATGTGCTAGTTAAAGTAGGCCCTTTTGTCTTCCTAGTTGACTTTGCGGTCATAGATACCGATGATGTGGATGTTTCATTGATATTTGGTAGACCATTTTTAGCTACTTCTCGGCTTTAATTGATGTGCATAATGGAAAATTGACACTGAGAGTAGGACAAGAGAGTGTTACATTTTGCATAGCTGATGGCATGAAGTTTGCTCACGCACAAGATGACTTAGAGTACTCTTGCGATACTATTGCTTCGCCTAGTGTGTGTAGTATTTCTAACTTCGTGTGTCGAGATTCTTTGGATGTTTGCCTTAGAATGAATGTGCATGAACATTTAGATACCCCAGAGTTAAAAGCTCAAGTGGCTTACCTTGATGAAGGGAGAGACAAGTTAGAGAGTGAAACAGTTTTTGTTGCTCTCCCGAAGGTGGAAAGGGTGAAGACCTCCTATGAAGAACCACCTACCCTAGAGCTCAAGCCTCTTCCCACACATTTGGAGTATCCTTTTCTCATGCCAAATTCTAAACTACCGGTCATCATCAATTCTAAGCTTCTACCCGAGCAAAAGGACCGTCTAGTGGAGCTCCTCAAGAAGTACATGAGAGCTATTGCATGGATCATCTCGGATATTCGAGGGATAAGCCCCACCTTTTGCTCACATCGGATCCTTATGGAAGAGGACTTCAAACCGGTTGTGCAACCACAAAGAAGGTTGTATCTGAACATGAAGGAGGTCGTGAAGAAAGAGGTTATTAAGCTTATGGATGATGGGATTATCTTTCCTATCTCGGATAGTCCTTGGGTTAGCCCCGTGCAAGTTGTTCCCAAGAAAGGAGGGATCACGGTAGTAGCTAATGACAAGAATGAGCTTATCCCGACAAGGACGATCACCGGGTGGCATGTTTGCATAGATTATCGTCGACTCAATGATGCCACTAGGAAGGATCATTTTCCTCTACCATTCATGGATCAAATGCTCGAGCGTCTTTCCGGTCACGAGTACTATTGTTTCTTGGATGGCATGTCCGGGTACTTCCAAATACCGATTGCTCCGGAGGACATCGAGAAGACCAAATTCACATGCCCCTTTGGTACATTTGCTTATCGCCGAATTCCTTTTGGGTTATGCAATGCTCCCGCTACTTTCCAACGATGTATGCTTGCCATCTTTGATGATTTTGTGGAAGATATCATGGAAGTGTTCATGGATGATTTCTCGATCTTTGGGGATTCGTTTGATCTTTGTTTGAGGAACCTTGAGAAGGTGTTGCATCATTGTGAAGAGACCAATCTCGCATTAAGTTGGGAAAAGTGCCATTTTTTTTGGGTTAATGAGGGGATTGTTCTTGGTCACAAATCTCTAAAAAGGGCATTGAGGTCGATAAGGCAAAGTTAGAGACCATCTCTCAACTTCCTCCACCCTCTTCCATGAAAGTCGTGAGAAGTTTCTTGGGGCATACCGGTTTCTGTAGGTGCTTCATTAAAGACTTCTCCAAGATAACTACTCCTATGACTCGGCTTCTCGAGAAGGATGTGGAATTTCGCTTTGATGACGAATGCATGCGAGCCTTTGAACTCCTCAAGGGTAAACTCACGAATGCTCCTATCCTTATTGCTCCGGATTGGTCAAAGTCATTTGAATTGATGTGTGATTCTAGCGATTACAATATTATTGGAGTGGTTCTAGGCCAACGAATCGACAAGAGATTCCATCCAATATACTATGCAAGTAAGACTCTCAATGATGCTCAAAGGAACTACACAACTACGGAAAAGGAGCTCTTGGCTATAGTGTTTGCCTTTGACAAGTTTAGTTCCTCCTTGGTGCTTTCTCACACTATCGTCTTCACGGACCACCAAGCTTTGAGGAACTGATGAGCTGCAAAATAGCGGTCAATCAAATAACTACCAAGCTGTGAAGCTGGGGTAGATCGTATTCCACGGGTCTCCTCTACTTCCTTACTCAAATATGTTGGCAATTAAATTCAAGGTTAAACACTTAATGTGTGGTGTGAGTTCCACGACTTCTATACTAAAATGCAAAGATTAATTGAAATGAAATTAAGGCGAAGAAAGGATGATTGAAAGACTAAGACAGAAGACAGACAAGCTTAGATTTCGAATCCCCATTAGATCACCAGAGCAACAGCAATCAACAGATCAGCGCTTTCCGATTCTAGTTCATTCAGTTCTCAGACACCACCGTAACTCCTGACCCTTAGGTTTAAGACTGGTGAACGTTCGATCTATCTGATCTAGCTACCACGATTAATTAGCCGCCCGAGTACGGTCGCCTCTCGCAATGACTTAACTAACTAATGCAAATTCTAACGATTTATGAGTTACTCTTGCAGTGGATTAACCCTAATCGGTTCCTACGAAAGGCACACTCCAATTATAAGGTTAATTGTTCAATTTGATGTTTTAAAGTAAGGCGAGCGTTCACTTCTATCCTTAGCTTAACAAGAATCTAATCTAGGTGGCCAAACCAGACAAGGAACACAAAGAACAAAGAACAAATCAAACATGAAGAAGAAACTGAATTAATTTCGAATCTAATCACTGCCGATCCGTGACCGCTTTAAAGCCCTGGGTCACTTAGGGTTCATCTAATCTAAGCTCAACAAGTTTAGCTACTCATATTCAATACAGAAGAATCGAAGGCAGACAAAGAATACATCTCAGGTAGGGAAAACAGAGAAGAACTGCAAAACCTAATTTCGACGACTCCTTGCAGCTTCAATCTGCTGGATCTTCAACTCCTAGCACTGGCTCTCCGAGATGGATGGATGGCGTCACGATCCGTTCCTCGCTCCTCGAACTCTATCGACTCGTTCTCTCTCCCTCCGTCTTGGGATTTTCGTCCCGTGTAAAATTATGTGTCTTTAATTTAGCCGCTGCTTTTGTATTTAAACCTAACCGAGCGACTGCTGATTTTTGCTTGAATTTTCACCAAAAATACAAGGAGATTTTCGGCGAAAATATCTGTTGAAAAGTCGGCTTGATTCATCTGTTTCTTCCGGCTGAAATGGCTTAGGGTTTTTGGGGAAAACTCCCAATATTTTCGCAAAAAACTTCTTCTTGATCGGGACAGTGGATTCCTTCTTGCATTTTCGGCGAAAACTCAAGGGTATTTTCGCCGAAAATCTGTGTGTAAAATAGAGCATGAATTCCTTTTGAGTTGAGTGACTTTTCTGGTTGATGCGGGTGTGATTTCTCGGGGTTCCAGTGCCTTATACACGTCCTTGGCTACCGTATTTGATGGCGAACACCTGTGCTAACACGAAAATACTAGAAAACCATCAAATAGACGTGAAATGGGCCAAGGTGGATGGATCGGTTGAGTGAATATTCACTATTCTACCCTAAAAAACCGTGTCTTAAGCAATGAAATGTCGCTTAAATGAGGCTGAGAATCACGTCAATTCGAGTGTCACAAAATACCCCACACTTAAGCTTTTGCTTGTCCTCAAGCAAACTGAATAGAAACGCTCATGTTCACAAATGACAAGATCAATTAAATTGGAGCTCAATCAAACACAATGAATTCTTAGACAGATAATTCCTAGATCAAGAAACCTAATATGCATACAGATCAGCCAAACAACCTGGTCTTACTAGTAAACTGCACACGACAAGTGATCGTAACCAATTATGCACGAATTTGACCTGACCGACCAGACTCCTCACACAGGAACTATATAGAACAATGGGAACTCTCACTCTCTGTGTTTAAGGACGTGTTTTAAGCTCTCAATCATTTTCTGTTACTGAATTCTGTCATAAGTTTGCATTTCGACCACATCTCCACCACTGCTAGGACTGTAACGAATTCTACACTACAAGGGTTTATGATGAGATGGATGATGGGACAGTATGATGATGGCTTTGGTGCGGTGCAGCTTTCGACTAACTTCCCTCAAATCTAATCTGTGGCTTCCTACCATCTATCCAGACACGGGTGGAATAGTGAACGCTCGTCCTAAGATACCCTCAAGCAACCTAGCACTTTTTATTTTCTTTAACACACATTTTTTTTTCTTACTAACTTTTCTTTTGACTTCGTTCTTCCATATGTAGGGAGAAGAACGTTTATTGAATTGAAAACTTGAAACCTTTTTTTTTTTGAATTTCGAATCTTTCTTCTTTCTTTTCATCATTTTCCTTTCGAAATTTACTTCTCTTTTTCTTCTTTTGTGCCGATTCTTTCTTTTAGTTGCTAGAGGGGTTTACACGTCTGGACATAATAGCTAAGACCACCTGTTTTAATGGCTTTAGGCAGGTTACCACAAACCGACTTCCGGTAGGTCAATCTAGAACTACAACCATAGGGGCTCAACAGGGGATGAAAGAATGGGAAATGGCTGTAATGTATATCGAACCGAAAGAACAGGCCAAGCTCAAGGATTTAAACCTAGTGGATTTATCGTTTGGTAGGCTATCTGGCTTAGTAGCTGAATCTAGGTGCCCCTATCATTCTAGAACTCGTGTCATCGTGTGGTCTCGAGTAGGTCTCATGCAAATTCTAACTCATTCAAGCAAACGGAAAATCACTCAAAAAGAATTGAAATTGCAAGTTACGTGCAATGGATCAAAAACTCACATTTGGTTTGCTAGTCGGATTCGGTCATTTTCATGCAATCAAGGCTACAAACTACAAGTGTGATCTAAAAAATTTTGTTCTGACCAGGTAATTTAGCATCAAAATATACACATTGGTTCTCAAGTTCTAGGTTAAGCAGTCTAAGCATCATTATGACGGATTGAACAACAACTTAACATCAAAAATCAAGAACTGAGCCATTCTATGCTAGAGAGACTGGACAGGAATCACGAGGCACACAAAGATATAGGCAATCAAGATCATGCATGGTTCTCTAACATCCCACCCCACACTTAGACAGTTCCGTGTCCTCACAGGACCAAACTAAAGTAGAGAGATACGAAGAACCTGGAGGGTCATGGGCGGTGTAGTGGTTGAGAATGAAGAGTCCGGGGCGGAGCGGAGTAGCTACTCAAAATCCTACAAAACACAAACAACAAAAAGTTCAAAAGGATACCGGACAAGTGCCCCGGATCCACACAAAATAAAATTGGACCGAGATCCGAAAAGAAGAAAGAAAAGAAATGGAAAGGATACAAACAACCTGATCACTGTTCCGAGGGTGGGGGTCGAGGCGAGGTCGGGAAAGGTGAAATGCCAAGCCGCTGCTCCATCTGCTGTCACCATGCGATATCATCCTTGTGTCTGGCGGACTGGTCGTCCATGAACTGCTGAAGAATGGTCCATCCCTCGTTCTGGGTCTCCTCATGTGCTACTCGGTGCTTCTGCCATTGAAGCGAACCAGCTGAGTAGTCTAGCTGCCATTGCTCAATACGTGACAGCCGCTCAGTAATCCCAGCGGCTGTCTGCTGCTGTGGTGGAGGCACACGAGACATCGGGGTTTCAGCTGTCCGTGGGGGCTCATGTCGTGGCGAGGTAGGAATAATGTTTCGTCGAGACCGCACCCGGAATCGATGTACCCAGTAACGGCGCCCAATTTGATGCTGCAGTTTTAGCGGTATCAAATAACTAATCTACCAAGGCAGACTAGATCATATTCTACTCGAGGTCTCTTCTTCTTGTCTACTCAAATATGTTGGCAAATTACTCAGGTTTAAACAAGTTGTGCGTGGTGTGAGTTCCACGACTTCTAATCTAATAAAGCAGGAAAATAAAAGACAGAAAGACTAAAAGATTGACAAACGAGAAGATAGACGAGCTTAGATTTCGAATCCCCCTTTAGATCACCAAGGCAACGACAATCACAAGACCAGCGGTTTTCAATTCTAATTCAATCGGTTTCTATACACCATCATAACTCCTGACCCTTAGGTTTAAGACCGGCGAACGTTCGCTCTATCCGCTCTAGCTACCAAGATTAATTAGTCGCCCGGGTACGGTCGCCTCTCGCAACGACTTAACTTAACTGGTGGAATTACTAACGATTTGTGAGTTACTCTTGTAGTGGATTAACCCTAATCGATTCCTACTAAAGGCACACTCCAATTATAAGGTTAATTGTACGATTTGATGTTTTAAAGTAAGGCGAGCGTTCGCTTCTATCCTTAGCTTAACAAGAATCTAATCTAGGTGATCAATCCAGACAAGAAACATAAACAACGAAGAACAAACCAAACATGAAAGAGAAACTGATTGAACTTTGAATCTAATCACCGCCGATCTGTGACCGCTTTAAAGCCTTGGGTCACTTAGGGTTCATCTAGTCTAAGCTCTACGAGTTTAGCTACTCATAACGATAACAAAAGAATCAAAGGCAACAAAGGAAATCATCATACAGACGAAAACAGATAAGAACTGAAAAACCTAATTCTGACGACTCTAGGGAAGCTTTGATCTCCTGGATCTTCAACTTTAAGTTCCGAGCTCTCCGAGGTGGAAGGATGGCGTCACGATCTCTCCACGGATCTTTGAACTTTCTAAACTCTATCTATCGACCCTAGAGTCGTGGCTAATCAGCCAAAATTCGTGTGTCTCTAATCTGGCTTCAAAAAGTCTATATATAACCCCAGAAACCCTTTACAAGTTGGAAAAGGCTGAAAATTAGGGTTTCTGCCCGAATTTTCAAAGGAATTTTCACCGAAAACATCACCAGATTTTTGCCGAAAATGTTAGTTAAAAACCAGCTCCAACTTGTTTCGATGATTCCCGCTCCTTTTGAACTCCGATTTGGTCCCCGTTTGAAGCGCTGGACTCGTGAGAGAGTCCTCTATAATGTGGTAACCTGAAGGCTCAACATAAAAGCGCACAAAAAGGGTAAAAAATAGCCAATAAATGGACAATGTATGCACTAGGAGTATAGAATTACATAATAAACACATTTTCACCAAATATTCATCAGAATGGCATCAAAGGGGCATGAAATGTTGCTTAAATGGGGATGAAAATCACGTCAAATCGAGTGTCATCAATACCCCACACTTAAGCTTTTGCTTGTCCTCAAGCAATTTGAACTAGAACATACTCAAATTCACAAATGGCACGAGATTAAACTGAGATTCAATTCTAACAATTTGGTTTAGACTGTTCCACGTAGAAAAAGTGACCTACATATGCAAGAACATCAACCAAACAAGTTTTCGATCTAACTAATTTCTGCACACTTGAAGTAGTAGTTTAAACAAACTCGTTTCTTGGCAATACAATTAATCATATTTAACCAACTTCGATAACACCAATTCTAATAAAAAAAGACTTTAAGCTCTAGCCATGATGTGGATGTGGAGGTAGGAAAAGTGACGTGGCTATCGACTCAACTTCATCCGTTTCTAGATCTGTACGTTACATGCTCTAGCTAGGACCGATTTAAACAACAATTTATTTCAAGTTTCGACTTTTTCCTTCAATTTATTTACTGCATACTAGTGCTCGATACCAAACACTTCACTTAGGTGTTGGACCTGCCTAGCTCGCAGTATTTGGGCTTATGCTAGTGCTCAACCCGAACACTTGACTTAGGTGACGGTCTTGCCTAGCTTTGATTTTCAGCACTTTAAAGAACTTAACATTAATTTGCACAACTTAATTACTTGATTTAACAATTTAGCCATTTGATCCTAGCTAGTTATAACTTTTTACAAAAGATTTCGAATTGTATTTCCGTCTAATCTCAAGCCACAATCACAGGTGAACAAATATGGAGTGAAAACATGGGAGAAGCTAGCATTTATCATCTTAGAATGGTGTTATCGAGCTTTGTTATTAACAAGTCAATCAGTTCAATTTATTCAAGTTTCAACTACCGAAGTGATTTGTGATCAGTTCTGACCTAGACTCATTTAATATCAGTGCCAACACGTTGGTTACAAGTTCTAAGTGGAATAGTCTAGACGTCATTGTTCAAAATTGAAGTCAATTTAACATCAGAAGTCAAGAATTGAGCAATTCTATGCTAGAGAAATTCAAAATTGAACCACGAAATCATAGAAAATCAAGCAAGATCATGCATAATCCTAGAATCCTACCCCACACTTAAACGGTTCTGTGTCCTCACATGACTAAACTAGAGTATAGAGATACGAAGAACCTGGAATGAGATGGTCGGTGTAGTAGATGAACACGGAGAGTCCGGAGTAGCTACTCAAGTTCCTACAAAAACGAAAACAACAAAAAGATCAAAAGGATATCGGGACAAGTGCCCCGGATCCACACATAATAAAAGTCGAACAAAGACGGTTAGGGGAATTTTGAAAATATTTTGACTTTTTTTTAAATGTTTTTGAAAATTTTCTGACCCAACTAAAGTTTTCGCCGAAAACTGGTGAAGTTTTCGGCGAAAACTACTTTGAAAACAAAGACAGACGACTTAACTAAATATTTTCACCGAAAACTTTAGAAGTTTTCGGCGAAAACTAATTCAAACACAGAAACAGACTCAAACAGACTAAACATTTCACCGAAAACTTTAGAAGTTTTTGGCGAAAACAACTTTGAAAACCCACTGGAAAACAGACTCGAACCAACTAAAGTTTTCGCCGAAAACTTTGAGGAGTTTTCGGCGAAAAATTGACCTGACACAGAAAATTAAAGCAGACGAAAATAAAAGAATCTGACACTTTGGTTCCCCGAAACTGACACTAACGACGAGAAAGACTGACTCAATAATTCAAAAATGGACTCCAGTCGTGGGTTGCCTTCCACAAAGCGCTCTCTTTTAACGTCCTTTAGCCGGACGGTATCTGTTAGGGACCCCAACTTAGGAGTTCCTTAAAGTCAATCGTCTTCTTCAAGGTGTGCGGTTGAGTGCCAGATAGCACTCCAGAAGTGTGATGCAGCCGGTAGTGCTCCAATAGATCGCAGTTCTGGTTGGATGACCAGTTCTTCTCGAATTCTCCTACTCGATGAGGAAAGAGGTAGTACGGCGCGACATGGTCAATGAGCTCCATCTTTTCTACAGGTTGACTCGGCGAAAGTGTAGGTGAGGGTATCTCCTCAATCTCTATGTGCTCCTCTTCGGCTTCAACTTTAGGATGGATTGGCTTTATGTCTTCATCAACCACCACCGCCAAGGATTCTTCTAGCTCATAATAGTCATGGATAGGATCATCATCTTCTTCTTCGAATAGCTCTTGAGCGTCTTCTGTCATTAACTGCTTTGGTTGCTCGAGCTTGATGTCCGTCGCGAGATGAGCTTGTGGCATTGAAGAGATATTATCCAAGGCAGATTGCATTCTCGATGAGCATTGTTGATGTTCATGAAGCATCTCTTGGTTATCTCTAGCGCCACTTTGATGCTCTTGTTGGTGTGTTCTTTTGGTAACCTCGTAGCATAGAAGAGATTTTATCAAAGAGGGAGTCAAATCTCGCCGTTTGTTGTTGTTGTTGATGTAGCATCTCTTGGTAATTCTCAATATTCGGTGCTCCATTGACGCGCCACTCTTGGTACTGGTCATCCCACCTGTAATCCTGCATAATCAAAACTCAAAAGCACTACCCTGGTAAATCATGGAAATATGGAGGAAAATTAAATGGTAAGGCGGAAAGGTAGAAAAATAATTTGACAACTCTTCTTTCAAACAATTAGAAGAGTCCCGGCAACGGCGCCAATTTGATGAGCTGCAGAATAGCGGTCAATCAAATAACTACCAAGTTGTGAAGCTGGGGTAGATCGTATTCCACGGGTCTCCTCTACTTCCTTACTCAAATATGTTGGCAATTAAATTCAAGGTTAAACACTTAATGCGTGGTGTGAGCTCCACGACTTCTATACTAAAATGCAAAGATTAATTGAAATGAAATTAAGGCGAAGAAAGGTTGATTGAAAGACTAAGACGGACGACAGACTAGCTTAGATTTCGAATCCACCTTAGATCACCAGAGCAACAGCAATCAACAGATCAGCGATTTGCGATTCTAGTTCATTCAGTTCTCAGACACCACCGTAACTCCTGACCCTTAGGTTTAAGACTGGCGAACGTTCGCTCTATCCGATCTAGCTACCACGATTAATTAGCCGCCCGAGTACGGTCGCCTCTCGCAACGACTTAACTAACTGATGCAAATTCTAACGATTTATGAGTTACTCTTGCATTGGATTAACCCTAATCGGTTCCTACGAAAGGCACACTCCAATTATAAGGTTAATTGTTCAATTTGATGTTTTAAAGTGAGGCGAGCGTTCTCTTCTATCCTTAGCTTAACAAGAATCTAATCTAGGTGGCCAAACCAGACAAGGAACACAAATAACAAAGAACAAATCAAACATGAAGAAGAAACTGAATGAATTTTGAATCTAATCACCGCCGATCCGTGACCGCTTTAAAGCCCTGGGTCACTTAGGGTTCATCTAACCTAAGCTCTACATGTTTAGCTACTCATATTCAATACAGAAGAATCAAAGACAGACAAAGAATACATATCAGGTAGGGAAAACAGAGAAGAACTGCAAAACCTAATTTCGACGACTCCTTGCAGCTTCAATCTGCTGGATCTTCAACTCCTAGCACTGGCTCTCGAGATGGATGGATGGCGTCACGATCCGTTCCTGGCTCATCGAACTCTATCCACTCGTTCTCTCTCCCTCCGTCTTGGGATTTTTGTCCTGTGTAAAATTATGTGTCTTTAATTTAGCCGCTGCTTTTGTATTTAAACCTAACCGAGCGACTGCTGATTTTTGCTTGAATTTTTGCCGAAAATACAAGGAGGTTTTCGGCGAAAATATATGTTGAAAAGTCGGCTTGATTCGTCTATTTCTTCCGGCTGAAATGGCTTAGGGTTTTCGGTGAGAAACTCCCAATATTTTCGCCGAAAACTTCTTATTGATCGGGACAGTGGATTCCTTCTTGCATTTTCGGCGAAAACTCAAGGGTATTTTCGCCGAAAATCTATGTGTAAAATAGAGCAGGAATTCCTTTTGAGTTGAGTGACTTTTCTGGTTGATTCGGGTGTCATTCATGAGCGTTCCAGTGCCTTAGACACGTCCTTGGCTACCGTATTTGATGGCGAACACCTGTGCTAGCACGAAAATACTAGAAAACCATCAAATAGACCCGAAATGGGCCAAGGTAACACAAAGGCATGAGATGGATCGGTTGAGTGAATATTCACTATTCTACCCTAAAAACCGTGTCTTAAGCAATGAAATGTCGCTTAAATGAGGCTGAGAATCACGTTAATTCGAGTGTCATCAAAATACCCCACACTTAAGCTTTTGCTTGTCCTCAAGCAAACTGAATAGAAACGCTCATGTTCACAAATGACAAGATCAATTAAATTGGAGCTCAATCAAACACAATGAATTCTTAGACAGATAATTCCTAGATCAAGAAACCTAATATGCATACAGATCAGCCAAACAAACTGGTCTTACTAGTAAACTGCACACGACAAGTGATCGTAACCAATTATGCACGAATTTGACCTGACCGACCAGACTCCTCACACAGGAACTATATAGAACAATGGGAACTCTCACTCTCTGTGTTTAAGGACGTGTTTTAAACTCTCAATCATTTTCTGTTACTGAATTCTCATAAGTTTGCATTTCGACCACATCTCCACCACTGCTAGGACTGTAACGAATTCTACACTACAAGGGTTTATGATGAGATGGATGATGGGACAGTATGATGATGGCTTTGGTGCGGTGCAGCTTTCGACTAACTTCCCTCGAATCTAATCTGTGGCTTCCTACCATCTATCCAGACACAGGTGGAATAGTGAACGCTCGTCCTAAGATACCCTCAAGCAACCTAGCACTTTTTATTTTCTTTTAACACACATTTTTTTTTCTTACTAACTTTTCTTTTGACTTCGTTCTTCCATATGTAGGGAGAAGAACGTTTATTGAATTGAAAACTTGAAACCTTTTTTTTTTTTGAATTTCGAATCTTTCTTCTTTCTTTTCATCATTTTCCTTTCGAAATTTACTTCTCTTTTTCTTCTTTTGTGCCGATTCTTTCTTTTAGTTGCTAGAGGGGTTTACACGTCTGGACATAATAGCTAAGACCACCTGTTTTAATGGCTTTAGGCAGGTTACCACAAACCGACTTCCGGTAGGTCAATCTAGAACTACAACCACAGGGGCTCAACGGGGGATGAAAGAATGGGAAATGGCTGTAATGTATATCAAACCGAAAGAACAGGCCAAGCTCAAGGATTTAAACCTAGTGGATTTATCGTTTGGTAGGCTATCTGGCTTAGTAGCTGAATCTAGGTGCCCCTATCATTCTAGAACTCGTGTCATCGTGTGGTCACGAAGTAGGTCTCATGCAAATTCTAACTCATTCAAGCAAACGGAAAATCACTCAAAAAGAATTGAAATTGCAAGTTACGTGCAATGGATCAAAAACTCACATTTGGTTTGCTAGTCGGATTCGGTCATTTTCATGCAATCAAGGCTACAAACTACAAGTGTGATCTAAAAAATTTTGTTCTGACCAGGTAATTTAGCATCAAAATATACACATTGGTTCTCAAGTTCTAGGTTAAGCAATCTAAGCATCATTATGACGGATTTAACAACAACTTAACATCAAAAATCAAGAACTGAGCCATTCTATGCTAGAGAGACTGGACAGGAATCACGAGGCACACAAAGATATAGGCAATCAAGATCATGCATTGTTCTCTAACATCCCACCCCACACTTAGACTGTTTTGTGTCCTCATAGGACCAAACTAAAGTAGAGAGATACGAAGAACCTGGAGGGTCATGGGCGGTGTAGTGGTTGAGCACGAAGAGTCCGGGGCGGAGCGGAGTAGCTACTCAAAATCCTACAAAACACAAACAACAAAAAGATCAAAAGGATACCGGGACAAGTGCCCCGGATCCACACAAAATAAAATTGGACCGAGATCCGAAAAGAAGAAAGAAAAGAAATGGAAAGGATAGAAACAACCTGATCACTGTTCCGAGGGTGGGGGTCGAGGCGAGGTCGGGAAAGGTGAAATGCCAAGCCGCTGCTCCATCCGATGTACCCGACAACGGCGCCCAATTTGATGCTGCAGGTTTAGCGGTATCAAAATAACTAATCTACCAAGGCAGACTAGATCGTATTCTACTCGAGGTCTCTTCTTCTTGTCTACTCAAATATGTTGGCAAATTACTCAGTTTTAAACAAGTTGTGCGTGGTGTGAGTTCCACGACTTCTATTCTAATAAAGCAGGAAAATAAAAGACAGAAAGACTAAAAGATTGACAAACGAGAAGATAGACGATCTTAGTTTTCGAATCCCCCTTTAGATCACCAAGGCAACGACAATCACAAGACCAGTGGTTTTCAATTCTAATTCAATCGGTTTCTATACACCATCATAACTCCTGACCCTTAGGTTTAAGACCGGCGAACGTTCGCTCTATCCGTTCTAGCTACCAAGATTAATTAGTCGCCCGGGTACGGTCGCCTCTCGCAACGACTTAACTTAACTGGTGGAATTACTAATGAGTTTGGAGTTACTCTTGCAGTGGTTAACCCTAACCGATTCCTACGAAAGGCACACTCCAATTATAAGGTTAATTGTTCGATTTGATGTTTTAAAGTAAGGCGAGTGTTCGCTTCTATCCTTAGCTTAACAAGAATCTAATCTAGGTGAGCAATCCAGACAAGAAACATAAACAACGAAGAACAAACCAAACATGAAAGAGAAACTGATTGAACTTTGAATCTAATCACCGCCGATCCGTGACCGCTTTAAAGCCCTGGGTCACTTAGGGTTCATCTAGTCTAAGCTCTACGAGTTTAGCTACTCATAACGATAACAAAAGAATCAAAGGCAACAAAGGAAATCATCATACAAAGGAAAACATATAAGAACTGAAAAACCTAATTCTGATGACTCCGGCGAAGCTTCGATCTCCTGGATCTTCAACTTTAAGTTCCGAGCTCTCCGAGGTGGAAGGATGGCGTCACAATCTCTCCACAGATCTTTGAACTTCCTAAACTCTATCTATCGACCCTAGAGTCGTGGCTAATCAGCCAAAATTCGTGTGTCTCTAATCTGGCTTCAAAAAGTCTATATATAACACTAGAAACCCTTTACAAGTTGGAAAAGGCTGAAAATTAGGGTTTTTGCCCGGATTTTCAAAGGAATTTTCGCCGAAAACATAACCAGATTTTTGCCGAAAATGTTAGTTAAAAACCAGCTCCAACTTGTTTCGATGATTCCCGCTCCTTTTAAACTCCGATTTGGTCCTCGTTTGAAGCGCTGGACTCGTGAGAGAGTCCTCTATAATGTGGTAACCTGGAGGCTCAACATAAAAGCGCACAAAAGGGTAAAAATAGCCAATAAATGGACAATGTATGCACTAGGAGTCTAGAATTACATAATAAACACATTTTCACCAAATATTCATCAGAATGGCATCAAAGGGGCATGAAATGTTGCTTAAATGGGGATGAAAATCACGTCAAATCAAGTGTCATCAATACCCCACACTTAAGCTTTTGCTTGTCCTCAAGCAAACTGAACTAGAACATACTCAAATTCACAAATGACACGAGATTAAACTGAGATTCAATTCTAACAATTTGGTTTAGACTGTTCCACGTAAAAAAGTGACCTACACATGCAAGCACATCAACCAAACAAGTTTTCGATCTCACTAATTTCTGCACACTTCAAGTAGTAGTTTAAACAAACTCGTTTCTTGGCAATACAATTAATCATATTTAACCAACTTCGATAACACCAATTCTGATAAAAAAGACTTTGAGCTCTAGCCATGATGTGGATGTGGAGGTAGGAAAAGTGACGTGGCTATCGACACGACTTCATCCGTTTCTAGATCTTTACATTACATGCTCTAGCTAGGACCGATTTAAACAACAATTTATTTAAAGTTTCAACTTTTTCCTTAATTTATTTACTGCATACTAGTGCTCGATACCAAACACTTCACTTAGGTGTTGGACCTGCCTAGCTCGCAGTATTTGTGCTTATGCTAGTGCTCAACCCGAACACTTCACTTAGGCTATGGGCTTGCCTAGCTTTGATTTTCAGCACTTTAAAGAACTTAACATTAATTTGCACAACTTTATTACTTGATTTAACAATTTAGTCATTTGATCCTAGCTAGTTATAACTTTTTACAAAAGATTTCGAATTGGATTTCCGTCTAATCTCAAGCCACAATCACAGGTGAACAAATATGGAGTGAAAACATGGGAGAAGCTAGCATTTATCATCTTAGAATGGTGTTATCGAGCTTTGTTATTAACAAGTCAATCAATTCAATTAATTCAAGTTTCAACTACCGAAGTGATTTGTGATCTGTTCTGACCTAGACTCATTTAATATCAGTGCCAACACGTTGGTTACAAGTTCTAAGTGGAACAGTCTAGACGTCATTGTTCAAAATTGAAGTCAATTTAACATCAAAAGTCAAGAATTGAGCAATTCTATGCTAGAGAAATTCAAAATTGAACCACGAAATCATAGAAAATCAAGCAAGATCATGCATAATCCTAGAATCCTACCCCACACTTAAACGGTTTTGTGTCCTCACAGGACTAAACTAGAGTATAGAGATATGAAGAACCTGGAATGAGATGGTCGGTTTAGTGGATGAACACAGAGAGTCCGGAGTAGCTACTCAAGTTCCTACAAAAACGAAAACAACAAAAAGATCAAAAGGATACCGGGACAAGTGCCCGGATCCACACATAATAAAAGTCGAACAAAGACGGTTAGGGGAATTTTGAAAATATTTTGACTTTTTTTTTGAAAAGATTTTCGAAAATTTTCTGACCAGTTTCGGCGAAAACTACTTTGAAAACAAAGACAGACGACTTAACTAAATATTTTCACCAAAACTTTAGAAATTTTCGGCGAAAACTAATTCAAACAGTGAAACAGACTCAAACAGACTAAACATTTCGCCGAAAACTTTAGAAGTTTTCGGCGAAAACAACTTTGAAAACCCACAAGAAAACAGACTCGAACCAACTAAAGTTTTCCCCGAAAACTTTGAGAAGTTTTCGACAAAAATTTGACCTGACACAGAAAATTAAAGCAGACTAAAATAAAAGAATCTGACACTTTGGTTCCCCGAAACTGACACTAACGACGAGAAAGACTGACTCAATAATTCAAAAACGAACTCCAGCCGTGGGTTGCCTCCCACAAAGCGCTCTCTTTTAACGTCCTTTAGCCGGACGGTACCTGTTAGGGACCCCAACTTAGGAGTTCCTTGAAGTCAATCGTCTTCTTCAAGGTGTGCGGTTGAGTGCCAGATAGCACTCCAGAAGTGTGATGCAGCCGGTAGTGCTCCAATAGATCGCGGTTCTGGTTGGATGACTAGTTCTTCTCGAATTCTCCTACTCGATGAGGAAAGAGGTAGTACGGCGCGACATGGTCAATGAGCTCCATCTTCTCTACAGGTTGACTCGGCGGAAAGTGTAGGTGAGGGTATCTCCTCAATCTCTATGTGCTCCTCTTCGGCTTCAACTTCAGGATGGATTGGCTTTATGTCTTCATCAACCACCACCGCCAAGGATTCTTCTAGCTCATAATAGTCATGGATAGGATCATCATCTTCTTCTTCGAATAGCTCTTGAGCGTCTTCAGTCATTAACTGCTTTGGTTGCTCGAGCTTGATGTCCGTCGCGAGATGAGCTTGTAGCATTGAAGAGATATTATCCAAGGCAGATTGGTTCTCGACGAGCATTGTTGATGTTCATGAAGCATCTCTTGGTTATCTCTAGCGCCACTTTGATGCTCTTGTTGGTGTGTCTCTTGGTAACCTCGTAGCATAGAAGAGATTTTATCAAAGAGGGAGTCAAATCTCCCGTTTGTTGTTGTTGTTGATGTAGCATCTCTTGGTAATTCTCAATATTCGGTGCTCCATTGACGCGCCACTCTTGGTACTGGTCATCCCACCTGTAATCCTGCATAATCAAAACTCAAAAGCACTACCCGGTAAATCATGGAAATATGGAGGAAAATTAAATGGTAAGGCGGAAAGGTAGAAGAATAAATTGGCAACTCTTCTTTCAAACAATTAGAAGAGTCCCCGGCAACGGCGCCTAATTTGATGAGCTGCAGAATAGCGGTTGATGACACTCGATTTGACGTGATTATCAGCCTCATTTAAGCGACATTTTTTTGCTTAAGACATTGTTTTTAGGGTAGAATAAGAATATTCAATCGATTGCCCTATCTCGTGCCATTTGTGTTACCTTGGCCCGTTTCGGGTCTATTTGATGGTTTTCTAGTGTTTTTATGTTAGCACAGGTTTTTGCCATCGAATAAGTAACCAAGGACATGTCTAAGGGTTGGAATCTCGAAGGATTGCACCGGGATCATCAAAGGAGTAAATCAAAGTTCAGAAAATTCCTGCCCGGTTTACAAAGGAATTTTCACCGAAAATACCCTTGTATTTTCGGCAAAATATGTTCACAAATCGGCTATTGTTAACTTAAGCAAACTTTCGGCGAAAGGATGAAGTTTTCGAACCAAGAAGAAAGTTCAGGGAGAATCAGCCGGCGGACCCTTCATTTGCAAAGGAATTTTCGCCGAAAATTCCTCAATAATTTCGGCGAAAATATCAGTTAATCCGGATTAATTAGGGTTAAGTATAAATACTTAACCGGCGGCCCAGAATAGAGAGACGATCAGAATATACTTTCATAATTACGATTTCCAAGGATTCTCTGGAGTTCTGGAGCGAAGAGTGAGAGTTCGAAGAGCAGGAGAGAGATCGTGACCCATCCCTTCCACCTCGGAGACTCGGAGCTAGGATTGGGTTTACGGAAAATCGAAGTCTGTCACAGTCGTCTAAATTAGGTTTTTTAGATTCTTTTCTGTTCTTCCTCTGGATGATGTACTCTTTCTTTGTCTTAGATTCTTTTGTGATAAACATGAGTAGCTAAACTCGTTAGAGCTTAGACTAGATGAACCCTAAGTGACCCAGGGCTTTAAAGCGGTCACGGATCGATGGTGATTAGATTTGAAATTAATCAGTTCTCTTTCATGTTTGATTTGTTCTTCATTGTTCATGTTTCTTGTCTGGATTGATCACCTAGATTAGATTCTTGTTAAGCTAAGGATAGAAGCGAACGCTCGCCTTACTTTAGAACATCGAATTGAACAATTAACCTTATAATTGGAGCGTGCCTTTCGTAGGAACCGGTTAGGGTTAATCCACTGTAAGAGTAACTCATAAATCGTTAGTAATTGCACCAGTTAATTAAGTCGTTGGAGAGGCGACCGTACCCGGGCGGCTAGTTAATCTTGGTAGTTAGAACGGATAGAGCGAACGTTCGCCGGTCTTAAACCTAAGGGTAAGGAGTTATGGTGGTGTCTTAGTAATTGATTGAATGAGAATCAAAATCCGCTGATCTGTTGATTGCCAATGCTCTGGGGAACGAAGGGGGATTCAAAGTCTAAGTTCGTCTGTCATCCTTGTTTTCAACCCTAATTTCCAATCTGCTTTAGTTTAATTTTTAATTTTCTCCACATTTCTTAGAGTTAGAAGTCATGGAACTCACACCACGCACGAAGTGTTTACATTCGAGTATTTTGCTAGTTTTGAAGTAGTCAATCTTAGAAGACCCTCGGAATACGATCTACCCTAGCTTTTGTTAGCTTTGTTAGTTATTTGTTTGAATCGTCAATGACAGGTTCATCAAATTGGCGCCGTTGCGGGGACTTCTTTGATGTTTGAAAGAAGAACTGGCAATTTATTCTTCTACTTTCCATCTTTCATTTTTTCCACCCACTTCGATTTTACGCCGGTATGTTTGCTTTTGTTGCTTGTAGGTTGTTCTACAGGTTTATGAACCGCTCGATCGCTCATTCTCAGTTTAAGCCGGGTAATTCTACTCCACGAAGAAACCGCGAGCTCAGAAGCAAGTCATAATCATTCCGCCTACACCACCTATCCCTAATAAGATTGAGGAGTTGAAGGAGAACTCCTCATCTTCATCCATTTCATCCACTACTTCAGATTCACCACCACCTTCTCCTCCCTACTAGTTGCTCAGCGCACCATGGCAGATTACTGTAGACCAATTGCGACTAACTTTCGAGCTAGCATCGTCGTGCCGCACAACGATGACGACCCTGACTATGAGATCATAATCTCCTTCCTGAGCATGGTCTCTAAGAATCTTCGATTCGAAGGGAAGCCCAAGAAAACCCCTGCACACATTTGGCGAACTTCCTAGACATGTGCGAGACGTTTAAGAGCGGGAATCTCGGTAAGAACAATCTTTGCTTGCGAGTATTCCCATTCTCTCTTCAAGGGAACGCCAAGGTATGGTTTGGCTTGAAACCACCTGGCTGCTACACTGACTGGGATAATCTAGCTCAGAACTTCATAGAGGAATACTATCCCCCTTCAAGAACGACATTCTACAAGGATAGCATCGCTAGATTCTCTCTGAAGGAAGGAGTAAGCTTATACGATGCTTGGAACGAATTCCAAGAGCTTCTCTCTGAATGCCCTCATCATGGATTCAACCAGAGTCAGCTAGCCGAAATATTTGCCCAAGGTATGAATGAGGAAACGGCTGAATGGGTCAACATTTTAGCTAAGGGCAACTGCACAGCACTTGAACCAGAAGCTGCTCTACTTCACTTTGCAGACTGCGCATCTAAGTCCAGAAATAGGGAGAGACAATTTGGAGCAGTCAAGAGCCAACCGAGTTGTGAAGAGCAGATCAAGATCGAGGTGCAGAAACACATGGAAGAGATCTTCGGAATGGCTAATAATTGGTCTAGAGAGGAAGTTAATTTCATTGATCAAGGCTTCACCAAGGATCAAACAGGCTACCCCGACTACCATCAGTTCAGGGACACCTCCTCAATAACAAGGAAGCTTCCTTGAGCGTTCTCCTCACAACTTTGGGCTCTACCAGAGTCAGAATCAACGCTGGGACAATAATTATCAAGATCCTCCCAGATTCACCAGTGCACAACATCCTCAGAATTTTATGTCTGAAGACATGTGGGAGAGGAAACTAGCCCAGAAGTTTGATCTGATTGCAGCACGGCTTAAGGATCACAAAGAAAAGTTTAAACCCCAAGAAGCTTTTAACCAAGGACAGATCGCACAAGGACAGAGAATAGAGAGCATGATAAATAAAGTTGCTAGCTTGTTAGCCAACCTTCCTCTCTTCAATCAGGCGTCGTCTCAAAACAACTCCTCCATGAAGAACGAGCAAGCTAATGTCATCACAACCAGGAGCAATGAGCAGAACAGCCTGGAGAAGAAGAAGGGAGCACTATCTGTTCTCTCTACGGGAGAGTGTTCAGCTATCGTCTCTCAATCACCACCCATACCTATCCCAGCTAAGTGCTCTGATCCTGGTCCTTTTAGTTACCTTTAATCATTAATTGCATTGAAATTGAGCGTAGTTTGGTTGATCTAAGTGCGTCTATAAATGTCATGCCTATGTGTTTATATAAGAAATTGAACCTAGGTGAATTACAACCAGCTAGCATGCATGTAGTGTTCGCCGACAGAACTCTAAAAGAACCTAGAGGAATAATCAAGGATGTAATCACTTGTTGTGGCCCTTTCCGATTTTTTGCTGATTATGTAGTAATGGACACTCAAGAGACATATTCTACCCTTCTCTTAGGCCGGCCATTTATGGCGACGGCCGGCATTAACATTAATGTTCCAAATGGTTCGTGAACATTAAGGGTTGGGAAGGATACTGCAACATTCCGTCTCAAGGATAATATGAAATACATTCCTAAGGGAGAATCACATTGTTTATCCGTAGAAACTGTGGAGTTGGCCTCGGTCAACTTCATTACTGACATCTCTTCTAGTGTTCCTAGCTCGATTGTGACTGCAGGTGCTGGACAGGTTATCAAGCAAGAAACTAAAATCTGTTCCTCCCAAGCCGTCAAAGAAGAAGGAACTGCAAGCCTCTTCTAAGCCACCGAGCACAAAACCGAGCAAGCCTCGAGGAAAGAACAAGAAGAAGCAAGCTCAAATGGTCTGGAGACCAAAAGCTCCGCCGTCTTCTTCCAAGCCAGCTACACCACCAATTCGTTCCGAGAAACCGGCGGCGGAACAAGTATGGAAGGAGAAGCCGAAAGCATCTCCTAAGGATATACTAACGATCACCGATCCTGGTGATATCAAGCCGGAGATTAAAGTAAAGAAGGAGCCGATCGTTCTCATTCCATCCACTGTTTTCCTTGTGGAAGAAGATCCTTTGACAGAACTGTTCGGACCGTTCAAGATCACCGACCATCTTCCCGATGGACGTACCAAGCTCTTGCATGCGAACAGGAAGAGATTCACGCTCACCGGGGACGCCCCGACGCTCTACTTTGTGAACTCCGACGCGAGCGTTAAGGAGAATCTGAGTTGGGATGTCTCCTAATACTGTCCAGGTATCGTCCAGCTGAAGGACGTTAATAAAAGAGCGCTTCGTGGGAGGCAACCCACGGCTGGAGTCCGTTTTTAATTTTTGTCAACCTTAGTGTTTTAGAGTCGGTTCGGGGGAGCCAAAAGTGTCTGTTTGATTTATTATTTTTCGTGTGTATTCTGTGTGTCGTAGTGTCATTTGCAAGTTGATTGAGGTCTTTCCGATTTTTGTGGATTTAACTATGATTTTCTGAAGTTTTCCAGATTTGCGAAAATATTTTCACCCGAGCAGTTCAAAATTTTCGGCGAAACACACCCCTATTTTCAGCGAAATTGCCTTTTGAATTTTCACTGAATTTCACTGTTTCATGTTTTAGGCCGAAAAGTTCAATGTGTTTTCGGCGAAAACCCATTTGAAAACCGGCAGTGCATTTGAACATAAATTTTCGGCAAAAACTCCCTATTCTTTTCGCCGAAAATCCTTTTGAAAATCACCCAATCCTCCACTTAAAAATCCGGTCTACCCTCTCTCTCCCCACTTTCCTATTTTCGAAAACTTCAAACCAAAAAACCCCTCCCCTACTATTTTCGAAACCGCCGACCGCCACCCTTTTTAAACCGCCGCTGCCACCATTTGCCACCGCCGCTGTTTGCCACCGCCGCCGCCCCATTCCCCTCTTCCTTCCGATCATTTTGAGCCCTAGAACGTTCGAATCGGAGCTCTACAGCTCCAGTTCACCGAAACCCTTGTTTTTAGAGTTTTTCACCAATTTCTCTCAACCCGTTCGTTTTTAGCATCCATGGCGTCAAGGTAAGTTGTAGAACTTTTCATTACGAATCTTTTGACATATTAATTGCTGAATTTCGTCAGGGTTGACTTTCGGTTGACTTTTTGGGTTGCCTCGATTTGCGTGCTGACTGATTTCGTGTGAACTAGGTTAGCTGAACTTGTTGAACTGTTCTAGCATGCTTAGGGAGTGTCGTGTTTAATTTCCATATCATTTGATCATGTGTTGCTATACGATTGATTCTTTGTTATGTTGACTTGTGAGAAATGTCGGTTTGACCATGAACTGTTTTTGATCGTTTGGCTGCCGTATGTGTTCATTCTCGTTCAGATTATCGTGTTTGCCATCTGAGATCATATTTTACCGTCATTCTCCGCTTTGTGATAGTCTTGCCATGATTAGGGTACATTATGCTATAAGTGTTGACTTTCTGAATGTCGATTTGACTCTTTGAACTCTGATTGCGCTTATCCGATTCTGGCTGTTCCTAAGCATGTATTTTACTGTCTATGATTACCGGTTATTCCGCTTTGCTTACCCCCACTCGGTTTTCCTCATTTCTTTGTGAAATTGAGTTTTTCTACTAAGTGTGGGGTAGGGTTTTAGTTTAACTAATCTGGTTTCATTCTGGTTTTAGGAACACCACTTATGAGCGCAGGACTAAGGCGCGACTTGATGGCGCCTCGAGCTCAGGAGCTGCCGCCCTCGTCACTCCCGCCGTTCAGGGCCCTCCTCCTGCATTACCCCGCCGGGCTGGATACCATCGCACTCTAGCTCGTCTACCTGACTTCTACTTCGAGTGCTTCCAGAAGATCCAGCACATTCGTGGAGCTGACATGCGCCCTCTTTCCATGGAGTCCCTCTCTGAGCACGACGAGGACTACCACCGGAATGTGCATGACCCCCTAGCACCGGCCGGTCTCCTAGAGCTGACCACCATAGCTGCCGACTTCCCAGACATCGCCCTTCGGGAGTTCTAGGCGACCTTTGATCTGGACGAGCATAAGAGGAGGTAAGGCCAGAATGTTGTTTCCTTTTATCTTGGCAGGGTGTACAGGACACTCACCTACGATGAGTTTGCTGCTCATCTAGGCATCCCCTACGAGCACTATCATGGACATTACCTCGGCTGGGGCGACGATGATGACGATGAGGAGTACCACGAGCTCTGGAGCCACATGACTGGAGTGCCTGGTGATCGCCTCACGGGCCACGACTCAGTTAAGTCCCTCTCTCACCCAGTCTTTAAATTTATTCATATAGTTTGGCGTAGATTGCTTTTGTATGTTTGATGCTGCAGTTTTAGCGGTATCAAATACTACCAAGCTGTGAAGCTAGGGGAGATCGTATTCCACAGGGTTTCTTCTAATTGACTACCAAAGAAGCTGGCAAATTACTCAGGTTTAAACACTTAGTGCGTGGTGTGAGTTCCACGACTTCTAATCTAAGATGCAGGAAACTTAAAATGAACTTAAAAGACAGAATGATTTGTAGGTTTAAACAGACGACAGACAAGCTTAGATTTCGAATCCCCCTTCGTTCACCAGAGCATTGGCAATCAACAGATCAGCGGTTTTCAATTCTCATTCAAACAATTTCTATACACCACCATAACTCCTTACCCTCAAGTTTAAGACTGGCGAACGTTCGCTCTATCCGATCTAACTACTAAGATTAATTAGCCACCCGGGTACGGTCGCCTCTCGCAACGACTTAACTAACTGGTGCAATTACTAGTGATCTATGAGTTACTCTTGCAGTAGATTAACCCTAACCGGTTCCTACGAAAGGCACGCTCCAATTATAAGGTTAACTGGTTGAATTGATGTTCTAAAGTGAGGCGAGTGTTCGCTTCTATCCTCAGCTTAACAAGAATCTAAACTATGTGATCAAGAAAGACAAGTTTTTGATGTTTTAAAGCAGGGAAGCTTTCTGGCGACAAACCTTAGCTCACACAAACCCTAATCTAGGCGATAAGCCAGAAAAGAAACACAAGAACAACGAAACTAATCTAGGCGTCAACTAGACGAGAAACGCAAAATAACAATCAAGAACAAAACAACCATGCAAAGAGAAACTGATTGAACTTCGAATCTAATTACCGCCGATCCGTGACCGCTTTAAAGCCCTAGGTCACTTAGGGTTCATCTAATCTAAGCTCTACGAGTTTAGCTACTCATGTTCATACAAAAAGAATCAAAGGCGAAGACAGAGTTCATCATCCAGAGGAAGAACAGAAAAAGGATCTGAAAAACCTAATTGAGACGACTCTGGCAGAATTTCGATCTTCGGTAATCTGCACTCCTAGCTCCGAGTCTCCGAGATGGCAGGGATGGCGTCCCGATCTCTTCCTGGCTCTTCGAACTCTAACTCTACTCCAGAACTTCAGAGAATTCTGAAGTATTTGAAATTATGATTATCAGGTATATTGATTTTGGCCGCCGGGTTAAGTATTTATACTTGACCTAATTGACCCGGATTTCCTCTGATATTTTCGCCAAAAATAAGGGATTATTTTCGCCAAAAATAATGGTGCAAATGGCTGGACCCTCGGCTGACTTCTCCTGTAATTTTCGCTTCGGCCGAGAACTTTACATTTTCGCCAAAAATTTCCTTTACTTGGCACCAGTCGATTTGTGATGATATTCTCGCCGAAAATGATAGGGTATTTTCGGAGAAAACTTCTTTGTAAACCGGGCAGGAATTTGTTTGAACTTGATTGGCTCCTTTGATTGATTCCGGTTCAGTTCCTCGATGTTCCAATGCCTTAGACACGTCCTTGGTTACTTATTCGATGGCAAAAACCTGTGCTAACATAAAAACACTAGAAAACCATCAAATAGACCCGAAACGGGCCAAGGTAACACAAATGGCACGAGATAGGGCAATTGATTGAATATTCGTTATTCTACCCTAAAAACCATGTCTTAAGCAAAGAAATGTCGCTTAAATGAGGCTGATAATCACGTCAAATCGAGTGTCATCAAATACCCCACACTTAAGCTTTTGCTTGTCCTCAAGCAAAATTAATAGAAACGCTCATGTTCATAAATGATAAGATCGATTAAATTGGAGCTCAATCAAACACAATAAATTATTAGACAGATCGATCCTTGAACAAGAAACCTAACATGCATAAAGATCAGCTAAACTACCTGGTCTCACTAATAAACTGCACACGACAAGTAATTAGCAACCAATTATGCACGAATTTGACCTGACCGACCATACTCCTCACACTGGATATATATAGTACAATGGGAACTCTCGCTCTCTGTGTTTAAGGACGTGTTTCTGCTCTCAATCATTTTCTGTTACCGAATTCTGTCATAAGTTTGCATTTCGACCACATCTCCACCACTGTGACAACACGAGTATCTAGTCAAGAAGGACTTCCCTGCTAGGACCGTAATGAATTCTACACTACTCGGGTTTGTAATGAGATGGATGATGGGGATGTATGATGATGGCTTTGTGTGGTGTAGCTTTCGACTAACTTCCCTCGAATCTAATCTATGGCTTCCTACCATCTCACCAAACACGGGTGGAATGATGAACGCTCGTCCTATGATACCCTCAAGCAACCTAGCACTTATTCTTTTTCTTTACACGATTTTTTTCTTTCTTTTCAACTTTTCTTTTGACTTCGTTCTTCCATTTGTAGGGAGAAGAACGTTTTATTGAACTAGAAACTTTGAAACTTTTCTGATTTTTCTTTTCTTCACTTTTTTTTCAAAATTTTCTTTCTTTTCTTGCTTTACTTTTTTTTTCTTTTGTGCCTATTTTCTTTTAGTTGCTAGAGGGATTTACACGTCTGGACATATTAGCTAAGACCACCTGTTTAATGGCTATAGGCAGGTTACCACAAACCGACTTCCGGTAGGTCAATCTAGAACTACAACCACAGGGGATCAACGGGGAATGAAAGAAATGGGAAATGGCTGTAATGTATTATCGAACCGAAAGAACAGGCCAAGCTCAAGGGTCTAAACCTAATGGATTTTATCGTTAGGTAGGCTATCTGGCTTAGTAGCTGAATCTAGGTGCCCCTATCATTCTAGAACTCGTGTCATCGTGTGGTCTCGAGTAGGTCTCTTGCAAATTCTAACTCATTCAAGTAAACAGAAAACCACTCAGAAATAATTTAAATTGCAAGTTACGTGCAATGGATCAAAAGCTCACAGTTGGTTTGCTAGTCGGATTTGGTCATTTTCATGCAATCAAGGCTACAAACTACAAGTGTGATTTTAAAAATTATGTTCTGACCAGGCAATTTAGCATCAAAGTATACACGTTGGTTCTCAAGTTCTAGGTTAAGCAGTCTAAGCATCATTATGAAGGTTTGAACAACAACTAAACATCAAAAATCAAGAACTGAGCCATTCTAATGCTAGAGAGACTGGAAAGGAATCACGAGGCACACAAAAACAAAATTCAAGGGCAATCAAGTTCATGCAAGGTTCTCTAGCATCCTACCCCACACTTAAATTGGACTGTGTCCTCACATGACTAAACTAGAGTAGAGATATACGAAGAACCTGGAATGTGATGGTCGGTGTAGGGGATGAGCTTGGATAGCCCAGAGCGGAGCGGAGTAGTTACTCAAGCTCCTCCCGTCAGAGCGGAGCATGTGTTGCTGTACCCGACACGGCCATGGAAAGCCGGTGGAGGGCCCTGGACGGCGGGTGTGAGAGCCGGTGTCAAGTCGTGCCTTGGTCCTGCTCTCATGAGTGACATTCCTAAGACTAGAAACGACCAGATTAGTTAACTAAAAACCCACCCCACACTTAGTCGAAAAACTCAATTTCACAAAGAAATGAGGAAAACCGAGTGGGGGTAAGCAAAGTAAGTAACCGGTAATCACAATAAATCACAATGTATGCATATGTCTAGTTGGAACGTTCATAACATAGTTAGGGAGCAGAAGTCAAATCGACATTCAAAAAGTCAACATCATAGCACATTGAACCCTAATCATGGCAAGACTATCTCAAAGCGGGAAACGACGGTATAACATAAACTCAGATGGCAAGCACAAATACATGAACGTGAATGAACACTTAGGGCAGCCAAACAAGCATAGAAAATTCAAGGTCAAACCGACACTTCACAAAAGTCAACACTGCAAAGAATTTATCTTTAAGCACAGCAACACTCGATCAAATGGTTTCAAAAATTAAGAAGAGAGGAGAGAGAGATTGAATCCGGATTTTAAAGTGAAAATTTGGGTGATTTTCAAAGATATTTTCGGCGAAAATAATAGGGAGTTTTCGCCGAAAATGTATGTTCAAAAGCACTGCCGGTTTTCAAAGAAAATTTCGCCGAAAATACAATGGACTTTCGGACCGAAAATATGAAACAGGAAAATTCAGTGAAAATTCAAAAGGCGATTTCGCCGAAAACAGGGGTGTATTTTCGCCAAAAATTTTTAACTGCTCGGGTGAAATTTTTTTTGCAAATCCGGCAAACTTCAGAAAATCACAGTTAAATCCACAAAAATCGGAAAGACCTCAATCAACTTGCAACGGACACTACGACACACAGACTACACACGAAAATAATAAATCAAACAAACTGACACTTTTGGCTCCCCTGAACCGACTCTAAAACACAAAGTTCGACATAAAAAAAACGGACTCCAGCCGTGGGTTGCCTCCCACGAAGCGCTCTTGCTTAACGTCCTTGAGCCGGACGATACCAGGGCGGTGTTAGGAGACATCCCAACTCAGGATTTCTCTTAGGCCCGAGCCTGAGTTCATGAAATATGGCCTTGGGGATCCTCTGGCAAGTGTGAACTTCTTCCCATTTGCGTGAATTATCTTGGTTCGTTCTGGTGGCTCGGTAGACGGGGGCTGAGCAATCGGCTTCCAGACCTCTTTCGTCTTCTCCTCATTCTCCTTCTTTATTTCGCCAGGATCTTTAACTTTTGGTGATTTGTGGGGGAATGCCGTCGGATCTTCCTTCTTTCTTGGCTCTTGTGCCGGCAGCTCATTCTTTAGATTAGGGACCTGTCCGACAGCTGGCAAGCAAATTTCTAAACAAACTCCAAATTTTTCGTTAGAACTAGAGTTGACCGAAGCCAACTCCACAGCTTCAACAGATAAACAATGCATCTCTTTTTTGACTGGGACTTGCATGCCGTCCTTGAGGCGGAATGTCATGGTGTTCTTGCCAACCCTAAATGTCAACGAGCCATTCGGGACATTAATGTTAATGCCGACTGTTGCCATAAATGATCGGCCTAGGAGAAGAGTGGCATCTTCCCTCGGGTATCCATAATAATAAAATCAGCCAGAATAGTAAAAGGACCACAATTGACAACCACATCTTCTATCAATCCCCTAGGTAATTTCACAGATCTGTCGGCAAACACTAAATGCATGCTAATCGGTTTCAATTCTCCTAGGTTCAATTTCTCATACAAGCAGGTAGGCATGACATTAATGGAAGAACCTAGATCAATTAAACTACGATCAATTTTCACATTATTAATAGTGCAAGGCAAAGTGAAAGCACCGGGATCTCGACACTTAGCTGGGGGTGGTATGGGTGTCGCATGGCCCTGGATAGCAGAGCATTCTTCCTCGAGGGGGACGGGAGACAACTCTTTCTTCTTCTTGTTCTTCGTAGGATCCCTTGCGATTTTGTCAGCCTCCGGTATCACTTGGATAGCATCAGTAACTGGTGTATTCATATTCGTGTTCTTCAAGTATCCATACCACTTTCTGTACCGGGTATCATGATCTTTCTCCTTCGATTGCGCGGCCTTAGGAAACGGAATCCGAGGCTGATATGGAGGGAGAGGTGGCGCAGGTGCTGTCTTTGTCAGGGAAGGCGGGGCAGTCACCTCCTCTTCTTCTTCTCTATTCTCCTCCTCGATCTTTGGCTTGTCAATGGTTATAGCTTCGGGGATTATGGCTGGTTCAGGAGCTACAGTATCAGCTGATTGCTTGTTGCTTCTTGTGGAGACGGCCTTGACGTGCTCCCTCCTAATGGTAGAGTCGACTTGAACCGAGGATTGATTAAGGAGGGGGCTACTAGTTATCAAGCTGACCATGTTATTTATCATGCTCTCCATTCGTTGACCTCGAGCTTCATGTTCCTGATTTATGGCGGCTTGAAGCTTGACTTTTTCTTCGTATTTATCGAGCCTTTCCATGATCAGGTCAAGCGTCTTAGCTACCTCGATATCCCTTGTGTTCCTTGATGTAGATCTCTGAGGTTGATTTTGATAACTATTGCCCAAGTACTGATTCTGACTCTGGTTGTATCCGAGGTTGTAAGGAGGACGCTCTTGGAAGCTTCCTTGTTGTTGAGGAGGTTGTCTGAACTGACGATAGTCGGGGTGGCCCTGTTGACTGTTGGTGAAGCCTTCATCAATAAAGTCACTTCCTCTGAAGACCAGTTACCGAAAATCTTCTTCATTTCTTTCTGCACTTTAATCTTGATCTGATCTTCACGGCTTGGTCGGCTCTTAGCTGCTGATGACACTCAATTTGACGTGATTATCAGCCTCATGTAAGCGACATTTCTTTGCTTAAGACATGGTTTTTAGGGTAGAATAACGAATATTCAATCGATTGCCCTATCTCGTGCCATTTGTGTTACCTTGGCCCGTTTCGGGTCTATTTGATGGTTTTCTAGTGTTTTTGTGTTAGCACAGGTTTTTGCCGTCAAATAGAGTAGCCATGGACGTGTCTAAGGCGTTGGAACCTCGAGGAATCAAACCGGAATCGATCCAAGGAGCCGATCAAGTCAAACCGAAAAGTCTGCCCATTCACACTTGCATTTTCGGCGAAAACAGCCTTTCATCTTCGACGAAAATATTAATGCAAATCAACTGATGCCGAGTGAAGGATGGTTTCGGCAAAAAGAATCAACTGTTCAGACCGAAAATACAAGGCAGAGAGATCACGGCCATTTACACAAGGATTTTCGCCGAAAACTCCTTAAGAATTTCGGCGAAAATATCAGGCCAATCCGGATCAGTTAGGGTTAAGTATAAATACTTAACCCGGCGGCCCAAATCAAAGGGACAATTATAATTCGCAAAACACAACTTTTCGAATCAGAATCCTCTCAAGTTCGGGAGCGAAGAGTTGGAGTTCGAAGAGCCGGATAGAGATCGTGACGCCATCCCTTCCATCTTCAGAGAACCGGAGCTAGGAGTGTTATCTACCGAAGATCGAAGTCTGTCAGAGTCGTCTAAATTAGGTTTTTCAGATTCTTTTCTGTTCTTCCTTTGAATGATGAACTCTTTCCTTGTCTTTGTTTCTTTTGTAATAATCATGAGTAGCTAAACTCGTTAGAGCTTAGAGTAGATGAACCCTAAGTGACCCAGGGCTTTAAAACGGTCACGGATCGGCGGTGATTAGATTCAAAATTCAATCAGTTCTTTTTCATGTTTGATTCGTTCTTCATTGTTCATGTTTCTTGTCTGGATTGATCACCTAGATTAGATTCTGATTAAAGCTAAGGATAGAAGCGAACGCTCGCCTTACTTTAGAACATCGAATTAAACAATTAACCTTATAATTGGAGCGTGCCTTTCGTAGGAACCGGTTAGGGTTAATTCACTGCAAGAGTAACTCATTAATCATTAGTAATTACACCAATTAATTAAGTCGTTGCGACAGGCGACCGTACCCGGGCGGCTAGTTAATTTTGGTAGTTAGAACGGATAGAGCGAACGTTCGCCGGTCTTAAACCTAAGGGTAAGGAGTTATGGTGGTGTCTTAGTAATTGATTGAATGAGAATCGAAATCCGCTGATCTGTTGATTGCCAATGCTTTGGGGAACGAAGGGGGATTCAAAGTCTAAGTTCGTCTGTCATCCTTGTATTCTTCTACTTCGCCCGGGGATTGCACTACACTCACTCCTGAAGCTACTCTTCTTCACTTCGCAAATTGTGCCTCCAAGTCAAGGAACTGGGAGCGACAATCTGAAGGATGAGGGAGCAAGCTGGATCTTCAAGCAGCAATCAAGGCAGAGGTAGAGAAGCATTTAAAGAAGTCTACCACACCGATCAAGCCGCCGACAGCTTCTGTCTATATTGCTGATTGCGAGTGGTGTGGAGGTTGCTCACATAATGGAGGCCGTTGTCAGAATTTTGGTAAGGCAGAAGTCTGGTCTGCCGAAGAGGTAAATTTCATCCAACAAGGCTTCGTCAATAATCAGAATGGTTATGCTGGCTACCGTAACTTTAGACAGCAAGGGAACTATCAGGACAGACCTCCCTACAATGCTGGCGCCAATCACAACTAGAACCAGAATAACCGCCCGGCTGGTCCAGCTCAGGATCAGAAGCCTAACCATCCGCCGGCAGGTGTCTACCAGCCGCCGCATCGCAATCCGGGTAATTATGGAACTGCTCCTGGCAATCGCCAGAATCAATATCTCAATAATACCTATCCAGGTCAGCAGCATCAAAGAGAGAACAATGCCAGTGACCTAGATAAGAAGCTCAGCCAGATCATCACAAGACTCGATGATCATGACAGTCAGTTCAAGGCTCAAGCTCTTCTCAATCAAGAACAGATAGCATCTGGACAAAGAATTGAGCAAGCCGTGAACAACATCTCGAGCATGCTAGCATCTGGTCGACCATTTGGCCAGCTTCCAAGCCAGACAGAGCCGAATCCGAGAAAAGAACAGGCTAAAATGGTAACTGCTCGAAAACTCCCGAACTTAATTGCTGATGCTTATTCTGTTTTACGCAAGATCGCTGAAACTCCAGAAGAAGAAGAAGAAGAAGAACAGAAACCGACACCTAAGGAGGATCCTCCTCTTGCACCGTACGTTGTGAAACCTCCTTTTCCTAGAGCATTGCTACCAAATGCAAGGATCGAGACTGGCATGAAGGGGAACAAGGAAGGATACCCTGACATTCGTGTTAAGAAACCTGTTTCTCCATATCCAGCTAAGTTATCTGATCCTGGTTCATTCACTTTGCCTTTGGTCATTAATGATGTTGAGATTGAACGTTGCTTAGTTGATCTAGGAGCATCTGTTAATGTTATGCCTGTGAGTCTATATGAAAAGTTAAACCTAGGAGAACTTGAACCGCCTAGTATGCAACTCGTCTTTGCTGATAGATCGCTTAAAACCCCTAAGGGAGAGATTAAAGACGTTGTCACTAAATGTGGTCCGTTCACGTTCTTAGCTGATTATGTGATTATGGATACTAGTATAGATGATGCTACTATCCTCATAGGTCGACCTTTCATGGCTACTACTGGAATGAATATTAACGTTCCAAATGGTTCTTTAACTTTATGAGTCGGTAAAGAAACGAAAATGTTCCGTCTTAAAGATGGCATGAAATATGACTCTAGGAATGAAGAATCTCACTGCCTAGCTGTTAAAACTGTGGAGTTGACTCCGGTCAACTCTGTTACTAATGCTTCTTCTAGTGTCTCTAGATCAGTTGTTGCTGCAGGTATTGACCAGGTTATTACGAAGCAGCCAGAAATTTCGGTTCAGAAGCCGCTTAAGAAGAAGAAGAATGAACTGCAAGCCTCTTCTAAACCACCGAGCAGACCTCGAGGAAAGAATAAGAAGACGAAGACACAAATGGTCTGGAGACCAAAAATTCCGCCGTCTTCCATCGAGCCAGCTGCACCACCATTTCGTTCCGAGAAACCGGCACCGGAACAAGTATGGAGGGAGAAGCCGAAAGCATCTCCTAAGGAAGTACTAACGATCACCGATCCTGGTGATACCAAGCCGAAGATTAAAGAAAAGAAGAAGCCGACAGTCCTCATTCCTTCCATCGTCACACTCAAGAAGGATGATCTCTCTAGAGAGCTGTTCGGACCGTTCACGTTCGTTGATCACCTTCCCGACGGACGTACCAAGCTACTACATGCAAACGGGAAAAGATTCACGCTTACCGGAGAAGTCCCGAAGCTGTACTTCATGAACTCCGACGCGAGCGTGAAGGAGAATCTAAGTTGGGATGTCTCCTAATACCGTCCAGGTATCGTCCAGCTCAAGGACGTTAATAAAAGAGCGCTTCGTGGGAGGCAACCCACGGCTGGAGTCTGTTTTAATTTTTGTTGAACTTGGTATTTTAGAGTCGGTTCGGGAGAGCTAAAAGTGTCAGTTTGTTTGAGTTATTATTTTTCCTGTAGAGTCTGTGTGTCATAGAGTCAGTCGCAAGTTGATTGAGGTCGTTCCGATTTTTGTGGATTTAACTGTGATTTTCTGAAGTTAGCCGATTTACGAAAATATTTTAAACCCGAACAGTTCAAAATTTTCGGCGAAACTACCCCTGTTTTCGGCGAAACTAATTTTCGAATTTCGAACCCGTTCTTCCTGTTCATTGTTTTCGGTTCGAAAAGTCTTTTGTTTTCGCGAACCTTTTTAACTGAAATTTTCGGCGAAATTGCATATTATTTCGCGAACCGCCTTCGAGAATCCGGCAGTCCATTTTAACTGAAATTTTCGGCGAAAACACCCTTTTATTTTCGCCGAAAACAATTTTGAAAATCACCCAAAACTCCCTTTAAAAAAAATCCGGTCCACTCCCTCTCTCATCCTTCACTCATTTTCGTTCAACTCACCGAAACCCCCCCTTTTTGTTTTCTTCAAATCGCCGCCGTAACCCGCCGCCGCCGCGCCGCCGCCGACCGCGTCGCTCCCTTCCCCTCCCTTTTACGATCGCAACGAGCCCTAGAACGTCCGAATCGGAGCTTTGCAGCTCCAGTTCTCCGAAACCCCAATTTTCAAGTTTTTCACCGATTCCTCTCAACTCGTTCATTTTTAGCAGTCATGACTTCAAGGTAAGTTGTCTAACTTTTCGATACGAATCTTTTGACATATAGATTGCTGAATTTCGTCAGGGTTGACTTTCGGTTGACTTTTCGGTTTGCCTCGTTTTGCGTGCCGACTGTTTCGTGTGAACTAGGATTAACTGAACTTAACTGTTCTAGGATGCTTAGGGAGTTCCGTGCTTAATTTCCATATCAATTGGTCATGTGTTGCTATGCATAAGATTAATTCCTTGTAATGTTGACTTTTGTGAGAAATGACGTTTGACTTTGAATTGCTGTGATCATTTGGCTGTCTGATGTGTTCATTCTCGTTCATATTATCGTGCTTGCCATATGAGATCATATTTTACCGTCATTCTCCAAGTTATGATAGTCTTGCCATGATTAGAGTTCAATATGTTAAAATGTTGACTTTCTAAATGTCGGTTTGACTTTTTTTGAACTCTGTTTGTGCTTATCCGATTCTGGCTGTTCCTAAGTATGTATTTTAATGTTTATGATTACCGGTTACTCCGCTTTACTTAGCCCACTTAGTTTCCCTCATTTCTTTGTGAAATTGAGTTTTTTTCTACTAAGTGTGGGGTAGGGTTTTAGTTGACTAATCTGGTTTCATTCAGGTTTTAGGAACACCATTTATGAGCGCAGGACTAAGGCGCGACTTGATGACGCCTCGAGCTCAGGAGCTGCCGCTCCCGTCACACCTGCTGTTCTGGGTCCACCACCTGCACTCCCTCGCCGGGCTGGATACCATCCCTTCATCGCCCGTCTACCTGACTACTACTTTGAGTGCTTCCAGAAGATTCAGCACGTTCGGGGAGCTGATGTGCGTCCTCTCTCCATGGAGTCCCTGCACGATCATGATGAGGACTACCACCGGAACGTGCATGACGCCTTAGCACCGGCTGGTCTCCTCGAGCTGACCACCATCGCTGCCGAGTTCCCAGACATTGCCCTCCAGGAGCTCTGGGCAACCTTTGATCTGGACGAGCACAAGAGGAAGCAACGCCAGAAGGTTATCACCTTCTATCTTGGTGGGGTGTACAGGCAGTTCACCTACGATGAGTTTGCCGCCCATCTCGACATCCCCTACGAGCACTATCACGATCATCACCTCGGTTGGGGAGAAGATGATGACGACGAGGAGTACAACGCGCTTTGGAGCCACATGACAGGCGTACCTGGCGATCGCCTCGGGGTGAGCAACTCAGTTAAGTCTCTCTCTCACCCGCTCTATAAATTTATTCATATGGTTTGGCGGAGGTCACTTTTATATGTTCGAGACAAGGATCGCCACCTTATCCTCAAGGAGGAGCTCATGCTTCTCCGAGCCATCCGAGAGAGCCACCCTCTCCACCCCGGTTGGGTACTTGCTCGCATCTTCCGCCAGAAGACCAAGAGGAAGACGCCACCCCGCAAACTCTTGGGAGGCAACTTCATAGGACAGCTCATCATCTCCTTCGGCATCAGCCATGAGTATGGCCCGCACATTCCACGACATCCAGTTAGGACCGTTGGAAGAGACTTGGCGGTTGAGTACGACTTAGAACTCGACCTCAGTCCCCATGTAGCAGCTGATCCTCCACTCCAGCCTGTGGTCGAGTCGGAGGAAGAAGATGATGCTGAGGAGCAGCAGCCGTAGCCGCCACCTGAGTTTCATGATTATATACCCTCGCCACACCATCAGGCAGGGTACATCCACCAGTCGCCGCCGCACATTCCCGATCCATACCAGGCACCTCCCCAACAGCCGCAACACCACCCCGTGGATGTTGGAGAGTTATACGAGCGACTACACGAGCGGCGCATCACCGACAACGCCACTCAAGAGGCGCGATGGACTATTATGCAGCAACATATGCGTCGTGCCGACCGGCGATATGAGGCACAGATGGCATGGCAACGCCAGCTCGGCGAATTTCTCCACTTTCCACCTCCCGGTTCACCGGACCAGCAGTGATCGGGTTGTATTCCTTTTCTGGTGTCTTCTTTTTATTTATTATTTTCAGATTTCGATCCAACTTTTTTCTGTGTGGATCCGGGGCACTTGTCCCGGTTTCCTTTTTATGTTTCATTTGTTTTTGTTTTGTAGGCAGTAGGGAGACTCCCTTTGCTTCAGGTTCTGTTACACTTCCCTCCGCTCTCTGGATCCGTGCTCACCCTCTGAAATCAACCGTCCTCATCCAGGTTCTTCCATTCCACTCTAAACTCTAGAATTAGTCCTGTGAGGACACAGTCCGATTTAAGTGTGGGGTAGGATGCTAGAGAACCTTGCATGAACTTGATTGCCCTTGATTGTGTTTTATGTGTGCCTCGTGATTCCATTCCAGTCTCTCTAGCATTAGAATGGCTCAGTTCTTGATATTTGATGTTAAGTTGTTGTTCAAACTTTCATAATGATGCTTAGACTGCTTAACCTAGAACTTGAGAACCAACTTGTATGCTTTGATGCTAATTGGCTGGTCAGAACAGAATTTTTAAAATCACACTTGTAGTTTGTAGCCTTGATTGCATGAAAATGACCGAACCCGACTAGCAAACCAACTGTGAGCTTTTGATCCATTGCACGTAACTTGCAATTTTAATTCTTTCTGAGTGGTTTTCTGTTTACTTGAATGAGTTAGAATTTGCATGAGACCTACTCGAGACCACACGATGACACAAGTTCTAGAAGGATAGGGGCACGTAGATTCAGCTACTAAGCCAGATAGCCTACCAAACGATAAAATCCACTAGGTTTAGACCCTTGAGCTTGGCCTGTTCTTTCGGTTCGATAATACATTACAGCCATTTCCCATTTCTTTCATTCCCCATTGATCCCCTCTGGTTGTAGTTCTAGATTGACCTACCGGAAGTCGGTTTGTGGTAACCTGCCTATAGCCATTAAACAGGTGGTCTTAGCTAATATGTCCAGACGTGTAAACCCCTCTAGCAACTAAAAGAAAAATCGGCACAAAAGAAAAAGAAAAAAGTAAAGTAAGAAAAGAAGCAAGCTTTAGAAAAAAAAAGAGAAGCGGAAAAATCAGAAAAATAAGAAAAGTTTCAAAGTGTAGTTCAATAAAACGTTCTTCTCCCTACAAATGGAAGAACGAAGTCAAAAGAAAAGTTGAAAAGAAAAGAAAAAAAATGGTGTAAAGAAAAAGAATAAGTGCTAGGTTGCTTGAGGGTATCATAGGACGAGCGTTCATCATTCCACCCGTGTTTGGTTAGACGGTAGGAAGCCATAGATTAGATTCGAGGGAAGTTAGTCGAAAGCTACACCGCACAAAGCCATCATCATTCATTCCCATCATCCATCTCATTATAAACCCGAGTAGTGTAGTATTCATTACGGTCCTAGCAGGGAAGTCCTTCTTGACTAGATACTCGTGTTGTCACAGTGGTGGAGATGTGGTCGAAATGCAAACTTATGAAAGAATTTGGTAACAGAAAATGATCGAGAGCAGAAACACGTCCCTAAACACAGAGAGTGAGAGTTCCCATTGTACTATATATATCCTGTGTGAGGAGTCTGGTCGGTCAGGTCAAATTCGTGCATAAATTGCTGCTAATTACTTGTCGTGTGCAGTTTATTAGTGAGACCAGGTAGTTTGGCTGATCTGTATGCATGTTAGGTTTCTTGTTCTAGGATCGATCTGTCTAATAATTCATTGTGTTTGATTGAGCTCCAATTTAATCGATTTTATCATTTATGAACATGAGCGTTTCTATTCAGTTTGCTTGAGGACAAGCAAAAGCTTAAGTGTGGGGTATTTGATGACACTCGATTTGACGTGATTATCAGCCTCATTTAAGCGACATTTCTTTGCTTAAGACATGGTTTTTAGGGTAGAATAACGAATATTCAATCGATTGCCCTATCTCGTGCCATTTGTGTTACCTTGGCCCGTTTCGGGTCTATTTGATGGTTTTCTAGTGTTTTTATGTTAGCACAGGTTTTTGCCGTCAAATAGAGTAGTCATGGACGTGTCTAAGGCGTTGGAATCTCGAGGAATCAAACCGGAATCGATCCAAGGAGCCGTTCAAGTCAAACCAAAAATCTGCCCATTTACACTTGCATCTTCGGTGAAAACAAGCTTTCATCTTCGGCGAAAGTATTAATGCAAATCAACTGATGCCAAGTGAAGGATGGTTTCCGCGAAAAGGATCAAGTGTTCGGACCGAAAATACAAGGCAGAGAAAGCACTCCCATTCACAAAGGAATTTTTGCCGAAAATTCCTTAAGAATTTCGGCGAAAATATCAGGCTAATCCGGATCAGTTAGGATTAAGTATAAATACTTAACCCGGCGGCCCAAAAAAAAAAAAGAATCATTCAATACAATCATAATTTTACAAAACACAAGTTTTTGAGATCAGAATCCTCTCAAGTTCTGGAGAGAAGAGTTCGAGTTCGAAGAGCCGGATAGAGATCGTGACGCCATCCCTTCCATCTCAGAGAACCGGAGCTAGGAGTGTTATCTACCGAAGATCGAAGTCTGTCAGAGTCGTCTAAATTAGGTTTTTCAGATTCTTTTCTGTTCTTCCTTTGAATGATGAACTCTTTCCTTGTCTTTGTTTCTTTTGTAATAATCATGAGTAGCTAAACTCGTTAGAGCTTAGACTAGATGAACCCTAAGTGACCCAGGGCTTTAAAGCTATCACAGATCGGCGGTGATTAGATTCGAAATTCAATCAGTTCTTTTTCATGTTTGATTCGTTCTTCATTGTTCATGTTTATTGTCTGGATTGATCACCTAGATTAGATTCTGGTTAAGCTAAGGATAGAAGCGAACGCTCGCCTTACTTTAGAACATCGAATTAAACAATTAACCTTATAATTCGAGCGTGTCTTTTGTAGGAACCGGTTAGTGTTAATTCACTGCAAGAGTAACTCATTAATCATTAGTAATTACACCAATTAATTAAGTCATTGCGAGAGGCGACCGTACCCGGGCGGCTAGTTAATCTTGGTAGTTAGAACGGATAGAGCGAACGTTCGCCGGTCTTAAACCTAAGGGTAAGGAGTTATGGTGGTGTCTTAGTAATTGATTGAATGAGAATTGAAATCCGCTGATCTGTTGATTGCCAATGCTCTGGGGAACGAAGGGGGATTCAAAGTCTAAGTTCGTCTGTCATCCTTGTTTTCAAACCCTAATTCCCAATCTGCTTTAGTTTAATCTTTTTAATTTTTCTACATTTCTTAGAAGTAGAAGTCGTGGAACTCACACCACGCACAACGTGTTTACCTTTGAGTATTTTGCTAGTTCTGAAGTAACCAATCATAGAAAGCCCTCGGAATACGATCTGCTATACGCTTTTTAGCTTTAGTAGTTTTTATTTGGCTGAACCCTTAACGACAGGCCGTTCACCAAATTGGCGCCGTTGCCGGGGACTTCTTTTGATTGTTCGAAAGAAGAACTGGCAATTTATTCTTCTACTTTCCATCTTTCATTTTTCCACCCACTTTGATTTTACACTGGTTTTGTTTGTCTTTGTTATCTGTAGGTTTACAGGTGTATGCCTCACCGTCCTTGGACTCGCTCTCTAAACCGAACAGGCCAAGAGTACAGAGAGACCAGGCAGTTCAGCTGCACCTCTACGATCACAATTCTGAACAAAGGCAGATCCAATCCATTCATCACTCCGATCAAGATTGAGGAACCGAAGGAGAGTTCCTCATCTCCATCTTCACCTGTACCGTCTTCATCCGCTTCATACACCGAGTCACTTTCACCTCCTCCATCTCCCACCATGGACGATAGATTACCACCACCAAATGGCGATCAACTGCCGCCACCACCACCTGCACAGAAGAGTCTAGCAGACTATAACAAGCCGAGCGCGACTAGCGTTCGATCTGCCATTGTTGTTCCGCGCATTGAAGGAGATCCTGACTATGAGATCAAGATCCCATACTTGACGATGATCTCTAGGTATTTACAGTTTGAAGGCAGGCCCCTAGACAATCCGTGCACTCATCTTGCAGACTTCCTTGATCTCTATAGTACTTTTAAGAGCGGAAACCTCGACAAAAACACTCTCTGTCTGAGAGCTTTCCCGTTCTCTTTGAAAGGCGCTGCTAAGAGGTGGCTTACTGGCAAACCACCTGGTACTACACTAACTAGGGATACTCTAGCTCAGGACTTCGTCGAAGAATACTTCCCTCCAGCCAGAACAACCCCATCAAGGACAGCATCGCCAGATTCTCCCAGAAAGAAGGAGAAAGCTTATATGATACTTGGAATCGATTCCAAGAACTTCTCTACACCTGCCCTCATCATGGATTCGAGCAGAAGCAGTTAGCTGAAATCTTCTCTCGTGGACTTCGAGAAGAATCCGCCAAGTGGGTCAATTCTCTAGCTGAAGGGGATTGCACTACACTCACTCCTGAAGCTGCTCTTCTTCACTTCGCAAACTGTGCCTCCAAGTCAAGGAACTGGGAGCGACAATCTGAAGGATCAAGGAGCAAGCTAGATCTCGAAGCTACAATCAAGGCAGAGGTAGAGAAGCATCTGGAAGAAGTCTACCACACCGATCAAGCCGCCGGCAGCTTCTGTCTATGTTGCTGATTGCGAGTGGTGTGGAGCTTGCTCACATAACGGAGGCCGTTGTCAGAATTTTGGTAAGGCAGAAGTCTGGTCTGCCGAAGAGGTAAATTTCATCCAACAAGGCTTCGTTAATAATCAGAACGGTTATGCTGGTTATCGTAACTTCAGACAGCAAGGGAACTATCAAGACAGACCTCCCTACAATGCTGCCGCCAACCAGAACCAGAATAACCGCCCGGCTGGTCCAGCTCAGGATCAGAAGCCCAACCATCCACCGGCAGGTGTCTACCAGCCGCCGCATCGCAATCCGGGTAATTATGGAACTGCTCTTGGCAATCGCCATAATCAATATCTTAACAATACCTATCCAGGGCAGCATCAAAGAGATAATAATGTTAGTGACCTGGATAAGAAGCTCAGCCAGATCATCACAAGACTCGATGATCATGACAGTCAGTTCAAGGCTCAAGCTCTTCTCAATCAAGAACAGATAGCATCTGGGCAAAGAATTGAGCAAGCCGTGAACAACAAATCGAGCATGCTAGCATCTCGTCGACCATTTGGCCAGCTTCCAAGCCAGACAGAGCCAAACCCGAGAAAAGAATAGGCTAAAATGGTAACTGCTCGAAAACTTCCAAACCTAATTGCTGATGCTTGTTCTGTCTTGCGCAGGATCGCTGAAACTCCAGAGGAAGAAGAAGAAGAGGAACAGAAACCGGCGCCTAAGGAGGATCCTCCTCTTGCACCGTACGTCGTGAAACCTCCTTTTCCTAGAGCATTGCTACCAAATGCAAGGATCGAGACTGGCATGAAGGGGAACAAGGAAGGATATCCGGACACTCGTATTAAGAAACCTGTTTCTCCATATCCAGCTAAGTTATCTGATCCTGGTTCTTTCACTTTGTCGTTGGTCATTAATGATGTTGAAATTGAACGTGCTTAGTTGATCTAGGAGCATCTGTTAATGTTATGCCTGTGAGTCTATATGAAAAGTTAAACCTAGGAGAACTTGAACCGCCTAGTATGCAACTCGTCTTTGCTGATAGATTGCTTAAGACCCCTAAGGGAGAGATTAAAGACGTTGTCACTAAATGTGGTCCGTTCACGTTCTTAGCTGACTATGTGATTATGGATACTAGTACAGATGATGCTACTATCCTCATAGGTCGACCTTTCATGGCTACTACTGGAATGAATATTAATGTTCCAAATGGTTCTTTAACTTTAAGAGTCGGTAAAGAAACGAAAACGTTCCGTCTTAAAGATGACATGAAATATGACTCTAGGAATGAAGAATCTCACTGCCTAGCTGTTGAAACTGTGGGGTTGACTCCGGTCAACTCCGTTACTAATGCTTCTCCTAGTGTCTCTAGATCAGCTGTTGCTGCAGATATTAAACAGGTCATTACGAAGAAGCCAGAAATTTCGGTTCAGAAGCCGCTTAAAAGAAGAAGAAGGAACTGCAAGCCTCTTCTAAACCACCGAGCAGGCCTCGGGTAAAGAATAAGAAGAGGAAGACACAAATGGTCTGGAGACCAAAAATTCCACCATCTTCCATCGAGCCAACTGCACCACCATTTCGTTCCGAGAAACCGGCGCCGGAACAAGTATGGAAGGAGAAGCCGAAAGCGTCTCCTAAGGAAGTACTAACGATCACCGATCCTGGTGATACCAAGCCGAAGATTAAAGAAAAGAAGAAGCCGACAGTTCTCATTCCTTCCATCGTCACACTCAAGAAGGATGATCTCTCCAGAGAGCTGTTCGGACCATTCAGGTTCGTTGATCATCTTCCCGACGGACGTACCAAGCTTTTGCATGCGAACGGGAAGAGATTCACGCTTACCGGAGAAGTCCCGAAACTGTACTTCATGAACTCCGACGCGAGCGTGAAGGAGAATCTAAGTTGGGATGTCTCCTAATATCGTCCAGGTATCGTCCAGCTCAAGGACGTTAATAAAAGAGCGCTTCGTGGGAGGCAACCCACGGCTGGAGTCTGTTTTAATTTTTGTTGAACTTCATATTTTAGAGTCGGTTCGGGGGAGCCAAAAATGTCAGTTTGTTTGATTTATTATTTTTCGTGTAGAGTCTGTGTGTCATAGAGTCAGTCGCAAATTGATTGAGGTTGTTCCGATTTTTGTGGATTTAACTGTGATTTTCTGAAGTTGGCCGAATTTGTGAAAATATTTTAAAAGCCGAACAGTTCAAAATTTTTGGCGAAACCACTCCTGTTTTCGGCGAAACTGATTTTCGAATTTCGAACCTGTTCTTCCTGTTCATTATTTTTGGTTCGAAAAGCTTTTGTTTTCGGCGAAACCATTTAACTGATATTTTCGGCGAAACCGTGCTATTATTTTCGGCGAAACTGCCTTCACAAATCCGGCAGTCCATTTTAACTGATATTTTCGGGGAAACCACCCTCCTATTTTTGCCGAAACTAATCTTGAAACTCGCCGTCGTCGCCGTAACCCGCCGACCGCCGCCATCGCCGACCGCCGCCGCTCCCTTCCCCTCCTTTTTTCTGATCCCAACGAGCCCTAGAACGTCCGAATCGGAGCTTTGCAGCTCCAGTTCTCCGAAACCCCAGTTTTCAAGTTTTTCACCGATTCTTCTCAACTCGTTCACTTTTAGCAATCATGACTTCAAGGTAAGTTGTAGAACTTTTCAATACGAATAGTTTGACATATAGATTGCTGAATTTCGTCAGGGTTGACTTTCGGTTGACTTTTCGGTTTGCCTCGTTTTGCGTGCCGACTGTTTCGTGTGAACTAGGATTAACTGAACTTATAGAACTATTCTAGGATGCTTAGGGAGTTCCGTGCTTACACTACAACAGACGGACGATTTAGTGGCAGGCCGCGTCGTGCTTTGTGGCAGGCAGCCTGCCACTAAACACAGTGCTTACCCGCAGGCGGGGCCTGCCACTAAGCACGACGCGGCCTGCGAGTAAAGCAGCTGCGAGGAAGCCCAACACGTGGCAGGCCCCGCCTGCGAGTAAGCTACTCGCAGGCAGGTGGTTAGTGGCAGGCGCCTGCCACTAAGCTTAGTGGCAGGCAGGTGGTTAGTGGCAGGCGCCTGCCACTAAGCTTAGTGGCATGCCATTGGTTAGTGGCAGGCGCCTGCCACTAAGCTTAGTGGCAGGCGCGTGGTTAGTGGCAGGCGGAGATTAGTGGCAGGCGCCTGCCACTAAGCACTAAACCCACATTCTCTGTTCCACCAGTCCAATTCCGGTCGGAATTACCAATTTTCGTCAGAATATGCATTCAAAGTTAATTCTATTGGGATGGTTGATTCCGTCTGAGTCAAAAGGGAATTAAGTGATCAAAATTTTTCTGGTGGAATTAAATGTGAGTTCGAAATTGCGTTAATGATCTATCTGTTGATGGGAATGAAATTGTGTTCAGAGTTGTGGATTCATTTGGGAAAAGAAACAAACATTGATCTTACCCAAAATGAAAAAACCCAACTATCATTTGCAGAGAACTGGGTTGCATTTGATAGAAATAGGAGAAAAGAAAAGAATTAGAGAAGAATATACATACACATTTATATGATATATATCAGATTTAGCGTTGTATGTACATAGAGAGAGATTACACCAGAACAAAACAAGAAGAAAGCTTGATGAATGAATAATGATATGGCGATAGGATAGGACATAGGACTAGGAGGAAGAGCTTATTGCAAATGCAGCATGTTCCTTGAGTTGGTTGGAGGAGGGAAGCTGCGGTGGTTGATGATCGGCGTCTTGGTGAGCGTAATCCTGAATTCTCCTGAGGACCTCGTTATAGACCTCGAGCTTTTGCCTGTGGTGGCGAGGATTGGCGAGGGAGAAGGAGTCGGCCGCTCTGCTGCCGCCGCCGATTGGCTGTCTCCGAAGCGGAGAATCAGAGGAGAGAAACAGAAGGAAGAGCTAGGAGGAGGAAGCTTCAAGGTAGAAGACCTAGCTGAGTAGAGTAGGAACGATCTGGCATAGTGGCGGTGTGGATGAATGAATCCCGAAAGAAAGAAAGAAAGAACGGGGAAGAGGGAAAAAAGGGTGAAAAAGCAGAGAGGAACGTTGGAGCAGACAGGTTGTGCTTAGTGGCAGACAAGCTGCCACAAGCTAGTGGCAGGCCGTGCTTAGTGGCAGGCCGCCTGCCACAAGCTAGTGGCAGGCCGTGCTTAGTGGCAGGCCGCCTGCCACAAGCTAGTGGCATGCCGTGCTTAGTGGCAGGCCGCCTGCCACAAGCTAGTGGCAGACAGATGGCGTCTGCGAGTAAGCTCAGGCGCCTGCCACTAAGCTACTCGCAGACGGCCCCGTCGCCTGCCACAAAATCATCTTTTTCTTGTAGTGTTAATTTCCATATCATTTGATCATATGTTGCTATGCATAGGATTAATTCTTTGTAATGTTGACTTTTGTGAGAAATGTCGGTTTGACTTTGAATTGCTATGATCATTTGGCTGTCTGATGTGTTCATTCTCGTTCATATTTTCGTGCTTGCCAATTGAGATCATATTTTACCGTCATTCTCCAAGTTATGATAGTCTTGCCATGATTAGGGTTCGATGTGCCTACATGTTGACTTTCAAAATGTCGGTTTGACTTTTTGAACTCTGATTGTGTTTATCCGATTTTGGCTGTTCCTAAGTATGTATTTTACTATCTATGATTACCGGTTGCTCCGCTTTGCTTACCCCACTTAGTTTCCCTCATTTCTTTGTGAAATTGAGCTTTTCTACTAAGTGTGGGGTAAGGTTTTGGTTGACTAATCTGGTTTCATTCTGGTTTTAGGGACACCACTTATGAGCGCAGGACTAAGGCGTGACTTGATGGCGCCTCGAGCTCAGGAGCTGCCGCTCTCGTCACACCTGCTGTTCTGGGTCCACCACCTGCACTACCTCCCCAAGCTGGATACCACCGCACCATAGCTCGTCTACCAGACTTCTATTTTGAGTGCTTGCAGAAGCTTGAGCACGTCCGAGGAGCTGACGTACGCCCCCTTTCCATGGAGTCACTCCAGGAGCATGATGAGGTCTACCACCGGAACGTGCATGACGCCTTAGCACCGGCTGGCCTCCTCGAGCTGACCACCATCGCTGCCGAGTTCCCAGACATTGCCCTCTAGGAGTTCTGGGAAACATTTGATCTGGATGAGCACAAGAGGAAGCAGCGCCAGAAGGTTGTCACCTTCTTTCTTGGTGGGGTGCACCGACAGCTCACCTACGATGAGTTTGCTGCTCATCTAGGCATCCCATGCGAGCACTATCACGATCATCACCTCGGTTGGGGAGAAGATGATGACGGCGAGGAGTACAACGCGCTTTGGAGCCACATGACAGGCGTACCTGGCGATCGCCTCGGGAGAGCAACTCAGTTAAGTCTCTCTCTCACCCGCTCTATAAATTTATTCATATGGTCTGGCGTAGATCCCTTCTATATGTACCCGACAAGGATCGCCACCATATCCTCAAGAAGGAGCTCATGCTTCTCCGAGCCATCCGAGAGAGCTACCCTCTCCACCCCGGCTGGGTACTGGCTCGCATCTTCTGCCAGAAGACCAAGAGGAAGAAACCACCTCGCAGACTCTTGGGGGGCAACTTCATAGGACAGCTCATCCTCTCCTTTGGCATCAGCCATGAGTATGGCCCGCACATTCCACGACATCCAGTTAGGACCGTTGGAGGAGACTTGGCGGTTGAGTATGACTTAGAACTCGACCTCAGCCCTTATGTAGCAGCAGATCCTCCACTCCAGCCTGTGGTCGAGTCAGAGGGAAAAGATGAGGCTGAGGAGCAGCAGCCCCAGCCGCCGCCAGAATTTCAAGATTATATACCCTCGCCACATCATCAGGCAGGGTATGCTCACCCGTCGCCGCCGCATATTCCAGATCCATACTCGGCGTCTCACCCTCAGCACCTACCGCACCCAGCAAACGTGGGTGAGTTATACGAGCGACTGCAGGAGTGGCGCATCACCGACAACGCCACTCAAGAGGCGCGATGGACTATTATGCAGCAACATATGTGTCGCGCCGATTGGCGATATGAGGCGCAGATGGCGTGGCAACGCCAGCTCGGCGAATTTCTCCACTTTCCACCTCCCGGCTCACCGGACCAGCAGTGATCGGGTTGTATTCCTTTTCTGGTGTCTTCTTTTTATTTATTATTTTCGGATTTCGGTACAACTTTTTTATGTGTGGATCCGGGACACTTGTCCCGGTTTCCTTTTTATGTTTCATTTTTTTTTGTTTTGTAGGCATTAGGGAGACTCCCTTTGCTTCAGGTTCTGATACACTTCCCTCTGCTCCGAGGATCCGTTCTCACCCTCTGAAATCAACCGTCCTTTTCCGGGTTCTACCATTCCACTCTGAACTCTAGAATTAGTCCTGTGAGGACACAATCCGATTTAAGTGTGGGGTAGGATGCTAGAAACCTTGCATGAACTTGATTGCCCTTGATTGTGTTTCATGTCTGCCTCGTGATTCCATTCCAGTCTCTCTAGCATTAGAATGGCTCAGTTCTTGATTTTTGATGTTAAGTTGTTGTTCAACCCTTCATAATGATGCTTAGACTGCTTAACCTAGAACTTGAGAACCAACTTGTATACTTTGATGCTAAATTGCCTGGTCAGAACAGAATTTTAAAATCACACTTGTAGTTTGTAGCCTTGATTGCATGAAAATGATCGAATCCGACTAGCAAACCAACTGTGAGCTTTTGATCCATTGCACGTAACTTGCAATTTTAATTCTTTCTGAGTGGTTTTCTGTTTACTTGAATGAGTTAAAATTTGCATGAGACCTACTCGAGACCACACGATGACACGAGTTCTAGAAGGATAGGGGCACCTAGATTCAGCTACTAAGCCAGATAGCCTACCAAACGATAAATCCACTAGGTTTAGACCCTTGAGCTTGGCCTGTTCTTTCGGTTCGATAATACATTACATCCATTTCTCATTTCTTTCATTCCCCGTTGATCCCCTGTGGTTGTAGTTCTAGATTGACCTACCGGAAGTCGGTTAGTGGTAACCTGCCTATAGCCATTAAACAGGTGGTCTTAGCTAATATGTCCAGACGTGTAAACCCTCTAGCAACTAAAAGAAAAAATCGGCACAAAAAAAAAAAAAAGTAAAGTAAGAAAAGAAGCAAGCTTCAGAAAAAAAATGAAGAAGAGAAAAATTAGAAAAATAAGAAAATTTCAAAGTGTTGTTCAATAAAACGTTCTTCTCCCTACAAATGGAAGAACGAAGTCAAAAGAAAAGTACAAAAGAAAAAATCGTGTAAAGAAAAAGAATAAGGGCTAGGTTGCTTGAGGGTATCATAGGACGAGCGTTCATCATTCCACCCGTGTTTGGTTAGACGGTAGGAAGCCATAGATTAGATTCGAGGGAAGTTAGTCGAAAGCTACACCGCACAAACCATCATCATTCATTCCCATCATCCATCTCATTATAAACCCAGTAGTGTAGATTTCATTACGGTCCTAGCAGGGAAGTCCTTCTTGACTAGATACTCGTGTTGTCACAGTGGTGGAGATGTGGTCGAAATGCAAACGTATGACAAAATTCGGTAACAGAAAATGATCGAGAGCAGAAACATGTCCTTAAACACAGAGAGCGAGAGTTCCCCATTATACTAAATATTTCCTGTGTGAGGAGTCTGGTCGGTCAGGTCAAATTCGTGCATAATTGGTTGCTAATTACTTGTGTGTGTAGTTTATTAGTGAGACCAGGTAGTTTGGCTGATCTGTATGCATGTTAGGTTTCTTGTTCTAGGAATTAGCTGTCTAATAATTCATTGTGTTTGATTGAGCTCCAATTTAATCGATCTTATCATTTATGAACATGAGCGTTTCTATTCAGTTTGCTTGAGGACAAGCAAAAGCTTAAGTGTGGGGTATTTGATGACACTCGATTTGACGTGATTATCAGCCTCATTTAAGCGACATTTCTTTGCTTAAGACATGGTTTTTAGGGTAGAATAACGAATATTCAATCGATTGCCCTATCTCGTGCCATTTGTGTTACCTTGGCCCGTTTCGGGTCTATTTGATCGTTTTCTAGTGTTTTTATGTTAGCACAGGTTTTTGCCATCGAATAAGTAACCATTGACGTGTCTAAGGCGTTGGAATCTCGAAGGATTGCACCGGGATCGATCAAAGGTGTTCATCAAAGTTCAGAAAATTCCTGCCCGGTTTACAAAGGAATTTTCGCCGAACATACCCTTGTATTTTCGGCGAAAATATGTTCACAAATCGGCTGTTGTTAATTTAAGGAAACTTTGGTGAAAGTATGAAGTTTTCGAACCGAGAAGAAAGTTCAGGGAGAATCAGCCGGCGGATCCTTCATTTGCAAAGGAATTTTCGCCGAAAATTCCTCAATAATTTCGGCGAAAATATCAGTTAAATCCGGATTAATTAGGGTTAAGTATAAATACTTAACCCGGCGGCCCAGAATAGAGAGACGATCAGAATATACTTTCATAATTACGATTTCCAAGGATTCTCTGGAGTTCTAGAGCGAAGAGTGAGAGTTCGAAGAGCCGGAGAGAGATTGTGACGCCATCCCTTCCACCTCGGAGACTCGGAGCTAGGATTGCGGTTTACGGAAGATCGAAGTCTGTTTGAGTCGTCTAAATTAGGTTTTTCAGATTCTTTTCTGTTCTTCCTCTGGATGATGTACTCTTTCTTTGTCTTAGATTCTTTTGTGATAAACATGAGTAGCTAAACTCGTTAGAGCTTAGACTAGATGAACCCTAAGTGACCCAGGGCTTTAAAGCGATCACGGATCGGCGATGATTAGATTCAAAATTCAATCAGTTCTCTTTCATGTTTGATTTGTTCTTCATTGTTCATGTTTCTTGTCTGGATTGATCACCTAGATTAGATTCTTGTTAAGCTAAGGATAGAAGCGAACGCTCGCCTTACTTTAGAACATCGAATTGAACAATTAACCTTATAATTGGAGCGTGCCTTTCGTAGGAACCGGTTAGGGTTAGTTCACTGCAAGAGTAACTCATTAATCATTAGTAATTACACCAATTAATTAAGTCATTGCGAGAGGCGATCGTACCCGGGCGGCTAGTTAATCTTGGTAGTTAGAACGGATAGAGCGAACGTTCGCCGGTCTTAAACCTAAGGGTAAGGAGTTATGGTGGTGTCTTAGTAATTGATTGAATGAGAATCGAAATCCGCTGATCTGTTGATTGCCAATGCTCTGGGGAACGAAGGGGGATTCAAAGTCTAAGTTCGTCTGTCATCCTTGTTTTCAAACCCTAATTCCCAATCTGCTTTAGTTTAATCTTTTTAATTTTTCTGCATTTCTTAGAAGTAGAAGTCGTGGAACTCACACCACGCACAACGTATTTACCTTTGAGTATTTTGCTAGTTCTGAAGTAACCAATCATAGAAAGCCCTCGGAAGATGATCTACCCTAGCTTTTGTTAGCTTTGTTAGTTATTTGTTTGAATCGTCAACGACAGGTTCATCAGCGGTCAATCAAATAACTACCAAGCTGTGAAGCTGGGGTAGATCGTATTCCATGGGTCTCCTCTACTTCCTTACTCAAATATGTTGGCAATTAAATTCAAGGTTAAACACTTAATGCATGGTGTCAGTTCCACGACTTCTATACTAAAATGCAAAGATTAATTGAAATGAAATTAAGGCGAAGAAAGGTTGATTGAAAGACTAAGATGGACGACAGACAAGCTTAGATTTCGAATCCCCCTTAGATCACCAGAGCAACAGCAATCAACAGATCAGCGCTTTGCGATTCTAGTTCATTCAGTTCTCAGACACCACCGTAACTCCTGACCCTTAGGTTTAAGACTGGCGAACGTTCGCTCTATCCGATCTAGCTACCACGATTAATTAGCCGCCCGGGTACGGTCGCCTCTCGCAACGACTTAACTAACTGATGCAAATTCTAACGATTTATGAGTTACTCTTGCAGTGGATTAACCCTAATCGGTTCCTACGAAAGGCACACTCCAATTATAAGGTTAATTGTTCAATTTGATGTTTAAAAGTAAGGCGAGCGTTCGCTTCTATCCTTAGCTTAACAAGAATCTAATCTAGGTGGCCAAACCAGACAAGGAACACAAAGAACAAAGAACAAATCAAACATGAAGAAGTAACTGAATGAATTTCGAATCTAATCACCGCCGATCCGTGACCGCTTTAAAGCCCTGGGTCACTTAGGGTTCATCTAATCTAAGCTCTACGAGTTTAGCTACTCATATTCAATACAGAAGAATCAAAGACAGACAAAGAATACATCTCAGGTAGGGAAAACAGAGAAGAACTGCAAAACCTAATTTCGACGACTCCTTGCAGCTTCAATCTGCTGGATCTTCAACTCCTAGCACTAGCTCTCCGAGATGGATGGATGGCGTCACGATCCGTTCCTGGCTCCTCGAACTCTATCCACTCGTTCTCTCTCCCTCCGTCTTGGGATTTTCGTCCCGTGTAAAATTATGTGTCTTTAATTTAGCCGCTGCATTTGTATTTAAACCTTACCGAGCGACTGCTGATTTTTGCTTGAATTTTTGCCGAAAAATACAAGGAGCTTTTCGGCGAAAATATCTGTTGAAAAGTCGGCTTGATTCGTCTGTTTCTTCCGGCTGAAATGGCTTAGGGTTTTCGACGAAAACTCCCAAGATTTGCACCGAAAACTTCTTTTTGATCGGGACAGTGGATTCCTTCTTGCATTTTCGGCGAAAACTGAAGGGTATTTTGGTCAAAAATCTGTGTGTAAAATAGAGCAGGAATTCCTTTTGAGTTGAGTGACTTTTCTGGTTGATTCGGGTGTGATTCCTTAGGGTTCCAGTGCCTTAGACACGTCATTGGCTACCGTATTTGATGGCGAACACCTGTGCTAACACGAAAATAATAGAAAACCATCAAATAAACCCAAAATGGGTCAAGGTAACACAAAAGGCATGAGATGGATCGGTTGAGTGAATATTCACTATTCTACCCTAAAAACGGTGTCTTAAGCAATGAAATGTCGCTTAAATGAGGCTGATAATCACGTCAATTCGAGTGTCATCAGGTACCTTCTATCTAAGACCGATGCTAAACCAAGATTGATTCGATAGGTTCTTTTGTTGCAAGAGTTTGACATTGAAATTTGGGATAAGAAAGGATCCGAGAATATAGCTGCCGATCACTTGTCTCGCTTGGAAGAAGCAGAAATGGTACACAACGATAATGAAGAGATCAACGACAACTTCCCCGATGAGCTATTATTCGCTATTGCGACTTTGGAGTTCGAGGTACCTTGGTTCACGTATTTAGCTAATTATCTTGCTAGTGGATACTTGGAGGAGGGCCTCTCTACTCAAGACAAAAGGAAGTTCTTTGCGGATTTGAAGCATTACTATTGGGACGATCCTTTTGTATTTCGAGTTGGCTCGGATGGTATGATAAGAAGATGTGTCAATCATGGAGAGGCGAAGGACATCATACGACATTGCCACTCCGGTCCTACAGGTGGACATCATGGAGCAAATCGCACGGCTCGCAAGGTACTTGAGTCCGGGTTCTTTTGGCCCTCGATCTTTCGAGACTGTCAAGACTTTGTCAAATCCTGCGATGCGTGTCAACGTTCAGGTAACATCTCTTCCCGTAATGAAATGCCTCAAAATGTCTCGGTAGTGGTAGAAATATTTGATATACGGGGTATTGATTTCATGGGACCGTTTCCTCCTTCGCATGGTAACAAATACATATTAGTTGCGGTCGATTATGTGTCTAAATGGGCGGACACACAAGCTTTGCCTACCAATGATGGCCGAGTCGTAGGGAAGTTTCTTGTTAAGTTGTTCACCCGTTTTGGTGCCCCTCGCGCTATCATTAGTGATCGAGGTACTCATGCATATGAGAATTCTAAGCTTTACAAGGAGAGGACGAAGCTCATTCATGACTCCCGTTTGAAGCCGAGCAAGGATTTCAAAGTTGGTGATCAAGTCCTCCTATACAACTCTCGGCTCAAACTCTTTCCCGAGAAGTTGAGATCTCGTTGGTCCGGACCATTCACGGTAACTCAAGTATTTCCTTATGGCACCGTCGAGGTAATCTCTCCGTCTCAAGCCGAATCTTTTAAGGTGAATGGCCATCGACTTAAGCATTATGTTGTTCATGATACTATTGCTGCGATCGAGGTTTTCTCCTTGGTTATGCCTTGAATGTTCTAGGTTTCATCGAGCTTAAGACGGTAAACAAGCGCTTCTTGGGAGGCAACCCTTGTTATCTTTACTTTGTCGCTCTTATTTGCTTTGGTATTAGTTTTTGTGTTGTTTTAAATTTTTTTTTAAACTTTTGAATAAGGTTAGCAAGCACTTGGGATCACTCTTCACCAATGAACGTCGTGGAACTCTTTCACTACTTTGGCCTCCTATGCTCTTCTCTACCAACGCGGTAATTTCGTTCCACCTTACCCTCTCTCTTGATCATTGAGGACAATGCTCATGTTAGTCATAGGGGGAGTTGAGGTTTCGTGTGTTTATTTGTCGGTAGAAGTCTAATGCTATGCTTTGATGAGTTGCATGATCTTGATTGAGTGTCAAATTCCTTTATTGTAGAATCGTCCAATTCTTAACTTTTGGTGTTTAGTTGACTTCAAGCTTTCATAATGACGTTTAGACTGTTCCACTTAGAACCTTCAACCAGCATGTCAGCGCTAATATCAAAAGAGTCTAGGCTAGAACAGAGATTTTATCACTCTTCTATGTTGGTTGATTGGTTTAATACGTGTTTTTGTGCCACTCGATAACACCGATCTAAGATGATAAAGGCAATTAGAAGTTCACCACATTCAGCCAAAAAGCCTACCCAAATCATTATCCTTTAGGATAACCCCATTGAGCCTTGGCCTGTTTGTTGGATCATAAACATTTTCACCCTATTCCATGTTCTTCATCACCTTTTTTATCCCTCGTGATTGTGGCTTGAGATTAGACGGAAATCCAATTCGAAATCTGTGTGGAAGTTGTAAGGAGCTAAGGATCAAGTGGCTAATTTGTGAAGAAAATGCTCAAAAGAAAGTGTTCAAGTCTCTCAAATTCTTGACGTGCCGTAAGAAAAGCTAGGCAAGCTCGGCACCTAAGTGAAGTGTCGGGTTGAGCACTAGCAAAGGCAAAGGCTGTAAGGTAGGCAGGTTCAACACCTAAGTGAAGTGTTGAATCGAGCACTAGTATGTAGTAGGAAAAAAAAGAGAAGAAAAGAGAAGAGTTCTTAAAAGTGGCTCTTGTTATATTGATCCTAGCTAGAGCTTGTAAAGTGCGGATCTGGAGGCGGATGAAGTTGAGTCGATAGCCACATCACGATCACTCACCACTTCGCAAATTGCCCTACCTCCGCTTAATTCGTTCCATTTCCCGAGTTCAAGTCCTTTTGATTAGAGTTGGTGTTGTCATGGTCGGTTTTTTCTGTATCCCAATTAACCACTACTTGGACTGTGCAGAAAATAGTGAGGTCTAGACTTGTTTGGTTGACGTTCTTACATGTGTAGGTTAAGTTTGTTCGTGGAACAGTTTAAGCCAAATTGTTATTGCTTGAATCTCAATGGGGCCGATCTTGTCATTTGTGAACTTGGATGTTTTCTAATTCATTTGCTTGAGGACAAGCAAAGCTTAGTCGTAGGGGAGTTTGATGTGACTATATTTTGTGTGTTTTGAGCTTATGATTGACCTATGAAATGCCCGTGTTTGTTCGTGAAATGCCATGATTTATATGCTTTTATTGAAGTTTTGTGCAAAGCGACCATTTGTTGTCCGGTTGCCACTTTGGAGCTGAACTCGTTGTATATTGGATGTTTCTTCGTGCATTTCAGGTTTTTGGCTTCGAAGTACGGATGACAAGGAGCGCATAGGAGCAAACGGGAGGTCAATCGGAGCTAGGACGGAAGAATTAAGGCCGAGGCAAAATCGAGAAAAGTGCACAGCTTTCTACTGAAGTTTTCGGCGAGAACCTCATAGTTCTCGTCGAGAAGTTGTTGCCAATAGTTACAAAGGCTAAGGCTGGGTTTTCAAAGAAGTTTTCGGCGAAAACTTTCAGAGTTTTCGCCGAAAATATATGAAGAAAGCAAAGAGCTGCCAGAGGTTTTTCAAAGATTTTTTCGGCAGACTATTTAAAGAGGAGGCAGCCGAAATTAAAGGGGGATTACACTTAATTACACACACTCGACACTCTCTCTCAAATTCCCAATTGCCATTTTCTCCTCTCCTATCATCAATCATCATCCTCCTCCATCTCAACCTAAGAGCTAAGTGAAGATCATTTAGAAAGAAGGAGCCATGCCTTGGATTGAAGCTTGAAGAGCCAAGTTGCAAGATCCTCCATGGAAACAAGGATGATCTCCTCTTCTCAATTTCAGGTTTCTTCCATGGTTGTGCTAGGCTAAACTAGGGTTTAGTTTAGTGGGGGATGGATCAAGCTAGGATAGGTGATTGATTGTTTGGATTGAGTTTATCATAGCCATTTGTGTAAGATGATGATCCTAGACCTTGTGCTCGTTGTCCATGAGAGCTTGACTTGTTCTTTTGGTACATTGTTTATGTCTTTCAATACATGAGAATGTTTGTTTGATGTTTATCTAAGGTGTTTGGATTGTAATTGAATGATTTGAGAGATTGGATTATGCAACTGCAACCATTTTGAGCTTGTTTTCCTTGGTGACATTTTGTCGAACACTTGGTGTGCATTTAGTTTTCGGTCATTTGAAGGTTGAAAGGCCCTTTGATTGCTAGACTAGTGTTCTATGATTGACATGAGAGTGTCTTGCATCATTTACCTTGTGTTAGATGAATGTTAGCATAGAGATCAAGTGTTAAGCATTTCATTGAGCTAGCTAAAGCACTCCATTCCCTTTGTTCACATAGCGAAAGCATGGTGCATTTGGTCTAGGAGTAGAGAGTCAATTGTGCGAGAGTTTGTTGATTCTACTTGAGTGAATTGCATGGTCATCCATTTATACATCGTTGCTTGAGATTCAATCCAGCTTTCATGATCCTTGAGCTGGAAGAAACCCCTTGCTAAGCTAACCTACTTCTCTCTTATTTGACCTTCAACTTGCTTTGTTTAGTTTTGCCTTGTCCATTTATGTTTTTGACTTGTTCTTGTTTAAACCAAATCTCAATTTAAATGTTTAGAACATTCATGAACTGTGTGAGTATTAGCTTATGAGAGGACCTCGTGGAATATGACCTTGATAGTTGTGAGTTGAAATTCACACATCAATCAGAATCCCTGGAGCATTTATTTCTCAATTGTGAAGTTGCTCGGAGATGTTGGAGAATTGCAGGGTGGAGGAGTTGCTGCCGCGGAACGATGGGTAAGAGGAAGGGTGGATGGCATGGCTGATGGGCGTTCTGAGAATAGGCACTAAGGATATTCAAGCTACGATGGCAGCGGTAGCGTGGGGTTTGTGGAGGGAGTGGAATGATCGCGTTTGGAATCAAGTGTCTACAACAGAGGAGCAGATTGTTCACTCAGCACAGGAAACAACTGCAACCTGGCGTCGAATGCAAGAGGGAGAGGTGGGTGTTGTGCGGAACGGGGATGATCGATGTCACAAATGGCACAAGCCGCTGGCAACCTTTGTTAAAATTAATTGCGATGCAACAATGTTCCGAGAGGCGAAAGCGTTTGGTATTGGAATCGTCATCAGATATGAAGAAGGAGAGTTGGTCAGATATAAAATGGAGAAACGAAGAGGGTGTCCGTCGGCAGAGGAATGTGAAGCGGAGGCGGCGGTTGCAGCTCTACGATGGCCGGGTGAGCTGGGTATTAGGAGGGCTATTATCGAGACGGATAGCCAGGTGACCCAGATGGCTATAAATAGCTGGGGTAGCGACAGGACAGAGTTTGGCCAAATTATCTCATGGGGAAGTCGCTGATTGTAAACCAACAAAGAATCAAGGTTGAATTTGTTATGAGAAGTGGGAATACCGTCGCGCATGACCTTGCTCAACGGTCACTATTCCTGTCTGATACTATTTTAGGATCACAGTCTCTGGACTGGCTTTGTAATAGTTTGAACAATTGTTGCAGCTTAAGGTATTAATGAAACTACTCGTTTGTATAAAAAATAACAACATGGTTGTATATTAATTTGGAAGTTAATAACAACAAGAATGTCCTTCTTTTGATTTAGAGTCATTGTTCTTATCAAGGATCGTCATTCTTCATTTCATACTTTTTTGATTGGAGTATTCCACAACTTTACAAGTTATATGAATGTTTGCACTAGTCCAACTATCTGCATAACCAACTAAACATTGATGAAGAAATAAAGTACAATAATTGAGAGCCAATATGATTATCAAAATTTCAATACTATACTAGTGCAAACATAATAAACACAATTAAATTATTTTTTGATGTTTCAAAATGTCCTAGTGCAAGTTAATAAATGAATATAATTAAACGTGATTTTCTGAATGCATGTTAAATTCAGCAACAGATTATCCTAGTGCAACAACATATTGTACTAGTGCAATCACAATTAACAATTCCATTATCCTAATAACTCAGTTAATGATTGTAAGAGTGCATCCAATTTTGTAAATTAAAATAAACCTACTTATATCCTATTATACAAAAACAAAAACTTTTAGCTCAATTATTGGATGTACTACTACATCTACTACAATCAAACATAAGCTAAAGAACGTTCAAACATGACTCTCATGATTTCACATAATGTATAGAATCAGTGCAATTAAGTTGAACTTTGAAATCTTACGCAAGCTACAGTTAAAAGAAATTAAGAATATAAATCAATTACCACCTCCTACCAGCTCTTACGTAATAGACTTAATTTTATTCGTTACGTATGAAACATTTTAGTTACGTAAGCCTTACGTAATCACAGTTTGTCTTACGTAACAGTTGTAGATGATTGTTACATAAGGCTTTCGTAACGATAGTTTTTCACACATAACAAGGTTAATTTTATTTGTTAGTATGAAATACTTTGGTTACGTAAGCCTTACGTAACCACAGTTTATCTTACGTAACAGTTGTAGATGATTGTTACATAAGGCTTACGTAACGACAATTTGTCTTACGTAATAGACTTAGTTTTATTCCTTACAGATGAAACACTTTAGTTACGTAGGTCTTACGTAACCAAATTTGTCTTACGTAACAGTTGTAGGTGATTACGTAATGATAATTTGTCTTACACAATGAGGTTAATTTTATTCGTTAAGTATGAAATACTTTGGTTACGTAAGCCTTACGTAACCATAGTTTGTCTTACGTAAGAGTTGTAGATGATAGTTACGTAAGGCTTACGTAACGTAGTTTTTCTTACGTGACAAGCTTCATTTTATTCTTTACGTATGAAATACTTTGGTCACGTAAGTCTTACGTAACATATGTTTATTTTTACGTAACAATAGCCTAGGTGGCCTCTACATAAAAATCATTTAAAACTGTTACATAAGATCAATGTTCCAAAAGGGGGAACTAGGTGGTCGCCGAGGCGTTGGGTGACGGTCAATCGCCTTGCTTTGGCCCTAGGCGACTAGTTAGGTAGTTCGACGACTAGGTGGCCGCTTAAGTGGATAATGTGGCGCCTAGACGGAAGAGGCGGTTGTTTAAGTGGAAGAGGCGGTCAAATATAAAAATAAAATTCAAACCAAAATGTGTGTTTTGGTTCCCGTCCTAACCTTTAGCTCCCACAAAGTGGGTTCCAAAAAACCCGGAACGTTAACCATCATTCTCACTTCAATCTCTTCCCATTGTCCTTTGCTTCATTGACGTCGTTGCTCTCCCCTGAAATTTTCATTTCGTCACTGTTATCGCAACTTTTTGAGGGAGCTAGTGGTTGCCGCCATTGTGGCTTACTAAGGCAGTCTTCACCGCCATTTTTGTTGCAAAGAGAGGAATCCCAGTCCGAGAGTCCCAATCCAAGAGTCCCAATCCGACGCCATTACTACTCTATCAGAGGAGTATTCTTGGTTTGTTACTTTATTGCCTCGTCGGCCTTCCACTTTTATTGTCGTTTCCCTTTTAGTCAAACACAAACTTTGTAATGTTTTTATGTACATCAGATATGCCATGTTTTGTTGTCCATTGATGATTAATGATTTTTTTTAATATAATATGTGATTTGTCATTTGTTGTTGTTTTTTACATGAAGACAATAGATATGATGTGTTGTTGTTTAGGGTTTGTTATTTGCTCATTGTGTTCTTGGTTAAACACTCAAAACTCACTACTTGTTCACACCTATTCTTTGTTGATTAAGGTTGTTGATTTCAAGACTATTTTGGTAAAACGCCTAGGCAAGCTAGGCGCTAGGCAAAGGTTCACCGTTGGCCTACCGCCTTCTTGATCACTGCGTAAGATACTCATTCGTTACGTAAGGATTATGTAATCATAGTTATTTATTACGTAAAATATAAAAATTAAGATTTTTATGTAAGAGAAACTGTGGTTACATAAGCCTTGCGTAGCCAAAGTATTTCATACGTAAAAAATAAAATTAAGCTTGTTACATAAGACAAACTGTTGTTGCGTAAGCCTTACGTAATAATCACTTACAATTGTTACGTAAGATATACATATGTTACGTTACCCAAACATTTTACATAAAGAATAAAATTAAGCATGTTACGCAAGACAAACTGTCGTTACGTGCCTTACGTAATAATCGGTTACAACTGTTACGTAAGACAAACTGTTGTTACGTAATAATCATTTACAACTGTTACGTAAGGCTTACGTAACCACAGTTGTTTCTTACTTAAAATATAAAATTAAGCTTGTTACGTAAGGCTTACGTAACAATCATTTACAACTGTTACTTAAAATACTCATCTGTTATGTAAGGCTTACGTAACTACATCTATTTCTTACGTAACATGACCTGCTAAATCTACTATAGCAGATTAATAATTACACGTTATCATAACTTGAAGGTAGGAGCCTAGGAGATGCCAAATAAATGACAATGATGCATCTAAAACGTAATCAAATGCAGAAAACCCCAAGCTTCACTAGTCGATTGGAAAACAGGATTTATGAACCTTAGGATTGAGTATCTGTTGGGATCAACAAATAGTGCAAGCGGACGACAACCTTTCTATTGGGATGAACGGATGGCAAGTCGGAGCTCCATCAAAAATTAGGATGAAAAGAGATTTAAAGGGAGGTCCGCGTCAAGTGGTTGTTTAGAGCAACGTCATCAAAGGAGGAAGAACGTCAGAGAAGACAATGCGTTAGCGGTATTACCCATAGATTCAGGATTTACAATGACTTCAATTTAGATTTTGCAGCGTTTTGAGATTTTTGTGTGGTGGAAATTCTATTTCAATTGTTGGCTGGCTGGAGATAAAAGGAGGCGAGGAGTTTCGGTTGATTAGAAACATAGATTGTTTTAATTAATGGGTGAGAAGGTAAGATTTTATCACACATCTGAAACCCTATAATCTAATGGTTGGAGTTGATTTGGTTTATTAGACTACAATGGATCCTTCGTTCCTCTATATGATCTGCTATTAATGTATCTCGTATGACAAAACTTTCTATGCTTTCTGACTGTGGCAACTTCCATTCAGTTTTTTTAGAGATAACTCCCGCAGGAGAAGAGAAGATAACCATACACAAGAAAACATTAAGTATCTGCTTAAGCCGTAAGGTTAACCACTCGTTAGCTTGGGAGACATCTAAGACCATGGCGCGCCACACAATGGGCTGTCGTGTTAGACTGACGGGGAACAGTCTGAAGTCTGACTTGAGGTAGAGTGTCCAGGAAATTCCAGATATCCAACACAAGGGCACCACCATCGCAACAACAAATTGGCCGGTTTGAGAATGAGAGTTGGACTTGAGTTGCGTCACCCTCAATGTCGACCGCCGCCCAACTCATAGAGTGGAAAAGATAACAAGCGTCCCTGACAGCCAACATCTCCAAAATGAAAGGATTGGTCAGTCCGGGATAAGAAATATCTGTCGCGAAGAGGAGCCTTCCTGAAGAGTTTCTAACCACCAAGCCAACTGCACCTCCCGAACCTAGAGCGATTGCGCCATCTAAATTGATCTTGAGCCTAGGATGCTGCGGAGGAATCCAAAAGGTGGGGCGGGGCAGCAGCTGGGGGGCTGGATGGGGGAGCAGGGAGAGTTTATCTCGGTCGAAGGTGAACTGTCTGTGGAGGTCATGAATCGCGATTTGAAACTTTTCAAAAACCACCAAGTTCCTTAACTTCCAGAGACGCCACCACGCCAAGATCCAAAGACGAGCATCTTTGGGGAAAGTAGACAAGATCCACCGCCACGCTATTGCTGGGTGCGAATAAGGAATAACATTAAGGTCTAGCGTAGTTGTTGCAAAGAAACGACGTGTCACAACGCACTTGAACAAAATGTGCTCTATGGTTTTGTCTTGATGTAGGCAGACTGGGCATAAGGTGGGGAGTTCCATTCCTCGCCTATTGAGTCCCTTAGTTGGAAGTATTCGGTGACATAGGCGCCAGAGGAAGAACTAAGTTTTGGTTGTATTCTGAGGGACCACACCGCTCTCCATACCGATGGATCCATCGGTGTTACAACACAAGTTAGATCTTTTGAAGGCCTAGATGGTATAGCGAAGGCATAACCAAATGAGGTGGAGTATTGACCACTGGCTAAGAAAAACCAGACCGTTTTGTCCTCTTGGGAGTGATTGGAAGGGGTATGTGTAGGATTGCTTGCATTGAGTCTGCCTCAAACAGGTCATGTAGTACGAAACGTTCCACATTCCTTCAAGAATTAAGGATGAAATTTGCAGGTGTTGAATTTGAGCCTCGGGCACCCGACTCGTTGGCAACATTTGGCCTTGAGCTACCTAGGATCCAAGCTCTTTTGAAGATGGACATCCTTGAATGGGATCCTAGCTGAACTAGCAGCCCTGGTATTAAAAGGTCTCGTCCATGTATAATTCACTGCCAACCATGAGACGGGCGAGAACGTTTCTTCGCCTTTAGAAAGTTTGTCGAGTGAAAATATTTCATTTTATAAAGTCTAGAAATCAAGAGATCCGCTTACGTTAGGATACGCCAGCTTTGCTTTGCTAGTAAGGCTTGGTTGAAATCTCGAAGGAACGAAAGCCTAGACCGCCATCTTCTTGACTCACGCAAAGCTTTTCCAAGCTTCTCCAGCGTATCCATCTACGGTTCGCTACCTCTCCCACCAGAATTTTTCCATTATCATGGCCATGGATGCATAGACCGTATTGCAGATTCTGTAATAGGACATGATGTGGACGGGAGGCCGGAAATAACAAATGTTAGTAAAGTGTGTACTCTTGCAGGGGACAAGGATATCCACTTCCAGCTTCGATGGCGGGACGTTATTTTGTCTTCCAGGAAAGAGAAATTGGCCTTTTTGGACCGCATGACAACACACGGGGCCCCCAAATAACTTGGCGAAGGATTATGTCTATCCATTCCCAAGAAATCTGAATATTCTTGTTTCAAACGGGTCGATACATTTTTACTGAAGAGGACCACATACTTCATGTAATTTATACATTGGCCGTTTAGGAGTTGATACCTGTTAAATAGGGATCGTAATTCAACCAATGAGCGACGAGATACACGAAGGAACAATATTGTGTCATCTGCAAACATCAAATGAGTGATCATTAGGCAATGGGAATTAAACTTAATTCCATGGAGTAGATTGCGATGGACGGCCATAGATAATAAGTGCGACAGGCCTTCAGTGCAGATTGCAAATAGTAGAGGTGAGAGGGGGTCTCCCTGACGGATTCCTCTCGTAGGTGCGAAGAATCCATGGGGTGTGCCATTTAGGATGACCTTCATTGTCGCTGAGACAAGACATTTGTGGACTAAAGCGATCAAAGCGGAGTCAAAACCTAGAGCGTGGAGGAGGGGAAAATGGAAGTCCCACTGTACACGGTCATAAGCCTTTTCCATGTCCACTTTTAAGGCCATGAAATGTAGCTTACCCTGGTCATAGGTTTCTAGGTGATGAATTAAATCATGAGCTATAAGAATATTATCTGTTATACAACATCCTCATACGAAACCATTTTGAGCTGGGTTTATGAATTGTGGCAAGATGACGCCACATCTTCTTGTGATTATCTTCAAGATTAATTTATAAAAAATTGTGTACAAGGAATTCGGGCGGACCTGAGTCATGTTTTCTACCATCAAAACTTTTGGGATTAGTGTTAGCCAAGTGTGGTTCAAAGTCCGTAACATGTTACCTCGTCGGAAAAGTCTTTGACCGCCGTCACTACATCACTGGCAACAATATCCAAGTATCGTTGAAAGAAAATCCCCATAAACCCATTCAGGCTTGGGCATTTGTGGGGCCAATTTAAAAAACCATGCAATGGATTTCCTCCTCCGTTATCTCTGCTAAAAGTGCATTATTCATCGAGAGAGTGACCACTCGACCAATCCTAATATCAAAGACAGACTCTTGGGTTCCGTCGTGCTCTGTGGAAAAAAGTTGTTGGAAATACGAGGACTCGAGAAGGCCTTTTTCAGATTCAAAAGCGAAAATATTTCCATTTGTATACGAAGGTCCCCAATGAAGTTTTGTTTTCGCGTTCCTGTGACAACCGATGGAAAAATTTTGTGTTCATGTCCTCTCATGTCATCCAATTAATCCGAGACTTTTGTTTCCAATACAATTCTTCTTGTTGCCGAACATTTGAACGCAATAGTTCCAAACGATGAATTTCTCCCAGTTTCGCATAGGTAGGGAGTATTCCAGAAAAGTGTTTTCAACATCCTTTAGGATTCTTGAAGAATTCAAAGTGCCCCCTGCACCAGTCATACAAGGTGTGGCGAAGAGGTTAGAGTTTGTCCGCCAGACGGATCATAGGGCTCCCATCTTTACATGGTTGAGCCCACGAGTGAGAGATTAAATTAGTAACTTCTAGTTATTCACCCAGCCAAAATCGAACTAAAACAGAGATGGAGGTCAAAGATGGAGGCTGAGTTCTCAAGAGAATCAGACTGTGATCCGAGTACTGAGGATCTAAGTGAAGAACTGAAGATTGCACGAATTGTTCTAGCCATTGTTCATTGAGAAATAATCGATCCAGTCGTTCATCGATTACCCGGTTATCTTGATGTCGGTTGGACCAACTGAACTCAGGTCCTATAAACCCTATGTCAATAAGGTGTAAATCATTTGTGAACGTAAGAAGTGGAGACATTGCATTTCGGATTAGAGGCTGACGCCACGCTGGTCTCCATACGACAACATGCAATTAATGCCCAAAGACCGCCATAGGGTCCAAGATTATCTGCAAGGAAAAGGATAAGTCTCGTATTTGTGCAGAACGGGTGGATTGGTTACTTGAAAAATAAACACCTGTTAGGTGTCCGTAATTGTTTGATTCGAATTCCTAGGCTATACGGAGGGAGTATATATTTGAGAAAATGACACGAGAGGGATATTCGGTAGACTAGGCGTAGGCAATACCACCTCCAGAGTTACAACTTGGGACATGTAAAAACGAAGAAAAGCCACATTTATTTAATATGATGGATAACTCCATTGTGGTTACACGAGTTTCAAACCGAAATAAAATGGAGGTTGGTGCACACTACATAGTCGCTCTACTTTAGAAACTGTATCGGGACCCCGAGCTCTCTACAATTCCAAGAGAGAATCATCAGGGGAAGTGGTGGCCCACTCAAGGCTGGCCGCATCCACCTAACGACAATCAATCTCTTCTTCGCCAACAACCCGGTCCGGGCCATCCGTAATAATATCCCGACTATCATCATCGTCCAACCCCAAGTCTGAGTCATAGTCATTCGGTGGAGTCTCTAGTTCCAGAATGGGGTCCAAGCGTGAAACATCTTCTCCCGGAGGGCCCAAACAACTATTATAAGGTGGTTCATTGATTGTTGGGTCGCACAACCCAATAGTAGGAATTGATAAGTCCACTTCCAGGCCCAAGGGCGAGCCGCCCCTTTCATTGCCTTCTAAGTTAGATGGGCCTGACCCTACACCTTGGCCCAAGGCTTGGTTAGGGTTTGTGCTCCCTCCGCCGCCAACAATGCATAATGACGCCACCCGGTGTTTAGAGGACCCTTCACCAGTGTCGTCGGTAACCAGCACCACCAGTGCTTTCCCATGATGACGTCTCGGCCGAATTGGTGAGTAGCCATCATCCAAGTGAATGGTTCGTGTGTCCGAGGAACCATCCGCGTCTTGAGCCACGTCTTCAACCAGTTTCCCTGTGCGCCAATTGACCGTTCTCCAACGTACTCGCGGACAAAAACCAACACTGATTTAGGAGGAGGGACCACTATGGCATTTCCAGGTTGTCGATACACCCCTCGACGCTGCTGGATCATCCAAGAGCCTCTCAAAGTCGGCCCTTGATTGATATCGATCGGGACAGATCAATCTCCCTGAACATGGTCCACTAATCCACAGTTGAAGCAAAGTTTGGAGAGACCCTCACACACCACCTTCTCCCAGAAGGATCTTCCTGGGCGTTCGATCACTTCCCTTCGACCCACAAGGCCCTTAGTAAAATTGAAGTTTAGTTTTGCCTTGAGATACGTCCCTGGTCGTCACTTAAAAAAAAATAGAGCAATATCCAGAACTACTCTATAACATCCCCGCCCAACCGAACGGTTTGGAACTCGAGTTTGGATGGTTGAGACATTGGAAACAATGTTCTTGAGGCCCCATCAAAGTCTGGGACGTTCATAGTTGAGTCGGGTCGAAGATACAAGCGAGTACGTGAAAATTCGTCAAAGGAGGCAGATTACAACACACACGGCCGTGTGTCTTACAACACACGCCGTGTGTCTTCATAACACACACCGTGTGTTATGAGACACACGTCGTGTGTCTTGTATCTGCCATAAATACCTCATTTTCACGGAAATTCACAATTTTCCCTCCTCTTTCCCCGAAATCCTTTTGACGAACCAAAATTCCCCAAGTTTCAATCCTTGATTCCGGGAGTTGTAGAGCTCCGATTGGTGATACGTTTGTTGCTACGCTTTCGTGGCGACAAGAGGAAGAGATCGCATGTCCTGGTTCTGGGTAGTTCAGAGCAGGCTTCTGTCATAGAGGAGGAGAAGAGATACGTTTTTGGAGTTGTAGAGCTTGGCTGTTCTGGTTCCTAGAAGTGTTTAGAGCCCCGTGTTCTTGTCAGGTGAGGGTTTAGCGTAGATAGGTAGTATGGTTGGTGTGAGTAGTTGCAATTCATACTTAGAAGAATGTAGGGCTTTGCATGAAATTGAAAGAGAGTAAAAGGGGAAAACTGTTCTGCAATTGACTGTTATGTAAAATACGATGTTTGATGATTGTTGGATGTTTGTTAATTGATGGATTGGTTGATGATTGTGGGTTGTTTCTGATGTGTTGAGATTGGGGGAAATGATTAACATTGTTGTTAAACGAATCAGACTTAGTAATGAGTGTAGGAGGGTTGGGAGGTGATTCTGTTAAACTGTATCTATATCTTGTGTTATCGGGTTGTGGTTGCAGAAGGGTGGTCCTGCCAATGTGGGGTCTCCCTTACACTATGAACAGGTGGATGGTCCCACCAATGTGGGGTCATCCAATGAAGGATTTACAGGAGGGTAACCCTACGACTCATGACATGGCTTCCCCTGTACTTGCAGGTGGGGGTGGCCGGTGAGCTAGCCGTTTACCCTTAAACTGTTTGTGCCGTGTGTGGCGTTGAATGACTTGTAGTGTGTGGTTATATGTTATGTGGGATTGAGATGATGTTGTGTGTCGATGTATGGTTGACGATGTGCATGATTGGGTGGAAGTGGTATAATGTGGGATGGGGTTAAGTATGAGGTTATGTTGGTGTCGGTGATGGGAATTGATGATGAATCTAAATGGTTGGATTTGGTTGTTGTTGATGAGTAATGAGATGGTTGGTTCCGATGGAAGGTTGTAAGTATTGATTGATGGTTGTTGTGTTGATTAAATGATAGAACCGGTAGGACTCCACATTGCTCACCTAGAGTATCTGATGAGTTGTGTCCGGTTCACGTTGAGTGAATCACTCTGGTTAGCTACAAGGGATTTATGTGTGTCGGTCTACGTCGAGTGGATCACCCGGGTCAAGTACCAGGGATTATTGGTGTTTCGGTCTACGTTGAGTAGATCACCTTGGGTTGTATTACCAGGGATTGTTGGCCGGCAGTGGTGGTGTGGAGCAACTCCTAGGCGCCTAATAACTCACTAGAATTGAATGTGTCGGGTCGTGTTGTAATTGTGTGATGTGTTGAGTCTAAGGAATAGAGGTTGGTTGAGTTGTGCTTGGATGATGCATGTAATTGTGAAGCTATGGATCGTGGAATGGATGTTTGATGTGTAAATGCTAGAATCATTCGTGTTAGAAGATGTGTTGTGGAAAGGTGTCGACCCGTGCACTTGATGGTCTTGTTGATGTTGTGGTATTGTGGATTGATGACTTGTATGTGTTGCTGAATTTGTAACCTGAGCATATCAGTTTGTGGAATACATCTATGTGATCGCCTAGTAGCATGATAGAACTTAAAATGTGAATGGCTGTGTCGGATCCCATTGTTGTTTGTGTGCAGAGTTGGGATCGCTCTTGAGGTTAGGTTCGGCGCATAGTTAGACCGAGTGGGTTCACTCAATTTCATTAGGAAATTGATCTCCCCCAGTTTTCCTTTCAGGTACTCGTGGCTAGTGCAAGGTTGGAGTGGCAGTTAATAGTTGAATTCGAGAAGGTTGTCCTTTGGAGCAATGAGGTGAAGATCGACGACTTGCTTTCAGTTGACCGTTTTCAGTTTGGGTTGAGAACTTTTGAAAACTTTGAGGATTGGTTTGGATTTGACTTTACGTTTATGTTGGAGGCCTCCGTTTTACTTGGATTTAATGAGAAGTTTTACTTTTTCCTTTGTCGTTTCGTGTTTCGGTAATGCCCGATCTCAGTTCAACTTCGGGTAAACCGGGCCGATTCGGGACGGGTGTTACATACTCCGAAATCTGCTAAGAATTGGCGGCCAAATGACAATGTGTTGTACTCCGTTGGGATGTCCTTCAGCGTCACCCAGAGATCCATAAAGTGTAGGGATAGGGCCAACTCGTCTTATGGTGTGGACCACGCAGCAAGGTGTATCATCGTCCCATCCTGATTCTAGGGTTGGGAGCGGACGATCTGGCTTCGATCTTCCTGGCATTGAAAGTAACATTGGAACAAACCAAATCCTGCATGGAACACGCGGATGCAGCCTTGGAGTCCCAAATCTAACCCAAGGAAGACTGTAGGCTCGCCAAGGTCTTCGGAATTGGACCGAAGAATAGCATAACAAGGCTTAATCCAACTCGTTCTTGCCTTGCAGCAATTTCAGAGGAGGGAAGTTGAAAAGTCGTTATCGTCATTTTGTGGAGATGGGATATAGAGCAGATTCGTATTTGCTGATCTGGAAGAACAATAGTGAAAAAATAGACTGGGATAAGAATCCCACCACGGAATAACTGCAGATAAACGGACGAACCGTCTTCACCCCAAAAGCAACTTCCGCAATTGCGATAGAGTCGGGGAAAGGATAAGGATATTTGCTCAATTATAAATTAATAAAGTGTAGTGGTTTAGTGAAATTAAACAACTTAAAAATTTGAGAGTTAAAATTTAAAATGATGAATGACCAACTTTTCTTTCCATACTCATTTCTTAGATTGCAGTTAGTGACATTACCCATCCTCATGACACCATAACATTATTGATTTTGAGCCATTAGATTAAATAGGAATACATCCTAGGGTTGAAATATCTAAAATAAATAAAGGCTATTTACAATCATAGCTTATTACAATTAATTACCATTTTACTAAAACTAAGAATTTACCCCCCCCCCAAATTTCCGACCGTAAATGCCATCACTGTCTTTTGATGGGCCCAAACCAAGTTGTTGGGTGCCTAGAACCGGCTTACATATCGATGAACAGGTACAATAGACATGAACCCTAGGGCCAGCAACCGCCTAGGGTTCCAGATAAGTTACTTGAGCCGCGCAGGTTTCCTGGCCCACTACGAGAAGGTGGAAACCCAAGCCGCCTAGGTTTCCACCTCAGAAGCGAAGTGCAACTCCTAGGCTCCAGCACACAATCAAAACTCCACATACACAAAATCGACACCACATACACACAGAGAGATGCACTTTCAGCTGTAGGCTTTGGCTAGTACGCTCAAGACTATCGATCACCCAAAATCCTAAGGGGTACCCCCCGATACTTCTCTATCTCTCACTTATACGACCTTACCCCCACTCTCAAATATTTAAACTGTTCATCCTCTTACTACTTCTCTTGTACACCTTGTGAGGTACTTCCCGGATGTCCACTGTGATGTGAACCATCGCCGACTATGCTCCGTGACCCTAACCACCGCAAGCTGATCTTCAAGCAATGAGAGAACCTATGGAACCGGGGCAGAATTAGACTTTAACCCACTAGCTTCAGTTGAGCTAGGAACCAGCAGTATCACGTCGAGGGCGCCACACCAAGAGATGGATGCTCTTGATGATAAGCCAAACCTTAAGCCGTACTCTTTTACATACCCGAAGGGGTTAGAACAATGTTCTGAAAAGGGGTTTATTGATTGATTAAAGTCTGCATAACAAGGTGGCGGCGGCCTCTATTTATAGGGAGGGAACAAGCTCTCCTCACCTATTTAGCTACTTCCTAACTAGGAATAAAATAATCTAATCCTAACTAGGAAATATTAAAAATGACCTACAAAAGCTAGCTAATTAAGGAAAACTAAAAGAGAAAGATAAAAGTGTCTTAGTATGCAAGGAAAATACTAAATAGGCAAAATCCGGCAATCCGGGCAAAAACCCTAAATTCGGGCAACTTCAAGTGGTCGGGCAGTTCTGGGCCGGCGGGCAGGGCTCCTCATGTGGCTTTGGCCTTCTGATGGTGTCCCAGTCCTAGAAGGACTTAGGCTTGGGGTCTTCTGGTCGTGGCAACCTATTCTCCTGGCCCGGGTGGGATTCCTTGTCTCTGTGGGATTGCATGCATGGACTCGGATCGTATATGAGCACTTCCCTACGTGGCTCCTCCATCATTCCTCCTCCGATTGCAGCGCCGTTTATTGGGCTGTGTTCCTGAGGTCTCCAGCTATCCAGAGCAGTTGGAATTTCCCAAAAGGCCCGAGCCATTTGGCTGCTTGGCCCTAAGTGCTCCTTTGTAGCGCCGGGCGCCGTGCCCGGGGCTGGCTAATGTCTCACCCATCTTCATTTCTGGCCAGGCCTTAGGAATTTTGCCTCGGCCAAGTCTTTAGAAATTTCCTCAGAGGATCTTCAAGGGCTATAGTTGGTCCAGGGCTCGTGGCACTTGGTCTAGGGCCTAGTGCTTGCATTTGGCTTGCTCCGGGGCCTGTCTTCAGGTGCCATCCCTTGCTGGTCAGGTACTCTTGGGTCCTTTTCTTCCTGTACTCCAAGAGTTCTTCCAGAGGATCCCAGGAGTTGTCGGCTCCTCCAGGGCTCGTGGGGATTGGTCCGGGGCCTTTTAGGGCCCTTAGGCTCGGCCCTTAGTCCGGCGCGGGGCTCGGATCGGGTGCCTTGGCCAGCCACATCGCCTGGAGTGGAAGCTCCTTCAATTTATCTCTCCTACCTGCTGGTGGTGGCCTGAGCCTATATTTAGTCACATACCTTGGCTTGATGATGTGTTGGAGAGCTTTCCTTGGCCCTACACGCTACTTGTAGGGCCCTAGGGTTCTGCCTTTGACCGGGGACCCTGGTGGGGTGTAGGAATAGCTGTTGGCCTTTGGGCAGCCGTGGAGGATCACATCATCCCCCTCTTCTTGCCTTGGATTCGCCATCGTATCCATCTTGGGCTCTCTTTGTGCACTCAACAATCCTCTCCACACTTCCGTAACTTGAGTGTCCATGTCTAGAAGAGACTCATCATCATCTTCTAGACCAGGAGTGTCATTTGAATCGGTGACAAACCAAGGTTCTGTCCTTCAGAGCTTTGGCCGTCGGTGTCCATGTCTTCCCTTTCTGAAAAACTGTCCACAAGGATATTTAGGCTCGGTGAGGTGTTCGGCGAGAATACCTCATTAATGTCCAAGTCAGGTCCTCCTCTTTCTTTGACCTGTTCGCCGATTTCTTCGTCCAACTCCATATTTTCTGATGTGATCCTGGTCACCAAGCCCGGCTTGGACACGACTAAAGCCGATCCGGCCCCAGCACTGATGCCAAGCCTAGACTACACCAGGCCTAGACCTACGCCAGCACCACCCCCGGAGCCTTGGAAAGCTAAAAGCCCAGGCCCCAGGCCAAGTCCAGCCCCGAGCCAAGGGCCTCCACTAAGCCCTGGCCTGATCCCCAGGAGCCCTGGACGTGACAAGGAGTCCTGGGATCCTCCAGAAGCATATCTGGAGTATAGGCAATGAAGGACAGAAGAGAACCTGACCAGAAGAGGGTGGCACCCGAAGACAGGACCCGTAGCCGATCGAGAACTAGGCCTTACTAGCAAAGCAAAGCTGGCGTATCCTACACAAGCGGATCTCTTGATTTCTAGACTTTATAATATTTTCACTCGACAAACTTTCTAAAGGCGAAGAAACGTTCTCGCCCGTCTCATGGTTGGCAGTGAATTATACATGGACGAGACCTTTTAATACCAGGGCTGCTAGTTCAGCTAGGCTCCCATTCGAGAATGTCCATCTTCAAAAGAGCTTGGACCCTAGGTAGCTCAAGGCCAAATGTTAGCGACGAGTCGGGTGCCCGAGGCTCAAATTCAACACCTGCAAATTTCATCCTTAATTCTTGAAGGAACGTGGAACGTTTCGTACTACATGACCTGTTTGAGGCAGACTCTGTGCAAGCAATCCTACACATACCCCTTCCAATCACTCCTAGGAGGACAAAACGGTCTGGTTTTTCTTAGCCAGTGGTCAATACCCCACCTCATTTGGTTATGCCTTCGCTATACGATGTAGGCCTTCAAAAGATCTAACTTGTGTTGTAACACCGATGGATCCATCGGTATGTCGAGCGGTGTGGTCCCTCAGAATACAACCAAAACTTAGGTTCTTCCTCTAGCGCCTATGTCACCGAATACTTCCAACTGTTGAGGGACTCAACAGGCGAGGAATGGAACTCCCCACCTTATGCCTAGTCTGCCTACATCAAGACAAAACCATAGAGCACATTCTGTTCAAGTGCGTTGAGACACGTTGTTTCTTTGCAACAACTACGCTATACCTTAATGTTATTCCTTATTCGCACCCAGCAATAGCGTGGCGGTGGATCTTGTCTACTTTCCCCAAAGATTCTAGTCTTTGGATCTTGGCATGGTGGCATCTCTAGAAGTTAAGGAACTTGGTGGTTTTTGAAAAGTTTCAAACCGCGATTCATGCCCTCCACAGACAGTTCACCTTCGACCGAGATAAACTCTCCCTGCTCCCCCATCCAGCCCCCCAGCTGCTGCCCGGCCCCACCTTTTGGATTCCTCCACAGCATCCTAGGCTCAAGATCAATGTAGATGGCGCAATCGCTCTAGGTTCGAGAGGTGCAGTTGGTATGGTGGTTAGAAACTCTTCAGGAAGGCTCCTCTTCGCGACAGGTATTTCTTATCCCGGACTGACCAATCCTTTCATTTTGGAGATGTTGGCTGTCAGGGACGCTTGTTATCGTTTCCACTCTATGAGTTGGGTGGTGGTCGACATTGAGGGTGACGCAACTCAAGTCCAACTCTCAATCTCAAACCGGCCAATTTGTTGTCGCGATGGTGGTGCCCTTGTGTTGGATATCTGGAATTTCTTGGACACTCTACCTCAAGTCAGACTTCAGACTATTCCCCGTCAGTCTAACACGGCAGCCCATTGTGTTTTCTTGTCTCCCAAGCTAAGGAGTGGTTAACCTTACGGCTTGAGCAGACACTTAATGTTTTCTTGTGTATGGTTATCTTCTCTTCTCCTGCGGGAGTTATCTCTAAAAAAAATTTGAATGGAAGTTGCCACAGTCAGAAAGCATAGAAAGTTTTGTCATACGAGATACATTAATAGCAGATCATATAGAGGAACCAATGATCCATAGTAGTCTAATAAACCAAATCAACTCCAACCATTAGATTATAGGGTTTCAGATGTGTGATAAAATCTTACCTTCTCACCTAATGGCGGTGAAGACTGCCTTAGTAAGCCACAATGGCGGCAACCATTAGCTCCCTCAAAAAGTTGCGATAACAGTGACGAAATGAAAATTTCAGGGGAGAGCAACGACGTCAATGAAGCAAAGGACAATGGGAAGAGATTGAAGTGAGAATGATGGTTAACGTTCCGGGTTTTTTGGAACCCACTTTGTGGGAGCTAAAGGTTAGGACGGGAACCAAAACACACATTTTGGTTTGAATTTTATTTTTATATTTGACCGCCTCTTCCACTTAAACAACCGCCTCTTCCGTCTAGGCGCCACATTATCCACTTAAGCGGCCACCTAGTCCTCGAACTACCTAACTAGTCGCCTAGGGCCAAAGCAAGGCGATTGACCGTCACCCAACGACTCGGCGACCACCTAGTTCCCCCTTTTGGAACACTGATCTTATGTAACAGTTTTAAATGATTTTTATGTAGCGGCCACCTAGGCTATTGTTACGTAAAAATAAACATATGTTACGTAAGTCTTACGTAACCAAAGTATTTCATACGTAAAGAATAAAATGAAGCTTGTCACGTAAGAAAAACTATGTTACGTAAGCCTTACGTAACAATCATCTACAACTGTTACGTAAGACAAACTATGGTTACGTAAGGCTTACGTAACCAAATTATTTCATACTTATCGAATAAAATTAACCTCATTGCGTAAGACAAATTGTCATTACGTAATCACCTACAATTGTTACTTAAGACAAATTTGGTTACGTAAGACCTACGTAACTAAAGTGTTTCATCTGTAAGGAATAAAACTAAGTCTATTACGTAAGACAAATTGTCGTTATGTAAGCTTTATGTAACAATCATCTACAACTGTTACGTAAGATAAACTGTGGTTACGTAAGGCTTACGTAACCAAAGTATTTCATACGTAACAAATAAAATTAACCTTGTTATGTATGAAAAACTATCGTTACGAAAGCCTTATGTAACAATCATCTACAACTGTTACGTAAGACAAACTGTGATTACGTAAGGCCTACGTAACTAAAGTGTTTCATATGTAACGAATAAAATTAATTTTGTTACGTAAGATCTGGTTGGAGGTGGTAATTGATTTATATTCTTAATTTCTTTTAACAGTAGCTTGCGTAAGATTTCCAAGTTCAACTTAATTGCACTGATTCTATACAATATGTTCTTATACTAGTACACCTTGTTCTTATTTTTTTTAATTCCATGATAGACACAATATGTTGGCTTTCCTAAAATTAGTTGCCATTCTTGCATATCAGTTATGTGAAATCATGAGAGTCTTGTTTGAAGGTTCTTTAGCTTATGTTTGATTGTAGTAGATGTAGTAGTATATCCAATAATTGAGCTAAAAGTTTTATGTTTGTGTATAATAGGATATAAGTAGGTTTATTTTAAGGCCTAATACCCTCAGATATCACGAACTATGCGTTATTACTCGCGTATATACCACGTAAGCCCTATCTGGAGGGCGTCACCAACTATTGAATCTCGTGTTCCAAATAACACGCCGTTAGATTTTAGACATTTCCGTCAACGACCGTCAACTGACGTGGCAAGTCCATGTTATGTGGCATGGCCAGCGCACGAGGAGGAATAAGACCAGCACCATGTCAGCAAAAAATAAAATAAAAAGAAATACACTTTAATGAAATAAAATAACAAATTCTGCAATATTTAATAATTTTTTAAAACTAAAAAATAAAAATGAAACCCAATCGACGACGACCCTCCTCCCCCTCACCGGCGCCGCCGGCCGCCTCCGACCACCACTTCCTCCCCCAAAATCGCCACCACCGTCTCCTTCTCCCCGAACAAACGGAAGCTCCTCGCCGACCAACTCACCACCAAGAAACCCAAACTCTCCCCTCACACTCACACCCCAATCCCTTCATTCATCCACCAGCAATTCCTCACCGCCGCCGTCGCCGCCTCTGTTCTCTCCATGCCCCTTTAAATCGTCACGGGTCTCGGTCTGCTTAACAACCCAACTTTATACCAGACGCTCACCAGCCTCCTCACTCCATTAGCTAGATCCAAAACTGGATATAGTGAGAAATGAATTTCATTAATCTCCAGATCGAGAAACTGCTCTGAAGTCTGATTCGAGTAAACCAAATCGAATTGTCAAAGATGCGACGATTGAAATTCGAAACTCCCAATCACAATCCAAATTCCAGAAACGAGAGTAGAAGAAGAACTTACGAAGTAGTCGTCGTCGATGTCGTTCCTGTTGTGGAGCTCGTAGTCGAAGCCATCGGGGACTTTGATGACCTTGGAAGGGTCACCATCCTGGACGATGATGAGGTGGTAAGGCTGGAAGAAGGCCTCTGCAGCTCAAGGAAGAAGGGCCTCCACAACTCGAGGCGACGACGACGATCTCGGATTACGGATCCTCCGTTCTCTACGATCTCCAAGCCGCTGATAGAGATGCTGACGGTGGAGCAAGATCTGAACGCTCAGTTCGGAGCGGCGATGTGTCTTGCGGCGGCGATTGAGGCGGCGCCGGAGGTGAATCGTTCTCTCCCCTGTTCACGAAAGATGTAAATTGAAGTAGCTCCGGCCGACAACGGTGACGATGAAAGCTACGGGGGTGACCAGGAACGGCTGACCGTTGATTCCGACCCCATCCACCGACCAGCCCTTCCGTCCTTACGATTTCAGTTTCCGACGAAGAGAGGAGAAGGAGTGGAGAAAGAGAGGGAGAAGGGAGAAGAAGGGTTTTTTTATTTCATTAATTTTTTTATTTTTTATTTTTTATTTTTAAGAAATTATTAAATATTGCCACATAGGATGCCAACTAGATTAGTTTGTACAGTCAGCTAACTCCGTCTAGCCACCTGTCAAGAAAAGCATCGAAAACTAACGGCATGTTATTTGGAACACGAGATTCAATAGTTGGTGACGCCCTCCAGATAGGGTATACGTGGTATATACGCGAGTAATAACGCAATAGTTCGTGACATCTGAGGGTATTAGGCCTTATTTTAATTTACAAAATTGGATGCACTCTTACAATCATTAACTGAATTATTAGGATAATGGAATTGTTAATTGTGATCGCACTAGTACAATATGTGTTGCACTAGGATAAACTGTTGCTGAATTTAACATGCATTCAGAAAATCACGTTTAATTATGTTCATTTATTAACTTGCACTAGGACATTTTGACACATCAAAAAATAATTTAATTGTGTTTATTATGTTTGCACTAGTATAGTATTGAAATTTTGATAATCATATTGGCTCTCAATTGTTGTACTTTATTTCTTCATCAATGTTTAGTTGGTTATGCAGATAGTTGGACTACTCATATAACATTCATATAACTTGTAAAGTTGTGGAATACTCCAATGAAAAAAGTATGAAATGAAGAACGACGACTCCTTGATAAGAACAATGACCTCTAAATCAAAAGAAGGACATTCTTTGTTGTTATTAACTTCCAAATTAATATACGACCATGTTGTTATTTTTTATACAAACGAGTAATTTCATTAATACCTTAAGCTGCAACAATTGTTCAAACTATTACAAAGCCAGTCCAGAGACTGTGATCCTAAAACAGTATTAGACAGGAATAGTGACCATTGAGCAAGGTCATGCGCGACCGTATTCCCAGCTCACCCGGCCACCGTAGAGCTGCAACCACCGCCTCCGCTTCACATTCCTCTACCGACGGACACCCTCTTCGTTTCTCCATTTTATATCCGACCAACTCTCCTTCTTCATATCTGATGACGATTCCAATACCAAACTCTTTCGCCTCTCGGAACATTGTTGCATCGCAATTAATTTTAACAAAGGTTGCCGGTGGCTTGTGCCATCTGTGACATAGATCATCCCTGTTCCGCACAACACCCACCTCTCCCTCTTGCATTCGACGCCAGCTTGCAGTTGTTTCCTGTGCTGAGTGAACAATTTGCTCCTCTGTTGTAGACACTTGATTCCAAACGCGATCATTCCGCTCCCTCCACAAACCCCACGCTACCAGTGCCACCATAGCTTGAATATCCTTAGTGCCTATTCTCAGAACGCCCGTCAGCCATGCCATCCACCCTTCCTCTTTCCCATCGTTCCGCGGCAGCAACTCCTCCACCCTGCAATTCTCCAACATCTCCGAGCAACTTCACAATTGAGAAATAAATGCTCTAGGGATTCTGATTGATGTGTGAATTTCAACTCACAACTATCAAGGTCGTTTTCCACGAGGTCCTCTCATAAGCAAATAATCACACGGTTCATGAACGGTCTAAACATTTAAATTGAGATTTGGTTTAAACAAGAACAAGTCAAAAACATAAATGGACAAGGCAAAACTAAACAAAGCAAGTTGAAGGTCAAATAAGAGAGAAGTAGCAAGGGGTTTCTTCCAGCTCAAGGATCATGAAAGCTGGATTGAATCTCAAGCAACGATGTATAAATGGATGGCCATGCAATTCACTCAAGTAGAATCAACAAACTCTCGCACAATTGACTCTCTACTCCTAGACCAAATGCACCATGCTTTCGCTATGTGAACAAAGGGAATGGAGTGCTTTAGCTAGCTCAATGAAATGCTTAACACTTGATCTCTATGCTAACATTCATCTAACACTAGGTAAATGATGCAAGACACTCTCATGTCAATCATAGAACACTAGTCTAGCAATCAAAGGGCCTTTGAACCTTCAAATGACCGAAAACTAAATGCACACCAAGTGTTCGACAAAATGTCACCAAGGAAAACAAGTTCAAAATGGTTGCAGTTGCATAATCCAATCTCTCAAATCATTCAATTACAATCCAAACACCTTAGATAAACATCAAACAAACATTCTCATGTATTGAAAGACATAAACAATGTACCAAAAGAACAAGTCAAGCTCTCATGGACAACGAGCACAAGGTCTAGGATCATCATCTTACACAAATGGCTATGAGAAACTCAATCCAAACAATCAATCACCTATCCTAGCTTGATCCATCCCCCACTAAACTAAACCCTAGGTTTAGCCTAGCATAACCATGGAAGAAACCTGAAATTGAGAAGAGGAGATCATCCTTGTTTCCATGGAGGATTTGTCTTGCAACTTGGCTCTTCAAGCTTCAATCCAAGGTATGGCTCCTTCTTTCTAGATGATCTTCACTTAGCTCTTAGGTTGAGATGGAGGAGGATGATGATTGATGATAGGAGAGGAGAAAATAACAATTGGGAATTTGAGAGAGAGTGTCGAGTGTGTGTAATTAATTGTAATCCCCTTTAATTTCGGCTGCCTCCTCTTTAAATAGTCTGCTGATTTCTCTTCAAGTTTTCACGAAACTTCAAGTTTTAAGCGAAAACTTCATAAGTTTTCGCCGAAAAATTCTTTGAAAAACCTGTGGCAGCTCTTTGCTTTCTTCATGTATTTTCGGCGAAAACTCTGAAAGTTTTCACCGAAAAATTCTTTGAAAACCCAGCCTTAGCCTTCTGTAACTATTGGCGACAACTTCTCGGCGATAACTATGAGGTTCTCGCCGAAAACTTCAGTAGAAAGCTATGCACTTTTCTCGATTTTGCCTCGGCCTTAATTCATCCGTCCTAGCTCCGATTGACCTCCCGTTTGCCCCTATGCGCTCCTTGTCATCCGTACTTCCAAGCCAAAAACCTGAAATGCAAAAGAAACATCCAATAGACCATGAATTTGGCTCCAAAGTGGCAACCGAACAACAAATGGACACTTTGCACAAAACTTCAATAAAAGCATATAAATCATGGCATTTCACGAACAAACACGGGCATTTCATATGTCAATCATAAGCTCAAAACACACGAAATATAGTAACATCAAACTCCCCTACGACTAAGCTTTACTTGTCCTCAAGCAAATGAATTAGAAAACATCCATGTTCACAAATGACAAGATCAGCCCCATTGAGATTCAAGCAATAACAATTTGGCTTAAACTGTTCAACGAACAAACTTAACCTACACATGCAAGAACGTCAACCAAACAAGTCTAGACCTCACTATTTTCTACACACTCAAAGTAGTGGTTAATTGGGATACAAAAAAACTGACCATGACAACACCAACTCTAATCAAAAGGACTTGAACTCGGGAAATGGAACGGATTAAGCGGAGGTAGGGCAATTTGGGAAGTGGTGAGTGATCGTGATGTGGCTATCGACTCAACTTCATCCGCCTCCAGATCCGCACTTTACAAGCTCTAGCTAGGATCATTATAACAAGAGCCACTTTTAAGAACTCTTCTCTTTTTTTCTCCTTTTTTTCCTACTGCATACTAGTGCTCGATTCAACACTTCACTTAGGTGTTGAACCTGCCTAGATTACAGCCTTTGCCTTTGCTAGTGCTCAACCCGACACTTCACTTAGGTGCCGAGCTTGCCTAGCTTTTCTTACGGCACTTAAGAATTTGAGAGACTTGAACACTTTCTTTTGAGCATTTTCTTCACAAATTAGCCACTTGATCCTTAGCTCCTTACAACTTCCACACAAGATTTTGAATTGGATTTCCGTCTAATCTCAAGCCACAATCACGAGGGGTCAAAAAGGTGATGAAAAACATGGAATAGGGTGAAAATGTCTATGATCCAACAAACAGGCCAAGGCTCAACGGGGTTATCCTAAAGGATAATGATTCGGTAGGCTTTTTGGCTGAATGTGGTGAACTTCTAATTGCCTTTATCATCTTAGATCGGTGTTATCGAGCGGCACAAAAACATGTATCAAACCAATCAACCAACATACAAGAGTATAAAATCTCTGTTCTGGCCTAGACTCATTTGATATTAGCGCTGACATGCTGGTTAAAGGTTCTAAGTGGAACAGTCTAAACGTCATTATGAAAGCTTGAAGTCAACTAAACACCAAAAGTCAAGAACTGGACGATTCTACAATAGAGGAATTTGACACTCAATCAAGATCATGCAACTCATCAAAGCATAGCATTAGACTTCTACCGACAAATAAACACACCAAACCTCAACTCCCCCCTACGACTAACATGAGCATTGTCCTCAATGATCAAGAGAGAGAGAGGGTAAGGTGGAACGAAATTACCGCGTTGGTAGAGAAGAGCATAGGAGGCCAAAGTAGTGAAAGAGTTCCATGACGCTCATTGGTGAAGAGTGATCCCAAATACTTGCTAACCTTATTCAAAAGTTTTAAAAAAAAGTTAAAACAACACAAAAACTAACACCAAAGCAAATAAGAGCGACAAAGTAAAGATAACAAGGGTTGCCTCCCAAGAAGAGCTTGTTTACCGTCTTAAGCTCGACGAAACCTAGAACATTCAAGGCATAACCAAGGACAAAACCTCGACCGCACCAATAGTATCATGAACAACATAATGCTTAAGTCGATGGCCATTCACCTTAAAATGTTCGGCTTGAGACTGATAGATTACCTCGACGGTGCCATAAGGAAATACTTGAGTTACCGTGAATGGTCCGGACCAACGAGATCTCAACTTCCCGGGAAAGAGTTTGAGCCGAGATTTGTATAGGAGGACTTGATCACCAACTTTGAAATCCTTGCTCGGCTTCAAACGGGAGTCATGAATGAGCTTTGTCCTCTCCTTGTAAAGCTTAGCATTCTCATATGCATGATGACGATACTCTTCGAGCTCATGTACCTGAAACTTACGCTCTTCTCCTGCGAGACTCATATCAAGGTTTAGAAATTTCAATGCCCAAAGAGATCGGTGCACAAGCTCTACCGGCAAATGGCAAGCTTTACCATAGACCATCCTATAGGGAGTAGTGCTTATAGGGGTCTTGTAGGCCATGCGGTAGGCCCATAGAGCATCATCAAGCTTCGTCGACCAATCTTTTCGTGATTGGTCGACCGTTTTCTCCAAAATTCTCTTAAGTTCCCTATTCGTCACCTCGGCTTGGCCACTAGTTTGAGGGTGATATGAGGTGGACATCCGATGAGTGACACCGAACCGACGACATACTCTATCAAATTTCCCTTGAAAGTGAGTACCTCGATCACTAATGATAGCGCGAGGAGCACCAAAATGGGTGAACAACTTAACAAGAAACTTCCCTTCGACTCGGGCATCATTGGTAGGCAAAGCTTGTGCCTCCGCCCATTTAGACACATAATCGACCGCAACTAATATGTACTTGTTACCATGCGAAGGAGGAAACTGTCCCATGAAATCAATACCCCATATATCAAATATTTCTACCACTATCGAGACATTTTGAGGCATTTCATTACAGGAAGAGATGTTACCTGAACGTTGACACGCATCGCAGGACTTGACAAAGTCTTGACAGTCTCGAAAAATTGAGGGCCAAAACAACCCGGACTCAAGTACCTTGCGAGCCGTGCGATTTGCTCCATGATGTCCACCCGTAGGACGGAGTGGCAATGTCGTATGATGTCCTTCGCCTCTCCATGATTGACACATCTTCTTATCATACCATCCGAGCCAACTCAAAATACAAAAGGATCGTCCCAATAGTAATGCTTCAAATCCGCAAAGAACTTCCTTTTGTCTTGAGTAGAGAGGCCCTCCTTCAAGTATCCACTAGCAAGATAATTAACTAAATCCGCGAACCAAGGTTCCTCGAACTCCAAAGTCGCAATAGCGAATAATAGCTTATCGAGGAAGTTGTCGTTGATCTCTTCATACCATTGTGTACCATTTCTGCTTCTTTCAAGCGAGACAAGTGATCGGCGACTACATTCTCGGATCCTTTCTTATCCCAAATTTCAATGTCAAACTCTTGCAACAAAAGAACCCATCGAATCAATCTTGGTTTAGCATCGGTCTTAGATAGAAGGTACCTCAAAGCTTGGTGGTCCGTGAAGACGATAGTGTGAGAAAGCACCAAGTAGGACCTAAACTTGTCAAAGGAAAACACTATAGCCAAGAGCTCCTTTTCTGTAGTTGTGTAGTTCCTTTGAGCATCATTGAGAGTCTTACTTACATAGTATATTGGATGGAATCTCTTGTCGATTCGTTGGCCTAGAACCACTCCAATAGCGTAATCGCTAGCATCACACATTAATTCAAATGACTTTGACCAATCCGGAGCAATAAGGATATGAGCATTCGTGAGCTTACCCTTGAGGAGTTCAAAGGCTCGCATGCATTCATCATCAAAGCGAAATTCCACATCCTTCTCGAGAAGCCGAGTCATAGGAGTAGTTATCTTGGAGAAGTCTTTAATGAAGCACCTACAGAAACCGACATGCCCCAAGAAACTTCTCACGGCTTTCACGAAAGAGGGTGGAGGAAGATGAGAGATGGTCTCTAACTTTGCCTTATCGACCTCAATGCCCTTTTTAGAGATCTTGTGACCAAGAACAATCCCCTCATTAACCATAAAATGGCACTTTTCCCAACTTAATGCGAGATTGGTCTCTTCACAATGATGCAACACCTTCTCAAGGTTCCTCAAACAAAGATCAAACGAATCCCCAAAGATCGAGAAATCATCCATGAACACTTCCATGATATCTTCCACAAAATCATCAAAGATGGCAAGCATACATCGTTGGAAAGTAGCGGGAGCATTGCATAACCCAAAAGGAATTCGGTGATAAGCAAATGTACCAAAGGGGCATGTGAATGTGGTCTTCTCGATGTCCTCCGGAGCAATCGGTATTTGGAAGTACCCGGACATGCCATCCAAGAAACAATAGTACTCGTGACCGGAAAGACGCTCGAGCATTTGATCCATGAATGGTAGAGGAAAATGATCCTTCCTAGTGGCATCATTGAGTCGACGATAATCTATGCAAACACGCCACCCGGTGATCATCCTTGTCGGGATAAGCTCATTCTTGTAATTAGCTACTACCATGACTCTCCTTTCTTGGGAACAACTTGCACGGGGCTAACCCAAGGACTATCTGAGATAAGAAAGATAATCCCCGCATCCATAAGCTTAATAACCTCTTTTTCATGACCTCCTTCATGTTCGGATTCAACCTTCTTTGTGGTTGCACAACCGGTTTGAAGTCCTCTTCCATAAGGATCCGATGTGAGCAAAAGGTGGGGCTTATTCCTCGAATATCCGAGATGCTCCACGCAATAGCTCTCATGTACTTCTTGAGGAGCTCTACTAGATGGTCCTTTTGCTCGGGTAGAAGCTTAGAATTGATGATGACCGGTAGCTTAGAATTTGGCATGAGAAAAGCATACTCCAAATGTGTGGGAAGAGGCTTGAGCTCTAGAGTAGGTGGTTCTTCATAGGAGGTCTTCACCCTTTCCACCTTCGGGAGAGCAACAAAAACCGTTTCACTCTCTAACTTGTCTCTCCGTTCATCAAGGTAAGCCACTTGAGCTTTTAACTCCGGGGTATCTAAATGTTCCTGCACATTCATTCTAAGGCAAACATCCAAAGAATCTCGACACACGAAGTTAGAAATACTACACACACTAGCCGAAGCAATAGTATCGCAAGAGTACTCTAAGTCATCTTGTGCGTGAACAAACTTCATGCCATCAGCTATGCAAAATCTAACACTCTCTTGTCCTATTCTCAATGTCAATTTTCCATTATGCACATCAATTAAAGCACGAGAAGTAGCTAAAAATTGTCTACCAAATATCAATGAAACATCCACATCATCGGTATCTATGACCGCAAAGTCAACTAGGAAGACAAAAGGGCCTAATTTAACTTGCACATCATCAACAATCCCCCTAGGACTCTTGGTCGACTTGTCCGCAAGTTGAATGTACATACGAGTAGGACGAAGATTAGACAACCCAAGCTTCTCAAATATGCAATAAGGCATGATATTAATACTAGCACCTAGATCTGCAAGACCATTAGCAAAAGAGATATTACCTATAGCACAAGGTATAGTAAAAGTACCAGGATCCTTGAGCTTTACCGGTGGACTCTTGAAGAGAACGGCGGAGCATTCCTCATTGAGGTGGACTAGAGACGTCTCCAGTAACTTCCTCTTGTTGGTGTAGAGTTCCTTCATGAACTTAGCATATTGAGGCATCATAGTCATAGCTTCGGGAAATGGTAACGAGAATTGCATTTGACTAATCCGCTCCACGAACTTCTTGAAAACCTTCTCCAGGCCATCCTTCTTGAATCGAGATGGGTATGGAAGCTTAGGCTTGTATGGACGTACAACCGGTGCGGGAGGAGAGACCGGTGGTGTACTCGATGTAGCCTTACTAGGTTCCTTGGCAACCTTAGTGCTCACATTACCCGTAAGAGGTTCGACTTCAACCTCAACTTCATCCCAAGGATCTTTAATATCATCATCATCAACCATTAGATTAGGAGCTTGTACCTTTTGGGAGTCAATTGGGGAAGAGGTTGCATCTTGCAAGGGTCTTCCACTTCTCAAGGTCACTACCTTGCAATGCTCCGGACTTTTGGGGTTGACCTCGGTATTGGAAGGCAAAGTGCCTGAGGGTCATTCCGAGAGTGCCTTGGAAATATGACCCATTTGATTTTCCAAATTTGCAGTTAAAGCTTGTTGATTCTTAATAAGTTGAATCATTGCCGCATTGGTGTCTTCTTGAGAGATTGAAGAACCACCCCTTTGTTTGAGGAAGTTTGTTGAATCCGGGCGGTCCATCACCTTTATGGTTGTACATTCCCGGGGGGGTAGGACCTCGCTCACTACCTTGGTTACCTTGATTTTGATTGCCACCTTGATTCCATTGATTTCCTCCTTGGTTCCCTTGAGCTTGGTTTCCTGATGAAACGCTACAGAGCAGGTTTAGCAAATAACTACCAAGCTTAGAAAGCTAGGGTAGATCGTATTCCACGGGTCTTCTAATGATTGTTTACTCAAATATAAACGCAAATTACTCAGGTTAAACACTTTGTGCGTGGTGTGAGTTCCACGACTTCTAATTCTAAGAAATGCACAGAAATTAAAAATTAAAACTGAAAACAGATTGAAAGATTGGTTGATTAAAACAAAGATGACAAACAAGCTTAGACTATGAATCCCCCTTCGTTCACCAGAGCATTGGCAATCAACAGATCAGCGGATTTTTGATTCTCGTTCAATCAATTCTAAGACACCACCATAACTCCTTGTTCGATTTTATGTTTTAAAGTAAGGCGAGCGTTCGCTTCTATCCTTAGCTTAACAAGAATCTAATCTAGGTGATCAATCCAGACAAGAAACATGAACAATGAGGAACAAATCAAAACAAATCAAACATGAAAGAGAAACTGATTGAACTTTGAATCTAATCACCGCCGATCCGTGACCACTTTAAAGCCCTGGGTCACTTAGGGTTCATCTAGTCTAAGCTCTAGAGTTTAGCTACACATGTTTTTCACAAAAGAATCAAAGACAAAGATAGAGTTCATCTTGAACAGAGGAAGAACAGAAAAGGATCTGAAAAACCTAATTAAGACGACTCCGGCAGAACTTCGATCTTCCGGTAAACTTCAATCCTAGCTCCGAGTCTTCGAGATGAAAGGGATGGCGTCATGATCTCTTCCCGGCTCTTCAAACTCTAAACTCTACTCCATAACTCTTGAGAATCCTCGAAGTATTTAGTATTAGTTGGAATTATTATGTAAATTCTGTCTGGTATGAAGTATATCCTGTTATGGGCTACCGGTTAAGTATTTATACTTAATCCTAATACCGCCGGATTTTGCCTGGAATTTTCACCGAAAATATGAATGAATTTTCGCCGAATTTTTTTTGTAAAATGACTGATCGCCGGCTGAACTCTCCTGTGATTTTCGGATGCCGGGGTTCTCGGTGAAAACTTGGAGTTTTCGCCAAAAAATTCTTCTTGTCAGCACTGCCGATTCCTTCATGAGTTTTCGCCTGAAAACCTTGAGGGATTTCGCCGAAAACTTCAATGTAAAACTGGGCAGGGTTTGGTTCGACTTGATTGACTCCTTGGATCGATTCCGGTGCGATTCCTCGAGGTTCCAACGCTTTAGACACGTCCTCGGCTACTTATGTGACGGCAAAAACCTGTGCTAGCATAGAAACACTAGAAAACCATCAAATAGACCCAAACGGGCCAAAGTAACACAAATGGCACGAGATAGAGCAATTGATTGAATATTCGCTATTCTACCCTAAAAACCATGTCTTAAGCAAGGAAATGTCGCTTAAATGAGGTTGATAATCACGTTAATCGAGTGTCATCATTTCCCCCTTGATTCCATTGGTTACCTTGGCTTTGGTTACTTCTTTGAGTCTATTGGTTGCCTTGATTGTACCCTCTATAGCCTTGGAATCCTCCTTGATTACCTTGGTTGTAACCCTTGTTATAACCACCACCTTGATACTCTTGGCCTTGGTACCCTTGGTTAGGCTTGTTGTAACCTCCTCCTTGGTTCCAAGGGGGTTATAGTTACCTCCTTGATAATTCCCTTGAGGGTTGAAGTTTCCATAGAATCCTTGGCCTTGCATAAAGCTTACTTCCTCATTGTGGTCGCCTTGGTTAAGCTCGGAAGTGGCAGAGGGGCAAGCATTGACATCATGGCCTTGGCCTCCAAACATTCACAACAATACACTGAAGCAATCGGCGGATTACCCAAATGAGATGATGAAACCTTAGAGGGAGGCTTAGGCATACTAAGATTGCTTACTTGAGGACATAAGGAGGGCAATCATGGGGTCATCTTCATCACGATGTCCCGGTAACTTAGGCTTCTTCCCATAGCTAGACGAGTCCTTTGGTGCATCAACACTTACGGACCGAGAATCATAGTGTGTGTCACTTCCATACTTAGACTTAGGGGGTTGTTGTTGAGACCAACTCCTTGTCTTGTTGGCCATCTCTGCGAAGAGTTCTAGAGCATCTCGGGAGTGAGCATCCTTAAATCACCTCTGGCGGCTTGGTTGATCATCATTGTATTCTCAAAATTAAGACATCTAGCAAAGATGTCCGCCAAAGACCATTCGGCGGTGTTGTGATGAGGACAAGACCGAAGAAGTGCTTGAAACCTATTCCAAGTCTCATGGAAGAGCTCTCCCTTATGTTGCTCAAAGTGGTTCAAAGAGCTCTCCCTTATGTTGCTAAAAGAAGTGCTGGAATACGACAATGTGTGATAACAAGTCAAACAACACATAACAAGGAAGCAAAAGTAAAATGGAAGGAAGTGTAAAGATCGGTTCACTACTAATTGCTTTCTTAGGAATGAGAGAGTTCCCCGGCAACGGCGCCAAAAAACTTAATGTGTGAATTTCAACTCACAACTATCAAGGTCGTATTCCACGAGGTCCTCTCATAAGCTAATACTCACACGTTCATGAACGGTCTAAAAATTTAAATTAAGATTTGGTTTAAACAAGAACAAGTCAAAAACATAAATGGACAAGGCAAAACTAAACAAAGCAAGTTGAAGGTCAAATAAAAGAGAAGTAGGTTAGCTTAGCAAGGGGTTTCTTCAAGCTCAAGGATCATGAAAGCTGGATTGAATCTCAAGCAACGATGTATAAATGGATGACCATGCAATTCACTCAAGTAGAATCAATGAACTCTCGCACAATTTACTCTCTATTCCTAAACCAAATGCACCATGCTTTCGCTATGTGAACAAAGGGAATGGAGTGCTTTAACTAGCTCAACGAAATGCTCAACACTTGATCTCTATGCTAACATTCATCTAACACAAGGTTAAATGATGCAAGACACTCTCATGTCAATCATAGAACACTAGTCTAGCAATCAAAGGACCTTTCAACCTTCAAATGACTGAAAACTAAATGCACACCAAGTGTTCGAGAAAATGACAACAAGGAAAACAAGCTCAAAATGGTTGCAATTGCATAATCCAATCTCTCAAATCATTCAATCACAATCCTAAAACCTTAGATCAACATCAATCAATCATTCTCATGTATTGAAAGACATAAACAAAGTACCAAAAGAACAAGTTAAGTTCCCATGGACAACAAGCACAAGGTCTAGGATCATCATCTTACACAAATGGCTATGAGAAACTCAATCCATACAATCAATCACCTATCCTAGCTTGATCCATCCCCACTAAACTAAACCCTAGGTTTAGCCTAGCATAACCATGAAAGAAACCTGAAATTGAGGAGAGGAGATCATCCTTGTTTCCATGGAGGATCTTGCAACTTGGCTCTTCAAGCTTCAGTCCAAGGTATGGCTTCTTCCTTTTAGATGATCTTCACTTAGCTCTTAGGTTGAGATGGAGGAGGATGATGGTTGATGATATGAGAGGAGAAGTAGGAAATTCAGAGGAGAGTGTCGAAGGGTGTAATGAATGAATGATCCCCCCTTTTTTAAACGCGAACTCCTCTTTAAATAGGCTGCTGGAAAAGCCTAAATTTTTCGTCCTAGCTCCGATTGATCTTTCGTTTGATACTATGTGCTTTTGTCACCAGTACTATGACGCCAAGACCTGAAAATGCACAGATAAAACTCCTATAGGCACTGAATTTTCCCTCAAAGTGGCACTTGGACAACAAAAGAGCACTTTGCACACAATAACCAAATAAGCATATAAATCATGGCAAAATGACATCAAACACGGGAGATCCTTAGGCTAATCGAGGGCTTAAATCACACGAAATATAGTCACATCACTGATCCCTTGCTACATATTCCACAGCTGTCATGAACATCAATTCTACGACGCCACGACTTGTTGCTCGTTGGGAGAACATCCCTAACACTTCTCCATAGAAAATGTCAATTTTCGGCGGCACATCGATTCTCCACAGCTTATTCCACTCTCCCTCAACACGCAACTCAGCGCTCTCCCCATCGTTTCAGAAAAAAACTTGTACGTCGATTTCACCGAATATTCTCCATTTTTGCTTAATCTCCACATCTTCTGATCTTCCTCCTCTCCCACTGGCGGCCGCAATCTCGGATAGCATCCACGTCTCTTTCAATGAAAAGAGCCTCAACCACTTCCTCATCCCACACTTCACCTTCCTACTTCATCAGGTCAGCAACTTTCCAGTGCTCCGTCCCTTCCTCAGCTTCTAACAACAATTGACAGTTGTCCTCCTCCCTCAACCACGACTCGTCCCAAATACCAATGTTTCGTCCATTCCCCACTCACCATCGATAACCTCTCTTGACAATATCCTGGGATGCCCAAACGCTTTTCTACACAAAGCTAGGGTTCTTACCCTCATTAGTTTTCAAACATCCCCTTCGGGTAGTATTTGGGTTTGTAAACTCTTGACACCAAAGCGTTAGGATCAGAAAATAGTTTCCATCCTTGCTTTCCCATCATTGCCAGATTGAAATCAATAAGATTGCGGAATCCAAGCCCACCATCTCCCTTCCTGGCACACAACCTCGCCCACCGCATCCATGTAATACCTCCCCCACCATTCCCTTTCGTCCCCCACCAGAAAACTATTGATCATTCGCTCAAGTTCCTCATCAACAGTCTTTGTGAGCATAAAAACGTTCATATGAATTGCTTGAGCTACTGCCTTGATAAGCACCTCCTTCCATGCATAAGAAATATTTTTTCCCCGCCATGTTTGCATCTTCCTCCAAATCCTCTCCCTCATCTGCGCAAAAACTACTCTCTTATTCTTTCCCACGCACGAGGGCAACTCCAAATAGTACCCAGTATCCAGTGATCTATGGATGCCCATGATACACGACAACCCCTCTCGCAACATCACATGAGTATTTCAACTAAAAGCGATACCTGACTTCCGATAATTCACCAAATGACCTGGCGCCGTCGAATACGTCTCCAATATATGCTTCAAGCACCGAGCCTCTGCCACCTCTGCTCGCACAAAGAAAAAGATATCAACGGCAAATAACAGATGATTGATACGCGGCACCCCTTACTACATGCCACCCCGTGAATCTCACCTCTCCTCGCCGAAGCTCTAAGTAATGCCGAGAACCCCTTCGCTCATAAAATGAATAAGAAAGGTGATAATGGACAGCCTTGTCTTAAACCTCTTATTGGTCGTTATCAGATCCACCGAGTCAAATTTCTCCACCAATGTAACACACATCATCATCCATCTCACCCATCCCTCTCCAAACTTCATCTTCCTCAACACCTCATTCAAATACCACCACTCCACTCGATCCTACGCTTTGGATATGTCAATCTTTACCACCATCTCCCCACTTTTGCCCCCCGCTTCCGTCGCATACTATGGAGCGTTTCAAAAGCGACCATAATGTTATCCACAATCGACTTGCCCCGAACAAACGTTAACTTCTCTAGTGAGATCATCTTCCCCACCACCCCTCGCAATCTATTTTCTAGCACCTTTCCACCACCCTATACAACACGCTACACAAGGATATTGGCCATCAATCCTTCATCGTTCTCGGCACCTCCACCTTTGGCAGCAACACAATGTTAGTCTCTCTAATTTCTTCGGGTAACTCGCCTTGCTCCAACCATTTGCATCAGCTTGAAACACGTCATCGTCGATAAGATCCCAAAAAAACTGATAAAAACCTGGATTAAATCCATCAGGGTCGGGTGCTTTATCTGTGTCCATCGCGAACAACACCTCCTTGAACACCTCCTTCGTAAACGGTGCATGCAACATGGTATTGTCCTCCATTGAAATGAAGCCTTCAATTACATTAGCTACAGGTACATATTCGTGCCTGGAGGCTGTAAAGATTTCTTCAAAATACCGCCTCACCACCCCTTCCCAACTCTTCTGCATCCATCACCTCTCGTCCCTCCTCATCCACAAGAATCTCGATCTTTTTGTGCTTTCTCCTACCATTTGCAATTGAGTGGAAGAACCGAGTATTTCGGTTACTATCTGACGTAGCCATGCCCGGTGCCATGACCAAGCCCTATTCGGCATTTCCACTTATGTTGAGCATTGTAGAAAGCCTGATCCGAGAGAAGATAACCAAGAAAAACCCAGCACTGAAGTTGGGCCGAGAGGTCAGTCCATGGCCAAGCAGTCACGGGCCAATGCTGAACCAATACTAGGCCAATGCTGAATTTCTTGACAGATTCGTAGTATGACAAAGATTGAGAATTTAAGCTACTTGAAGACGGAATTTGGGCTGATGTCCAATATGAAAGTTGAAGCCCATGGAGTTTACTAGTGATCTGTAAAAGGGCTTAATTTTCCGAATTTGTTTGGTTTTTTTTGGCTAATTATTCCAGAACCTGTTAAGTTGTTTTTCTGCTTAGTTTAGATTCTTATTTTGGAAGGAGTCATTCCCTTGTAGGAAAAGGAGTCTGAATTTTGCTTCCTTATTTGATTATTTTAGGATTATTTTAAGTACTTTTTAGTAGTTTGTTTAGGACTCTTTGTTTTCTTTATTAGTATTTTACTTTTTGAGGAGTTAGAGTCATAGGAGAAATTGGAGAGCATGTTCTCCATCCTCACCTATAAATAGAGGCTTACACGCCTCATTGTAACACACACCTTGAAATTAATAAACACTTAAACTTCGGTTTTCTCCTTGCATGGATTTGAAATTCTCTTTTCGACTTTCATGGAATTGATTGTCGTCTAGATTGGCTTATCGTTAGGGTATTCACCCCTTGAAGTGGCGCCTTCGACCGGACACTTAGGATTCCTAGACTTCAAGTGCTAGTGGGTCCAAGTACTTTCCATCCCGTTTCATAGGTTTGACTTGTTGCTAGGAGATCAGCTTGCGGTGGTTAGGGTCACGGAGCATAGCCGATCGTGGTTCACATCACCATCCTTCCACCAAAATTGCTTCACCCTTTGCTTCCAAAAATCCTCCTCTTCTTGAAGTAGAAGATGCAACTCATGACTCATCTCACTTGCCTCCACCGCCTCCCTACTATAGTCCTCCCTCAGCTCCTCCATTCTCCCCTTCTTCTCCTTAATCTCCATACGAAACTTTCTGGCCCTTTCTTCTCCCCGCTTCCCCAACCGATCCCACACCCTTCCAACTTCCTCGGTAAACTTCGAGCGCTTGCACCTTCCCACTCTCCTTCTACAGGCGCTCTAAGCTCTGGGTCCCACCTTCATTGATTCTCAAACCGAAACCTCCATCGATGCCGCACCCCTCCTTCGGCCTCGTATCCAACATGATCGGGAAATGGTCTGACACCGACACCACCATATTATGTAGAGTCGCTCCCAAAAATAAATCATTCCACCCTCCATTAATGAGAACTCGATCGAGCCAACTTCCAACTCCATGCACCTCTCCCTTAGCCCGCACCCACGTAAACTGATATCCCTGCATGGGGACATCCATTAAACCACAATCACTAACCGCTGCACGAAAACTCGTAATCCACGTTGGAGGTCTCAGATTATGCCCCCGTCTCTCGCTCACTTCCCAAATATCATTAAAATCTCCAACTACGCACCATGGTGTTTGCTCTTCCACCGTAATACTTCTGAGCATATCCCACGACTGATGCCTTCGTCCACTCTCAGGGAACCTGAACGTTTCACCCGCCTTTCCTACCACCATCGCATTAATAAAATTTCTCGAGAAATTGATCACATTAAGTCTCGAGCCTTCCCGCCAAAGGAGTCCTAGCCCTCCACTTCGCCCATCAACGTTCACCGCCATGCACCCATCAAACGTCAACTTCACTCGAATTTCTTCCAGCTTGTGTCTCGCAACCAATGTTTCTGAAAGAAACACAATGTCGGCCTTGTGAGTTTTTACCAACTCACACAACGCCAGAACTGCACGAGCTTGGCCAAGGTCCCTATAGTTCTATGCTAGGATGATCATGATGACTGGCAGATCAAGGATGCTCGACCTGCCTGAGACACTTTTTTTGGATCGCGCCCATCATTTTTTGGTGACTTTCCTTGCTACCTCCCTCCGATACCACTCCTTCGATCTCCCCGCTCACACCACCTTCTCTCCTCCTCTTTCACTGCTCTTCTATAATTTCCATTACCTCAGCTTCATCTGCAACTACTCTTCCGCCATATGCTATTGAAAGGTCTCTCCCTTCCTCACTAGCTCCCAAATTACCCAATAGCTCAGCCACCCCTTTCAGCACTACTCCTGCTCTCATCGAAGCACTACCCGCTTCTCCCCCTCCTGTCCCACGCCACTGTCACCCCTCCATCCCCTACCGGCCACCCTATGCTCACGTCGAGTCAACCATTGGTCTCCTTCCCTATGCTTCTCCCTTCTATCTGGTGCCCGCAGTTTTTTATCCCAAAGTTGAACTATCTGATCCTCCAGCACACGAAACAACACTTCACAAAATCTATTGGTGTGACCCATCTTCCCACAAATATAACAAAAATTTGACAGCCTCTCATACTGGAACTTACACATTGTTGTGCTTCTCCAGCCTTTTTCACCTTTTGCTCCCGCTCCAAAGGTCGTCGCACGTCCAGCCTAACTCCGATTCGCATGTATGAGTCTGGAACCCCATACACACTGTTTGGATAATATTCCAAAAACTTTCCCACAAAATCTTTTAACTCCTTGCCAACTGTGTCATCGAGTAGAGACCGACCAGTAGCTCTCAGACATGAACCCAGAAACCAGCATAGCACAACTCCACACTCATTGGCGTCTCGCCCTCCTTCAAATCCCTCATAATCAATAAACTATGGTCAAAAGTCCATGGTCCCTAGTTGACAACCCTCCTCAGGTCGATCGTATGATTGAAACAGAAGAGAATTACCTTTTTCCTGATATCCTCGATCTCCATCTTCCTTCCAAGTCTCCAAATCCCCCACCATAGTACTTCGAAACGCTGGGAAATTAAACCTCTTGTCCGTCAGCAGCAGCCCTACCACGCACAAATCAAAGTTCTCTGGCTTGGCCACATCTGTCACCCTTCAAATACCAACTCCTCCGTGTCATCATCCATCGATAGTTGTGCGACCTGATCCTCCATCCTTCCTTCAACTCATGTAAACTCTTTGGAAACTCACTCGCAAGAACGCCTTGAAAGAAACGAAACACTCAAAATAACGCCTTACACAATTTCATGTCCTTGGGATCTCACAAAGCAACAAAGACTGCACGTGAAAACCCTAAACAAAACCCTAGTCGCCGCCTCGGGAAAAACAAAAACCCTTATTCTCAAAGGACCGCTTCATCGCTGGAGAGAGAAAAAAACCATTTTTGGCCTATATACACAACCATGTTGTAGTTGAATGCAATAATCATCCTTTTGATTTCAGCTCTACTATTATATTTATATTCTATTTTGTTAGTTTTGGCTATTCTAATTACGACACATTTTTGCACTAAAGTTCAATTCATGTTTTAGTTACTTGTACTAGTACAAACAAGAATTACATTAGATTTTAGAACTTTACATGTACTACTACATCAAAGAATTGCACTAAAAATATAGTTGTAGAAGAGAATTTGGCTGATGAATTTTTTTGGCAATGATAAGATAGTAGAAAGATTGTGAAATGAATTTGATTATCAGAATATTACAAAAAAGTAAGCAATTGAAAGCGATATCATATATACTAGTGCAGCCGAAAATTGCTTGCACTAGTACAATGGTAAACTAAGGAGGTGTGATTGTAAGAACTTGGTGGATAAGATTACCAGGAAAGTAACAGATTGGAAAGCTAGAAAGCTTTCATATGCTGGAAAGATCCAACTGATTGAGACTGTGATTGGAGGTACTCTCAATTATTGGATGTCAAACTTTTTGATTCCTGCCTCAATCATTAAGGATGTTGAAAAGGTATGTAATAGCTTCCTCTAGGGTTTTGAAATTGGTCAAGGGAGAGCTAAGGTGGCTTGGAGTTTAGTAGCTAAACCTAGAAGTGAAGGTGGTTTAGGAGTGAAGGATTTTCATTCGTGGAATACTGCTAATGTTGTTAGACATATTTGGGAAATTCTTTCAATGTCTGGTTCTTTATGGATAGCATGGTTGCATGCTTATAGACTGAAGGGGGTTAGCTTATGGAATGTTAAGTCCAAGTGTGGCTCCTGGAACTGGAAGAAGATCTTGAAGGTTCGTGATGCAGTACGAGCTTATATCAGTACTGATGCAGATGGAGATATAACTTTGAATGGAACCCCAATGTTGAAATTCAAGCTTTTATCAGTTTGGGAGGACATCAGAGTTAAAAGCATAAATGGTGATTGTATGATCTAGTTTGGTATGATCTAGTTTGGACAGGTTATAGGATCCCTAGAAGATCTATAACAGCTTGGCTCATAATGAATGGGAGGTTAACTACAAGGGATGCTATTAAGCGTTGGAATCCAGGTATAGACACTAGCTGTCTGCTTTGTGATATCTGTGAAGAGATGAAGGAACATATTTTTGTAGAGTGTGGCTACACATAGGCTGTATGGCAGGAGCTTACCCCTGAAGTTATTGGTAGAGATTGAAGTAATATGATTGCAGTTGCAAAGAGTTGGAGTTCAAATACAGTTAAGTGCAAGCTTAAAAGACTAACATGGAGGATTGTGGTTAGCACGGTATGGATTGAGAGATGTAGAAGGCACTTTACTGGAATTTCAGTAAAGCATGAGGACCTTAGCAAGCTTATTCGGGAGGAAATATTGATTTTTTTGAAAGGCCATAGAGAGGAGAATCAAATAGTGAGAAACTTGTAAATAGTTTAGATAGTTTCCCTTGTATTTGGTAGTTTGAACTAGTCTTGTTATTCCTTGCTTTTTTGATGATATATAGCCAACTAATTCATTAAAAAAAATGTGGATATGAATTCTAAATACATTCTCCAACAATTAATTAAGTAAAACATATTTGGTATCTAAATTAATGATACTTATTAAAAATATTTTTGGTAACTACTCTTACGGCTTTGGTAGCTAATTAATTATACTTGATTAAAATGATTTTGGTAACTACTCTTGCGGCTTTGGTAGCTAATTAATGATTCTTAATTAAAAAATGGTTTTGGTAACTAAATATTAGATTAGATGTTTACTTCTAAGGAGGGAGGAAAAAAAAGCTCTGAATGAAAAACCGCGATCCCGCCGTCAGCTTCGGGTCCATCGGCCAATGCTCCGGTGACCGTTCCTAGTGACTGCCCACCGGAGCCCGACCCGATTGGTGGCTTCCAGCCGCCTGAGGGTGCTAAGGAGGGTTCTCTCGTGGGCATTCCACCTAGTGGTTCCCATCAGTTTGCTTCTACTCCTACTCGTTCATACATGGGGGCTCTCCGTGGTCATGCTAGCAGTCCTGGGGGGAGTAACAAGGACTGGATTCCGGTGGGTACCCATGACATCACCACGTCCATCTCCAATGGGATCAAATCTCTTCTCTCTTTCAAGGGAGTTTAAGGAAAAACTTTGTAAGCCATGGTCCAACTCAGTGGTGGTTCGATTGCTGGGCAAGAGTGTGGGTTACTCATTCCTCTGCCACCGGCTTCACGCGATTTGGAAGCCATTGGGGAACATCCACATTGTGGATCTTGACAAAAACTGCTTTATGGTCAAGTTTGCTAATGATCAAGACTATTTCAAAGCTCTTACAGGCGGACCGTGGATGATCCTTGACCATTACCTTATTGTGCACCAATGGGATCACTCCTTTCGCGTCTCCAATGATCTACCTAAAAAGATGGTGCATGGGTTCGGTTCCCTCACCTCCCGATTCATTTCTACCACGTTGAGGTTCTGACATCCTTGGGCAACCTCGTGGGGAAGACTATCAAGATCGATTTCAACACTCAACGAGCGGAAAGGGGGAAGTTTGCCCGGATTGCAATTGAACTCGATCTAAGTGAACCTCTTCCTCCGGTGGTGCTTCTTGATGGAGCTCATAGATTGTGGAATACGAAAACTTACCAACTCTCTGTTTTGAATGCGGGAGAGTTGGACATGGCTCTACTTCTTGCCCGAAGAACGCTGTCGTTTCCCAGCCTCCTTCGGCTGCCCTGGTGGAGGGTCGAGTGATCAGTCCCGGCTCAGGCATGTCGAAAGTGTCGGCCGACCGGTTCGGTTCGTGGATGGTGGTGTCCTGCCGGCAAAATCGACCAAAAAAGGAAAGTCAAACTAAAATGGTATTCAACGATCCCAAGGCGGATCTCGGTGCGAAAATGGAGGCTACTCCGAGCTCCAAAAAGGAAAGTAAGAGAGGGGATTTGGCGGGTAATGATATTGCTGGAGGGAATTCAGGAACTAAGAAAGGGAAAGAAGTAATTTCCCAAGATTGCAATCAAGGAGAAGGCGCAGCTAGGGTTCGGTCGGGAACTAGTGGTGGTAGTGCTCTTAAGCCCTCCACTGTGGGCCTTGCTGGGTCCAAGCCCAGGTCGAAAGGAGTTACTAAAGGGAAAGATAAAAAGAAGACCAAGAGCCCGACTGAGGTGCAAGGATCAGGCCTGGGGCCCACGGATCAAATGGTGAAGGAGCCTGTTTCTATAAGCTCTAGGGAGCAGGCCCCTACTCAGATTGGGGCAGAAGGTATCGGGCCTACCCAAGGAATTGGTGATCTGACTGTTTCTCGCACCAGCTCCATCTTCGATCAGCTCCCTGTGACACCGGTGATCCCAGCCAACCCCCTTCTACTCAGTCACCGTCGACTCTTTCTCGCTCCCGGCGGCCAGTTCCGAAAAAGCCTTCGTCGACGCCCAAACTTAAAGCTGCTACGGTGGTGGCCCGAACCTCCTCGTCGGGTCTGTCCAAAAAGACTACGAAGTTACGAGTCTCAGAAGCTATTAAGGCATTAGTCGCTATCATCAAGCCTCCGTCGGCCTCACAGCCTGTTGACCTGATTGACTTGGATAACAAGGTTGTCTCTGAAGCGATGATGGTGGAGGAACCAGCTGTGGGAGCAGAGATGATTGTCGACCCGCCTTCGACGGAGCTTAAGTCTGACCTGAGCTGGGACCTCAATTGCCCAACCTCCGATTAGTCCGCCCGGGTGCCCTCTTTCCCTTTCTCCTTTTTTTGTCTGTTTTATGGATTGTCTATTTAGTTGGAATTGTCGGGGTGCCGGTAACAAATCTTTTTTGGTGGCTTTCAATCACTATTTGTAGGTCCACAAACCGCAGGTGGTAGTGATGACACTCGATTTGACGTGATTATCAGCCTCATTTAAGCGACATTTCCTTGCTTGAAACGTGGTTTTAGGGGTAAAATAGCGAATATTCACTCAACTACCCTATTTCCTACCGATTTGGTTACTTTGGCCCTTTTCGGGTCTATTTGATGGTTTTCTAGTGTTTTTGCGTAAGCACAGGTTTTTGCCGTCAAATAAAGTAGCCATGGACGTGTCTAAGGCATAGGAACATCGAGGAACTGAACCGGAATCGATCAAAGGAGCCAATCAAAGTCAAACCGAAAATCTGCCCATTCACACTTACAGTTTCGGCAAAACCAGGCCTCCAATTTCGGCGAAACCAGCAGTTCAAATCAACTGATGCCAAGAGAAGGATGGTTTCGGCGAAACCAATCAACTGCTCGGACCGAAGACATTGAACAGCCGGCAGAGCATTGAACTCAAAGCCAGTTTCGCCGAAACTATCCCTATGGTTTCGACGAAAACATCAGCTCATCTTCGGCGAAAATACTTCATTATTTTCGGCGAAAATCCCTTCAAAATCCGGCGCTGTATTGGAAACCCTAAAACGTACCTATTTAAAGAAGCAGCCGGCAGCCAACAGGGCAGACATCAAAAAACAACTATTCATTATTCTTATTTTCTCAAATCAGACTTTTGAGAGTCAGCCGACTCTAGGGTCGATAGATAGAGTTTAGAGAGTTCAAAGATCCGTGGAGAGATCGTGATGCCATCCTTCCACCTCGGAGAACTCGGAGCTTAAAGTTGAAGATCCAGGAGATTGAAGCTTCGCGGGAGTCATCAGAATTAGGTTTTTCAGTTCTTATCTGTTCTTCTTCTGTATGATGATCTTCATTGTTGCCTTTGATTCTCTTGTTTTTGATATGAGTAAATAAACTTGTAGAGCTTAGATTAGATGAACCCTAAGTGACCCAGGGCTTTAAAGCGGTCATGGATCGGCGGTAATTAGATTCGAAGTTCAATCAGTTTCTCTTTGCATGTTTGATTCGTTCTTCATTGTTCATGTTTCTTGTCTGGATTGATCCCCTAGATTAGATTCTTGTTAAGCTAAGGATAGAAGCGAACGCTCGCCTTAATTTAGAACATCGAATTAAACAATTAACCTTATAATTGGAGTGTGCCTTTCGTAGGAATCGGTTAGGGTTAATTCACTGCAAGAGAAACTCATTAATCACTAGTAATTACACCAATTAATTAAGTCGTTGCGAGAGGCGACTGTACCTGGGCGGCTAGTTAATCTTGGTAGTTAGAACGGATAGAGCGAACGTTTGCCGGTCTTAAACCTAAGGGTAAGGAGTTATGGTGGTGTGTAGAAACCGATTGAATTAGAATTGAAAACCGCTGATCTTGTGATTTCTGTTGCTCCGGTGATCTAAGGGGAATTCGAAATCTAAGTTCGTCTATCTTCCCGTTAGTCAATCTTTCTGTCTTTTGTTTTCATTTGCTTAATAGATTAGAAGTCGTGGAACTCACACCACGCACAATGTGTTTTAACCTGAGTAATTTGCCAGCTTCTTCAAAGTAGTCGATTAGAAGAAACCTCGAGTTGAATACGATCTGCTATACGCTTTTTCTTAGCATTAGTAGTTTTTATTTGGCTGAACGTCCGAACAACGACCGAAGGTCTCACCAAATTGGCGTCGTTGCCGGGGACTCTTCTAATTGTTTGAAAGAAGAGTTGGCAAATTATTCTTCTACCTTTCCGCCTTACCATTTAATTTTCCTCCATATTTTCATGATTTACCTGGGTAGTGTTTTTTGAGTTTTAATTATGTAGGATTACAGGTGGGATGACCAGTACCAAGAGTGGTATGTCGATGAAGCACCGTATATTGAGGATAACCAAGAGATGTATATGCTAGCTCATCAGCATCGACAACAGACGACGAGAATAGAATCTTTCTTGGAGAGTATCTCTACAGAGCTACAAGCTCACAGAGAGATAAACTCACAGGTTCATCAAAATCGACAACAGACGGCAAGAGTAGAATCCGCCTTGGATGATCTCATTTCGAAGCTGCAAGCTCGTAACGTAGTGGATGTCGAGCTCGAGCAACCAAATCCACTAATGGAAGAAGATGCTCAAGAGCTGTATGAAGATGAACATGATAATCTCACCGATGACTATTGCGAGCTAGAAGCATCTGATGAAGAATCCTTGGCGGTGGTGGTTGACGAAGACAAAGAGCCAATCCATCTTGAAGTTGAAGCCGAAGAGGAGCACATAGAGATTGAGGAGATACCCTCACCTACACTTCCGCCGAGTCAACCTGTAGAGAAGATGGAGCTCATTGACAATGCCGTGTCGTACTACCTGTTTCCTCCTCCAGAAGGAGAATTCAAGAAGAACTGGTCATCCAACCAGAACCACGATCTAATGGAACACTACCGGTTACATCACCCTGCTGGAGTGCTACATGGCACTCAACCGCTATCCTTGAAGAAGATGATTGACTTCAAGGAACTTCTGAGTTGGGGTCCCTAACAGGTACCGTCCGGCTCAAGGACGTTAAAACAGAGCGCTTCGTGGGAGGCAACCCACGGCTGGAGTCCATTTTTGAATTATTGAGTCAGTCTTTTTCGTCGTTCGAATCAGGTTCGGGGGAGCCAAAAGTGTCAGTTTGTTTGATTTATTATTTTTTGTGTAGATTATGCGTGTCATAGAGTCAGTTGCAAGTTGATTGAGGTCGTTCCGATTTTTCTGGATTTAACTGTGATTTTCTGAAGTTGGTCAGATTTGCGAAAATATTTTAAACCCGAACAGTTCAAAATTTTCGGCGAAGCCACTACCATTTTCGGCGAAACTGATTCTTGATTTTCGAACTCATTCTTCCTGTTTCCTATTTTTGGTTCAAAAATTTTCTGATTTCGGCGAAACCATCCCAACTAAAGTTTTCGGCGAAACCATATGGTTATTTTCGGCGAAAACGCTTTCGAAAATCCGGCAGTGCATTTGAACTAAAATTTTTGGCGAAACCACCCTTTTAATTTTGCCGAAAATAATTTTGAAAATCACCCAACTATTCCTTTAAAATCCAGATTCACCCTCTCTCTTCCTTCTTTCAGTTTCTTATTCAATCGTCAAAATATTTTAAAATTTCCCTTAACCTTCTTTGTTCGACTTTTATTCTGTGTGGATCCGGGACACTTGTCCCGGTATCCTTTTGATCTTTTTGTTGTTTTTGTTTTGTAGGATCTCGAGTAGCTACTCCGCTCTGCTCCGGGCTATCCGTGTTCATCCCCTACACCGACCATCTCGTCACAGGTTCTTCGTATCTCTCTACTCTAGATTAGTTCTGTGAGGACACAGAACCGTTTAAGTGTGGGGTAGGAGTCTAGGATTATGCATGATCTTGCTTGCTATCTATGATTCTATGGTTCAAATTTGAATTTCTCTAGCATAGAATTGCTCAATTCTTGACTCTTGATGTTAAATTGACTTCAATTTTGAACAATGACGTCTAGACTGTTCCACTTAGAACCTGTAACCAACGTGTTGGCACTGATATTAAATGAGTCTAGGTCAGAACAGATCATAAATCACTTCAGTAGTTGAAACTTGAATTAATTGAATTATATGGTCTGTTAATAACAAAGCTCGATAACACTGTTCTAAGATGATAAATGCTAGCTTCTTCCATGTTTTTCACTCCATATTTGATCACCTGTGATTGTGGCTTGAGATTAGATGGAAATCCAATTCGAAATCTTGTGTAAAAAGTTATAACTAGCTAGGATTAAGTGGCTAAATTGTTAAATCAAGTAATAAAGTGTTGCAAATCAATGCTAAGTTTTTAAAGTGCTGAAAATAAAGCTAGGCAAGCCCGACACCTAAGTGAAGTGTTCGGGTTGAGCACTAGCATAAGCACAAATACTGTGAGCTAGGCAGGTCCAACACCTAAGTGAAGTGTTTGGCGTCGAGCACTAGTATGCAGTAAATAAATTGAAGGAATAAGTTGAAGCTTGAACGAAATTGTTGTTAAAAAGCGGTCCTAGCTAGAACATGTAACGTACAGATCTAGAAACGGCTGAAGTCGAGTCGATAGCCACGTCACTTTTCCTACCTCCGCATCCACATCATGGCTAGAGCTTAAAGTCTTTTTGATTAGAATTGGTGTTATCGTAGTCGGTTAATTAGGATTAATTGTTTTCCCAAGAAACGTGCTTTGTTAAAACTACTACTTAAAGTGTGCAAAGATTAGTGAGATCGAAAATTTATTTGGTTGATGTTCTTGCATGTGTAGGTCACTCTTTCTACGTGGAACAGTCTAAACCAAACTGTTAGAATTGAATCTCAGTTTAATCTCGTGTCATTTGTGAATTTGAGTGTGTTCTAGTTCAGTTTGCTTGAGGACAAGCAAAAGCTTAAGTGTGGGGTATTTGATGACACTCGATTTGACGTGATTATCAGCCTCATTTAAGCGACATTTCCTTGCTTGAAACGTGGTTTTAGGGGTAAAATAGCGAATATTCACTCAACTACCCTATTTCCTACCGATTTGGTTACTTTGGCCCTTTTCGGGTCTATTTGATGGTTTTCTAGTGTTTTTGCGTAAGCACAGGTTTTTGTCATCAAATTAAGTAGCTATGGACGTGTCTAAGGCATAGGAACATCGAGGAACTGAACCGGAATCGATCAAAGGAGCCAATCAAAGTCAAACCAAAAATCTGCCCATTCACACTTACAGTTTCGGCGAAACCAGGCCTCCAATTTCGGCGAAACCAGCAGTTCAAATCAACTGATGCCAAAAGAAGGATGGTTTCGGCGAAACCAATCAACTGCTCGGACCGAAGACATTGAACAGCCGGCGGAGCATTGAACTCAAAGCCAGTTTCGCCGAAACTATCCCTATGGTTTCGGCGAAAACATCAGCTCATCTTCGGCAAAATTACTTCATTATTTTCGGCAAAAATCCCTTCCAAATCCGGCGCTGTATTGGAAACCCTAAAATGTACCTACTTAAAGAAGCAGCCGGCAGCCAACAGGGCAGACATCAAAAAACAACAATTCATTATTCTTATTTTCTCAAATCAGACTTTTGAGAGTCAGCCGACTCTAGGGTCGATAGATAGAGTTTAGAGAGTTCGAAGATCCATGGAGAGATCATAACGCCATCCTTCCACCTCGGAGAACTCGGAGATTAAAGTTGAAGATCCAGGAGATTGAAGCTTCGCGGGAGTCGTCAGAATTAGGTTTTTCAGTTCTTATCTGTTCTTCCTCTGTATGATGATCTTCATTGTTGCCTTTGATTCTCTTGTTTCTGATATGAGTAACTGAACTTGTAGAGCTTAGATTAGATGAACCCTAAGTGACCCAGGGCTTTAAAGCGGTCACGGATCGGCGGTAATTAGATTCGAAGTTCAATCAGTTTCTCTTTGCATGTTTGATTCGTTCTTCATTGTTCATGTTTCTTGTCTGGATTGATCCCCTAGATTAGATTCTTGTTAAGCTAAGGATAGAAGCGAACGCTCGCCTTACTTTAGAACATCGAATTAAACAATTAACCTTATAATTGGAGTGTGCCTTTCGTAGGAACCGATTAGGGTTAATTCACTGCAAGAGTAACTCATTAATCACTAGTAATTACACCAATTAATTAAGTCGTTGCGAGAGGAGACCGTACCCGGGCGGCTAGTTAATCTTGATAGTTAGAACGGTAGAGCGAACGTTCGCCGGTCTTAAACCTAAGGGTAAGGAGTTATGGTGGTGTGTAGAAACCGATTGAATTAGAATTGAAAACCGCTGATCTTGTGATTTCCGTTGCTCTGGTGATCTAAGGGGAATTCGAAATCTAAGTTCGTCTATCTTCCCGTTAGTCAATCTTTTAATCTTTCTGTCTTTTGTTTTCCTTTGCTTAATAGATTAGAAGTCGTGGAACTCACACCACGCACAACGTGTTTTAACCTGAGTAATTTGCCAGCTTCTTCAAAGTAGTCGATTAGAAGAAACCTCAAGTTGAATACGATCTGCTATACGCTTTTTCTTAGAATTAGTAGTTTTTATTTGGCTGAACGTCCGAACAACGACCGGAGGTCTCACCAGGTAGCGTTATTTGAAACTCATATCAGTGGCGCCATTGGTGCTCCCGTGCGGCAGAAGCTGAATTTTGGCTCTTCTTTCATTGTTGAGGCCGAGGGCTTTAGAGGAGGTATTTGGCTCTTCTAGAACGATGCTGACACCAAGATCAGGATCCTTGCCTCATCCAAGCAATTTGTGCACACTGAAATTGAATGGTAGTCGTGTAAGTCGGTTTTGGCGACTTTCATTTATGCGTCCCCTTCCCGCCTTGGCTGGCGCATGCTTTGGGAGGACCTGCGCTAGCTGGCTAGCTTAGTGCAACAAGCCTGGTTTCTACTGGGGGATTTCAACGCCATGGAGGAGCTTCTTTCTATCAAGGTCAAGCAGCTGAGTTCCGAAGCTGCATCGGGGATTGTAACCTCATCAACACTGGTTTTGTGGGGCCCAAGTTCACCTGGTTCCGCCAGAATCTCAGAGAGCGCCTGGATCGTTGTCTGGGCAATGCCGAGTGGTTCACCCTTTTCCCGGATGCTGCCACTTACCACCTGGAGAGACTCAAGTCCGACCATCGACCAATTCTGGTTCGGACCACTAAGCCCCCAAGGTATGACCAGAACCCTCGCCCTTTTCGGTTTAATGCGGCCTGGTTAGGCCATGAAAATTTCCCTGACTTCCTTGATCATAGCTGGAGAAGAGGAAGGGATTTGTGTGTTTCCTTGCAGGCTTTCAAGGAGTAGTGCACGACGTGGAATAGGGAGGTTTTTGGGCACATCTTCAAACGCAAGAGATTCCTTGAAAACTGACTCTGCCAGTTGGAATTCAAGAATCAGACAAGTGGTTCTGAGAGATCTGTCAGGGAAGAGGAGATTGTCCGGTTGGAGCTTGAAAAAATGCTCTGGCAGGAGCACATGCTTTGGATTCAGAAATCCAGAATGCAGTGGAACCGAGATGGCGACCGAAACACCAAGTTCTTCCACCTTTCTACCATCCGGCGCAGGAAAGCCAACAGGATCATGTGCCTTAAGCTTGAGGACGGGTCCTGGTCTTTTGACATTGCGAAAATGATGGAGCTTGCAGTTTCCCATTTCCAGAACTTGTTTAAGGCCGGCACTACCAACCCTTTGGATCCCCTTGCAGCGACCTTCCCCTCCCCCCTCTCGGATTCTGAAGGACGCTCCCTTGGCCGCATCCCCACAGTCGAGGAGGTCTATAGCACGCTCAAAGCGATGGGAGGTCTTAAAGCTCTAGGGAAGGATGGTTTTCACCCTATTTTCTATCAGATATGTTGGGATATTGTTGGGAGGGATACTGCTGATTTTGTTTTACGTTGTTTCAGGACTCCGGAGCTTGTTGAGAAGGTGAACGAGACGATCATTGTTCTTATCCCGAAGACTCCAAGACCTGAGCTGATCTCTCATTTTCGGCCAATTAGTCTCTGCAACGTGACCTACAAGACAATTACCAAGTGCATTGTTGATCGCCTTAGACCGCTCATGAATAAGCTCATTGGCGCTAACCAGACCAGCTTTGTCCCAGGACGCCAGATCTTCGAGAACATCATTATCCTGCAGGAGGTCATTCACGCCATGCGTTCGCAAAAGGGAAAAGTTGCCTCTATGGTGATCAAACTCGACCTGGCTAAAGCTTATGACCGCCTTGAGTGGAGCTTTATCGAGGAGTCCCTCTACCTTGCCAACTTCCCCAGGAGCCTCATCTCGCTGGTCATTTCCTGCATCTCCACTGCCTCTACCCAAATCTCTTGGAATGGTAGCCTCACTCCTGATTTCAAGCTGGGTCGCGGATTACGTCAGGGATGTCCTCTTTCTCCTTTCCTCTTTACCTTATGCATTGAGAGGCTCAATATCATGATTAATAATGCGGTGTGTGCCAATGTGTGGAAGCCGATCCATCTTTCGAGGATGGGCCGGCCCTTTCGCATATCTTTTTTGCCGATGACCTGGTCCTATTTGGGGTGGCAGGTCAACGACAAAGTATAGCGATTAACCACCTTTTAAACTCTTTCTGTGCTGCGTCCGGCCAGGTGGTGAGCGCGAACAAGTCTCGTGTTTTTAATACGAGCACCGCCCTCCGCCACCGGTTATGTGATCTGTTGGGGTTCACTGATACCAATGATCTGGGGAGATACCTTGGAGTTCCTATCCTGCACGGAGGGTCTCTAAGGACACCTACGGCTACATCCTAGAGCGGATGAGAAGGAAACTTGATGGGTGGAAGTGTAATACGCTGTCCCTTGCGGGCCGAGTTACACTTGCACTCTCAGTTCTCAACTCCATCCCCTCTTATGCTATGCAGACGTCAGTCCTCCCTATGCCTGTCACCAACCGGATTGACGCCATTATCCGCAACTTTGTTTGGGGTGGCACACTTGATAGGTCTAAAGTCCACTTACTTACTTGGGATCGTATTTGCAGGCCTAAGGCTCAAGGTGGGTTGGGGCTCAAGAAGGCTAGGGAACTCAACCAAGCCTATCTCATGAAGCTGGGGTGGGAGATCCTTAACCAACCTAGCAAACTCTGGGTGCAGTTTGATGAGCAAATACCTGAAGGAAACCGGTGATGGGCCGCAACTGCGTAGGAAGGCCGGAGGCTCCTCGCTCTGGAGAGGAATCCGTGCCGTCTGGCACGAGTTGAGAGGCGCCTGCCAACAGAACGTTCGAAATGGGAAGGACACCCCCTTCTGGTCATCCCACTGGTTGGATTCTGATATTATCCTTGCTGACCATGCCATTGTTGACCTTTCAGGTGATGACCTTAAGATGACAGTTGTAGAGGCGAGGAGCGCGAACGGTAGCTGGAACTGGGAGCTCATGCGGCGTTCCCTTCCCCCCCCCCCTCCACATCATCGGCCTGGTCGCAGGCATGGAGCCGCCGGGCGACAACCTTGGCGACGATGGCATTATCTAGGGACCGGACCCTCAGGGGAAGTTCACTCTGAAGACAGCATACGAGGTTTTAGCCAGTACAGTTCACCACACTGAGCAGGACATTTGGATGATCGTCTGGCGTTGGGCGGGCCCGAGTCGAATCAGACATTGGCTGGTTGCCCATGACAGGATACTGACAAATGCAGAACGACATAGGCGGCACTTGGCGGTGGTTGATGATTGTCAGAGATGCAGGGGTTGCTCTGAGGACACGCTCCATGTTGTTCGGGATTGCCACATTGCAAGAGAGGTTTGGTCTTTCTTTATTCCACCCGAGCTCGCTTCACTTTTCTTCTCTGACAACCTGTAGACTTGGCTCCAAAAGGGCCTCATGCATAAGGATTTTGGGCTTACGTTTGGTATCGTCACTTGGATTCTTTGGAAGGTGCATAATGAGGCAATCTTTGAGAATAAACTTGCGACATGCGATCAGCTCCGCCTACGAGTCCTTCACTGGATCGCCGGGATTCGAGAGACAATGAGAGCGGACTCGCAGGTGATCTCAAAGGTGGCCCCACAAGCGCATTGACACTCACATCGGATGGATGGCAGGGCCGAGTGACTGTATTACGATTAATACAGATGGTTCTGTTATCCAACCTCATTCTCATGCGGCGGCTGGAGGCATCCTTCGTACCTGGCTGGGCCGGCCGGTGAGTACCTTTGCAGCCAACCTTGGTCTTTGTTCCATCATGAGAGTAGAGCTTCGGGCTGCTCAGTTCGGACTTATGATCGCTTGAGACTTGGGGTATAAGAAGGTTCATCTCCAGCTTGACTCCTTGGCAGCAGTTACAGCCATCCTAGGGAACCAGGAGGAGGACTCTAGACACGGCCGGACCCTCGAGGCCATCACCGAGCTCCGTAGTAGAAACTGGGATGTCACCATCTCCCACATTTATCGCGAAGGCAACAGAGTTGCTGATTTGCTTGCCCACCACGGGCATTCCCTCGATTTTGGTTTACACGTTAATTGTAACTATCCCCATGAGGTTGATAGAGCTATTTGGAGTGATCATGTAGGGATTTGTTTTCTCAGAACTATTCCGATGAATGAGTAAGGGTGCTTCACACCCATTTTTCTACCCAAAAAAAAATTATTAGATTAGATAACTAATATATTAATATTAAATCAATTACCAAATATGAATTTGGTTTAGTAGACCAATATGGATTTTGAATAGACCAAATATGAATTTGGTCACTGAAAAAAGACCCATAAATAAACCTAGAAAAAAAAATGGAGAATATTTAGGATAGGACAAGTGTTCCTTGCCAAGAAACATGTCATACGTTACATCATATTTATTATCTATTATTTTATTAATGAACTAAATTCATTTTATTATAATGATGAAAATTATGGGATTTAAGTAGGAGTACACGGGTAATCACTTTGTTGTTGTTGTAGTAGTAATAGTACTAGTGACTCTTCCTCCACCTACATCCATACCAAATAGTGCCCACTCCTCCTCATAAGTAAGAAGCATGATATCACTACGTTCCCACTCCCAAAATGGCGTCGACACTCTCTTTAAGTCACATTCCCCAGATGAGTCGTCAAGCGCCTTCCATGCCTCCTCTTCCGCCTCTGTTGTCTCACTCAGGTCGATAACTAACTTGTTATTTGACTGTTGCTGCTGTTGAGGTGGCGACACTACCATTGTGGAGGAAGAAGAAGAGGAAGAAGGAGAGGAGCAGCCGCGGGTGCGTGACTTGGCATGCATACGTGCCAGCCTAGCATCAGCAATGGCCTCTTCTCGTGTCATCGTCTTCCGTTTGCTACTCCCTTTGTAAACTGAGCTTACTTTAGCTCTCCTCATTCTCTTATGTATTTTTCTACAATAGATCAAGTCTACACTTGAAGGAATGATATAGGGAGCATATATATATAGAGAGAGTGTGAGATATGACTAGAAGAGTTATCTACTTGTGTTGTGTCTTTCTTCCGTATCCACTGCAGTAATTTTAATTATTAATTATTTCTTGTCTTTATCTTCCTTTTCCCCTCAATTTTTAGGTGGGAAGATGCACAAATAAATAATTATTAAATTGCTAGGGTTTCGTTTGTTAGTCCTTTTGTCTCCTGCTTCTTAATTATTATTATGATTTCAGTTCTTCTTTCATTTATACTAGCTCGCTCTCTGTCCGGCGTTTGGCCACGGCAATTACTAATATGAGGACTCCTCAAGTGTCCTTATATAAGGACACTAATATACTCACTTAATTTATATAATAGAGATCCAATCATTAATATGAAATGAGTATTAGGGTATTGGTACGACTTTTTTTAGTTCTCGTTTTAGTTCCACTTTAAATTAATTATCTCATTTCCCCCTTATGTCCATACCAAGTTCCCCGCAGTTAGATTAGGATCATCATCCAACGGCTGTAAATAGTGTCCTCATATAAGAACTCTTAAAGGGTCCTCACAATAGTAGATTGTAGCTTCTGTTGCGTTACACATTTGAATTTAGGGTCAATGTGACTTGATTTTTTTTTTTTTTTTGCTTTTCTACTTTTACTGATTAAATTTTCATCCATAGTAATATATTGGATAGTAAAAAAAAGTGTTATGATATTAGAATTATTACTCTACATTCTTCTTTTAGGTGAAGATTATATCGTTGTACCGACCGACTTTTTTATTTATATAAAATTACTCTGAAAACCCAGTTCTAAATGGCATGTAAAACATGATAAGTTGCTTAGTCATGAGTTGACTGATTGGGTTGGAAGTTATTTATGCCTTTCACTTGTTTTAGCTCCCAAATTTGTAATTTTCATCCTACACATATTGGCACCTTGAATTAAAACATAGGTTTTTTGTAAATATGTTTATAGGAATAGGACGATGAATAAAATTATAATAGTAAAATATTCTTTATAAAATTATAAATAATTTATAAATGATGAAAATAATTTTGCTGTGAATATTTACTTGCTGTAGATCACACCAACTTAATGTCCTAACTATATTTCACATATAACTATAGATACCTTATATAATTAATACATTTTTTGAAAAAAAGATCACAATATAATTTTTTCATAATAGTAGTATTTGTAGAGAAATATTGTGAATAGCCTAATACTTTTAATTATTTTCTCATTCATCATTTTCATAATTTTATAAGATGTTACATTCCATTTTCAGTAGCAAAAAAAAAGCTAGTGGTATATATTAAATTTATGGGAAAAGGGCTAAAATACTTCTAGAGTACTGATGGGCCCGGCCCACCAGCGCCCTAAGGGCCCAAAGGCGCGTCCACACGCAGCAGTCGACACTGATGGATTTAGACCTAGGCGACAGTCCAGGCGGGTCAAACAAGCAAGCTCAGGAAGTAGAAGGAGGCCCAAAGCGATGGCACAGCCCGGCGGCTCTTAGGGTTCCAAGACAAAGCGAACACGTGTCAACATCCTATGGAGTCTACGAACGAGTGGCCAGGATTCAACCTTGGCGACCAAGACAGGGGTACTATAAATACTCCTGGTACACCCCATAAGCCAGAGGACAACACTTTTACCCAGCGGACAAACGCTCCGCGGTACGTAACTCGCCTCCCTTCCCATTCCTTAACTGATCGCCTCACTCCCCCTTGAACTAACTACCCCCATTATCGCTTACGAGGTACAACTTCCCGGAGGACCAACAGGCTTGGGCTTCCACTATTGGGCCAGGCGACAAGGCTGGAACAATTGGCGCGCCAGATAGGGGAGCGATCAGGCGATTTCTCACACAAACCTAAGGCGAATGGCTTCTATAGCAGTTCCCGCTGGCTAATGAGAGGGTGAAAGAGGCGATGGAATAACACCTATCAAGCACATCAACCCAAACTCCCGAGCGAATCCAGATCTCACAAGAAACATGGAGCGCGAATTCGAGGACGACTCCGAGTCTCGAAGTACTATCCTTGCCGGCAATGCCTATGAACTACTGGAGCAGCGATTCCGGTCCCTCGAGCAATAGAACGCTGAGCTTACCCATATGCTGAAAGCGGTGATCACTCAGCAAGCTCACCCTCACGGGGCCAACACTCAGGTCAGGCCGTCGCCGCAGGACTCTCATATTGAGGTATTACAGCAATTCCTTCCGGCTACTCAAATCTCCCCCGCACAGTTGGCAGTACGCCAGCCTTTGTACAGGGCGATCTTGGCCGAGCCACTACCCAAGGGCCTAGTGCCACCTAACCTTGATAGGTACGTAGGAATGAGCGACCCGGATGAGCACCTGCAGGCCTTCCAGATCGCCATGCAAATGCAGCAGGCAGGCGACGCTGCATACTACAGAGCCTTCCCGGCGACACTTAGGGGACGAGCCAGGGAGTGGTACATGAATCTACCAGAAAGCATGATAACCTCGTGGGAAGGTTTCGCTAGGATCTTCTCGCAGAAGTATGAGTGCAAGAAAACAAGGACGATCCCGCTGCAAGCACTGGTGAGCTTAAGGCAAAAGCCGAACCAATCGCTGAAGGAGTTCTTCGATGAGTGGACCGGGGTCATCCAGTCCATCAGAAGGGTAGATCATGAGATCGCTGCGGCAAGTTTATTTCAGTCGACCCATAATGGCAGATTGCGAGAGTCGCTGCTACAGGTGGCTCCAAAATCGCTGTCGGACTTGGAAACCAGAGTACACAAAATTATTTTAATTGAGGAGCAGTTAGCGGAGCCTTTACAAGGAGCGGCGAAGAGGGAAGAAAATCCCGTTGCAGGGAACAAGTAGGCCAAATGGCAGCCCCCGAGAAACCGCCATACAGGAGAAGTCGCCCTGAAGAACAAAGAGGGTACCAAGAAGAAAGAGCGGATTACACGCCTCTCTTGGAGTCGCGAAGGAAGATCCTACTGTACATGCAGCATAAAGGGCATACCATAAACTGGCCAGGACCGATGTACACCCCTGCAGATCAGCAAAGTCGCCAGAAGTTCTGTGACTTCCACGATTCCCATGGGCATACCACGGAAGATTGCAGGGAACTGAAGAATGAAATTGAAGGATGGATAAGCGAAGGGCGACTAAGGGATTTTATCATGAATACCAAGCGAAAAAATAAATCGCAAGAGGAGAATCGCCGTGAGAAAGAAGAATCACAAGACAAGAAGGGTGATGTCTTCGCCCGACTAAAGGAGACACAGAGTGGTGAAGATAGCAAAAAGAAGCCCCATCCTGAGGTAAATCATGTCTATCAAACCATCTTTGGAGGGGAGAGCTGCCCAACAAAGAAAGTCAAGAAGGAAGAAACACAAGAAGTAATGATGATAGACCGAGTCAGTCGCCCTGTGTTGGGTTTCTCAGAAGAGGACATGGCTCGTGTAGGAGGTCCGAGCCTGGAGGCGATGGTAATTCAGGTGATAACGCACAACAGCCGAGTGGAGCGAGTAATGGTCAATGAGGGAAGCTCGGCAGATATCATTTACTAGGAGCTATGCAAAAAGATGAACCTGCCGACTAGCTTACTCAGACAGACAAAGACGACCATTTCAGGATTCTCGGGACACACTGTCCCTATCAAGGGAATCGCCACAATGAAGATAACTATCGGGGACGGAGACTTGCAGGTGACGCGATCCGTTGACTTCCACGTCATGGATTGTCAGTCCACGTACAACATGATCCTTGGGCGACCAGCGCTTGCCGCTTTCCAAGCAATCTCATCTCTGGTGCACCAAGTGTTAAAGTTTGCTGCTGAGGAAGGAATAGGGTTCACCTGGGGGCACCCAGACATCGCCAGAAGGTGCTACAGGGCGGCGACTAAAAGCACATGCCTCACCATAAGCTTGGAGTTGGAAAATGGTGGAGAAAGAATGGTACCAGCAGAATCAGACATCCCAGTACCGCTTTTCGAAGAAGATGAAAGCAAGACATTTCGGTATCGTCCTACCTAGGCGACAAGGAGAAACAAGAGTTGGTTAAGTTGCTTCAAGAGTTTTCACACCTATTCGCATGGTCGCCAAGCGACATGCCGGGAATCGCTCCAGACATCATCAAACACTCTCTAGCGATTGAGCCCGGAAGTCGTCCAGTCCAACAGAAAAGACGGAACATTTGTAGGGAAAGGCAGCAGGTTATGGCGATAGAGGTGGAAAAACTTTTGAAGGCAAGATTTATCAGGGAGGTACAGTACTCTGAGTGGTTGGCTAATGTTGTTCTTGTAAAGAAATCACTAGGTGCATGGCGAATGTGCATTGACTTCACTAGCCTGAATGATGCCTGTCCCAAGGACCCGTACCCCTTTCCCAATATAGAGCAGCTGGTGGATGCAACCGCGAACAATGAACTGTTATCCTTTTTGGATATGTTCTCAGGATACCATCAGATACCTTTGAATGAGCAGGACCAAGAGAAGACAGCTTTTATGACACCAACGGCGAACTACTGCTACCGGGTAAATCCGTTCGGACTCAATAACGCTGGTGCGACATACCAAAGAATGATCAATACGGTTTTCGCTAAGCAAATCGGCCGGAACTTGGAAGCATACGTGGATGACCTCTTAGTCAAAAGCAAGAAATCTGGCGATCATCTTGAAGACTTGCGAGAAACTTTCAACACACTGCAGGAGTACTCGCTCAGGTTAAACCCTTTGAAGTGTGTGTTCGGAGCAACATCAGGAAAGTTTCTTGGGTATCTTATAACCAGGCGAGGAATAGAGGCCAACCCCACGCAGATCGCAGTGATCACATCCATGGCACCTCCAAAGACCGTGAAAGAAGTGCAAGTTTTGTCTGGAAGATTAACGGCGATCAACCGGTTCATCCCCAGGATCGCCGATCGTTGCGCCCCGTTTTTTGCAAATTTAAAGAATGCATCGAAGTTTGCATGGAACGACAAATGTAACAAAGCTTTTGAAGAGCTGAAGCAATTTTTAATTACTCCTCATGTACTTGCATCTCCGAAGTTAAATGAAGCTCTATTTCTCTATATCGCAATCTCTCCAAAAGTTGTTAGCGCGGTCTTGGTTCGAAGAGAAGACAAAACTGAACATCCTATTTTTTACACGAGTAAGACTTTGGTTGATGCTGAAACAAGGTATCCGGCGATAGAAAAATGGCGTATGCTGTGGTTTACGTGGCTAGGAAGTTGCGACCATACTTTCAGGCGCATACAATTGATGACACTCGATTTGACGTGATTATAAGCCCCATTTAAGCAACATTTCGTGCCCCTTTGATGCCATTCTGATGAATATTTGGTGAAAATGTGTTTATTATGTAATTCTAGGCTCCTAGTGCATACATGTCCATTTATTGGCTATTTTTACACTTTTTGTGAGCTTTTATGTTGAGCCTCCAGGTTACCACATTATAGAGGACTCTCTCACGAGTCCAACTGTTCAAACGGGGACCAAATCGGAGTTCACACGGAGCGGGAATCATCGAAACAAGTTGGAGCTGGTTTTTAACTAACATTTTCGGCGAAAATGTCTTCCTATTTTCGGCGAAAATGTTAGTGAAAATCCGGACAGAAACCCTAATTTTCAGCCTTTTCCAACTTGTAAAGGGTTTATGGGGGTATAGATAGACTTTTTGAAGCCAGATTAGACACACACGAATTTTGGCTGATTAGCCACGACCTTAGGGTCGATAGATAGAGTTTAGAGAGTGCGAAGATCCGTGGAGAGATAGTGACGCCGTCCTTCCACCTCGGAGAGCTCAGAGCTGAGAGTTGAAGATCCAGGAGATTGAAGCTTCACAGATTCGTCAAATTAGGTTTTACAGTTCTTCTCTGTTCTTCCTACCTGAGATGTATTCTTTGATTGTTTTCGATTCTCTTGTATCTAATATGAGTAGCTAAACACGTAGAGCTTAGATTAGATGAACCCTAAGTGACCCAGGGCTTTAAAGCGATCACGGATTGGCGGTAATTAGATTCGAAGTTCAATCAGTTTGTCTTTGCATGGTTGTTTTGTTCTTCATTGTTTTTGTTTCTTCTCTGGTTGATCGCCTAGATTAAGTTTATGCAAGCTAGGGTTAGTCGCCAGACAGCTTCCCTGCTTTGGCGCATAAACTTGTCTTCCTTGATCACTTAGTTTAGATTCTTGTTAAAATGAGGATAGAAGCGAACGCTCGCCTCTCTTTAAAACATCAATTCAACCAGTTAACCTTATAATTGGAGTGTGCCTTTCGTAGGAACCAATTAGGGTTAATCCACTGCAAGAGTAACTCATAAATCGTTAGTAATTGCACCAGTTAATTAAGTCGTTGCGAGAGGCGACCGTACCCGGGTGGCTAGTTAACCTTGGTAGTTAGATCGGATAGAGCGAACGTTCGCCAGTCTTAAACCTAAGGGTAAGGAGTTATGGTGGTGTATAGAAACCGATTGAATTAGAATTGAAAACCGCTGATCTGTTGATTACCAATGCTTGGTGATCTAAGGGGGATTCGAAGTCTAAGCTCATCTATCGTCCTGTTAGTCAACCTTTTTACTTTTTCTGTCTTTTATTTTTCCTTTGTTTATTAGATTAGAAGTCGTGGAACTCACACCACGCACAACTTGTTTAAATCGAGTAATTTGCCAACATATTTGAGTAGACAAGAAGAAGAGACCTCGAGTAGAATACGATCTAGTCTACCTTGGTAGATTAGTTATTTGATACCGCTAAAACTGCAGCATCAAATTGGCGCCGTTGCCGGGGAACTCTTCTAATTGTTTGAAAGGAGAGTTGGCAAATTATTCTTCTACCTTTCCGCCTTACCATTTAATTTTCCTCCATATTTTCATGGTTTACCTGGGTAGTGCTTCTTAGTTTTGATTATGCAGGGTAACAGGTGGGATGACCGGTACCGAGAGCGGTACACAAATGAAGCACCATATCCCGATGATTATCGAGAAATGCTACATCAACAACAACAACTGACGGCGAGATTTGACTCCCTCTTTGATAAGATCTCTTCAATGCTTCAAGGTTACCAAGAGATACACCAACAAGAGCATCAAAGTGGCGCTAGAGATAACCAAGAGATCCTTCTACAAGCTCATGAACATCAACAATGCTCGTCGAGAACCCAATCTGCCTTGGATAATATCTCTTCAATGCTACAAGCTCATCTCGCGACGGACATTGCGCTCGAGCAACCAAAGCAGTTAATGACAGAAGACGCTCAGGAGATGTTCGAAGAAGAAGATGATGATCCTATCCATGACTATTATGGGCTTGAAGAATCCTTGGCGGTGGTGGTTGATGAAGACATAGAGCCAATCCATCCTGAAGTTGAAGCCGAAGAGGAGCACATAGAGATTGAGGAGATACCCTCACTTACACTTCCGCCGAGTCAACCTGTGGAGAAGATGGAGCTCATTGATCATGCCACGCCGTACTACCTCTTTCCTCCTCCAGAAGGAGAATTCAAGAAGAACTGGTCATCCAACCAGAACCACGATCTACTGGAACACTACCGGTTACATCACCCTGCTGGAGTGCTACATGGCACTCAACCGCACACCTTGAAGAAGACGATTGACTTCAAGGAACTCCTAAGTTGGGGTCCCTAACAGGTACCGTCCGGCTCAAGGACGTTAAAAGAGAGCGCTTCGTGGGAGGCAACCCACGGCTGGAGTCTATTTTTAATTTTTTGTCGAACTTAGTATTTTAGAGTCGGTTCGGGGAGCCAAAAGTGTCAGTTTGTTTGTTTTCTTATTTTTCGTGTGTAGACTGCGTGTCGTAGTGTCAGTCGCACGTTGATTGAGGTCGTTCCGATTTTTGTGGATTTAACTGTGATTTTCTGAAGTTTGCCGGATTTGCAAAAATATTTTTACCCGAGTAGTTCAAAATTTTCGACGAATATTCAACCCCATTTTCGGCGAAATCGCCTTTTGGTTTTCACTGAACCTCCTTGTTTCATATTTTTGGTCCAAAATTTATAATGTTTTCGGCGAAATTGAACTTGAAAACCAGGCAGTGATTTTAACGCTTATTTTCGGCGAAAACATATGGTTACTTTCGGCGAAAACACACTTGAAAAACCGGCAGTGCATTTGAACTAAAATTTTCGGCGAAAACACCCTGTTATTTTCGCCGAAAACTATTTTGAAAACCACCCAATCCTCCACTTAAAGAGAGTCAAAATATTTTCAAAATTTCCCTAACCGTCTTTGTTTGACTGTGTGGATCCGGGACACTTGTCCCGGTATCCTTTTGATCTTTTTGTTGTTTTTGTTTTTGTAGGAACTTGAGTAGCTACTCCGCTCCACTCCGGACTCTCCATGCTCATCCGCTACACCGACCATCACCTTCCAGGTTCTTCGTATCTCTCTACTCTAGATTAGTTCTGTGAGGACACAAAACCGTTTAAGTGTGGGGTAGGAGTCTAGGATTATGCATGATCTTGCTTGCTATCTATGATTCTGTGGTTCAAATTTGAAAATTCTCTAGCATAGAATTGCTTAATTCTTGACTTTTGATGTTAAATTGACTTCAAGTTTGAACAATGACGTCTAGACTGTTCCACTTAGAACTTGTAACCAACGTGTCGGCACTGATATTAAATGAGTCTAGGTCAGAACAGATCATAAATCACTCTTGTAGTTGAACTTGAATTAATTGAATTAATTGGTTTCTTAATAACAAAGCTCAATAACACCGTTCTAAGATGATAAATGCTAGCTTCTCCCATGTTTTTCACTCCATATTTGTTCACCTGTGATTGTGGCTTGAGATTAGACGGTTATCCAATTCAAAATCTTGTGCAAAAAGTTATAACTAGCTAGGATTAAGTGACTAAATGGTTAAATCAAGTAATTAAGTTGGGCAAATCAATGCTAAGTTCTTAAAGTGCTGAAAATAAAGCTAGGCAAGCCCGACACCTAAGTGAAATGTTCGGGTTGAGCACTAGCATAGGCACAAATACTGTGAGCTAGGCAGGTCCAACACCTAAGTGAAGTGTTTGGTATCGAGCACTAGTATGCAGTAAATCAATGGAAGAAGTTGAAACTTGAAATAAATTGTTGTTTAAATCGGTCCTAGCTAGAACATGTAACGTACAGATCTAGAAACGGATGAAGTCAAGTCGATAGCCACGTCACTTTTCCTACCTCCGCGTCCACATCATGGCTAGAGCTTAAAGTCTTTTCTCATTAGAACTGGTGTTATCGTAGTCGGTTAATTATGATTAATTGTTTTGCCAAGAAACGAGCTTTGTTAAAACTACTACTTGAAGTGTGCAGAAATTAGTGAGATCGAAAACTTGTTTGGTTGATGTTCTTGCATGTGTAGGTCACTTTTTCTACGTGGAACAGTCTAAACCAAATTGTTAGAATTGAATCTCAGTTTAATCTCGTGTTATTTGTGAATTTGAGTGTGTTCTAGTTCAGTTTGCTTGAGGACAAGCAAAAGCTTAAGTGTGGGGTATTTTGATGACACTCGATTTGACATGATTATAAGCCCCATTTAAACAACATTTCATGCCCCTTTGATGCCATTCTGATGAATATTTGGTGAAAATGTGTTTATTATGTAATTCTAGGCTCCTAGTGCATGCATGTCCATTTATTGGCTATTTTTACCCTTTTTGTGAGCTTTTATGTTGAGCCTCCAGGTTACCACATTATAGAGACTCTCTCACGAGTCCAACGCTTCAAACGGGGACCAAATCGAAGTTCAAACGGAGCAGGAATCATCGAAACAAGTTGGAGCTGGTTTTTAACTAACATTTTCGGCGAAAATGTCTTCCTATTTTCGGCGAAAATGTAAGTGAAAATCCGGACAGAAACCCTAATTTTCAGCCTTTTCCAACTTGTAAAGGGTTTCTGGGGGTATATATAGACTTTTTGAAGCCAGATTAGACACACACGAATTTTGGCTGATTAGCCACGACCTTAGGGTCGATAGATAGAGTTTAGAGAGTGCGAAGATCCGTGGAGAGATCGTGACGCCATCCTTCCACCTCGGAGAGCTCGGAGCTGAGAGTTGAAGATCCAGGAGATTGAAGCTTCACAGATTCGTCAAATTAGGTTTTACAGTTCTTCTCTGTTCTTCCTACCTGAGATGTATTCTTTGATTGTTTTCGATTCTCTTGTATCTAACATGAGTAGCTAAACTCGTAGAGCTTAGATTAGATGAACCCTAAGTGACCCGGGGCTTTAAAGCGGTCACGGATTGGCGGTAATTAGATTCAAAGTTCAATCAGTTTCTCTTTGCATGGTTGTTTTGTTCTTCATTGTTTTTGTTTCTTCTCTGGTTGATCGCCTAGATTAAGTTTATGCAAGCTAGGGTTAGTCGCCAGACAGCTTCCCTGCTTTGGCGCATAAACTTGTCTTCCTTGATCACATAGTTTAGATTCTTGTTAAACTGAGGATAAAAGCGAACGCTGGCCTCTCTTTAAAACATCAATTCAACCAGTTAACCTTATAATTGGAGTGTGCCTTTCGTAGGAACTGATTAGGGTTAATCCACTGCAAGAGTAACTCATAAATCGTTAGTAATTGCACCAGTTAATTAAGTTGTTGCGAGAGGCGACCGTACCCGGGCGGCTAGTTAACCTTGGTAGTTAGATCGGATAGAGCGAACGTTCGCCAGTCTTAAACCTAAGGGTAAGGAGTTATGGTGGTGTATAGAAACCGATTGAATTAGAATTGAAAACCGCTGATCTGTTGATTGCCAATGCTTGGTGATCTAAGGGGGATTCGAAGTCTAAGCTCATCTATCGTCCTGTTAGTCAACCTTTTTACTTTTTCTGTCTTTTATTTTTCCTTTGTTTATTAGATTAGAAGTCGTGGAACTCACGCCACGCACAACTTGTTTAAATCGAGTAATTTGCCAACATATTTGAGTAGACAAGAAGAAGAGACCTCGAGTAGAATATGATCTAGTCTACCTTGGTAGATTAGTTATTTGATACCGCTAAAACTGCAGCATCAACAATACATGTGCTCACCAACCTTCCGATAAAAACGCATTGAGATCTATGAGCGTAGCGGGGCGATTAGCTAAATGGGCGATCAAGTTAAGCGAATACGACATACGATACCAGCCAAGAACATTGATCTGGCGCATTTTGTGGTGGAAGGAGCGGTGTAAGAGATTGTTGAGGAAGGCGATGAGTGGATATTGTTTACGGATGGCACCTCGAGTAAGGGAGGATCTGGCGCAGGAACAGTTCTAAAGTCGCCAGGGGGTGTCGTCCATGAGGTAGCACTGCGATTTGCAACTAATCGGACCAATAACGTAGCAGAATATGGAGCATTGGAAGCTGGTTTATGAATCGCTAAGAGTATGGGAGTTACCAACATCAAAGTTTTCTCAAATTCGGCAATAGTAGTCAACCAAGTTAATGGAAGTTTTGAGGTAAAAGAAGAGTCGCTCCTCCCTTATTTCGATGAGGTGAAGCTTCTTATGTCGGAGTTTAGGAAGGTGGCCATATCACAAATCACTAGAGAGGAGAACTCCCATGCAGATGCGCTATCAGAGCTAGCAACAGCGACAGATTTTGAAGAGGGACGAATGGTCACAGTGGAGAAGGAAACAAAGATGAAGCAAAGCTTCCATATGGTCAACGGAGTGGGAAAAAGCGACTGGGCGAACACCTATCATCCAGTATTTGGATAATGACACAGTACCAAGCGACCCGTTAGAAGCAACCAAACTCCGCAGAAAAGCTGGAAGATGCACCATAATAGGGGGCGAGTTGTACCGAAAATCAGCTATGGGCCCATACCTACGATGCTTGGGAGAAGATGATGCGGCTTGGGCTCTAGATGAAGTACATTCAGGGGTGTGTGGCACTCACTTAGGAGCGAGAAGCCTAGAAAGGAACTTAATATACCAAGGCTTCTACTGGCCAACGATGAGAAAGGAGGCAGGCGACTTGGTGAAAAAGTGCCACAAGTGCCAGGAGTTTGCAAACTACCACAAGTTGCCAGCAACGGCGCTCCAGGCAAACGTCAGCCCTTGGCCTTTCGCAAGGTGGGGAATGGACATCCTAGGCCCGTTTCCAGAAGCCTCGGGAAAAGGAAGTTACTCATCGTGGCAGTGGATTACTTCACCAAGTGGGTTGAGGCCGAGGCGGTGGCGAGTATCACTGCTAAACAGATACAAAAATTCACGTTCAAAAGTTTCGTCACCAGATTCGGAATACCAGAAAGTATCATCTGCGATCATGGTACTCAGTTTGACTCACAGGTCTTTAAGGAATTATGTGACGACCTAAAAATCAATTTAAGATTCGCCTCGGTCGCTTACCCACAAGCCAATGGACAGGCAGAAGCGGCCGACAAACTTATCTTACAAGGGTTAAAGAGAAGAGTGGATGGATGTAAAGGGGTATGGGTCGAAGAGCTTGACCACGTGCTATGGGCTCACCGAACGGCTTACAAAACGGCGACAGGTGAGACTCCCTGTACATTGACATACGGGACCGAGGCGGTCCTCCCGGTGGAAATTTTGATCCCATCTATACAAATCCAGGAATACAGGGATGAAGTAAATGAACGAGAGTTATTGCTCAATGTGGACATGATCGAGGAAAGAAGAGAAAAGGCGCAAATGCGACTAATCGCGGAGAAAGAACAGCTGGCTAGGCGGTACAATCTGAAGCTCCGGCCGCACCACATCACGCTCAATGATTTAGTGCTGCGAAAAATCTTCAGGCCAGCGATTGGGGCAGCCAAGCTCAATCCCGGTTGGGCAGGCCCATACAGAGTACGACGAGTGGTGGGGGCTAATACCTTCAAACTGGCAGAGTTAGACGGTACAAAGATCCCCAAAACATGGAACTCTATGCATCTTAGGCGGTATTATGATTAAAAAGGCCCTGTAAGCAATGCTAGCTTCAATGAAATGACCAGGTGTCTAAATATTTAAATCTTGAGGTTATGTTGCATAATTCGAAGCCATCAATGTAAGACCTACGGGCATTAAAAAGTCACCGAGTAAGACCTACGGGCATCGAAGCCATCAATGTAAGACCTACGGGCATTAAAAAGTCATCGAGTAAGACCTACGGGCATTGAAGCCATCAATGTAAGACCTACGGGCATCGAAGCCATCAATGTAAGACCTACGGGCATTATAAAGTCGCCGTGTAAGACCTACGAGCATCGAAGCCATCAATGTAAGACCTACGGGCATTAAAAAGTCATTGTGTAAGACCTACGGGCATCGAAGCCATCAATGTAAGACCTACGGGCATTAGAAGTCGCCGTGTAAGACCTACGGGCATCGAAGCGATCATATAAGACCCAAGGGCATTGAAATCGCTAGGATGGACCCAGGGGCGTTAGGATCACCAAAGAAAGAAGTATTAACCGCTGGAAATAAACTATCCGAGAAGGTTAAAAGAGTAGCACGCAAGGAAACAATCACCACAAACTGCAAGAAGTAGGGAGGGAAACAATCATTCGTAAGGCCCGACAAAGACATAACGTTCAAAAAAAACGACAGAGGATAACAACAGTAAACTAGCATTTTCAAGGGGCATCCCCTTTTCCCTTGTCCGTAGGCTTGGCGAGCTGAGAACTAGAGCCTGGTTCGCTGGAGGATGGCACCGCCTTAGAAGATTGGGGCTGAACTTCTGAACCATCAGGGTTCAAGGCAGGAAGGCCGCGCTTTCAGTGTTCAGTCGCTATATACTCCGCATCCTCAGTAGACACCTCCCGCTCCAGGCGACCGACATCCCGAAAAGCGATCTCCTCGTCATTATCGACAGGATCAGGCACTCCAGCGTTGTAGCGATTAAGACCCTTCAAAATGGCGCGAACCATCTTACGGCCAGGCCAGCCCTTAGATGGGAAAACTCTGAAAAATTCATTCTGGCAGCTGCGCATAACCACGCGAATACTCTCACCAAGGGTTTGGGTGAAGTACTCAACGGATTCAGCGTACTGAGCCTTCTGGGCAGCCAGCTCGGAATTAGTCGCTGCCTGTGCCGCCAAGGAGTCATGTAACAGCTCATTCCCGTTATCGCGCTCCTCGGTATCGCATCCACGCTGGCGGCCTTCTCTTGTGCCTCTTTTAGCTCGGTTTCAAGATGAGAGAGTTGTTCGCGGGAGGCTTCCAGGCTCTCTTTCAGGCGATCAGACTCCTCCTGCAGAGTTTGTTGCTGAGCTTCAAGACGGGCAATCTGGGCGGTTCGGTCATCTAGACTCCCCTTCAGGTTGCAGAGAGCAATACTCGCCATGTTGGCACGGCGTGTAAAAAAAAACAAACAAACAAACACACAACAAATGTTAATAAGCGATATACCGCTATGATAAGCACAACAGTAAGGCAGAGACCCATACCGTCTCCTCATTATGAAGATGGGTAAGGCTCATACAAAGCGAACGAAGATTTTCAACGTCTTCCTTCAGCTTCGAATTCCCCTCTTGGAGACTCTTGCAGGCGAATGACAAATCGCCGAGCTCAGCAATCGCCTAGTTATATGATTTACACATTCCCCAGTCAGACAACGCTGCGGTGTTAGGAGTAGTTATGGGTTTGCTCACCTGCAGCATTTGGATCGATGCTGCCCCGTGGAGATCTGTCATCTCCAGGATCGGTCACACCCTGATAGACTCCGCGGGAAAACTCCCCCGCGATATCACTCGCCTCCTGGGTGATATGTGGGAAGTCATTGGGTGGACGATGGCGAAGTAAGGCAAGCGGAAGAGTCCCTCCTCCTCCCGTCGCCCTGGGGGTGGGTTGGTCAAAAACAGTGTTCGCTCGCTCAGACCACGAAGCGCGGCGGGGACGATCAGTAGCAATGGAGGGCGGCCGAGATTGATCCAAAGGCTCTTCCCTGGGACGAGGGTCGTAGACGGGCGACGACTCCGACTCTTCAGCAGCAAGGTCGGAGGCGTGTGGAAAAGAGTTTGGCACAGCACCAAGGCTATCGACGGCGACGGCGGAAGGAACTGAGTCGCCCTCGGCCCCTTGTTGTATGACCTCTTGGGCAAATGGCTGGTTCTCGTGCTGAAGGGAAGCACGGCGGGAGCGGCGAATCAGAGGCTCACCCTCTTCTTCGTCTAGGTCAACGGGGGATTGCCAGGCCAGGGGTTGTTGACATAACAACTCGACCGAGGCTGGCTGGGCCTGGGGCTGATGGCCCGACGACTCTCCCACCTTTTTCTTGGGTTTAGAAGCCCCAACCTTATTTTTCTTGGCAGGGGCAAGGTCCTCGTTGCCTTCAGTCGCCTTCCTTTTCCCTTCGCCCTTCCCAGCTGAGCGAGAGGGCGCGGAATGCGAGGCAGCAGGAGGAGGAGGAACATGAGGGTTAACGCGGGAAATCTCTGGGCGAGTCTCACCGACAGGGCCGCGAGCGGTAGTGCTAATGAGGCACCCAGCAAGGTTGGTAAAGCCTGCAAAAGAAAAGAGTGAGACACCGACAGTCATTGAACAACGGCGACATAAACCCTAGGAGTGGAGCGGTTTTTCATTTTCAAAAAGAAAAAAAGGAAGAAGAAGAATAGAAAACAGTTTCTCCTTAAAAGCCTGGAGTAGGAGAGTGACAATCCTTGAGCGTATGATAGTTATACCTCCGTGAATCCCTCCCTGAGAAGCCTGTAGCCCCGCTTGAGTCGACAAATGGTGACAATCACGAAGAACTTGACTCCGAGCAAGGACCTCGGGGGAGTAGGATCAAGATCGTCATTGAAGCGACTTAGGTCGCCAGTGGACCATGAGGAGGGAAGGAGGTTGGTCCAAGGGCGATCTGAGTCACTGGTTTGGAAGTAAAAGAAGGAGTGGTACCAGGTGGGGCGTGGTTTAGGGGAAGAGTAGGTTCATTTCTCAGTGAACTCAGGGCGGCGACAAAAGCTTATACCATTCATAGTCATCTTGGCGTAATGGATAAGCTGGAAGAGGCGAAGGGTCGGGGCGATAGCTTTCGCCTCACAAGAACACTCAAAGGCTGACGCGGTCGCCCAACATCCCACATTGAAAGCTCCAAGGGACGCGCCGAAACACTCGAGAAGCGACGCTACAAACAGAGATGGTGGAAGACGAAGGCCGTTGGTGAACGCCTCGGTCCATATGCCATGCCATCCAGGAGGACAGTTGCCAATGGTGGAGAGCCGAGAGGCCACAGCGAATTTCCAAGACGGAGGAAGCATAGACAAGGGCAGAACTTGGGCGATTCTCTGAGCGGTGCCCGAGGGAAAGTACCCAGGACCAATAACCCTTCGCTCGTCACAGGGCGATCCTTGCCACATGGATCGCCAGTTACCTATAATGTAAGGACCCTCATCAACGGTCTCCTCGGGGTCAATCTCGAAGTGGTTGAGGAGCATTTGGAAGCCGACTGGGTGAGTGCTCCAGAAAGGAAGAGCGGGAGAGTCGTCAGTATAGTCTTCCATGTCAGCTAAGGAAGGAAAGTAAGAGTTCTCAGTAGAAGATTGAGGGCTGAAATGAGCGGGCCAAGGAGATGAACTACTGGTAGGGGAAGAAGAATCGGAATCCAGAGGGTAAGAGTAACTCTGATTCTGTCTATCGTTTGAAGAACTCATATTGACGAAGGAAAGAAAAGGAAGAGGTCACGACAAGAAGGAAAAGCACTTGTAGAAGCAGAGAATGGGGAAGGAGGTCATGTACCGGGAGGTCGACGGGGAGCTCCGGACATCCTGAAAATGGGAAGTGGACGATGAAGGCAGTTCTTCGTTCAAAGGAACAACTAACAGAGAGTAGAGCGCGCTGGCTGAACAGAGGAAGCAGAAAGCAAAAGGGGGCGCGGAAATAGGAAGAAGGTGGAGAAGTGGGGGTTTATAAAGGCTTGGGTTTAAGAGAAGAACAGCAACCGTCGCGATTGGCGGAGCGCGTAGTTGAGACGACGCATCGGCAGGCATGGGGGAATGAACCGTCGCAATAGCTGATTGGAGGCACGCGCGGCTGAAGAGACATTTGGAAGACTAGGATAATGATGACTCATAGGCAATTACCAAAATACCCCGATTTCCCCAGCTTCTCCCGCAAGCTAGAGAGTAAAAGACCGTGATACCCCGGGAGATAGAGGGACGCACGAGCAATGAAAAGTAGGCACGGGCGGCAGCGGCGATAAAGGTTCAAGGCGACGCAGAATGCGAAAAAAAAGGTGACTTAATAGGAAAAAGCATAGAGGGTCAGAAGACGGACTAAGAGGCCGAGGCGATGAAGAAGAGTCCGAGGCGATGAAGAAGAGCAGAGGCGACAAAGCGGCAAGACACAGGTGACCAGAAGTCCTCACCCAAGCAAAGCTCGGCTAAAGGCTTGGGGGCAACTAATGGACCTTCCTGCGGCGATCACAGGACAAGCGATCCGAACTATGAGTAAGCCCTCACCCAAGCAAAGCTCGGCTAAGGGCTTGGGGCAGTTGATGGGCCCGGCCCACCAGCGCCCTAAGGGCCCAGGCGGCGGCCCACATGCAGCAGTCGACACTGATGGATTTAGACCTAGGCGACAGTCCAGGCGGGTCAAACAAGCAAGCCCAGGAAGTAGAAGGAGGCCCAAAGCGATGGCACAGCTCGACGGCTCTTAGGGTTCCCAGACAAAGCGAACACGTGTCAACATCCTATGGAGTCTACGAACGAGTGGTCATGATTCAACCTTGGCAACCAAGATATGGGGTACTATAAATACTCCTGGTACACCCCATAAACCAGAGGACAACACTTTTACCCAGCGGACAAACGCTCCGCGGTACGTAACTCGCCTCCCTTCCCATTCCTTAATTGATCGGCTCACTCCCCCTTGAACTAACTACCCCATTATCGCTTATGAGGTACAACTTCCCGGAGGACCAACAGGCTTGGGCTTCCACTATTGGGCCAGGCGACAAGGCTGGAACAAGTACCATATACTCTCATGTGTATTTTATGATTTAGGTAAGAATTTTAGGATTTCAAAGCTAAAGTTTTTATTGTTTAAGGTTTAGGGGCATGTTGTAAGGTTTGGGGTTTAGAATTTAGGGTTCAAGGTTTTTGTGTTCACTATCCTTGTTTGGCACCTAATATATGATTTGTATTTATGAGGGGGGGGGGGGGGGGCTGTTGTGGAACATACGAGAACATTGTGTAAGTCTTATGTGCTTATTTAGTGTTATATAATTGGTTGTGAAGTCACTCATGAGTTATCACTTTCTTCGGGTCGTTTGGATAGGTGATTTGGGAGGAAGGGATTTCAAATGTCTAGAGACTTAAAATAGCATGAGATTTGATGTCCCCTTGCTATTTGAAAAATAGAAGGTTTGGATGGGTGATTTGGAGAGATTGTTTGATACGGAATTCATAAAATAAAAAATTGAAAATTAAATTCATGTTTCAAATGACCAAAATGCCCTTCATTAATCATCTACCAAAATTTGATGGCTCATATATGTGGGTTAATTGTAAATAGCTGAATTAGTTGAGGGAAAACTAGTAAAAGTGTATCAAATCTCTCTTAAACTCCCCAAAATCCCTGCTTTATTGTGGTGATTTTAAAATCTCTCCCAAATCACTTTGGGCTTACCTAAGAGATTTGAAATCTCTCTCAATCTTCACATATATTTGCAGCCAAACAAGAGATTTTAATGAAATCTCTAGGGTAGGGATTTGGGTCCCAAATCACCCAAAATCCCTCCCTCAAATCACCTATCCAAACGACCCGATAATGTAAAAAATGATATACTGATAAGATATAAAATGGGCTTTTTGTTGATATCATCTAATGAGTACAAGAGTTGACACTTGCTAGAGAGATGTTTTCCCATCTACCGCAAATGTTTTCTATGTTGTGTTTGTGTCATGTTCTGCGTTATGAACCCTAGCAAAACCATTTAGCTTAGTTAGGAATTGGCCTCCTTTTGTTCCTCTTTTCTATAAGGGTGATAGTATTAATTGTTACGATTACACATCTGAATTTAAAGTGATCAAAACACTTCAGTTAACTAGGTATTTTACAGTATTTGTAAACCTGGAAATTTTTATATATTATTAGGTGGGGAATTGGAATTTTCTAGCACATTTTAAAAAAATATGTACCGTCAGTAGCCAAATGCATAAGTATGTCCATATCTAGCACAATCTGACTGGCAGCCAGCTAACCGCCAGACAGACAGCGATGCGCCCTTCCCGCATAGAGAGCAGCCCTTCCCGCGACCACATAGGTGACATTGGAGGTTGGATGGCACTGGTTCAGGCGTGGGCCCTTGAGAGATTTACGTCCATTGCGCCTCGAGTCAACAAGAGTCGACAGATTGCACCGACGCACTCCCCTGTTCCACGGATGCCTAGGTTTGGGCTACGATTTATTATTTCATGTTTAGATTACATTCCACCTTATCAAGTGTTGTGAATGACGTAGTTCATTTTGACTGGTATCACGCGAAGACCAGATACATCCTTATAGGGGGGTACCGCCAGCTATTTGATGATGGGACTCCATTTGTGGTATTGTGTTGGTACCGAGTGGATCTCATTTTGTCTTATAGTGTATGGTTCGTAGTCGTCTAATTTATAAATTTGTTTTATGTAGTGGTGTCCATTGTAGTCAAAATCCCGATTTTAATCTTAAAATCTTATGGTTTTACGATTTCACTGGTCTCTAGCGATCTTGATTCCACGCAAAATCTATGGGTCGTAAAATCTAGTAAAATCTCAATCAAAATCTTAAAATCTTATAAAATCAACGATTTTTCTTGTATTTTACGATTTCACTTTCTATGAGAAATTACTAGTTTGTACAACTACATATAAGTCAGAATAAAGATAATTAAATTAAATTTATTTTTTTAAGATTTTGATTAATTAAGTTAGAAGTTATTACTAAAAAGTGTCTAAAATCTAATTATTACTTCCTCAAATGACCGCTTAAGAGGCGACATTCTCTCTTTTTTCTTATGTAGACTTTTCAAAGTTGGGTAATGGTTTTCTTATTCTTAATATGTTGTTGACTTAAATATTTCGATAGTAGTTCATAAAATCTTACGATTTTATGATTAAAAACTACGATTCCGATTTCACTCATGTTTTCGATTTCACGTGGAATCACGATTTTGACTACATTGGTGGTGTCCATACTCGGCGGACCGTGAGCATTACAGTCCAGGGACATTCCCCATTTATCGCGTCGTCGCCCACTCATCTGCTTCTTTAGTTGCATGTGGCATAGACTTGATAGACTTGATAGACTTGATAGAATGCCCACTCATCACCAGACGTACAGTTTCTCGACGAGGAGCCGTGGAGCAGTCTTTGGTACGTATTACGTGTTAAGCATTTTGTCATAATTGAGGGAGTCCTTTCACAATTATTACAACTACTTGAACTTATAGGTTTAAGCTTTCTTATTATGTGTTGTAGGTTGATGGGATCGAGCGGCTATATGTGACGGCCGGCCAGTCACATATCATGCCTCAGGAGTAGCAGGAGATGCATTCTACATTGCGGTCCATGATGCATGCTTCCGGCAGGATCTAGAGGACGAATGAGGCCAAACATCATCCTAGGGCACCGCGATAGGCAACACACTGACGACATCTAGAGTACCCAGTACCTGATCCTCCAGCTGCCAGAATTCCTACGGTGCATAGGGTGCGCCAGCATGTTGATGTCCCCCCCCCCGTCCCTCGTTTGTGGGAGCCGACATTGCCGCAGTGGGATCCACAGTAGCAACATACCCTATACTCCAAGCACTATCCTTTCGACACTGTTGGAGACGCGGATTTCGATTACATGGGGAGTCAGGACTACACCCAGTCGCAGGACACGGCGGGGCACGATGGAACCACTTGACATCAAACATGGCGGAGAGCGTGAATGGGGCATTCAAGTCAATCCGGGCTCTCCCAGTTGCAGCTTTGGTGGAATCCACTTTCTACAAGCTGCAAACTTATTTCGAAGATCGATGGAAGAGGGTTCGAGAAGAACAGGCGATCGGTGCAATCTAGACGAAGAAGTGTCTTTCCCGCCTGTAGAAAAGAGTGAATAAGGCCACTTCCCACAAAGTGAGGCAATTCGATTATGATGCTGGCATATTCGAAATACAGACGGTGATAAATCGCAGCAACGGGAAGGGAAACAATAGGCAAGAAGTTCGCTTGGACTACGAGGAGGGGGACGGTCATTGCTCGTGCGGCAAGTTCTAACAGCTAAAGATGTCGTGTTCACATGTCGTGGCCGCATGTAACGTCGCGAATCAAGATCCCTTATACTACGCCAACGCCCAACACAGGTTGGAAACAGTAAGACAGATATACGGAAGGAGTTTCCTCCCTATCGGCTTGAAAGAGGACTGAGAGCCACATGGTGGACCGAAGGTGGTGCATGACCTAGGAAGGGTGAGGGCGATGGGGCGATCACGCCATTCTCGCATACACAACGAGATGGACTGGGTTGAAACTATTGAGCCTCACTGCAGTTACTGCCAGCAAGAAGGGCACAATAAGAGGACGTGCCCACGTGCGAGGCGAAGCAGCAGAAATCAAAACCCTACAAGGAACGGTTAATTGCACAATTAATTTATGGGTCTTTGCATTGTTATCATGTACTAGTTTTCCCAATGTTTGTTTAACCTTTAGCAATGTAGTCTTTGTTAACGTCGTAACAGTTTTATTCAGTAGTCTTTGTTTGAAATGTTTCATTTTCATTTTCAATTTCATGTTTCATTTTCAATGTAATGTTTGGTTTCTTGTTGTACTATGAAGTTACTTTCATTATTCCATACTTCATAATTGACCACACACTTCAGAAAGGTTGTACATTTATTGACCACACAATGAAGAAAGACTGCAATTTTGTCATAAAGACAACTCAGATTTGACAACACAATGAAGAAAGGCTGCAACTACAGACCAGTCATTTTATTAACTTCAAAGATGACAACAAAAACAACAACAACAACAACAACAACAACAGCCACAACCACAACAAAAACAACAACAGCCACAACCACAACAAAAACAACAACAGCCACAACCACAACAAAAACAACAACAGCCACAACCACAACAAAAACAACAACAAATACAACAACACTAGGCCTAAGATGGCTGTCACCTAAAACGACGAGGTGCGGGTGGTTAAGAGGGAGGCGTCCTCATCACACTATTGATAACTCCATGCAAACCTAAAATCTCTTGCCTCAGGTCTCGAATGATTTTGTCCTTCTCCCGGACAATGTTATCCTTCTCCCTATTCGCTCGAACAAGTTGTTTGTCCTTTGCCCGAATGATTTCGTCTTTCTCCTTAATCACTGAGTCCACGGCCTCCCGCACATCCAGTCTTTCAAAATAACAACACCCCTTGTCCTACATATAAAAAAACTAAGTAAAAGGGTTTTGGAGAACTATAAAAATGAATGAAATACAATTTGTGGCCTTGTTTTACCTCTCTCTCACGAGGGCAGCCGAAATAGCATTCCAGGTCCCTCAGTCGAACGGATCTGGTTGCCCTTAAGTCGCACCAGCAGTTAACCACACTTGCCTCATACACGAACAAGTCCTCATCCGGCTTCTTCAACTTGCGCATTACCCTCTCAGTATCTGTCACTACAGAACAACAGTAATTAGTACGAAGCATCTGCAAGACTAATTCGTTCAATGAATAAATAAGATGAGATGAACAACACACGAATTTCACTTACTCTTACTATTGCGACTGGCAGAGCTATGGGTGAAGAACGACATATTTCGAGCTTGGTAGATGATGGCTGGCTGCTTGAAATTCTAAGTTTCGGGTGTTTGAGAGAGGTGTGGTGAAAACTGCATCTTGCGGGGGTATATTTATACTACAAATGGGGGGTTAGGGTTTTCTCAGTCCCAGCCAGCGCATCGCCAGGCAGACAGCTCATAGCTGGCTGAGGATGAAGAAATCCTAACTGCAGACCGACGGAATAAATTTTGGAAGGCAGCCAGCGAGGCGCTGGCTGGGTGGCGCATCGCTACCTGGCTGGCGGTTCGCTGGCTGCTAGTCAGATTGTGCTAGATGTAGACATACTTACGCATTTGGCTACTGACGGTACATATTTTTGTAAATAGTGCTAGAAAATTCCAATTCCCTCAGTAGGTGTATGGTATTCATGTTGAAGTCCTGCCCTGAAGCCATAAAACACTTGAGTGAACTAGGCATTCTGCAGTATTCGTAAACCTGAAAACTGTTATATGTGAGTACGTTTATGGTATAGATGTTGAAGTATTCGCCGTAAAACCTTAACCAAATCTGTTGATTGAAGTTCTATACAATAGTTTTAGGATGAGATTTTTCATAATCAGAAGAGCTATTTTTTAATTTGTTATGAAGTGTAATTTAATAAAATGATTAAGTTATGTAATTTAAAAATATTTAAATGTGATTTATAAAGTTTATGTCTGTAAAAATTTATTGACTTTGTAAATATTTCATCTTGATAATGTAGAATTTTCTCGAGTAGGGGTATGTTATGCATATTTATATTTATTACTTAAATTCTAAACTATAATAGGTGAGAGATAGGTATCCACTATCAATACCTAATTAGAATCATTGTCAATCTTAATCTTAATCTTAAAATAATCTGTGGGAGATCATCACATTCTTTTTGTCACATAGGACAATGCTATTCTCTCAATTTTCCACTAAATGCTCTAACATTAAGAGCTAATTAATAATTTGGTTAATAACATTTTTGGTCATTAAAGTTAAGGCAATCTTATCATATTGGTCACTTAAACATTCATCTTTAACACATCAATGACTCAAGTTTGATTTAAGAAGAGATCGATATTTCGTCAACTTTTGTTCATTTTTCCATTCAAAATATTACGGGCGACCACGTCAACTAAAATAATAATTTTAAAATTCCATGCCATCAAACATTCAGCCATTAGATCCAACTCATTTTGATCCAACCATAAACCCCTTTTAGCATGACTGAAGATTCTTTTTCCTTCATCTCCTTCATCTATAATCTTCATCTTTAGTAGGCTCCATTCCTTCTCGACTTTAATATATAAAGCAATATGTTTACTATTCTCCCATCTCCAACCATCACAATCTATGATGAGTCAAAATTTGGCAACTCAAATCTCTGCAACGAGAGAGATCGAGCCTTTATGTCCATCATTCAATACTAATATTCGAGATTGTTTCGGCCACGGCGTCCAAGACAACAACAATGACTCCATTGGGTTTGCAGTAATTGGTGGATGACTCCATTGGATTCATTGATCAATCTCCATGGAATTGTCAAAAAAAATCTCAATGGATAATCATTTAAATCAAGAGTACCAACAATTCAAAGATCCACTACCAATTTTAGCAGCTTCTTGACCAATGATTTTACCTCCTTCATCGTTGTTATGACAATTGGAAGTGTATATGAACACCTTACAGACTAAGTTTGGAACTTCATAAGGAAGAGTTTTTGTGGTGACAAAGATAAGTGAGTTGTAATATTTGAGATGACTACAGGGCGAATATGACAATATTTTTATAGATGAATTGATAGTATCGTGATATATGGTTATTTGTGAACTTTATAATATCTCATTTATAGTTGATATATATTTTCTATATAAAAATGTTAAGTTATATTTATATCACCCATTTATTCTTTTCAAAATCCCATGAACTAAACTTAACAATAAAATATTTTGATACATAAATTTGTCAATATATATTAACGAGTATCAACTAGGTCTTTCGTAGCAATATTATTTCGGTGACACACTATACCAGTAAGTGACGAAAGTGCGATCATAATTATTTGTCAAGACGTTTTGCGGGCTACATATGAGCTTTCTATTTATAATGAAATTTCTCATCCTAAAGATTGCATTTCCTATATTTGAATGACGTATTTCTAACTTAGCGTCTTAGGATTTTCATCACCAACTTACCTCTCAACAACCTTTAGGATATGAATGAAGTTTATGAAAATATTGAGTTTGATAACAAACTAGCTGAATAAATGAAGTGTGGATAAGGTTAAATTGGTTTTTGAAATTAATTTATTTTATCCAATTAAAAAGAATATTCGGTTAATAAAATCTAAGATAATTTTAAAAAAGTAAACAGTTAAAATATATATTTCGAAAGTCTAAGAGAAAATATTGATAAATACCTTTGACCTTTGATAACAAATTTGTGAATATAAACAAAATTATTTTAATGTAAAAATACATAATAAAGTAATCATAGTCAAACTAATTTCTAACTCAATACATGATTTGATATATAAAGTTTTTTAAAAATAAGATTAAAAAAAACACTCATTGAAATTTTGTGTTAAAATTGTCAGTAATAATACAATATTTTATGTTAAAATTGTGAGTAATAATACAATAACTAGAAATTTAAGAATAAATAATAATAATCAATTGTATTTGAATTTTTTTGTTCTTATTATTATCAAACAAACGGGTGAAACAGCATTGCCCATAGGGCGGTAGGTACAAAAGCTAGTCCTATGTATGTCACTACCAATGTATTTGTAAGCTACATGTTCTTCTCATGGTTCTATTTAATAGGTCGTTGGATTTGAATGCATTATTATTGATAATAAGTTGGGGTACATATATACAAGAATACGAGTGATTTAAGGGATACAATAAGTGATTTAAGGCATGACGAAAGGGATGTTAATTGTGTAATGAATACATAATCTATAGTTATGATTTGATATCACTAATACGCCCCGCAAGATGGAGGTCATGTCGATAACTCCCATCTTGCTTCGTAGTAGCTGGAATTGTATTGTTGGGAATGGTTTCGTAAGTGAATCAGTGAGTTGATGAGCAGTTGAAATGTGACGAACAACAAATTGGTTACAAATCATGTCATGTGCCTATAATTGAAGAATTTAAACGAGAAGATAACATACATAAGAATTTATTGAGAGAAACAAAAAACCAAACTTGGGTGACCATGAGAATTTGGGTGACCAAAATTCAATTCTGCCATCATCTTCTCCAATTTGCAGGAGACTACGCCCTCCTTTTGGTAAAACTCCGGTGAAGCTCCGGTGCAGCTCCGATTCCCCTAATTCTCGCACGAAACTACCTTTTGAAGGTTGAAAAAGATTTTCATGCTTAAGACGATGTCGGGTTTGTATTTTCCAAGGGTTGGGCATGCTTGGAACGCTCCGACGCAACTCTCGTCGGAACTACGACGGTGAGGTTCCGTGAATCGAAGTTGAAGGCTTGTTGGCTTTTATAGCCGACTCAGAAGCCTCTCGATGCCCTCTAGGAGTACCCCAAAAGTCGAGGTCACGAAAAGGAAAGGAGTGAAAGGTCGTTTATTTGTGTGGTCGACGAGGTAGCTTCGTTTTGGCGATATTCAGGCCAATAATGGAGCTGGAGGGGTCGGAATTCACGGGGTGATGATTTACAATCATAAAATTTGACAAACATCAATAATGTGGAGGATTGGGCCCTCACCGGAACTATAGAGGAGTTGCCGAAAAACAAAGATGCGACGGCGCCTTGGTTCATGGAAATGATGCTGCCTAGTGGTGACGTCACCATGATGTCATCATTTATCAAAACTACGTATTTTGAAGAAAGGCTGAAAACTAATAAAAATAAAGATTTGCTGGAGCAGGGACTTGAACCTGTGACCTTTAGGTTGTTGGTTAAATTCCTCAACCAACTCGGCCAAGCAAAATTCTTAACTTCCATGCAACCGTGTTCCATTAACCCTTACCCGCCTTCCTTTGGAATCCGACTTAACCAAATTATAAAACAATTTGATTAACGAGGACTACCGCATTGAACACCTCACGCTATACCGTGGTTAAATAAATTCGGGCATAGATGACCAAAATTTTAACGGGAAGGTGTGCGTCCAACCCGAGTCGTACCCAGGTCCGCAAGAGTCGAGTCGGTCGCTTAACCTCTCGCTCCGCCTTCCATGAGTGAACTTAACTTGCCTCGAAATCATTTAAACGTCAATTTGCGGTCATTTCTCAACCGTATGGAAAAAAAATTCTGGTTCAGGATTCGGGGTGTAACAGTAGCTTCTGTAGATAAGGGGTTACGACACGAGATTTTCTCAACTCTTCCATCAATGATCTGTCCTTCGGCATTTTTAATGATGATGCCAATTCCGGATTTCCGGACGTCACCTTTGAAGGAGGCGTCACACAGAATGTACATGTCGTAGATTCTCGGTAGCGGACCAGGATGTTGGGGGATTTCCCTAGGTTGAGACGGGTGATCGGAAGGAACTTCATTTTGAGAGGAGAACCAGTCAAGGGAATCTCTCTTAATATTGTAAATTGTAGATGGGGCTTGTGTTAGTTCTTCGGTAAAAACGAAATTATTTCTTCATTTCCATATATGCCACCCGCAAAAGAGAAGAGTGGCGTATTGGGAGGAGAGGCCACTCAGACCTGAGCGTATCCAGTGAAGAAAGTCCCAATTTCTTCAGTAACAGAAGCTGGGGGTTGCGACTGTGGGAGGAGGTTCCAAATTTCTCGATCATTTTGGCAGCTACATAGGAGGTGATGGAGAGTTTCTGAGGTACCTGGGCAGAAAGGGCAGTCATGGGAGGGGGAGCACTTCCGCTTCCAAAGGTTCGAGCCAGTTGCCAGGATATCTCTCGCACACCGCCACATGAACATTTTGACAGCTGGTGGTAGTGAGATGCTCCAAAGCCATTTCCAAGCATCAGACATTGTTGGACGATGATCAGGAAAGGTAGTTCTTGCATTGAAGATGAAGTGGTAGGTTGACTTTACGGTAAGTTTCCCCTTCTTGTCATAGTTCATATGTGCTTGTTTCTATTGTGTATGTGATTAATCGTGAAATAATTTATGAGTTATTACTTTACTTAGAGGTATAATATGAGTAAATAATGTAAATATCGATTGAGTGTAACATATTCGTGTGGTTTATGATGATATCGACTACATAGATTGAGACAAAAAATATTGAATCTGTGAATTTCTAGTATTTGATACATCAAGGTAACATAATAGGCAAGTGTTCTTACCTATATCAAAAACAATCTGTGGGTTGTTGTGTCAAATTTTGTCTTAGGAACCTCACAAAACTCTTTTAGCTTACTTACAAATTGGTCCGTTATACTCACATTTTCTTTAGCTTACTTACAAATCCGTGGGTTGACATTATTAAATGATATACTTACCTATTTGAATTCAAATTAATCTAACAAAGGAAAGGTTATGTTAACTTGATAGTTTATGCTATCCCTATACTTGAAAACTATTATATATATGAGTATGCGTCGTCTTGAAGCCTTAATCAAACTTGTTATTTAATTCCTATTACAATAGTATTATGATAAAAATTTTATAACAATAATAGCTAATAATTTTCTTTAATTATTATAATTTAATATATTGATTATGTAAGTTTAAAATATTTATAAATCATTTTTTTAATGTTATAGTGCTTACAAAATTGTTAACTTTGTAGATTATCTATTACAATATTTTTATGTTTTCTCGAGTAAGGGCGCAATACGCATTTTAATATACTCAATACTATTTAGGATGGGTAATACATATTTTTAAATCTAGAATATGTGAGAAATAGGTATCAAGTATGGAGACCCGAACGAAATCATTACCAATTCTACTTTACTAAAAATTTATTTATGAGCTACATGTCCTTCCCCATTGAGCTACTAACCGGTGTGGAAAGTGATCAATATGAAGTGGTGGTTGCGTCTTGGTCAAATTAATTTGAGAAATAGTAATTAAATTTACGTGTTTATTCATTTTCTTTCAAATATCAATCATCCCGTGAGTGTAATTTGACTAACTTATTATGGCATAATCTATTTTGGATGACATTGGCTTCTATATATGTAAATCATATGATATGACGTTCTCTGTAACTATGGAATTGTGCTGTTTTAATGGTATAATTTTAGTATGTAATGTGTGCATCTAGTTGTGTGTCATACTTTTTGGATGAAGTGTTATATACACCTTTAGTTATTGTTGTATCTGAGTATAACTTGAAAAACATATAAGATTATAATTATTTTTATTTTGAAAATATAATTTTTTTTTAGCATCTAAACAATACCTTTTTAGTATATTAAGAAGCAACTGCGACTTAATTTTTTAAACGACATTTCAGAGGTAAATGAAGCTAGTACTTAATTTAATTCTCGTACATTTGAAAAACAATGAGAAATCAAGAAAAAAACTTAATGATTATTACTGGTAGGTATTTATGAAGCTTACACAACACTTTGAGGCCTTTTGAATTATGATAGATAAAAAAGACACTCTACAATTAAATATTCAAGACATGAGATAGATTTAGGATGAATTGTGTCATCGCCTGCCTATATGATGGTTCTTATTGGGGTTAAAACAATTCTTACATTCGGAATAGTAATTACTATTACATTTTAATCTACGATTTATGTCATGAGACGTAAAAAGTTAACTTGCTAACTTTAAAGTACCAATCATACATGGTAAAGATAACACGTATATGATTTTTTTGAAATTATAGAGTCTTTTTGGAGGTTTCTAGTTCAACTGACAAGTTTTCACAATTGGCGGTGGATCCTTTAAAGTTGTATTTTAATAGCCAATTGTTGGAATTTGATGACAAGTGGCTTCATATTAATTTACTATTGGATGATTTCCGTTAGGATTTGGTTTGTCAGATTAATTAATGATATTCATCATGGATTGTACACGTAATAATCTTATTAAGTCAATATGATATATGAATGATGATGTCATTTTTGTTGTTAAAATTTAAATTAAGTCATGTTCCAGACTAGTCGCATGGCCCAATAGATGTTGAAGGCCACGTAGGATGGTCCTTAGTTCGTCGGTGTACCTCGTAATGAATGGGGGAAAGTAGTAGTCATTCAATGAGGTATGCGTAGGCGATTGGAATAGCGAGGGTGAGGGAATAAGATTACGTACCGTGGAGTATTGGTCCGCTGTGTAAAAGTGTCGTCTCAAGCCTTGTGATGGTAGAGGGGTATTTGTAGTCCCTGTCTTGATCTCCAAGGCTGAATCTCAACCGCCCATTAGTGTTCTTAAGATGTTGACACGTGTCCCAGTGTCCTCGTAACCCTAGGCCTTGTTGGGCTGCTCCAGATATTGCTCATGGGTCGGGCCCTGATCGTCGGGCCTGCCGTTGCCGGTACTTGTCTTTTGAGGAGGCTCGCTCGTGGGCTGCCTCGAGGCCCAAAATAGCTGGGGTTGGGCCTATCATTTGCCCCCAAGTCGTTTAGCTAAGCATATGCTTAGGTAAGGGCTTAAGATCGCCTGGTTTAGACGTTGGTAAGCATTTGGCTGCCTCCTGTGAGATTTCGGGCTTCTGAATCGCCCGGGCCGGGCCTATCAATTGCCCCCAAGTCCTTTAGCTAAGCATATGCTTAGGTAGGGGCTTAAAATCACCGAGCCTGTGGGGTTGGTGCTTGCTTAGCTGCCCTCCGCGACCTATTTTAGTGATCACTTGCGGCTTTTTGCTACCTCCCACGTGTCATCCCATTCCACACGCGCGCCTTTCCGTCTTCCGGGTTTTTTCCTAATTGATGAACGTTTGCAGAGCAGGGTATCAAATACTACAGAGCTAAAAAGCTAAGTAGATCGTATTCCACGGGTCTTCTAATAATCATCTACTCAAATGTAAAGGCAGATTACTCAGGTTTAACACGTTGTGCGTGGTGTGAGTTCCACGACTTCTATTCTAGAAAATGCAAGCAAATTAAAACTTAAATTGAAAGACAGATTGAAAGATTGGTTGACTTAACAAAGACGACAGACAAGCTTAGACTTCGAATCCCCCTTAGTTCACCAGAGCATTGGCAATCAACAGATCAGCGGATTTCAATACTCGTTCAATCAATTCTAAGACACCACCATAACTCCTGACCCTTAGGTTTAAGACTGGAAACGTTCGCTCTATCCGATCTAGCTACCAAGATTAATTAGCCGCCCGAGTACGGTCGCTTCTTGCGACAACGAAACTAACTGGTGGAATTACTAACGATTTATGAGTTACTCTTGCAGTGGATTAACCCTAACTGGTTCCTACGAAAGGCACACTCCAATGAATAGGGTAATTGTTGATTTGGTGTTTTAAAGTAAGGCGAGTGTTCGCTTCTATCCTTAGCTTAACAAGAATCTAATCTAGGTGATCAATCCAGACAAGAAACATAAACAACGAAAAAACAAATCAAACATGAAAGAGAAATTGATTGAACTTTGAATCTAATCACCGCCGATCCGTGACCGCTTTAAAACCCTGGGTCACTTAGGGTTCATCTAGTCTAAGCTCTACGAGTTTAACTACTCATGTTCATAACGAAAGAATCAAAGAAAGAAACAGAGTTCATCATGAAAAAGGAAGAACATATAGAAACTGTAAAACCTAATTAAGACGACTCTGGCAAAGCTTCGCTCTCCGGTAATCTTCAATCCTATAGCTCCGAGTCTCCGAGGTGAAGGGATGGCGTCACGATCTCTTCCTGGCTCTTCGAACTCTAAAACTCTGCTCTCTCGAACTCCTTAGGTCTGGAACTCTTTAAACTTCTGAATTATTAGATGATATATTGATTTGGGCCGCCGATTAAGTATTTATACTTAATCCCTAAGTCGCCGGATTTGTGAAGGATATTTTGGCGAAAACTTCATGAGTTTTCGCCGAAAACTTCTTTGTAAATGGTGGCTTCCGTCGGCTGATTCTCCTGTGATTCTGAGGTACAGAGTTTTCGGGAGAACTTTGACATCTCGCCGAAAACTTCCTCTTGCAAGCTCTGCGATTTTTTCTGGAGTATTCGCCGAAAACCTTAGGAGTTTTCGCCGAAAACTATAGTGTAAATCGGGGCAGGATTTCTGTTGACTTGATCGACTTCTTGGACTGGTTCCGGTGCAGTTCCTCGAGGTTTCAATGCCTTAGACACATCCTTGGCTACTTTATTTGACGGCAAAAACCTGTGCTATCATGAAAACACTAGAAAACCATCAAATAGACCCGAAACGGGCCAAAGTAACACAAATGGCACGAGATAGAGCAGTTGAGTGAATATTTGCTATTTTACCCTAAAAACCATGTCTTAAGACAAGAAATGTCGCTTAAATGAGGCTGATAATCACGTCAAATCGAGTGTCATCAAAATACCCCACACTTAAGCTTTTGCTTGTCCTCAAGCAAACTGAATAGAACACGCTCACGTTCACAAATGATAAGATCGATTAAATTGAAGTTCAAGCATACACAATGAATTATTAGACAGATAATCCCTAGAACAAGAAACCTAACATGCACACTGATCAGCCAAACAACCTGGTCTCACTAAAAACTGCACACGACAAGAAGTAGTAACCAATCATGCACGAATTTGACCTGACCGACCAGACTCCTCACACAGGAAATATTTAGTATAAGGGAAACTCTCACTCTCTGTGTTTAAGGACGTGTTTCTGCTCTCAATCATTTTCTGTTACTGAATTCTGTCATAAGTTTGCAATTCGACCACATCTCCACCATTGTGACAACACGAGGAACTAGTCAAGAAGGATTTCCCTGCTAGGACCGTAACGAATTCTACACTACAAGGGTTAAAATGAGATGGATGAAGGGAATGTATGGTGATGGCTTTGGTGCGGTGTAGCTTTCGACTAACTTCCCTCGAATCTAGCCTATGGCTTCCTACCGTCCAACCAGACACGGGTGGAATGGTGTACGCTCGTCCTATGATACCCTCAAGCAACCTAGCACTTTATTTTCTTTTCACACATTTTTTTTATGAATTTTCTTTTGACTTCTTTCTACTTCGTTCTTCCATATGTAGGGAGAAGAACGTTATTGAACTGAACTATAAACTTGAAAACTTTTCTGAACTCGTTTTCTCTATATATTTTTTTTTTAATTTTTCTTCTTTTCTTTGTTTTCTATTTTTTTCTTTTGTGCTAAATCTTTCTTTTAGTTGCTAGAGGTGTTTACACGTCTAGACATGAAAGCTAAGACCACCTGTTTAATGGCTATAGGCAAGTTAACATAGACCGACTTCCGGTAGGCTAATCTGGAACTACAACCACAGGGGATCAACGAGGAATCACTACAAGAAAACTAGACATTAGTCACGTTTTAACCGTGACAAAAAAATTTAGTCACGGTTTAAGAAACCGTGATAAAAAATCATCACGGTTTTCCTGTAAACCGTGACAAAGGATTAGTCACGGTTTTTGAATAAACCGTGACTAACCTTTGTCACGGTTTAAAGGAAAACCGTGACTAAAGTTAGTCACGGTTTCTAGGAAAACTGTGACTAATTTTGATCGACATAGTTACGGTTTTCCTAGAAACCGTGACTAACCTTGGTCACGGTTCGACCCTAAACCGTGACCAGTATTAGTCACGGTTTCTATATAAATCGTGACAAAATTTAGTAATCAAATTGTAAGTTCACAACTTTTCAGTGACCCAAATTACCATTTCCTCAAATTATTAAACCATACCCTCAACTTCTTATGTTATACAAACTGATCCATAAACTTAGAAAGTTAATAAAATGTCCCAAATAAACTTATTCTGTTATACAAATTAGTCACTCCATTTTTAAATGTCCAATTATAATAGTTAATGACCAAATCAGAAATAATCCCAAATCAGTCCCCACGAATTTCAGCAGCAACCCCTCAACTTTTTCAGTAATGCAACTTGATCACTTAATGTCTCATAATCTTGGTTTGGTCACTTGGTTTTATTAGGTCGCTGATGACACTCGATTTGACGTGATTATCAGCCTCATTTAAGCGACATTTCTTTGCTTAAGACATGGTTTTTAGGGTAGAATAACGAATATTCAATCGATTGCCCTATCTCGTGCCATTTGTGTTACCTTGGCCCGTTTCGGGTCTATTTGATGGTTTTCTAGTGTTTTTGTGTTAGCACAGGTTTTTGCCGTCAAATAAGTAACCAAGGACGTGTCTAAGGCATTGGAACATCGAGGAACTGAACCAGAATCGATCCAAGGAGCCGATCAAGTCAAACCAAAAGTCTGCCCATTCACACTTACATTTTCGGCGAAAATGACCTATGGTCTTCGGCAAAAATAACATCACAAATCGACTGATGCCACTTGAAGGATATTTTCGGCGAAAACAATATGGTTTCGGACCGAGAACCTATTCGGCGAAAAGGACAGAAGAAGCAGCTGAGTGACCGGCCATTTACACAAGGATTTTCGCCGAAAATACCTTGTTATTTTCGGCGAAAATATCAGGCTGATCCGGCTAATTTAGGGTTAAGTATAAATACTTAACCCGGCGGCCCAAAAAGGATATACCTCAGAAGGAGACAATCATAATTCACAAAAATACAACTTTTCGAGATCAGAATTCAGAGAATCCTCTCAAGTTCTGGAGCGAAGAGTTAGAGTTCGAAGAGCCGGATAAAGATCGTGACGCCATCCCTTCCACTTCGACGAATCGAAGCTAGGAGTGCTATTTACCGAAGATCGAAGTCTGTCAGAGTCGTCTAAATTAGGTTTTTTAAGATTCTTTTCTGTTCTTTCTCTGGATGATGAACTCTTTCTTTGTCTTTGTTGCTTTTGTAATAATCATGAGTAGCTAAACTCGTTAGAGCTTAGACTAGATGAACCCTAAGTGACCCAGGGCTTTAAAGCGGTCACGGATCGGCGGTGATTAGATTCGAAATTCAATCAGTTCTTTTTCGTGTTTGATTCGTTCTTCATTGTTCATGTTTCTTGTCTGGATGATCACCTAGATTAGATTTTGGTTAAGCTAAGGATAGAAGCGAACACTCGCCTTACTTTAGAACATCGAATTGAACAATTAACCTTATAATTGGAGCGTGCCTTTCGTAGGAACCGGTTAGGGTTAATTCACTGCAAGAGTAACTCATTAATCATTAGTAATTACACCAGTTAATTAAGTCGTTGCGAGAGGCGACCGTACCCGGGCGGCTAGTTAATCTTGGTAGTTAGAACGGATAGAGCGAACGTTCGCCGGTCTTAAACCTAAGGGTAAGGAGTTATGGTGGTGTCTTAGTAATTGATTGAATGAGAATCGAAATCCGCTGATCTGTTGATTGCCAATGCTCTGGGAACGAAGGGGGATTCAAAGTCTAAGTTCGTCTGTCATCCTTGTTTTCAAACCCTAAATTTCCAATCTGCTTTAGTTTAATTCTTTTAATTTCTCTGCTTTTCTTAGAATTAGAAGTCGTGGAACTCACACCACGCACATCTTGTTTACTTTCGAGTATTTTGCCAGTTTTGAAGTAGTCAATCTTAGAAGACCCCTGGAATACGATCTACCCTAGCTTTTGTGAGCTTTGTTAGTTATTTGTTTGAACCCGAACAACGATCTTAGGTTCGATCAAATTGGCGCTGTTGCCGGGGACTTCTTTTGATTGTTCGAAAGAAGAACTGGCAATTTATTCTTCTACTTTCCATCTTTCATTTTTCCACCCACTTCGATTTTACGCCGGTATGTTTGCTTTTGTTGCTTGTAGGTTGTTCTACAGGTTTATGAACCGCTCGATCGCTCATTCTCAGTTTAAGCCGGGTAATTCTACTCCGCCGAAGAAACCGCGAGCTCAGAAGCAAGTCATAGTCATTCCGCCTACACCACCTATCCCTAATAAGATTGAGGAGTTGAAGGAGAACTCCTCATCTCCATCCGCTTCATCCACTACTTCAGATTCACCACCACCTTCTCCTCCTGTAGGACCAATTACGACTAACCTTCGAGCTAGTGTCGTTGTGCCGCATAACGATGACGACCCCGATTATAATATCACAACCTTCGTCCTGAACATGGTCTCTAAGAATCTTCGATTCGAAGGAAAGCCGCAAGAAAACCCCCGACACATTTGGCTAACTTCCTGGACATGTGTGAGACTTTAAGAGCGGGAATCTCAGTAAGAACAATCTTTGCTTGCGAGCTTTCCCATTCTCTCTTAAAAGCAATGCCAAGGTATGGCTCGGCTCGAAACCACCTGGCTACTACACTGACTGGGATCATCTAGCTCAGGACTTCATAGAAGAATACTATCCCCCTTCAAGAACGACATTCTACAAGGATAGCATCGCTAGTTTCTCTCAGAAGGAAGGAGTAAGCTTATACGAAGCTTGGAACGAATTCCAAGAGCTTCTCTCTGAATGCCCTCATCATGGATTCAACCAGAGTCAGCTAGCCGAAATCTTTGCCCAAGGTAATGAATGAGGAAACGGCTGAATGGGTCAACATTTTAGCTAAGGGCAACTGCACAGCACTTGAACCAGAAGCTGCTCTACTTCACTTTGCGGACTGCGCATCTAAGTCCAGAAATAGGGAGAGACAGTTTGGAGCAGCCAAGAGTCAACCAAGCAGTGAAGATCAGATTAAGATCGCAGTGCAGAAACACATGAAAGAGATCCTCGGTACAACTAATAACTGGCCTAAAAAGGAAGTCAACTTCATTGATCACAGCTTCACCAGGGATCAAAGAGGCTACTCCGACTACGTCAGTTTAGAACACCTCCACAACAACGGGAAGGCTTCTATGAGCGCCTTCCCTACAACTTCCAACTCGACCAGAGCCAGAATCAATACATGGACAATGGTTATCAAGATCCTTCCAGATTCACCAGAGTACAGCAGCCTCCGAATCTTATATCTAAGGACAATTGGGAGAGGAGAATAGCTAGGAAGATTGATGTAATTACAGCAAGACTTGATGATCACGAGGAAAGGTTTAAAGCGCAAGACGCTCTTAACAAAGGGCAGATCGCACAAGGACAGAGAATAGAGGATATGATAAATAAAATTGCTAGTGCGATGGCTCGCATTCCCCTCTTCAATCAAGCTCCGTCTCAAAACAGCTCCACCGTGAGGAACGAGCATGCTAAAGCCGTAACAACCAGGAGCAGTGAGCAGAACAGCCCGTCTAAGAAGGAAGAACTTCCCGTTTCCAATGAGGGAGAGTGCTCGGCTATCATCCCTCGACCACCACCCATACCTATTCCAGCTAAGTGCCCCGACCCTGGTCCTTTTACTTTACCTTTGAGCATTAATGGCATTGAAGTCGAGCGTAGTATAATTGACCTAGGTGCTTCTATAAATGTCATGCCTATGTGTTTATATAAGAAACTGAACCTAGGGGAACTACAACCTGCCAACATGAATTTAATGTTTGCTGACAAAACTCTAAGAGAACCTAGGGGAATGATCCAGGATATAATCACTTGCTGTGGCCCGTTCCGGTTTTTCGTTGATTATATAGTTATGGATACTCAAGAGACATATTCTACCCTTCTCTTGGGCCGGCCATTCATGGCGATAGCCGGAATTAATGTCAATGTTCCTAATGGCTCTCTAACTTTAAGGGTTGGGAAGGACACTGCAACATTCCGTCTCAAGGACGGGATGAAATACATTCCTAAGGAAGAATTAAATTGTTTATCTGTAGAGATTGTGGAGTTGGCCTCGGTCAACTTCATCTCTAATGTTTCTTCCAATGTTTCTAGATCAATTGTCACTGCAGGTGCTGAACAGATTACCGAGCAGAAGCCAGAAATTTTGGTTCAGAAGCCGCTTAAGAAGAAGAAGGAACTGCAAGCCTCTTCTAAACCACCGAGCAGACCGCGGGGACAGAACAAGAAGACGAAGACCCAAATGGTCTGGAGGCCAAAAGTTCCGCCGTCTTCCACCGAGTCAGCTGCACCACCAATTAGTTCCGAGAAACCGGCGCCGAACAAGTATGGAAGGAGAAGCCGAAAGCATCTCCTAAGGAAATACTAACGATCACCGATCCTGGTGATACCAAGCCGAAGAAAGAAAAGAAGAAGCCGACAGTCCTCATTCCTTCCATCGTAACACTCAAGAAGGATGATCTCTCCAGAGAACTGTTCGGACCTTTCAAGTTCGTCGATCATCTTCCCGATGGACGTACCAAGCTCATACATGCAAACGGGAAGAGATTTACTCTTACCGGAGAAGTCCCGAAGCTGTACTTCATGAACTCCGACGCGAGCGTTAAGGAGAATCTGAGTTGGGATGTCTCCTAATACCATCCAGGTATCGTCCAGCTCAAGGATGTTAATAAAAGAGTGCTTCGTGGGAGGCAACCCACGGCTGGAGTCTGTTTTAATTATTGTCGAACTTGGTATTTTAGAGTCGGTTCGGGGGAGCCAAAAGTGTCAGTTTGTTTGATCTATTATTTTTTGTGTAGAGTCTGTGTGTCATAGAGTCAGTTGAAAGTTGATTGAGGTCGTTCCGATTTTTGTGGATTTAACTGTTATTTTCTGAAGTTGGCCGGATTTGCGAAAATATTTTAAACCCGAACAGTTCAAATTTTCGGCGAAACACCCTATTTTCGGCGAAACCGATTTTGAATTTTCAAACCCGGTCTCCCTGTTCATTATTTTCGATTCGAAAAGTTGTCTGTTTTCGCGAAATGATTTTTGAAGACCAACAGCCATTTTAATTAAAATTTTCGGCGAAACCATATTGTTATTTTCGGCGAAATTACCTTCGAAAATCCGGCAGTGCATTTGAACTGAAATTTTAGGCGAAACCACCCTCTTATTTTCGCCGAAAATATCTTGAAAAATCAGACAAATTCCCACTTTAAAATCCGGATTTACTCCCTCTCTCATCCACTTTCATTTTCGTTCACAAAACCGAAAACCCCCTTCCCCTTATTATTTTAAAATCGCCGACCACCCTCCGCTTTAAAACTAGCCATCGCCGCCGTTTCCGCCGCCGCCGCCATCAAACCGCCGCCGCTCCCTTCCCCTCTCCATTCGATTCCGTCGAGCCCTAGAACGTCCAAATCGGAGCTCTACAGCTCCAGTTCACCGAAACCCTAGTTTTCAAAGTTTTTCACCGATTCCTCCCCACCCGTTCATTTTTAGCAGTCATGGCTTCATGGTAAGTTGTAGAGATTTTCAATACGAATCTTTTGACATATGGATTGCTGAATTTCGTCGGGGTTGACTTTCAGTTGACTTTTCGTTTGCCTTGTTTTGCGTGCCAACTGTTTTCGTGTGAACTAGGTTAGCTGAACTTGTAGAACTGTTCTAGCATGCTTAGGGAGTTCAGTGTTTAATTTCCATATCATTTGATCATATGTTGCTATGCATAGGATTGATTCTTTGTGATGATGACCTTTGTGTGAAATGTCGGTTTGACCATGAACTGTATTTGATCGTTTGGCTGTCGTATGTGTTCTTTTCTGTTCATAGTATCGTGTTGCCATTTGACATCATATTTTACCGTCATTCTCCAAGTTATGATAGTCTTGCCATGATTAGGGTTTAATATGCTTAAATGTTGACTTTTAAATGTCGGTTTGACTTTTTGAACTCTGATTGTGCTTATCCGATTCTGGCTGTTCCTACGTATGTATTTTACTGTCTATGATTACCGTTACTCCGCTTTGCTTACCCCACTTAGTTTCCCTCATTTCTTTGTGAAATTGAGTTTTTCTACTAAGTGTGGGGTAGGGTTTTGGTTGACTAATCTGGTTTCATTTTGTTTTAGGAACACCACTTATGAGCGAGGACTAGGCGCGACTTGATGGCGCCTCGAGCTCAGGAGCTGCCGCTCCCGTCACACCCCCGTTCTGGGTCCTCCACCCGCACTACCCCGCCGAGCTGGATACCATCGCACTATCGCCCGTCTACCTGACTTCTACTTCGAGTGCTTCCAGAAGCTCGAGCACGTTCGGGGAGCTGACGTGCGCCCTCTGTCCATGGATTCCCTCTTCGATCACGACGAGGACTACCACCGGAACGTGCATGACGCCCTAGCACCAGCAGGCCTCCTCGAGCTGACCACCATCGCTGCCGAGTTCCCAGACATTGCCCTCCAGGAGTTCTGGGCAACCTTTGATCTGGATGAGCACAAGAGGAAGCAACGCAAGAAGGTTGTCACCTTCTATCTTGGTGGGGTATACAGGCAGCTCACCTACGATGAGTTTGCTGCTCATCTCGGCATCCCCTACGAGCACTATCACGATCATCACCTAGGATGGGGCGAGGACGATAACGAGGAGGAGTACCACGCGCTCTGGAGCCACATGACAGGCGTACCGGGCGATCTGCCTCGGGGCGAGCAACTCAGTTAAGTCGCTCTCTCACCCTCTCTTTAAATTTATTCATATGGTTTGGCGTAGATCCCTTTTATATGTACCCGACAAGGATCACCACCATATCCTCAAGGAGGAGCTCATGCTTCTCCGAGCCATCCGAGAGAGCTACCCTCTCCACCCCGGTTGGGTACTGGCGCGCATCTTCCGCCAGAAGACCAGGAGGAAGACGCCACCTTGCAGACTCTGGGGGGCAACTTCATAGGACAGCTCATCATCTCCTTCGGCATCAGCCATGAATATGGCCCGCACATTCCACGACACCAAGTTAGGACCGTTGGAGGAGACTTGGCGGTTGAGTACGACTTAGAACTCGACCTCAGTCCCCATGTAGCAGCTGATCCTCCACTCCAGCCTGTGGTCGAGTCAGAGGAAGAAGATGATGCTGAGGAGCAGCAGCCCCAGTCACCGCCAGTATTCCACGATTATATACCCTCGCCACGTCATCCGGCAGGGTATGCTCACCAGTCGCCGCCGCACATTCCCGATCATTACCAGGCGCCTCCCCAACAGCCACAACACCACCCCGCGGATGTTGGAGAGTTATACGAGCGACTGCAGGAGTGGCGCATCACCGACAACGCCACTCAAGAGGCGCGATGGACTATTATGCAGCAGCATATGCGCCGCGCCGACAGGCGATATGAGGCACAGCTAGCGTGGCAACGTCAGCTCGGCGAGCACCTCCACTTTCCACCTCCCGGTTTACCGGACCAGCAGTGATCCGGTTGTATTCCTTTTCTGGTGTCTTATTTTTATTTATTCTTCTCGGATTTCGATCCAACTTTTTTCTGTGGATCCGGGGCACTTGTCCCGGTTTCCTTTTTATGTTTTATTTGTTTTTGTTTTGTAGGCAGTTGGGAGATTCCCTTTGCTTCACTTGGGTAGATTCCCTCCGCTCCGAGGACCTGTGCTCATCCCCTACACCAATCATCTCGGTCCAGGTTCTTCTACTTCACTCTGAACTCTAGAATTAGTCCTGTGAGGACACAGTCTGATTTAAGTGTGGGGTAGGATGCTAGAAAACCTTGCATGAACTTGATTGCCCTTGATTGTGTTTTGTGTGTGCCTCGTGATTCCATTCCAGTCTCTCTAGCATTAGAATGGCTCAGTTCTTGATTTTTGATGTTAAGTTGTTGTTCAAACCTTCATAATCATGCTTAGACTGCTTAACCTAGAACTTGAGAACCAACTTGTATACTTTGATGCTAAATTGCCTGGTCAGAACAGAATTTTAAAATCACACTTGTAGTTTGTAGCCTTGATTGCATGAAAATGATCGAATCCGACTAGCAAACCAACTGTGAGCTTTTGATCCATTGCACGTAACTTGCAATTATAATTCTTTCTGAGTGGTTTTCTGTTTACTTGAATGAGTTAGAATTTGCATGAGACCTACTCGAGACCACACGATGACACGAGTTTCTAGAAGGATAGGGGCACCTAGATTCAGCTACTAAGCCAGATAGCCTACCAAACGATAAAATCCACTAGGTTTAGACCCTTGAGCTTGGCCTGTTCTTTCGGTTCGATAATACATTACAACCATTTCCCATTTCTTTCATTCCCCGTTGATCCCCTGTGGTTGTAGTTCTAGATTGACCTACCGGAAGTCGGTTTGTGGTAACCTGCCTATAGCCATTAAACAGGTGGTCTTAGCTAATATGTCCAGACGTGTAAACCCCTCTAGCAACTAAAAGAAAATCGGCACAAAAGAAAAAAAAGTGAAGTAAGAAAAGAAGAAAATTTTGAAAAAATAAGAAAAGAACAATCAGAAAAAGTTCAAAGTTTTAGTTCAATAAAACGTTCTTCTCCCTACAAATGGAAGAACGAAGTCAAAAGAAAAGTTCAAAAGAAAGAAAAAAAAAAGAAAAAAAATTGTGTAAAGAAAAAAAAGAATAAGTGTTAGGTTGCTTGAGGGTATCATAGGACGAGCGTTCATTATTCCACCCGTGTTTGGTTAGACGGTAGGAAGCCATAGATTAGATTCGAGGGAAGTTGGTTGAAAGCTACACCGCACAAAGCCATCATCATTCATTCCCATCATCCATCTCATTATAAACCCGAGTAGTGTAGATTTCATTACGGTCCTAGCAGGGAAGTCCTTCTTGACTAGATACTCGTGTTGTCACAGTGGTGGAGATGTGGTCAAAATGCAAACTTTATGACAGAATTCGATAACAGAAAATGATCGAGAGCAGAAACACGTCCTTAAACACAGAGAGTGAGAGTCCCCATTGTACTATATATATCCTGTGTGAGGAGTCTGGTCGGTCAGGTCAAATTCATGCATAATTGGTTGCTAATTACTTGTCGTGTGCATTTATTAGTGAGACCATGTAGTTTGGCTGATCTGTATGCATGTTAGGTTTCTTGTTCTAGAATCGAGCTGTCTAATAATTCATTGTGTTTGATTGAGCTCCAATTTAATCGATCTTATCATTTATGAACATGAACGTTTCTATTCAGTTTGCTTGAGGACAAGCAAAAGCTTAAGTGTGGGGTATTTGATGACACTCGATTTGACGTGATTATCAGCCTCATTTAAGCGACATTTCTTTGGTTAAGACATGGTTTTTAGGGTAGAATAACGAATATTCAATCGATTGCCCTATCTCGTGACATTTGTGTTACCTTGGCCCGTTTCGGGTCTATTTGATGGTTTTCTAGTGTTTTTGTGTTAGCACAGGTTTTTGCCGTCAAATAAGTAACCAAGGACGTGTCTAAGGCATTGGAACATCGAGGAACTGAACCGGAATCGATCCAAGGAGCCGATCAAGTCAAACAAAAAGTCTGCCCATTCACACTTACATTTTCGGCGAAAATGACCTATGGTCTTCGGCGAAAATAACATCACAAATCGACTGATGCCACTTGAAGGATATTTTCGGCGAGAACCTATTCGGCGAAAAGGACAGAAGAAGCAGCTGAGTGACCGGCCATTTACACAAGGATTTTCACCGAAAATACCTTGTTATTTTCGGCGAAAATATCAGGCTGATCCGGCTAATTTAGGGTTAAGTATAAATACTTAACCCGGCGGCCCAAAAAGGATATACCTCAGAAGGAGACAATCATAATTCACAAAAATACAACTTTTCGAGATCAGAATTCAGAGAATCCTCTCAAGTTCTGGAGCAAAGAGTTAGAGTTCGAAGAGCCGGATAGAGATCGTGACGCCATCCCTTCCACCTCGACGAATCGGAGCTAGGAGTGTTATTTACCGAAGATCGAAGTCTGTCAGAGTCGTCTAAATTAGGTTTTTCATATTCTTTTCTGTTCTTCCTCTGGATGATGAACTCTTTCTTTGTATTTGTTGCTTTTGTAATAATCATGAGTAGCTAAACTGTTAGAGCTTAGACTAGATGAACCCTAAGTGACCCAGGGCTTTAAAGCGGTCACGGATCGGCGGTGATTAGATTCAAAATTCAATCAGTTCTTTTTCATGTTTGATTCGTTCTGCATTGTTCATGTTTCTTGTCTGGATTGATCACCTAGATTAGATTCTGGTTAAGCTAAGGATAGAAGCGAACGCTCGCCTTACTTTAGAACATCGAATTGAACAATTAACCTTATAATTGGAGCGTGCCTTTCGTAGGAACCGGTTAGGGTTAATTCACTGCAAGAGTAACTCATTAATCATTAGTAATTACACCAGTTAATTAAGTCGTTGCGAGAGGCGACCGTACCCGGGCGGCTAGTTAATCTTGGTAGTTAGAACGGATAGAGCGAACGTTCGCCGGTCTTAAACCTAAGGGTAAGGAGTTATGGTGGTGTCTTAGTAATTGATTGAATGAGAATCGAAATCCGCTGATCTGTTGATTGCGAATGCTCTGGGAACGAAGGGGGATTCAAAGTCTAAGTTCGTCTGTCATCCTTGTTTTCAAACCCTAAATTTCCAATCTGCTTTAGTTTAATTTCTTTTAATTTCTCTGCTTTTCTTAGAGTTAGAAGTCGTGGAACTCACACCACGCACATCTTGTTTACTTTCGAGTATTTTGCCATTTTGAAGTAGTCAATCTTAGAAGACCCCTGGAATATGATCTACCCTAGCTTTTGTGAGCTTTGTTAGTTATTTGTTTGAACCCGAACAACGATCTTAGGTTCGATCAGTCGCCCTTTTGGTCACTCATATATTAACGCCATTGCCGCCCGCCGCGCCGCCGCAGCTGCCGATCTAAACGCCACCGCCACCAGATCTTAACGCCGCCACCGCCGGATCTTAACGCCACCGCCGGTGGATCTTAACGCCTCCTCTGGATTTGAAGAAAGAGAAGAAGAAGGCGGAGGATAGGGAGAAGAAGAGAAGAAGAGAAGGGGAATAAAAAAGAAGGTGGCGGAGGAGGGCAAGGAGAAGAGAAGAGAAGCAGGGACAAGAAAGAGAGAAGAAGAAGGCGGAGGAGAAATTGTAGGGAGAAGAAGAGAAGAAGAGAAAGGGGAATAAGAATGAGGGAAGAAGGAGAAAGAAGGGGAGAAGCGGCTGGAGAAGAAGAGGAGAAGAGAGAGAGAAGAAGAAGAGTGGGTTTAGAGGAGAAGAAGAGGGGAAGAGAGAGAGGGCTCCTCTGATTGGCTGAGAGGACATGGCACGGATTACCAACATGGAGCCTCCAAACCATTTAGTCACGGTTTATTAAAACCGTGACTAATTTAGTCACGATTTTCGTATAAACCGTGACTAATTTAGTCACGATTCTTTAAACCGTGACTAATTTAGTCCGTTTTAATATAAACAGTGACTAATTAGTCACAGTTCTTTAAAAACCGTGACTAATTAGTCACGGTTCTTTAAAACCGTGACCAATTAGTCACGGTTTCATAAACCGTGACTAAAAAACCGTGACAGGTGCTTTATTTTCTTGTAGTGAATGAAAAATGGGGATTGACTGTAATGTATATCGAACCGAAAGAACAGGCCAAGCTCAAGGGTTTAAACCTAATGGATTTAGCGTTGGGTAGGCAATCTGGCTTTAGTAGCTGAATCTAGGTGCCCTATCATTCTAGAACTCGTGTCATCGTGTGGTCTCGAATAGGTCTCATGCAAATTCTAACTCATTCAAGCAAACAGAAAACCACTCAAAAAGAATTGAAATTACAAGTTATGTGCAATGGATCAAAAGCTCACATTTGGTTTGCTAGTCGGATTTGGTCATTTTCATGCAATCAAGGAGACAAACTACAAGTGTGATGTTAAAAATCTGTTCTGACCAGGCAATTTAGCATCAAAGTATACACGTTGGTTCTCAGGTTCTAGGTTAAGCAGTCTAAGCATCATTATGACAGATTGAACAATAACTTAACATCAAAAAATCAAGAACCGAGCAATTCTAATGCTAGAGATACTGGAAAGGAACCACGGAACACACAAAAACACAATCAAGGGCAATCAAGTTCATGCAAGGTTCTCTAGCATCCTACCCCACACTTAAATCGTTCTGTGTCCTCACAGGACTAAAGATAGAGTTGAGAGTGAAATAGAAGAACCTGGACCGAGATGATTGGTATAGGGGATGAACTCGGGTCTTCGGAGCGGAGGGAATCTACCAAAGTGAAGTAGAAAGTGGTAGACCCTAAGCAAAGGGAATCTCCCAAACTACCTGCAAAACAAAAACAAATGAAAGATAAAAAGGAAACCGGGACAAGTGTCCAGGTTCCACACAGAAAAAAGTTGGATCGAAATCCGAAAAGAAGAAATAAAAAGAAAAGACAAGGAAAAGGATACAACCCGATCACTGCTGGTCAGGTGCATCGGGAGGGGGAATGTGGAGGACGTCGTTGACCTGTCGCTGCCACGCCAGTTGCGCCTCGTATCTCTCATCAGTGCGGTGCATGTGCTGCTGCATAATAACCCATCTGGCATCCTGAGTGGCGGTGTCTGTGACTCGCCACTCATACAGCTCTCCAAGATTAGCTGGATGCGGTCGGTGCTGAGGATGAGGTGCCTGGAATGGATCCGAAAGGGGCGGCTGGTATGATCGTCATACCCTACCTACTGTTATGGCGAGGGTATATGGTCATCAAACTCCTGCTCTGGCAGAGGTTGCTCCCTGTCAGAATCATCTTCTTCCTCTGATGCGTCCTCTGGGGGCGGAGGAAGAACGGCTGCCACATACGGACTGTAGTCCAGCTGGAGGTCAAACTCAACAGCTAAGTCACCATCGACGGTGCGTACAATGTGGCGCGGGACCTCAGTTCCGTAAGACTGGCTCAGACCGAAGGCAAGGACGAGGCGGCCTACGAAGTTGCCACCAAGGAGAAAACGAGGGTCCTTGTTCATCTTGGTCTTCTTGTGGAAGAGGCGTGCCAACACCCAGCTAGGATGAAGTGGGCGGCCCTCTCGGATAGCACGGAGTAGAATGAGCTCCTCTCTGCTAATGTGGTGGCGGTCCTTCTCTGGAGCATATAAAATGGATCTATGCCAAACCATATGAATAAAGCGAAAGAGAGGGTGAGAGAGTGACCTGACGGAGTTATGACTCCCAATCTGAGAACCCGGAACTCCAGTGACGTGACTCTAGAGCTCGTCATATGGTGTTCCGCTACCTGAGTTGTCCTCCTAACCGAGCTGATGGTCGCGGTAGTGCTCGGGCGGATGCCAAGATGAGCTGCGAACTCATCGTACGTGAGGGTTCTGTACACCCCACCAAGATAGAAGGAGATGATCTTCTTGCGATGGCACCTCGCGTGCGTGTCCAGCCCAAATGTGGCCCAGAACTCCCGTAGGGCGACCTCTGGGAAGTCGTCAGCCATGGTGGTCAGCTGAGGAGGCCTGCAGCTGCCAGAGAGGCGTGCACGTTCTGGTGCCAATCCTCATCATGTGCGAGGAGGAAGTCCATGGAAAGTGGACATACGTCAGTGACTGGGGTGTCCTAGATCTGCTGGTAGCGCTCGAAGTAGTACACGGGTAGGTGGGCGATGGTACGGTGATACCCGGCGCGACCTGGAAGTGCTGGACGAGGGCCATGGACGGCAGGAGTGATAGGGGCATGTACCTGGGAGCTAGATCCGATGTCAAGTCTGGCTTTATTCCTGCGCTCATGAGTGACATTCCTATAGCAAAAACGAAACCACATTAGTCAAACTAAGAACCTACCCCACACTTAGTAGAAAAACTCAATTTCACAAAGAAATGAGGAAAACCGAGTGGGGGTAAAAAAGTAAGTAACCGGTAATCACAGTGAATCACAAAGCATGCATATGTCTAGCCAGAAAGTAAATATCACAATTAGAGTCTAGGAGTCAAAACGACATTCAAAAGGTCAACATTAAGACGCATTGAACCCTAATCATGGCAATCACTTAGCACAAAACGGCATAATTATAAACTCAGATCGCAAACACAGTAATTCGAACGTGAATGGACAAATATGGCAGCCAAAAGAGCAAAAGAAGTTCATGGTTAAACCTACATTTCACAAAAGTCAACGCCACAAAGAATCATTCTTTAAGCATAACAACATATGATCAAATGGTATTAAATTTTCAACACAATTCTCCCTAAGCATGCTAGAACAGTCCAAAGCAAAAGGTTCACCAAAATTCTCACGAAACAGTCGGCACGCATATCGAGGTAGACCGAAAAAGTCAACCAAGTCAACCCCGACAAAATTCAGCATTCAACATGTCAAGGACTTGAAATGAAAAGCTCTACAACTTACCTTGAAGCCATGCTTGCTGAAAACAACGGAAAGTGAGAAATCGGCGAAAAACTTGAAAAACTAGGTTTCGGTGGAACTGGAGCTCTAGAGCTCCTATTCGGACGATCTACGACTTGAAATGACCGGGAGAGAGAGAGAGAGAGAAGGGGCGCGGCGGTGGTCGCCGATGGTGGAATCGAACGGCGGCGGCGATTGTATGGTGGCAGCGATTTTTCGAAATGGGGGGGCTCGGTTTTTCGAAAACGAAAATGGGAAAGTGAGGAGAGAGAGGGAGAGAGACTGGGGAAAAGGGGATATAATTTTTGGATTTTCTCAAATTTTTCGGCAAAAAGAAGTGCAAGTTTTCGCTGAAAAATCCAGTTCAAAACGTCTGACGATTTTCAAAGACAGTTTTTGCCGAAAAGTAGGGTACTTTTCGCCGAAAAGTTTATCAAAAATTGGTCAGAAAATACAGTGGGTTTTAAAGAGCAGTTTTTGCCAAAAAGTGAAGTGCTTTTCTCCAAAAACTTTGACCTGCAAATTTTGAAAACATTTTCGCAATTCCGGCAAACTTCAGAAAATCAGAATTAATTTGACAAGAATTAGGAACAACCTCAAACAACTTGCGATTGAAATGATGACACACTAACTACACACGAAAAATAAGAAATCAATGCAAACACTTTTGGCTCCCCCCGAACCGACTCTAAAACACTGAGTTCGACACAAATTAAAAACTGACTCCAACCGTGGGTTGTCTCCCATGAAGCGCTCTTTGATTAACGTACTTGAGCTGGACGATACCTGGACGGTATTAGGAGACATCCCAACTCAGGATCTCCTTAATGCTAGCGTCGGAATTCATGAAGTAGAGCTTCGGGGTATCTCCGTCGAGCGTGAATTTCTTCCCATTAGCATGTGTGAGCTTAGTGCGTCTGTCGGGAAGATGATCAGTGATCTTGAACGGTCCGAACAGTTCTCTTGAGAGATCATCCTTCGTTAGTGTTACAATGGAAGGAATGAGGACAGTCGGCTTTATCTTCTCTTTGATTTTCGGCTTCATTTCACCGGGATCTGTGGTCTTTGGCACTTCCTTGGGAGATGCTTTTGGCTTCTCCTTCTTTACTTGCTCCTGTGCCAGTGGCTTGACAGGGACTGGTGGTGTGGTTGGCTCGGAAGAGGGTGGTGGAGCAACTGGCCTCCAGACCATTTGAGTCTTCTTTTGATTCTTCCTACGTAGCCTGCCAGGTTCCTTGCTTGGCGGTGAAGAAGAGGCTTTCAGTTCCTTCTTCTTGGGCGGCTTTTGTGCCGAAGATCCTGGTTTCTGCTTGATGATCTGTTCGACACCTGCAACAACAGTTGATCTAGAAACACTGGAAGAAAGTGAGGTTCTTCTTTCATGGGAGTGTATTTCATACCATCCTTAAGGCGGAATGTTATCGTTTCCTTACCAACCCTCAAGGTCAAAGAACCACTCGGAACATTGATTTGCATTCCGGTTGTTGCCATGAAGGGTCGACCTATAAGAATAGTAGAATCCTCCTTGCTAGTATCTATAATCACAAAATCAGCTAAGAAATTGAAAGGACCACATTTAGTAACAACATCCTTAATCTCTCCTCTAGGCATTTTCAATGATCTATCAGCAAAGACAAGTTGCATGCTAGTCGGTTCAAGTTCTCCTAGATTCAATTTCCCGAACAAACTCATAGGCATGACATTGACAGACGCAGCTAGCTCAACCAAACTACGTTCTATCTCAATATCATTAATGACTAGAGGAAGCGTGAAAGAACCAGGATCGGAACACTTAGCTGGATATGGCGAGGAAGGCTTCTTGCTTCGGGTGGTAGGGTATCCTTCTTTGTTTCCCCACATGGCAGTCTCGATCCTTACGTTTGGTAGCAATGCATTCGGGAATGGAGGCTTCTCGTAGTACGGAGCAAGAGGAGGATCATACTCCTTAGGCGCCTTTTTCTTTGCTTCCTTCTTCTCTGGAACTTCAGTGGTCCTGCATAAGATAGAAGAAGTATCAGAAGGTGAGTTTGTTGGGTTTTGAATAGATACCATCTTAGCTTGCTCCTTTCTCGGATTCGGCTCGGTTTGACTGGGAGCTGGCCAAATGGTCGACCAGATGCTAGCATGCTAGAGATCTGGTTTACTGCATGCTCTATTATTTGACCAGATGCAATCTGTTCTTGGTTGAGGAGAGCTTGAGCTTTGAACTGACTATCATGATCGTCAAGTCTGGTGATGATCTGATTGAGCTTCTTGAGTTCACTAACGTTGTTGTCCTTCTGATGCTGCTGTCTTGTATAAGTATTGTTCAGATATTGATTCTGGCGATTGCCAGGAGCAGTTCCATAGTTACCCGGATATTGGTGCGGAAACTGGTAGACACCTCCCGGCGGATTGTTCGGCTTCTGATCCTGAGCTGAACCAGTTGGTCGGCTATTCTGATTCTGGCCTTGGTTTTGGTTGGCACTGACATTGTAGGGAGGTCGATCTTGGAAATTTCCCTGTTGTCTGTAGTTGCGGTAGCCAACATAACCGTTTTGATTGTTATGAAGTCTTGAGATATGAAATTGACTTCTTCGGTAGACCAGACTTCTGCTTTGCCAAATTTCTGGCATCGACCTTGTTATGAGCACAAGCTATACACCACTCGCAATCAGCAACGTAGACAGAGGCTGTTGGCGGCTTGATGGGTGTAGAAGACTTCTTCAGCTGCTTCTTAACTTCTTCTTTAATGGTTGCTTCGAGATCGAGCTTGCTCCTTGATCCTTCTGATTGTCGTTCCCAGTTCCTTAACTTGGAAGCACAGTTCGCGAAATGAAGAAGGTAGTGCAATCCCCTTCAGCTAAGGAATTGACCCATTTAGCTGATTCTTCACGAAGACCTCGAGCAAAGATTTCAGCTAACTGTCTCTGCTCAAAACCGTGGTGAGGACAGTTGTAGAGAATTTCTTGTAATTCATTCCAAGTGTCATATAAGCTCGCTCCTTCCTTTTGAGAAAATCTGGTGATGCTGTCCTTGAAGGCTGTTGTTCTTGAAGGAGGGAAGTACTCTTCGACGAAATCTTGAGCAAGAGTATCCCAGTTTGTGTAGTAACCAGGTGGTTTGCCAGTGAGCCACCCCTTAGCTGCGCCTTTCAGAGAGAACGAGAAAGCTCTTAAGCACAGAGTGTTCTTGTCGAGATTCCCATTCTTGAAAGTGCCACAGAGATCAATGAAATCTGCCAGATGCGTGCACAGATTGTCCAGTGGCCTGCCTTCAAATTGTAGATCCCTAGAGATCATAGTCAAGAAAGGAATCTTGATCTCATAGTCAGGATCTCCTTCGATGCGTGGCATGGCAATAGAAGATCGAACGCTAGTCGCACTCGGCTTGTTGTAGTCAGCAAGACTCTTCGGTGCGCCCAGTGGTGGTGGTGGTGGTGGTGGTGGTAACTGATCACCCATCCTAGGAGATGGAGGAGGTGAAAGTGATTCGTTGTATGAAGCGGATGAAGATGAAGATGAAGGTGAAGATGAAGATGAGGAACTCTCCTTCAGTTCCTCGATCTTAATTGGAGTGACGGATGGAGGTGGATTGGTTCTGCCTCTCTTGGAATTCGTGATTGTCTTGCGGAGCAGAACTGCCTGGTCTCTCTATACTCTTAGCCTTGTCGTTCTTGGTAGTTTTGGAGCGTGTGAGACGGCGGTGGTGCATAAACATGTGAACATCCTACAAATGACTAAAACAAGCAAAACCAGTGTAAAATCGAAGTGGATGGAAAGATGAAAGATGGAAAGTAGAACAATAAAATGCCAATTCTTCTTTCAAACAATTAAAAGAAGTCCCCGGCAACGGCGCCAATTTAATGAACGTCTGCTAGAGCAGAGTATCAAATACTACAGAGCTAAAAAGCTAAGTAGATCGTATTCCACGGGTCTTCTAATAATCGTCTACTCAAATGTAAAGGCAGATTACTCAGGTTTAACACGTTGTGTGTGGTGTGAGTTCCACGACTTCTATTCTAGAAAATGCAAGCAAATTAAAACTTAAATTGAAAGACAGATTGAAAGATTGGTTGACTTAACAAAGACGACAACAAGCTTAGACTTCGAATCCCCCTTAGTTCACTAGAGCATTGGCAATCAACAGATCAGCGTATTTCAATACTCGTTCAATCAATTCTAAGACACCACCATAACTCCTGACCCTTAGGTTTAAGACTGGCAAACGTTCGCTCTATCCGATCTAGCTACCAAGATTAATTAGCCGCCCGAGTACGGTCGCTTCTTGCGATGACTAAACTAACTGGTGGAATTACTAACGATTTATGAGTTACTCTTGCAGACAAGAAACATAACCAAGATTAATTAGCCGCCCTAACTGGTTCCTACGAAAGGCACACTCCAATGAATAGGTTAATTGTTGATTTGGTGTTTTAAAGTAAGGCGAGCGTTCGCTTCTATCCTTAGCTTAACAAGAATCTAATCTAGGTGATCAATCCAGACAAGAAACATAAACAACGAAAAAACTAATCAAACATGAAAGAGAAACTGATTGAACTTTGAATCTAATTGATGACGTTAGATTTACCGCGTTTATCTCACCACATTTGAACGACATTCCTTTTGTTTGACTCTGAATTGTGATGAACTTGAATGATGTTATTGTAAAATATGTTTGATTCCCCGTTGGCCCTCTTTTGGGTCGTTTGACGTGTTTTCAAGTTATTTTGATGAGATTTCAGGATTTCACATCGTAGAAGACTTTTTTATGAGCTTGGCGGTTCAAACGGGGATCAATTCGGAGCACAAATGAGGTTGGAATTGCCGAAAGAAGTTCGGAGCAAGAAGCAACATCAAAAAGTGCGCGTTTTGAGGACAAAAGTGCGCCAGCGCACTTTACAATTATTTTGGCAAACTTTCGGCAGAATATTCAAAAAGTGCGCCTTTTAGGGGTCAATGTGCGCCGGCGCACTTTTTGACCCCGCCAGGCGCACTTTTGGCCATTATTCAGCACTTCGACGGAAATTGGGTTTTTAACCCAATTTCGAGGAGAGAGAAGAGACACATCATTTTCTGAAAATCTCTACTTTTTCTCTGACGAACCAGACACTCTCGGAGGTGAAGACGGAGCTTTGGAGACGCGATTGAGCGAGGATAGCGAGGATTGACTCAGGAGCTTCAAGGATTCAACAAGATTAGGTTTTCTCGGAGTAAGATGTCTTCTTCTCCGGTTTTCTTCTTCTTTGTTTCTGAGATTTCTTCTATAACGATGTCTGGCTAAACCTCTAGGGTTGTTTAGATTAGATGAAGCGTTAGATAGGATTTTGTATGGATGATTTCAGGTTTCTAACCCGTTTATGTTAATCAATGATCTTTCAGACTTAGATGCGATTTCTCCTAAACCCTAATTTAAACGTTTTGATCCTGACAACTTGATCAATTGTTAGTTTCCGAGTTTATCTTTGAATTGCGGGTCTGACCATGAACGCACTTCATTATAGAGTTTAGGAGGTCGTTAGGTTCTCCAATAGCTTGACCATAGGATTGTCAGAACCTAATCTCTTTGCATGAATTTGTGGCATTTCACTGTTCTTGATCGTTCTTGATTTCTTGCAAGTTAGCTTGACCATAGGAGCTTGTAGGTTTGATAGAATGAATCTCTATAGCCTGACCATGGAGTAGAGATTACAAAAGGATTTGCCGAGTCGTCTAGTCTGTTGAATTTCGTCGATTGCATAGTTTCATCCATCTAAACCGAACTAGCGTGGATTCGAGTCTGAACAACCGCCTTAGTCTATCTTTGAAACCCCAATCTGCTTTGCCTGTTTACTTGTTTAAATTGCTTTCTTAGTTAATTTCATTCAAAAAACCCAATTCAAACCAAACGACAAAAACCCCGAATATCTTATTCCACAATTGTTGAGTAATAGAAACAGAAAGACCCTAGGAAAAACGATCTCGCTAGAGCGATCTAGCGAGTAAAACTTTGTGTGCATTAATTTGCGCACCAAGTTTTTGGCGCCGTTGCGGGGGACTTTTCTTTTTCTAGGAAAGACATTGTGCGTTTTAAGCTTTTCATTCACGCTTTATCATCTCTTATCTCCCACATTTTTATACTACTCGGTATTTCTTGTTTTTGGTGTTTCAGGAAAGATTGCACGTACAGAAGAAAGAAGACAGAGTAAGCGCATAGCTGACAAGGGCATAATTTTCTACACTCAGTTCGGCACTACTCCTGTACCTCCTCCTCCCGCCAAGACACCTAAAGCAAGGAAGAACCTCTTCACATCTTCATCTACATCTTCGCCTTCACCATCCATCATTGCTACTACTGATCCTTCCACAGATCCTCCTATCCCACCTGAGATAGAAGTTATGGTGGCGGAAAGGACATTGAGGGATTACGACCGACCGACCATAGATGGGACAGCTTCGTGCATTCAGATTCCCAACACGGGAACTCAGAATCTGCACATCCCATCTCACTTGATCAACATGATTCAAGCAAACGGGAACACTTTCTCTGGAGGTGTTAATGAGGACCCGAATGCTCATGTGAGGAACTTCTTGAGGCTGGCTCATACAGTCTCCAACAATGAAGCGGATCATAATGCAGTCAAGCTTCAGCTTTTTCCCTTCACTCTGAAGGGTCAAGCAGAACTGTGGTTGTATGATCATCCTGTGAATCACTTCACTACGTGGGATGGTCTGGCTAAAGCATTCCTAGAAGAGTTCTTCTCCCCTTCCAGAACCGATGCACTCAGGGCACAAATAACAGGTTTCACAAGTGGTCCGGAGGAGAACTTCTATGAGGCTTGGCAAAGATTTCAAGGGCTTCTCCGAGCTTGTCCTCACCATGGATGGGATGACTATAACAAGTTCTCTATATTCCTCCGAGGCTTGGATTATGAGAAGAGGAAGGATTTCTCTTTACAGCTGAATACAGACTTAGATGATATGACCGCAGCTGCGGCTTTGGCTGCTTGCAAGGCCTTTGCCATGAGGATCAAGTCTCTAATGCAAACTAATCCCTTAAAGGTGGACGACAGGAGTCTGGGGCAAAGGAGATTTTTTGCTGATGCCCAATACCCTGTTCCCACAGTTCCTGCACCAGTAGACCTTGTTCAAAGTCAGTTGGAGTTGGATAACTCGAAATTGGAGATGGAAGTGCAGAGATTAAAGCATGAGCTGGAAAGGGCTAAGATAGCTCCTTCACCGGGTGTTCCTACAGCTCCACCGCCAGGGTTCAAGATGCTTTCTAGAACCACTCCTTCCTCTGCTTCTACGGCGGCGACTGTAGCAGCAGTCACCACCCCGTGTTCAAACTGTGGTGGTCCAGATCATACAGCGGAGAGTTGTAATTGGAAGATTAAGGGTAACCCAGACCAACAACAAGAGGAGGTTGATTATGTTGGTGGACAGAACCAGGGGAATTACCAGAACCGGAACAACAATTTCAGAAATTCCAATGGTTACCAGAATCAAAACTCCCAATGGCAGAGCAGAGGGAACTGGAACAACAACCAGAATCAGAATCAGTTTCAGGGAGGAAATCAAGGGGTTACCAAAGGTATAATGGGAATCAAAATCAGAATTCCCAATGGCAGAACAGAAGAGGCTGGAATAACAATCAGAACCACAATCAGAACTAGAACCAGAACAGAACCAGAATCAGGAAAACAACGGTGGTTCGAGCTCTTCTGCGCCTAAGACCTATTCCGAGATCATGTTGGAAAAGATTTTTGCTGAAACCCAATCAAATAAGAAGGACATCTCACACCACGACTCTTCTCTCCAGAAGCTTGCGAATCAGATGGCAGGAATCACAAATCTGCTTAAGGAGAAGGGTATTGGATCTCTACCTACCACCACCCTCCCTAATCCGAACCAGAATGAACATGTGGGAGCTGTGGAAACAAGGAGCGGGAGGAAGCTGACAGATATTCCCATGAAGCAGGTGCCAACTCTAATTCCTCCCCCTCATCTCATTGAAGAAGAGACGTGGAGGAAGAGGAACAAATTCAGCAGCCAGATTAGGAAGAGATACCGGTTATTCCCTAATCTCTTATACCGGTTGCTAACCCTCACAAGCCTAAGGCACCTTATCCTGCCAGGCTTAATAAGGATCTCTACGATGCTCAATACCAGCTATTCCTGAAGATGCTGAACAGGGTTCATGTTGACATGTCGATGAAGGAGATGATTGTGACGATGCCGAAGTTTGCCAAGTACATGAAGATGCTAGCCACTAACAAGTTGAAGTTGCAAAAACTTTTAGCTCTCACGGAGGAAGAACAAGCGAACTTCCCGGAGCTATTTGAAGACTTGGAGCTTACTGAGGAGGTATCTACCATTGTACTAAATAAGCTTCCTATTAAGCGTCGCGATCCAGGTTCTTTCACTCTACCTTGTCGCATTGGTACTTTCCGTGTTGGACGTGGTTTAGCGGATCTAGGAGCTAGCATCAATGTCATGTCATATAGTTTAGCTTCTGATATAGGAATGCTTGATTTTAAACCAACTCGCATGAACGTAAAATTAGCTGATAAATCTTCTGATGTGCCTAGGGGTATTTTAGAAGATGTTATTCTTGAAGTTGGTCCATTCAAGTTTCCTACTGATTTTGTCGTGATTGATGCTCATGCTGATATGCCGTTGATTCTTGGTCGTCCATTCTTGTATTCAGCCGGTTCTCTCATAGATGTGCTGGGAGGTACTATAACTCTTAGGATAGGAAAAGAGCATGCTACATTTCGTCTAGCTAACAACATTCAATTTCCTCACCACTACGATGACTTGTGTGCTGTTGAAGAAACTGTAACTGTGCTTTCTACCTCTGTTTTTACTAACCTAGTGAGTGAAGACTCGCTAGAGAAGTGTATTGTTTCTGGTCACTTTGTTGATGCAGGAGCAATTCGGATGAACAGGTAGCATCTATGAGCATGTATGAAGAAGAGGAATATGTTGACCAGGTTCCACAAACTGCTTTTACACCGCCACCGGAGCGTCGGCTTTTGACTTCATATAAAGAAACTCCGGAACTTGAGTTGAAGGATCTGCCTCCAAACTTAGAGTATGCATATCTGGGAGAGGAATCTAAGCTTCGGTCATAATTAATTCGACCCTCACTCAACCGCAGAAGGATGAGCTCATACGGTTGTTTAGGAGGCATGTGCGTGCTATTGCTTGGAGGGTAACAGATATAAAGGGAATTCATCCTTCCCACTGTATGCATCACATCTTCCTCGAGGAGAACCAGAGACCTGTTAGACAACCTCAACGACGTCTTAATCCAAACATGATGGAGGTTGAGAAGAGGAGGTGATCAAGCTTCTGGATGCTGGGATTATTTATCCCATCTCTGATAGTAACTGGGTGAGCCCGGTTCGTTGTGTGCCTAAGAAGGGAGGCATCACTGTGGTACCTAATGCAGCGGGGAGCTCATCCCTATGAGGACAGTTAACAGGTGGAGAGTCTGTATTGATTACAGACGATTAAATGATGCTACAAGAAAATACCATTTTCCCCTTCCTTTCATTGATCAGATGTTGGAGCGCTTGGCGGGTCATGAGTATTACTGCTTCCTGGATGGGATGTCCGGGTATTTTCGGATTCCCATCGCGCCGAATGATCAAGAAAAGACCACTTTCAATGCCGTTTGGTACTTTTGCCTACCGCAGAATTCCCTTCGGCTCTGTAACGCGCCAGCTACGTTTCAGAGATGCATGATGGGTATCTTTGATGAGCTCATTGGAGATGCTGTGGAGGTATTTATGGACGATTTCTCGGTTTATGGACATTCTTTTGAACATGGCTTGAAGAACCTTGAGAGAGTCCTTAAGAGTTGTGAAGCCACAAATTTAGCTCTTAGCTGGGAGAAGAGCTATTTCATGGTGACGAAGGGCATTGTGCTTGGGCACAAAGTTTCGAAGAAGGGTATTGAGGTTGATCCGGCGAAGATCGACACCATTGCCAAGCTACCACCTCCCTCTTCCGTCAAAGCAGTAAGAAGCTTTCTGGGTCATGCAGGGTTTTATAGGCGGTTTATCAAGGATTTTTCTAAAATCACCTTGCCTATGACTCGATTACTAGAGAAAGAGGTTCCTTTCCTCTTTGACGAGAAGTGCATGACATGCTTTCGAGACTTTGAGGAATAAGCTTGTTTCAGCACCTGTAGTTGTAGCTCCGAATTGGAAACTGCCCTTCGAGCTTATGTGTGATGCGAGCAATTATGCCGTTGGAGCGGTCTTGGGGCAGCGGATTGAGAAGAGGTTCAGGCCTATCTACTATGCCAGCAAGACAATGAATGAAGCTCAACGGAATTACACAACTACCGAGAAGGAGATGTTAGCGGTAGTCTTTGCCTTTGATAAGTTCCGCTCCTATCTTCTTTTTGCTAAAATTACTGTCTTCACAGATCACGCAGCTATCCGATATCTTATGAGCAAGGCGGATGCTAAGCCAAGGTTAATCCGCTGGATTCTCCTCTTGCAAGAGTTTGATTTTGAGATCCAAGACAAGAAGGGGTCGGAGAATGTGGCTGCGGATCATTTGTCACGATTGGAGGAGCATGAGCAGAGTTCTGGTGATAATCTAGTGATCCGAGAAACTTTCCCGGAAGAACACCTATTTGCTATAATGATAAAAGAGGCAGAGGGTTCTTGGTTTGCAGACCTCGCTAATAATCTGGCCACAGGTGAAGTAAGGACGGACTTCTCCCGTCAAGAAAGGAGGAAGCTTACAGAGGTTAAGAAGTACTTCTGGGATGATCCTTATTTGTTTCGGATTGGCTCTGACGACATCATCCGGAGGTGCGTAACTCTAGCGGAGGCTGGAGATATAATGGAGCATTGCCATTCTGGACCTGTCGGTGGCCACCATGGAGCAAACCGAACTGCTCGGAAGATCTTGGCTTCTGGATTTTTCTGGCCTACTATCTTCAAGTATTGCCAGGATTTCATCAAGGCATGCGATGGTGCCAACGAGCAGGTAAGATTTCTAAACGAGATGAAATGCCTCAACAAATTTATGTGGTTGTTGAAATCTTTGATGTGTGGGGGATCAATTTTATGGGTCCTTTCACTCCTTCTTTTGGTAACAAGTACATACTCATGGCTGTGGATTATGTATCGAAGTGGGTAAAAGCTCAAGCTCTCCCCACTAACGATGCCCGAGTTGTTGGAAAGTTCCTTAAGAAACTTTTCTCTCGTTTTGGTGCACCTCGAACCATCATTAGTGACCGTGGAACTCATTTTCAAGGTCAATTTGATAAGGTGTGCCAGAAGTTTGGTGTTACCATCGTTTGTCCATGGCTTACCACCCTCAAACGAGTGGTCAAGTCGAGGTGTCAAACCGGGAATTGAAACAGATTCTTGATAAAACCGTCGATCAATCCTCTAAGGATTGGTCCACCAAGCTTGATGATGCGCTTTGGGCATATAGGACGGCCTTTAAAACGCCTATAGGTACCTCCCCATATTTTCTGGTATATGGGAAAGCGTGTCATCTGCCAGTAGAGCTCGAGCATAGAGCCTATTGGACCCTTAAGCTACTGAACCTGGATGCTAGTCTTGCAGGTGAAGAGAGGAAATTGCAGATGTTAGAGCTTGAGGAATGGAGAGATCGAGCTTATGAGAGCTCGAAGATATACAAGGAGTGAACTAAGAAGCTCCACGATTCACGTTTGCAGGGAACAAGGAGTTCAAAGAAGGGGATCAAGTGCTCCTTTATAATTCACAGCTACATCTTTTCCCGGGCAAGCTGAAATCCCGTTGGATGGGTCCATTAACGGTTTCTAAAGCCCTTTCTCATGGCGTTGTGGAGATTTCAAGGCCGGAGAAGAACCATTTAAGGTGAATGGCCATCGTCTGAAGCCATATATAGCTGGAGCATTCGTTGGTGTGGCAGAGGAGTTTAGTCTCGAGGCACCGTAAACCAGGTATCGTCTAGCTCAAAGACGTAAAATGAGAGCGCTTCTCGGGAGGCAACCCGAGTCTGGAGTCTTTAAATTTATTGAGTCGAGTCCGTGGTAGAGTCGTGGTGTCAGTTTTGTGTGTGTGTCAGTCCCTGAGAGTCAAATTTGTGATTTGGTCGCTTTAAAACCTCGGATTTTTGGCAAATTTTTCATGATTTAATTGATTTTTCCGAGTGTCAGGTCAAAAAGTGCGTTTTTGGAGGCAAATGTGCGCCGGCGCACTTTGTGCAGATTAATTTTCAAAACTCTCGGCGAAATATTCAAAAAGTGCGGGTTTCAGAAGCAAATGTGCTAGGCGCACTTTTCAATTTATTTTCAAAACTTTCGTCCGAATATTCAGAATGTGCGCCTTTTTTGGGGTTTTGTGCGTCGGCGCACTTTTCCCCCTCAAAAACAAGTTTCCACCCTCTTTTCTTAGCATTTTCAGATCAAAGCCCTTTTGCTCTTCTCTCTCTCTTCGAAATTCAGCAAGAGCAAAACCTCCTCAACCCTTGTTCTTCGAGTTTTTGAACCCAAACCCGCCAATTTTCCTCCGATTTTCACGAACCCATACCAAAATCTTCGTCTCTTCTCATTCTCTACTTGAATCCGCCCATCCCCAACCGATTTTCTCCTGATTTGGTTAAGGTTTGAGCTAGGTTCGAACCAAAACCTAGTTTTGGTGCTTTTCGGGTTGTTCGTCGATTTTCTTGAGGAATTTGCTATCACCACTTTGAGGTATGTTACTCTACACTTCACCACGAATCTATTGCACCAATTTTTGTTCAGTTTCATTGAAATTTTCGGATTGGTGATTTTAGAGCTAAGAACCCTAATTTTCAAAATTTGGGGTTTGGTTAAATTGACCTTGGATTCTTGCAATTGACTATCTAAGATAGCTATATTTTGAATCGTGGCTTGTTTGGACTTCGTTTGCTTGATGAATTGCATGATGTAGGGTACTTTCCCATACCGAGTTTTTGCAGTTTGGGGATTTTTGGGTTGGATGAATTCTGATGATGTAGGGTGTTTTTGAATGATCTTAGGGTGTGTTTTGGCATATTGGGGAGACTGATTTGGACTGATTGTAGCTTGCTTCAGCTATATTGAGAATTTTACCTTAGTGCCGGTTCTAAGTGTTCGATGCTCCATGTTTGACTAGTTGCTTGACTTAGACAGGATGATTGATTTCTTTGTGATTGTCTATTTGATTCAGTAGCATTGTGTCTTTGTTCCTTTGGTTAAATGCTCAACTTGATGTCATGGCTACTTGTTTAACCGTACTAAGCATGATTCGATCCCGATCACTTGGTTGCATTGCGTGCTATTTTGGATGGTGGTTTGCACATCTCAGCATGTATGCTCTGTCCTGAACATTGATTATTACCATCATCATACCCAGCTTTCTGTTAAGTCTAGCTCATGTCTCACTTTAGTTTGTTTGAGTTGCAGATTATGGCTAGTTCATCAGGACAGGGGCAATCTGCCGCGCGAAATGCGGGGAACATATCAGCTGACGAGGAGGAACCTCGCCGACCATTCAGTCTGGTGCCTCTTCCGGGTCCTAACGATCCGCCGCCACCCAGAGGAAGGTACCTGGTCTGCATCGGTTCATTGATGGCCTTCCAATAGCACCCACTGGACAGCTTACTGGCAGATTCACCACCTTAAACCCACACCGGGGGTGAGGGTTGATTTTGAGGGCATCAGGGAGCAATGCCCGGAGTTCCATGAGCTGCTAGTGCATCGGCTGACACGCGCCGACTTGCTGAGACTGGTTCGGGTGGCAGACCCCGCACCACTTCTTCCCCTCCAAGAGCTCTGGAGTACATTCGATTTAAACCGAGGGTGAAGAACACGTATACGAGGCACATTCAGTTTCGCTTGGGAGGAACTCTTTTCCATGAGTCCTACGACTCATTTGGAAGGTTGTTGGGGATTGACAAGTTCGTGGATCTCAGAGTTTTCAAGATTAAGGAATCGGGACTCGACAAAACTGAAAACAACACCAGAACGTGGCGAGAACTCACGGGAGGGGTGGGTCATTTGTCACCAACAAGTCTAAGTATCGCGACATCAGATGCCCGGTATGGCGATTCCTTCACGTGATCTTCATCGCGATCCATCTGCCATCGAAGCACCGTGATCATCATTTCTATGGAGATGAGATGCATCTGGTCCGCTGCATGCTTGGCGGAAAAGGAGGCTCCATGTGGGATATCAGGTCGCACAGTTCTTCTACAAGCGAGTCACTGGTGCCGTTCTACCCGTACTCTTTCGGGAGGATGGTACGTCGCTCGCATCATTGCGACCGCAGGCATTAGAGATAGGTGGTCACCTGAGGTGTTTGTAGGGTTGACACCCCCGAGGGAGCTAGGACCTCAGTACCTGATGGCTCAAGGGTGGGTTCCTCGACCAGTCCCACCTCCGCAACCTGAGATTCCAGTTCCAGAGGGAGACGCTCCAGAGCCACCCCCAGTTTATGCAGCAGGGCCTGATCAGGCAGAGTTTTGGACACCACTTGAGCGAGTTCAGGATTGGTAGGCAGTTTTTGGAGAGGGTGGACACCCTTGGCAGCAGCAGCAGGAGGCCAGATGGACTGAGATGACTGCATGGCGCACCACCTTTAGCCAGGGTACTCTTCCATGGCAGGAGGGAGTTCGCGATTTTCAGCAGCAGCAGCAGGCTTGGCATGAGCAGGAGATCCAGAGGATGGACACTCAGCATGCACAACAGATGGCGCTGCTTCAGCAGATCCTCGATCGGCAGCCGCCAGCTCCAGCTCCTCGCCGACAGCGGGCTCGCCGGGATCGCGACCAGGATCAGTGATTGACTTCAGGATTTTTATTTCCTTTTTCTAGACTTGTACTTTTTATTTTCGAAGTGGATTTTGAGTCGGTTTGTTCTTTTGAGTCTTTGTGAACCTTGAGTCGAGTCATATGTACTGTTATCATCTAAATGCTCTGATCGTGTGATGTTTTCTCTTTTCCACTTGACTCAGGGTATATGGCCAAACCTCGTGTGCATCCAGTTTTGATCAGGACGTTCATGCCGACGAATTTCTGACGCCTTCTATGGAAACCTTATGATCTATTTCCTGGTACCCCTAAACACTTTTGTTTTTCATGCTAATTGTTTGGTGTGGAACATTGAGGACAATGTCCAAATTTAAGTGTGGGGTGGGGTGTTTATTTTGCCAAGTAATGGGCGGTGATTGTGCCTTGTTTTGTCACTCTTTCACAGCTTCCCATTCTCGATAACAAGTAATTTTCCACATTGCTTAATAACTTCTTGGATTGCATACTGTTTTCCATATGGTGAGATTGATGTGGTGTTTTGGCTTTGTCCAAATTATTGTGTGAGAACCCGTTTTATGACCATCTTCCACTTTTCTTGTTTGTAGTAGTCGAGGAACTTGTCCTTATTGGATTAGTGAACTTGTGACTTGGTGTTGTGCAAGGCTTGGTCTGTCGGATGCTCGAATTCTCTAGTTCAAAGCCATGATCGAGTCTAAATAAGGGATGTTTTAATTTCATGCTCTAAATTATTGTTGATGTCTCTAATCATAGAAATTCTGATTAGTGAGTGGTTCGGTATTGAAGTTGTGGGTCGATTCACGAGCTGGCATACGTGCCTGCCCATTGTTGTAGTCCCAAAGGGAAGTCTCAATGTGGCGTTCTTCTTCTAACCTACTCCCGATCGTGGCTGGGGTCTAGGATAACGCGGAATTCCAAAGGTTTCCGGCTGCTCCATACCCGGTGGTATTCACACTGTACCAACCATTCAAAAAAAAATCAGAAAAAAAGAAAGAAAGAAATGCTAAGAAAAGGAAAGAAGTTCTTTCATTTTGTTCGAGTCGTGTCCCCTTATTTAGCAAGTGTCAGGTTACGTCCTAGAGTAAGTGTAGCGGAAGTAAGTATTGTCTTGTCTTTACCAAGTAATGTTGTTCACTAGCCCGATAAAGACATGTTCCTCTTTTACTCCAGCAAAGGTTTGGTTTTAATTGCATGGTCAGTCGGGTAATCATCTTGTTTGGTAGAAGCACCGTATACATCTTTCTAGGAACCAAGAGGTTTTCGGTTTGCTCATTCAAGTTGGTGCATTGTTGTAGTAAAGTTCTTGTTTGAGGACAAACAAACGTTTAAGTGTGGGGTGATTTGATGACGTTAGATTTACCGCGTTTATCTCACCACATTTGAACGACATTCCTTTTGTTTGACTCTGAATTGTGATGAACTTGAATGATTTTATTGTAAAATATGTTTGATTCCCCGTTGGCCCTCTTTTGGGTCGTTTGACGTGTTTTTAAGTTATTTTGATGAGATTTCAGGATTTCACATCGTAGAAGACTTTTCTATGAGCTTGGCGGTTCAAACGGGGATCAATTCGGAGCACAAATGAGGTTTGAATTGCCGAAAGAAGTTCGGAGCAAGAAGCAGCATCAAAAAGTGCGCGTTTTGAGGACAAAAGTGCGCCAGCGCACTTTTCAAATTAATGCACACAAAGTTTTACTCGCTAGATCGCTCTAGCGAGATCATTTTTCCCTAGGGTCTTTCTGTTTCTATTACTCAACAATTGTGGAATAAGCTATTCAGGGTTTTTGTCGTTTAGTTTGAATTGGGTTTTTGAATGAAATTAACTAAGAAAGTGATGGAACCGTCGTTGTGCTGAGCAGGTTCAATCAAATAACTATCAAGTCAAGAGCTAGGATAGATCGTATTCCACGGGCCTTCGAATGATTGGCTACTTCAGAACTAACAAATTATTCAAGGAAAAACACGTTATGCGTGGTGTGAGTTCCACGACTTCTAATTCTAAGGAATGCAGAAAAATTAAAAAGATTAAACTAAAGCAGATTGAGAAATAGGGTTTGGAAACAAGAATGACAGACGAACTTAGACTTTGAATCCCCCTTCGTTCCCCAGAGCATTGGCAATCAACAGATCAGCGGATTTCGATTCTCATTCAATCAATTACTAAGACACCACCATAACTCCTTATCCTTAGGTTTAAGACCGGCGAACGTTCGCTCTATCCGTTCTAACTACCAAGATTAACTAGCCGCCCGGGTACGGTCGCCTCTCGCAACGACTTAATTAATTGGTGTAATTACTAGTGATTAATGAGTTACTCTTGCAGTGAATTAACCCTAACCGGTTCCTATGAAAGGCACACTCCAATTATAAAGGTTAATTGCTTAATTCGATGTTCTAAAGTAAGGCGAGCGTTCGCTTCTATCCTTAGCTTAACAAGAATCTAATATAGGGGATCAATCCAGACAAGAAACATGAACAATGAAGAACGAATCAAACATGCAAAGAGAAACTGATTGAACTTCGAATCTAATTACCGCCGATCGTGACCGCTTTAAAGCCCTGGGTCACTTAGGGTTCATCTAGTCTAAGTTCTAACGAGTTTAGCTACTCATGATCATTACAAAAGAAACAAAGGCAAGGAAGGAGTTCATCATTCAAAGGAAGAACAGAAAAGGATCTGAAAAACCTAATTCAGACGACTCTGACAGACTCCGATCTTCGGTAAGTTACACTCCTAGCTCCGGTTCTCCGAGATGGAAGGGATGGCGTCACGATCTCTATCCGGCTCTTCGAACTCCAACTCTTCGCTCCAGAACTTCAGAGAAATCTAATCTCGAAAAGTTGTGTGTTTGTAAACTATGAATTGTGTCTCCTCCTTCTCCTCGGGCCGCCGGATTAAGTATAAATACTTAACCGTAGTTGGGCCGGGCTGAGCTGATGTTTTCGCCGAAACCATAGGGGTAGTTTCGGCGAAACTGGCTTTGAGTTCAGGGCTCCGCCGACTGTTCATTATTTTCGGTCCGAGCAGTTATTTTGCCGAAACCATTCTTCACTTGGCACTGGCTGATTTGAACTGCTGGTTTCGCCGAATCTGGGGGTCTGGTTTCGCCGAAACTGTAAGTGTGAATGGCAGATTTTCGGTTTGACTTGATTGACTCCTTTGATCATTCCGGTTTGATTCCTCGAGGTTCCTATGCCTTAGACACGTCCATGGCTACGCTATTTGACGGCAAAAACCTGTGCTAACACAAAAACACTAGAAAACCATCAAACAGACCCCGAAACGGGCTAAGGTAACACAAATGGCACGAGATAGGGCAATCGATTGAATATTCGTTATTCTACCCTAAAAACCATGTCTTAAGCAAAAAATGTCGCTTAAATGAGGCTGATAATCACGTCAAATCGAGTGTCATCAGAAAGCAATTTAAACAAGTAAACAGGCAAAGCAGATTGGGGTTTCAAAGATATACTAAGGCGGTTGTTCAGACTCGAATCCACGCTAGTTCGGTTTAGATGGATGAAACTATGCAATCGACGAAATTCAACAGAATAGATGACTCGGCAAATCCTTTTGTAATCTCTACTCCATGGTCAGGCCGTAGAGATTCAATTCTATCAAACCTACAAGCTCCTATGGTCAACTAACTTGCAAGAAATCAAGAACGATCAAGAATAGTGAAATGCCACAAATTCATGCAAAGAGATTAGGTTCTGACAATCCTATGGTCAAGCTATTGGAGAACCTAACGACCTCCTAAACTCTATAATGAAGTGCGTTCATGGTCAGACCCACAATTCAAAGATAAACTTGGAAACTAACAATTGATCAAGTTGTCAGGATCAAAACGTTTAAATTAGGGTTTAGGAGAAATCGTATCTACGTCTGAAAGATCATCGATTAACATAAACGGGTTAGAAACCCGAAATCATCCATACAAAATCCTATCTAACGCTTCATCTAATCTAAACAACCCTAGAGGTTTAGCCAGACATCGTTACAGAAGAAATCTCAGAAACAAAGAAGAAGAAAATCGGAAAGAAGACATCTTACTCCGAGAAAACCTAATCTTGTTGAATCCTTGAAGCTCCTGAGTCAATCCTCGCTAATCCTCGCTCAATCGCGTCTCCAAAGCTCCGTCTTCACCTCCGAGAGTGTCTGGTTCGTCATAGAAAAAGTAGAGATTTTCAAAAATGATGTGTCTCTTCTCTCTCCTCGAAATTGGGTTAAAAACCCAATTTCCGTAGAAGTGCTGAATAATGGCCAAAAGTGCGCCTGGCGGGGTCAAAAAGTGCGCCAGCGCACATTGACCCCTAAAAGGCGCACTTTTTGAATATTCTGCCGAAAGTTTGCCAAAATAATTGTAAAGTGCGCCTGGCACTTTGAAAAGTGCGCTGGCGCACTTTTGTCCTCAAAACGTGCACTTTTTGATGCTGCTTCTTGCTCCGAACTTCTTTCGGCTAATTCCAACCTCATTTGTGCTCCGAATTGATCCCCGTTTGAACCGCCAAGCTCATAGAAAAGTCTTCTATGATGTGAAATCCTGAAATCTCATAAAATAACTTGAAAACACGTCAAACGACCCAAAAGAGGGCAACGGGGAATCAAACATATTTTACAATAAAATCATTCAAGTTCATCACAATTCAGAGTCAAACAAAAGGAATGTCGTTCAAATGTGGCGAGATAAACGCGGTAAATCTAACGTCATCAAATCACCCACACTTAAACGTTTGTTTGTCCTCAAACAAGAACTTTACTACAACAATGCACCAACTTGAATGAGCAAACCGAAAACCTCTTGGTTCCTAGAAAGATGTATACGGTGCTTCTACCAAACAAGATGATTACCCGACTGACCACGAATTAAAACCAAACCTTTGCTGGAGTAAAAGAGGAACATGTCTTTATCGGGCTAGTGAACAACATGACTTGGTAAAGATAAGACAATACTTACTTCTGCTACACTTACTCTAGGACGTAACCTGACACTTGCTAAATAAGGGACACGACTCGAACAAAATGAAAGAACTTCTTTCCTTTTCTTAGCATTTCTTTCTTTCTTTTTTCTGATTTTTTTTCTTTTTTTTTCTTTTTTTTTTAATGGTCGGTACAGTGTGAATACCACCGGGTATGGAGCAGCCGGAAACCTTTGGAATTCCGCGTTATCCTAGACCCCAGCCACGATCGGGAGTAGGTTAGAAGAAGAACGCCACATTGAGACTTCCCTTTGGGACTACAGCAATGGGCAGGCACGTATGCCAGCTCGTGAATCGACCCACAACTTCAATACCGAACCACTCACTAATCAGAATTTCTCTGATTAGGGACATCAACAATAATTTAGAGCATGAAATTAAAACATCCCTTATTTAGACTCGATCATGGCTTTGAACTAGAGAATTCGAGCATCCGACAGACCAAGCCTTGCACAACACCAAGTCACAAGTTCACTAATCCAATAAGGACAAGTTCCTAGACTACTACAAACAAGAAAAGTGGAAGATGGTCATAAAACGGGTTCTCACACAATAATTTGGACAAAGCCAAAACACCACATCAATCTCACCATATGGAAAACAGTATGCAATCCAAGAAGTTATTAAGCAATGTGGAAAATTACTTGCTATCGAGAATGGGAAGCTGTGAAAGAGTGACAAAACAAGGCACAATCACCGCCCATTACTTGGCAAAATAAACACCCCCCCCACACTTAAATTTGGACATTGTCCTCAATGTTCCACACCAAACAATTAGCATGAAAAACAAAAGTGTTTAGGGTACCAGGAAATAGATCATAAGGTTTCCATAGAAGGCATCAGAAATTCGTCGGCATGAACGTCCTGATCAAAACTGGATGCACAAGAGGTTTGGCCATATACCCTGAGTCAAGTGGAAAAGAGAAAACATCACACGATCAGAGCATTCAGATGATAACAGTACATATGACTCGACTCAAGGTTCACAAAGACTCAAAAGAACAAACCGACTCAAAATCCACTTCGAAAATAAAAAGGACAAGTCTAGAAAAAGGAAATAAAAATCCTGAAGTCAATCACTGATCCTGGTCGCGATCCCGGCGAGCCCACTGTCGGCGAGGAGCTGGAGCTGGAGCTGGTGGCTGCCGATCGAGGATCTGCTGAAGCAGGGCCATCTGTTGTGCATGCTGAGTGTCCATCCTCTGGATCTCCTGCTCGTGCCAAGCCTGCTGCTGCTGCTGAAAATGGCGGACTCTCTCCTGCCATGAAAGAGTACCCTGGCTAAAGCTGGTGCGCCACGCAGTCATCTCAGTCCATCTGGCCTCCTGCTGCTGCTGCCAAGGGTGTCCACCCTCTCCAAAAACTGCCTGCCAATCCTGAACTCGCTCAAGTGGTGTCCGAAACTCTGCCTGATCAGGCCCTGCTGCATAAACTGGGGGTGGCTCTGGAGCGTCGCCCTCTTGAACTGGAATCTCAGGCTTGCGGAGGTGGGACTGGTCGGGTAACCCACCCTTGAGCCATCAGGTAGTGAGGTCCTAGCTCCCTCGGGGGTGTCAACCCTACAAACACCTCAGGCGACCACCTATCTCTAATGCCCGCGGTCGCAATGATGCGAGCGACGCAGGATTTTGTATGGATGATTTCGGGTTTCTAACCCGTTTATGTTAATCAATGATCTTTCAGACTTAGATGCGATTTCTCCTAAACCCTAATTTAAACATTTTGATCCTGACAACTTGATCATTTGTTAGTTTCTGAGTTTATCTTTGAATTGCGGGTCTGACCATGAACGCACTTCATTATAGAGTTTAGGAGGTCGTTAGGTTCTCCAATAGCTTGACCATAGGATTGTCAGAACCTAATCTCTTTGCATGAATTTGTGGCATTTCACTATTCTTGATCGTTCTTGATTTCTTGCAAGTTAGCTTGACCATAAGAGCTTGTAGGTTTGATAGAATAGAATCTCTACGGCCTGACCATGGAGTAGAGATTACAAAAGGATTTGCTGAGTCATCTAGTCTGTTGAATTTCGTCGATTACATAGTTTCATCCATCTAAACCGAACTAGCGTGGATTCGAGTCTGAACAACCGCCTTAGTCTATCTTTGAAACCCCAATCTGTTTTGCCGTTTACTTGTTTAAATTGCTTTCTTAGTTAATTTCATTCAAAAACCCAATTCAAACTAAACGACAAAAACCACGAATAGCTTATTCCACAATTGTTGAGTAATAGAAACAGAAAGACCCTAGGGAAAAACAATCTCGCTAGAGCGATCTAGCGAGTAAAACTTTGTGTGCATTAATTTGCGCACCACTAATCACCGCCGATCCGTGACCGCTTTAAATCCCTGGGTCACTTAGGGTTCATCTAGTCTAAGTTCTACGAGTTTAGCTACTCATGTTCATAACGACAGAATCAAAGACAGAAATAGAGTTCATCATGAAAAGGAAGTACAGATAGAAACTGTAAAACCTAATTAAGACGACTCTGGCAAAGCGTTGCTCTCCGATAATCTTCAATCCTAGCTCCGAGTCTCCGAGGTGAAGGGATGGCGTCACGATCTCTTCCTGGCTCTTCGAACTCTAAAACTCTGCTCTCTCGAACTCCTTAGGTCTGGAACTCTTTAAACTTCTGAATTATTAGATGATATATTGATTTGGGCCGCCGGTTAAGTATTTATACTTAATCCCTAAGTCGCCGGATTTGTGAAGGATTTTTTGGCGAAAACTTCATGAGTTTTCGCCGAAAACTTCTTTGTAAATGGTGGCTTCCTCGGCTGATTCTCCTGTGATTCTGAGGTCCAGAGTTTTCAGGGAGAACTTTGACTTCTCGCCGAAAACTTCCTCTTGCAAGCTCTGCCTATTTTTTCTAGAGTCTTCGTCGAAAACCTGAGGAGTTTTCACCGAAAACTGTAGTGTAAATCGAGGCAGGATTTCTGTTGACTTGATCGACTTCTTGGACTGCTTCCGGTGCGGTTCCTCGAGGTTACAATGCCTTAGACACATCCTTGGCTACTTTATTTGACGGCAAAAACCTGTGCTATCATGAAAACACTAGAAAACCATCAAATAGACCCGAAACGGGCCAAAGTAACACAAATGGCACGAGATAGAGCAGTTGAGTGAATATTCGCTATTCTACCCTAAAAACCATGTCTTAAGACAAGAAATGTCGCTTAAATGAGGCTGATAATCACGCCAAATCGAGTGTCATCACTAATTTCATTCGAAACTTGTTGAGGAAGCTAGGGAAGTTAGGGCTCTTTCGTAACTTCATCCTCATCATCATTCGCCTAGGGCATGTAGCCTGTCTACTCAGTCGCGCGCGTGAGCCACTCCCCAACCGTCGTGGATTCGCTTCCCCATATTCTAGACTCTTTTTCTTCTTTATAATCCCTCTTTCTTTCTCTTTCTTCTCTTTTCACGCTTTCCAACTTCTTAAGACTCTTTATTCTCTTTCATCTGTCATTCTCCCTGTGCAAATTCTTTTTGTTCTCTTCTGCATTGCCTACTCCCTTTTCCTCTCTTCACATACTTTAGGATGTCTGGCGCTCCTCGACGTCCTCCACCCGGTATGTGATTCCTCCATTTCCCTCTATTCTTCTCCTTAGTTTGCTCGTGTAGTTATATTTTTTCTCTTTCGATGAGCTCTTCTACTAATACCGCAAAACCGAGAGTACTCGTACAAATTAGGTTCCAATCCCTCTTCTTCTCCTTCAACCTCCGCCACTATCTCTGCTGAAATGGTAATTCCTCCTCTTCATGTCTGTCCCTCACGCCAGTCTTCTCCTCCCCCATCCGATGATGAAGGAAATCACGGAGAAACCTCTTCTACTGAGCCTATTTTGCCCTAGCGGGGGTCTCACCAGGTAGGTTTCACCAAAGTGCTCCACAAATTTGAAATCAATCATGAAGCCACTAACCGGAGAGGTGGTTACACTGTGCATAATTGGGGTTATCTGTGGCAAGGGGACTCTTGTGAGGAGAAACGAGTCATAGGCCCCGGATATTTCCCTTCTAGTACAACATCTCGAATCGCCAAGGTCCTTCCCACATCCTTGCTCCTGCTACTTGGGAATTCACTATTGCCTCCCGACTTTCCACTATAGGGAATTGCCCTCCAAGTTGGCACGGCATCTGGACGGAGTCTTTTAGCAACGGCCTTCGATTACCGCCTTCTCCATTTGTCCGTGAACTGTTGGCCTGTTTCAACGCTTCTCTTGGCGCCTTTAATTTGGTGTCGTGGTCAGTGGTCGCTGCATTCGAGTGCTATTGCGCCAGTGGAAGTGGTACCCACTTTTTGCCTCTTCCGGTCTTATACATCGCAAAACCTACTCCAAATGAATTAGGTTTGTTCGTCGAAAAGAGTTTGCCTTCTGCTAAGCCTCATCCCACCTGTATCCTTCCTTCTTCTACTTGAAGCCCAGCGATTCTGATCGCCCATGGACTGACTTGTTTCCCTCCACCTGGACTCCCTGTGACCCTGATCGCTTCAACCTCACCCTCGACCTTTCTGCTCAAGAGATAGCCGAGAGGAGGCAGATTCTCCTTTATCTGCCACGATATCTATAGATCATCTGGCTTCAAAGCCGCTTTGGAGGGAATTCCTGGAGGTATTGTCACCGTCTAGGTGAACTGATTGATGCCTTTTTGTTGTGCCATTGTATCTATCTTCTAATGCTATTTTTCCTGTGTTTTCTTATAGGTTTCTTCTCCTTGTCTAGTGCCCTAATCAACACTGCTACTCGCGGCCTTGCCAGCGATACGCATCCTCAGGCTATGCTACGCTACCTCCCGCTCCTCCCGCTACTCGAAAGAAGCGATCTGTTAAGAAGCGGATGACTAAGCCTCGGAAAGCGACTGAGCCTTCTGGGTCTGCTAATGAAAAGGAGGAGGTGCCATTGAAGCGGAAATCCAAAAGGGAGGATGGCTCTGGCTCCTCGAAAAGGCATAAGAGCCAGGCGTCTCCAGAGGAAGCATCAGGCTATCCTGAGGTGACTCCTTCTGAAACCCTCATTCAAATCCGCGACTCCCCTGAACCATGCCAGCACACTAAGGGAGACGAGGATGACATGTCTGTTCGCGACCTACTGGCTCAGGCCGCTCGTGCTGCCCCCGACCTGACGGTTAGCACTTCTCCAATCGCCCAGCCTTTGGAGACTATGTCGTCTCCCACTGTGGATCCGGAGCACCCTGAGGGGGAGGATCTCCCATTGAATGCTCTAGAGATTTCTCGTCCTAGGCCCCCCTCTCCTCGCTCTGATCGTATCGCTGACGTGTCAATAATCAACTATGAAAGTACGATTATTAACAATCAAGGTCGTATTCCACGAGGGCTCTCTCAATGGCTAATACTCACACTACTCGTAGATGGTCTAGACATTTGAATTGAGTTTTGGTTTGATAAAACGATTCAAAAGCATAAGCAAAACTAAATCAAACAAGACAATAACTAACAAGGAAGGTTGAGGTTCGAACAAGAGACAAGAAGGTCAACTTAGTAAGGGATTTCTTCAAGCTCAAGAGTAATGAAAGTCGAATTGAGTCACAAGCATCAATGTGTAATTAATTGGCCACGCACAACACTTATATAGAATCATCGAACTCTCGCACAATTGGTTCACTACTCCTAAATCACATGAATTATGCTCTCGCTATAGGAACAAAGGAATTGAGTGCTTTAATCAAGCTCAATGAAATGCTCACAGACCTAAACTCCTAATCAATAACTTCTAACACAAGGCAATGATGCAAGATACTTTCATATCAATCATAGAACATTAGATTAACAATAAAAGGGTCTTTCAACCTTTAATTGAATGAAAAACTAAATGCACACCAAGTGTTTGTGAAAATGTCAATAAGGAAATCAAGTGGAAATGGTTGCAATTGAGTAATTCAATCTCTTAAATCATCAATTACAATCCCTACACCTTAAATAAGCATCATCCAACAACTCTCATACATTGAATGACATAGGAATGTACCATAGAAACCAATCAAGCTCACATGGCATACAAGCACAAGGTTGGGGACCAACTTCTTACACAATGACTATGGAAGACTCAATCCAAACAATCACTCATCTATCCTAGCATGATCCACCACCTTATTAAGTTTAGCCTAGCATAACTATGGAGGAAACCTGAAATGGAGAGGGAGAGAACACCATAGCTTCCATGGATAATCCTTCAATCTTGCACTTCAAGTTGCTACTCCAAGGTAAGAGACTTCACTCCTAACTTCACTTGCTCGAACCTTCAATTGATCCTAGGGTTCTTGGGATGAAGAGGTGGAAGGTGATTGAGAGAAGGAGTGTCGCGATTGTGCTCTGTGTGTCAAATGATGAATGATCGGATCATGGATCGGGGCTCATTTCCACTTGCTTCTCGCGCTGCTTATATATGCCGAAAAAGACTAAAGTTCTTGGTGAGAACTTTGAAGTTCTCACCGAGAAATCTTTTGAAAATCCACCTGGAAGTCTCGTCGAGCAAATGCATTGATTTCTTCAAATGTTCTCGGCGAGAACATTGTAAGTTCTCACCGAGAACTTCTTCATAAATGTTGCTGGCAGAACTTTGCATTAATCTCGACTTTGCATTGGCCTTAACTCCTCCGTCCTAGCTCCGATTGAGCTCCCGTTTCATCCTACGAGGTTCTTGTCACCCGTACTACCATGCCAAGGACTGAAAATGCATAAAGACAATTCCGATAGACAACGAATTGGGTCCAAAAGTGGCTTCTGGACAACAAAAGTGTACTTTGCACAAAACAACTCTAAAAGCACACAAGCCATGGCATTTTGAGATAAAAACGAGAGATCTAAGGTTAATCACAGGCTCAAAATGCATGAAATATAGTCACATCAATCGCCAAAGGAGATATCCTAGTCTTGCCAGCTCCGTGTTGTGGTCGACGCACCCCCAGGGCGCGAGAGCGAAGGGCCCTACAACTCATCTCATCTCATCAAAAGGAGGACGAAAAGCAACAAAAAACGCAGCAACTAAACACCCCATTTTTACCCGAAACTCCCGTTAACAGGTCTAGCAACCCACACATCCACAACCCATTTTGAACACAACTAAGAACTTCCAACCAACTACCTTTTGTCCCCAAATAGTACCAACACACTTTTTCTCAAAACGCAGCAAAACAACAAAAGTCACAACATTCCTCTCTAACTCAAACCCAACAACATCTAACTCAACAATCGAAGAAACGAAACAATTGTTCCTTCACACTACTATGAACTTGTTTCAAACCCAAATCACACACAAGCTACACCCTAACCACACTTCACTCTACAACCAATATCACTTGCAACGCACAGACAAACTAATCAACCAAGTCTTCCAAGCAAATGAGAACGAAAAGTGAACATCAGTGAACTAGTTACTCGCAACAAAGACCTCAAACAACAACTTGTATCCCACTCATTTCCAATAATCATTCTATCTAAAATCTCCTTCTTAACTCCCCAAGTCACACCATAGCACAAGACCGTTTCTTCCCCCATTACAGAACCCTTTCCCAACGCGCAAGCTACCAACACTTAACAACACCTTACAAACCACACAACCACTACTAATACTTAGCCCATGTAGTTCACCCAAACCCACAAATCGCAACAAAACATAACAACCCTTAACACCTTGGTTCCAACACTAACTCAAAACTCAAAAACTCAGCTCCCAGTCCTTACTCAATTTCACATTCCAATCCTCTTCCCCAACTTCGAGATTAACTCTTCTAACACACCAACCACACATCTAGCAACTTAACACACCAACACCGCAACTAATCCAACAAAGCACAAGAGCAAAACACACCCAACTAACAACCAAAATCAAAGACACAACCAACCCTTTAGCATCACACGCTCCACCTTACCATACTCCCAAGTTTACCACAAGCAAGTTTCACAAACAAACAGTTCTTTCTGACCCCGTCAAGACCTACGACTTTCCTGACCCATTTTGATCCTTAACTCCTCTTCACATAGGTGGTGTCTCCACAACTTCAAGGGGAACACCTCTCATCCATTTCACACGAGCATGCCCCAACCTTGCAAAGAACCATCATGAAGCGGAGCTCAAACACCACCATCCATTTACCAAACATCACCAAAACTTTAGTAACCCATTATGACTTAACCAACACTCATCAATCATTGAGACGTTGAAATGCTCCATCCCCCTACCACTTTACTCATCATTTCCCACTTACTCTAACCTCATCACAACAGCAATTACCACACCACAAATCCGGCCAGACAGTTGGCCATGCGACAGCCACTGGATAAAGCCTTGTTGAGCATCCCTCCACCCTAGGGCTTTGTCCCCCCAACGATCAAGGAATATGATGAGACAGGAAACACCTTACCAACATCTGTTAATAGTTACCATTGCTATGCAAATGTTCAGTGCCTTAGACGCCACATATTTTTAAACATATCCGGGTACCCTAATAGGAGCTGTCTTAACATGGTACGAATATTTAGCCGAATGTATCATGAAAATTTGGGAGCAGTTTTGCCACATGTATCTACACAAATTCAACAACCAGAGAGAGGCGGGCCAAAATATGATCACCTTTTGGCGGCTCAAGCAAAACTGGACGAAGATGCTCTGCCAGTACTACGACAAGTGGGCCAAATCCATGACCTCAATACCTAACCTGGCGTTGGATATCGCCCTTCATCACATGAAAACCATCACTCTTATAGAACCTAGCTAGTCAAGGCGTTGGTGTTAAAGGTACCCAAAGCCCATATCAAACTAGAATCATGTATCCTCCCGTGCGCTGAAGTCGAAGAGAACATAGAGGACCGGGGTAGACCTCCAATCAAGGAAGGGAAGGCGACGAGTACATTAGCATAAGGAGAACTGTCTAGATGACAGGCGAGACAATCACCCCCACACTGACAGAGGGTAGGAGGACAAGTACACGCCACTCTCGGAATCACGGCGAAAGCTCATGTACGTGCTTCAATAAAAGAAGGGCAGTCTCAGGTAGCCTTTCCCCTTGCCTAGGGTGGCCATAAAGAGGGGAAATCCCAACAAATTTTGTGAATTCCACAACCAAAAGGGCCATGATATTGAAGATTTCCGAGAGCACTATAATGATACTAAAAGGGCGTTGCAAAATGGAGAACTCCGGGAATACATCATAGATAATCAAAGAAGAAGGTAAAGAGAGCGGTCATAGTCATCGTGAAAGAAGACGGATAGATGGTCACCTTCTAAGAAAGAGAGTGTTGTAACACTCGTCCCAAATCTCCATTGTTGAATCCATGGTTAGACCGGGAACCAGTGTCATGGTTTAACTTTAAATTAATAATAAAGAATAACATAAAGCAAAGATAAGTCGGAAACGCTTCCATTAATTTAAATTCCAAAATTCCTTCAACAATTGCAGTTCAAATCAAATAATAACACAATCCGAAATTCAATACCTTAAACCTGATATAAAATATCCCAAACGAAATGGTCAAATGAAATAAAATAAAAGTCAACTCCTTGTTCATGCTTCCAATTGTTAGTTCAAGCTTCATGCTACCTCTTCAACTCGCACCAACTACAACTATACTCGATACCAACTCCAACTCCAGCACTTCAAACACCTAACCACAAAGAACTGAGAGGGGATTAGTTTCCTAATGAAACTTAGTGAACCCATTGAGCTTAACTATGCGCTGAACTAAACATCAAAGGGTTGCCCTAACAATCCACATTTAACACTAACAATGGGACTCAACCTACGTCTAAACCATTATTAATCCCCTAACAGTAATGCTAGGTGATCAAACAGAAGTCACTACTCTAGCATGCTCATCAACAACCATACTCAACATTCATGAATTCACCGGTTCACATAATCATCCCTAGGTAGTCTAGGTTATCACCCAAGTGCAGTTCTCTATACTAAAAACCAATTCACAGGTCAAATCCAATACAGTTCACTACATGTCACATTACAATTAATTCTAGGTGTGTTATTAGGCGACAAGGAGTTATCACGTACCACCCCTTTCATCTCATAAACGCACCCCCAACCGCAGAAGGGGGTCCCATAGACACATTCTTAACCGTAGAAGAGGATCCAGGTCCCAATCATCACAGCATCCCCTTATGGGGTACATGTAACATCCCAACCTTTTCTGACAATATATTATCCACTTTGTCCCTACGCCCTCACGAATTTATTTTTTGGGTGTTTGTGGAATTCAAACTCATGACCTCCTCCTCTCAAGATCAAACCCACACCACTACGCCCCAAACCGCGTCATGTCAGTTAAGGTTGAACTATTCCACATAGCCCATGGATCTCCCTCGTGCTTTGTGGATGTGTGATTTGCCTAGGATGTAACATACATCCCCCCTCAAGGACTCAACGTCCTCGTTGAGGTTTTCCCCACCATCTTTAAAGAGGGACGTGGAGAGGCTCTGATACCACTTGTAACATCCCAACCTTTTCTGACAAGATATTGTCTGATTTGGGCCTAAGCCCGCATGGATTTGTTTTTTGGGTGTTGGTGGGATTCGAACCCATTACCTCCTCCTCTCGAGATCAAACCCCCACCACTATGCCCCAAAACGTGTCATGTCAGTTAAGGGTGAACTATTCCACATAGCCCATCAATCTCCCCATTCTTTGTACGTGGATGTGGGATTTTCCTAGGATGTCATAGTACACAACACCTCGGTGCAACTAGGGGGAAGTACAGGCTCCTTCTGGTTCCAACATTTCATATTAACAGTTGTCCATCACTTAATTCAATTCCCAATTTATCAATCACCACACTTAATCACGACATTCCACAAAACCATCATCATCAACATCACATTATCTCATCAATTACCAACAGTCACATACCCAACAACATCACACAATTCACAAGCATATCAAGGGTGAACAACTAGCCTCGTCGGCCACCCCACCTGTATAAACAAGGGGAGAAAGGCACCCATGTCACGAGGTCTAGGGTTACTGAAGTGATCCAAGGAGCCTTCCAGCCTGAGAATGCCTATTCCTACACTCCGCCCGGATCACCTACGAGAGGGAGGACTCTCGGGTCTTACAAGAAGTGTCTAGAGCTCTGACGCACCCCTAATCATGCCATCTAGAGGTTTGTAAAGCCTAAATATGTGGTCAGGTTTAAATACAGTCCCCCTCCAGGAGCAAGGCAAGCCCGAATGAGCGTCCAACCTCAACCAGCCCTAACTTGGGCACCGGCACCCGTGGCTACACCGAGGTCGGCCTCACCTCGTAGCCCTGGAGCAATCCCTAAGGGCCCCAAGGTGCAGCACAACCCTGGGACCCTCTGGATGCCTTCTTGGAATAATGCCAGAGGAGGAGAGCCGAGAGCTGGGCTAAAGTACCACCAGCCGATCCTACCCCGGGTGCCACGCCGGGCCTAGCACCTAGACTAGGCCCTCAGGAGTTTCGGCCTATCAAAGAGCGGGTATCAGCACTTGGAGAACCTCTAAGGACCTTCCTAGAGGACTGGGCCAAGTGGGGATTTAATGGCTCGGAGAGAAATTGGGAAGGCTCGAAGATAGCCCCGACACGGGCACCGACACCGATACCGGAGGGCACCGGATGGCACTTAGCACCCGGCCATCAAATAACTCAAGCCTTTGGCGGTTTTCCTCATGCCTTGGAGACCATCTGGCCCCAGGAGCAAGCTCCAACAAGTGCCACCCTAATTAGAGCTGCGGAGAACCAGGAAATGAAGACCCTGGAAGATGACCATGGCAATGACCGGATCAATCCTAGCCTCGGAGCCCGAGCAGACTCAGCATCAGACCTAGGACCGGCCCCGGCATCAGGAGTCCAAGCCAACCCAGCATCAGCCCCAGAGCCTCCACCGAGATAACTGCCAAATACAAAGGCGGCGCCGGCTTTCCTAATCTGGACCGCGCGTGAATCACCAATCCGACCGAATCCACCGGATCCGTCGGTTTAGAGTTTTTGAACACGTTTGCTAAATTTTTTTCCTTTTCATTATTGGACTCGTATTTATCTTTTAGTTCTCGGTTGTTTAGGAATAATTAAGTCCCGTTTAGTTGTCTAAATAGGACTCTGGGTTATTTCCTTATTATTTAGGAGTTATTATCCTAGTAGGAATCGTCGAGCCTGTTCACGATTTCCTCTAGTATAAATAAGAGGCTCCGACCTCTCTTTGTAATCAACTTCCCTTTGAATTAAATACAAATCAGAATTTTGTTCTAAATTCCCTTCAAGTATTTGCTCATTGTTGCATTGCTTAAGGTTGGTATTATCGACAGAAGCATCCATCTTCTGTAGTGGAGCTACTCGACCGGACACTTCGGGTTCCCGACTATATACAGCCGACGGGTCCAAGTACTTCCCACCAGGTTTCATAGGTGATCACTAGAGCCGATTTCAAGACTAGCGGTGGCTAGGGTCTCGGAGCTGCCAAGCCAAGGTTCATCACCCACGGAGGTGATCGGGTCAAGGAGAGCCGACTCACGAGGTTCACATCAGTTACCCTCTTGTTCTTCCTTCACATGATGATCCTCCATTGGGATCATCCTCCTACAACCACAAATGGCAACATCAAAAAATGCATAACAGAACCAGAAACCTCAATTCATCCTAGAACCAGAAATCTCAATCCATTAATGTCAATGTCCATTATTAATCCCCACATTCGCAACACAACATCACAATCAAACAATCAACAATCACATATCAGTTTTTCCCAATTTTTCTCTCATTAGTTTCATGCAAAATCCCTACTTTTGACTAAGTCAAATTATAACTCCTCACATTACTGATCTTGTCCTATCGACACTAACCCCTCACCTAGAATAGAAGACGAGGCTCTAATCATCTTTCCCAACACGGTTTCACCTTCAGAATTCGTAGCCCTTCCCTTCTGACCAGAAATAGCCAGCAACAAAACATCCCAAACAAATAATAGAGATCTCTTATCCTTGTTGCCAGGAATCCATAGGAAGAAACGGTGACTTAATCCAACTTTTGTAGCTCTCGGAATCAAGATTTGAAGTTCATAGAACCTTGGTTCGTCAATGGTGTTTTCAGAGAGAGAAGGAGAGAGGAGAGTTGCAGAAATCTGCCAAAACCCTTCCTTTTATATGCAGAGAAAACAACATGGCATGTTGTATACTATACGGCGTGTATCATGAAGACACAGGGCGTGTTGTACAACTACACGGTCGTGTTGTACAACTACACGGCCGTGTTGTTTTAAAAGCACCTTTCCCCGAAATAGGATCAGAGGTATCATCCTTCTAGACCTCGTGGATGGTTTTCTCCAGGGGACAGGCTATCCAACCTCATCAAGGGGAGGCAGGTTCTGACTGCCGGTATCAAAAGCTGAAGAAGAGGTGGAAGACGGAGAAGAGGCATCTGAAGAATTCGAGGAGCTTAATTCACTACTAGAACCTTCCGAACTAGTGATCCTTTCCTCTTTTGTTGGTTGTTGATCCTCAGCATCTAAGTTATAAGAGGAAGCGAAAATCAGAAGAGGTGGGGGAATAAAAGTCAGAGGTCGGTAAGTATCAAAGGGAGAGGAGCCCAGATAGGGCGTATCAGAGTGAGGGCTCCGCCCATATACCGGGCGATGAGACCTATGCAGGCATAGCAGATCCTCTACACCATCCAAGTCAAATGATGAGGAAGAACTCAAGGACATTGCAGTGTAACTAACACAAAGGATTTAAGACAAAGAACTAGTATCCCACTCTCCCTTATGGCAGCTGGAGTAAAAAAGAAAATAAATAGGGAAGTTAAAAAGACATACTCAGCTTTGGAGAGGAAGACGATATGATGAATTCATGGCGGGCATAGAAAAGTTGTAACATGAATGAAAGAGGAGGGCGTACTCTCAAGCAAAGAACAAGGACGGATGCTCTCAGAAAATTTGTAAGTAGTAGTGTGAATAGATAAGGGGGAAGAACCCTATTATAGTAGCGACGTGGGAAGCCGAAAGGTCACACACACGACATGCAAGCCACGTGGCAGCGAGCCGTCACTAGGAGAGGCACGGTTCCCCAAAAAGATATTCCCTGCAAACAAATCTGCCTAAACAAAAGAGTCGTGACCTCGAAGGGAGAGATTCAACACTGGCAGAATTCCTCAAACTGCGTCAGGGCGGACAAAGACTCTTCTGCCCCATCAAGCCAACGCACGAAGTTCATAGCGCACCTCAAGCTCTGATTGTCCACCTAAGCCATGCTAGGGGGCAATTGATGGGCCCTAGAGGAAATGAACCAGTTTCGGGACATCGTCACAAATTCATAGCACACCTCCAGCTCTGATTACTTGCTCGAACCGCGCTAGGGGGAATTAATGAGCCCCCAGTCCATGTCATCCGCCTAGAACTACCCATGTGCCTTGTCGCTCCGTGGCTCTAACGAGGGAGGGTAAGATTAGGGACTCTCAGACGTCATTTCAATATGATGTCCGCCCTTGTCACTCAGCCACCAACCCCATTGCACAAAACAAGTAGAGCCGTCACCATTAGGTCAAAGACATCCCTCATGACCTGACCCGACGATAGGCCATGCTCCTACACACTAGGGGCCCATTAAAGGGTCCAGATGATGCCTCAACATCGGACCATTAAGAGGAAGACACGTGGGGAAGCTACCCATGCCACGAGGACCTTATAAATAGTGGGTCTCCCATTCAATGAAGAAAATGACACACAATGTGACCATATGCTTGATACTAGATGCTTATACGCTGCACACTAAAAGTTGTGGACTTCTGCCTTCACTAAAGTGATTACACCCCGGTACTTCTCTGTTACCCTTTCTATATACGCTTTCATCCCACACCCCTCATACACTTATTAACGCCTTATTATCATACGCCTTGCAAGGAACCGTCTTCGAGTAGCCCAAGGCGCATCAAGGACTTCCCTACCTCAGCTTCCAAGTTGAACCAGTTATTGGTTCAATAGTCCAACTAGGCGAATCAATTCCATTTAAACAAATGAAAATGGGGTTGGGTAAATAATAAATCAAAGGGAAGGTGAGTTGTAAGACGTGACATGAGCCCCACTAGCTGACATAGCTCCCTCAACCGTTAATGGAATCGGACAGGCGGAAAGGACATTTTGGCGTGGCGGACAATTGCAAGGCCAGCACTAACAAAAAAATTCAGGCCTCCCCCACTTTCTATTAATAGAAAGGGGATTAGGATAGAAACGAATAAAAATGGGCAAAACCCCACGACTTGTCCTACCACTTGAAAATATCTCAAATTAAAAAATATATATTTTTTACATGACTAAAATAAATAGAATTAAAAGGTGAAGTCGATTGGATTTTAGAGTTAAAAAAATGAAAGGGCTTGAGGCCCAACTTGTAAAATTCTTTCTTTTTGGGACAAAACAAAAAAATCGGTTGTACCACGAGCCCAAACCCCGACTCATTCTTTAGAAGTAGAAGATTGGGCCAAAAAAGACCCGAAATTTGCTCTATGAAAAATAATCATTCCTAAGGCCCTAAAATCCCAACAAATTTTAAAAATTAGCCCTCTCCTCTTTTCCATTAATAAATGGCAATGGGCCAAAGACCCAATTAGCCTTAGCCCAATTTCTTCTTTTCTTGGAACAAAAGGGTGGGTCAAATGTCCAAATCTTAGCTCTCTTATTTTGATGTAAAGTAAATTGGCCAAACTAGACCCAATACCAAAAATTCTTTAAACTCATATATGGCTCTAATCAGACAAGTCTCTAGAGATTCGCTAGTCCGATTGAAACATAAACTAGGAAAGGACATTTAGAATTTGTACACCAAATTTAATTTTTTGACATGAAACTAGCGTACGTAACTCATTGAATTAGAGCTTACGCTTTCAAAATAATGGTTGGCACATTTTGAGATTAAAGTGATAATGATTTGTTTCGAAGAGCTGGGATAATTTCAAAGGAAGAGGTAACTTGAAAAAAAAAATCATAAAATATGGAAAATTTTCAAAAAATAGATGTCTAAAACACGGAAGTAATTCGAGAAGCTGGACAAAATTCGGTTACTATAATGATATTTAGTACATACATTTTGTACTCATTTGCAAACATTTTTGTACATGTTCTATACACTTATACATATTTTTATACTCATGTACACGTTTCTGTACATATATTTTTGTACACGAGTACACTTATCTTGTACATGAGTACACTTACCTTGTACACGTGTACACCTATTTGTCGACATATACACAAGTTCTTTACATATATTTTGTACATGTGCACACACTATTTGTACACGTATACAACTATTTAAATACGTCTACACAACAGCTTTACATTGTTTATGTACACATGTACACATGCACATACTCCTTTTGTACTCGTGTACTCAATTTTTGCACACGTGCACAACTATTTTATACTTGTGCATATACACTTTCTATTCTTGTGCACACTATAAATAATACACTTCTTAATAAATAATTTTATTATTACTTAATATCAATAATAATAATTGGCATAATAGTGAGAGTTTAAACTTGAGTAAAAGGAGGTTATGATTTTTACTTGCGGCAGCGGTGAAGGAACATAACTAGCAACAATGGTAGGCGGGCGACAACGGTAGGCGGGCGATAATAAAAGTGAAAACATAATTTTAGAAAATTTTTATTTTGTCATTGCAATCTCAGTTTGAAGTTATTAGATCTATCAAATGATATTGTACCTAGATTCGTCTTTTTCTTGACGTCAAGTTCATCTCAAAGATATATCGTCAATAATAAAATAATTTTATTATTACATAATATCAATAATAATAATAATAGTTGGCATAATGGTAAACGTTTAAACGAGTTAGGTTTCCACCGGCAATCTTAACCGTTAAATTAAAGTTATTAAATCTCACGAATGACATTATTTTTAGACGATACATCTTGTTCCTCCATGACAAGCCGGGAAATCCTACCATTAGGACACCCCAAAGTGTCCTCATATGAGGACACCTCTTAGAGCCGTAGGATTTAATCTTACAGATCGGAAGGCATATATTAATTGGACATAAGGGTAATTTCAATATTTTATTTATTTTACAGATTTTTAATTATTGTTTATTAATTTTCGGATTTGCAGTTACATTGCTGATTTTTTATTCCTTTTTCTACTCCATTTAATTTATGATAAATTAATTATCTTTTTTTAATTACTTCTTCATCTTCTTTTCTATGCTCGCCGGTTTTTGTTGTGTATCTCCGATGGTTTTTATTTTAGATTAGTTTCTAACACTTTTAAAAGTTCCTATTTTGTGGAAATTGTTTCGAACTGTTCCTCTTTTATCATTTGGAACAGTTCATATTTGATTTGTTCCGGAACAGTGATCCATTTCAAAAGTGATGGAACGTGTTGAAAATCGATTTTGTTCCTTATTACCAAATCGGAACACAGAAAATCATAAAACCTTGAATCAAATTGAAAATGGAACAATAATATTGAATACCTGTTCCACAATGAACTATATGGAACACTACAAACATGTTCCATAATTAACTATATGGAACACTACAAATAACCAATGACCAGAAACTAAGAAGCAAAGATGTAGATGGCTGGTTCTAGATGGTCGGATCTGGATGGTCGGATCTCCGAACGGATTAAAGGATGCCCAGATCTATAAACCGAATAAAGTAGAGTTGGCGAGGGTTTGAGGCGGCAGAGATGTAGATGGCTGGCGGCAGATCTAGTGTGGTGTGGGGCTGGCGGCGGCGGCAAGGACGTCGGCAGATCTAATGATGTCGAGGCTGGCGGCAGATATGGTGTGGGGCTGGCGGCGGCGGCGAGGCTGGCGGCATATCTGGTGTGGTGTGGGGCTGGCGGCGGCGGCAAGGACGTTGGCATATCTAATGATGTCGAGGTTGGCGGCAGATCTAGTGTGGGGCTGGCGGCGGCGGCGGCGAGGCTGGCGGAAGATCTAATGATGGTGAGACTGGCGGTAGATCTGGTGTGGGCTGGCGCCGACGTCGAGGATGGCGGCGGCGACAAGTTGGCGGCAGATCTAATGATGGTGGCGAGGCTGGCGGCAGATCTGGTGTGGGGCTGGCGGCGGTGGAGTGGTTGGCGGCGGCGGAGTGGCTGGCGGCGGTGGAGTGGTTGGCGGCGGTGGCGGGAGGAGAGCACGACGGCAGGAGCTTTGAGGGGAGAGATGTAAAATAGAATTAGGGTTTGTGAAACCCTAATATGATTTATAATATATAGGAGTTTCAAATTACTATTTTGTCCAGATTAATTTAGGCCATTAGATCTACTTTCTAATCCTATGGTTATAAGGGGTGTCCTAATATGAGGACACTAAGGGGTGTCCAAATGGTAGTAGATCCTGACAAGCCACCCCAAGGACGTATTGTCAATAAAACAAAAATATTAGGAATCCGTATTAACTTTTGTGCATAGATAGCATATCAGAGAGACCAATTCCTATCTGATTTCTGGCGGTGAAAGACAATAACTCTATGGGATCTCATTCCTTACGGTGCCCACTGAATCAAAAATTTATTCTTTTTGCTGTTGAACAACAAACTGAAAGCAATCTGAGTCCATAGAATCTGGGTTCGTCACAAACTCTTCAATTAAGCAAGGTGTCCGCTACTCCGCCCGCCAGGATAATTTACAGGGTGGGTTTTGGGGGGATAGCGGATAAAACTTCCAGACTTGACTGGTATTCATATGTAGTAGATCTGCCATGCGGGTTTGCTCTGGTTATTCAGAATTTTCGGATATCCTTTAAGACGGAGGGTTTTTTGCAAGGATGACTGAAGGTGGACATTCGAAGCACAATCGGACGCACCGAGAATTAGTTTGCCATGCTGGAGCTGGCGCCGCCGCAGGTCTTGTTCAATCAGGCTTTGAATCTCTTTATTATCTGTTCCTTTTTTCCCTTCTTCTGTGTATTTTTGTTCAAAGGCTTTTTGCTGCTGGCGTTTGGAATTCGTTTATTGATATGCTTTGAGTTCTAGTTTCGTGAAATTTGATCAGTGCAAATAATGAGTAGTCCTATCTTGGGACTTTTTGCTTTATTGATTAATTTGCTAATGCAAAGGCAGGTTTTTGTTCTTGGATTAGGCATTTCTTTTCTGAGTAGTCTTTGGACAACTTGGCAGGTTCTATTGCGGCGACGTTTGTGTGCCCACTGGATGTTATCAAGACAAGATTACAGGTCCATGGATTGCCTGTATCACCACATTCTGCTGGTGGCCGAGGTATCTATGCAGTTTTGGTTATTTGGATTGCCTGAAACGAACTTTATACAATTTGTACCCATACTAACTTATAGAAAGGCTCTTGTCATTTTCATTGAACGCCTAGGCAGTAGTTCTGTACGCATAATTCACGGTAACCAAATAAGACTGCATCATTGCTTCTCTTTCTTCAGTTGTTTGACTGATCATATCTCCTTTCAATAGGGGACTACTAGAGTACAATCAGGTTCTCCAAACTGAATTAGATTCCTTAGCCTTTTCTCTTACAGTTAGTGGAATGCTGGTCCTGAGCTTTGAATTTTGGTTCAGTTAGATGTTTTATCCACCCTTCCTCGATAGGCATCCCACCTTGATCAGATTTCTGGAAAATCATATTTTGGCCTCTTTTCCTGCAGTTGACAGATTGTGTATGTTTTAATTGGCTAAATGATGGCTGTACTTTATGCTCTTCTTTATCATTTATGCTCAGGTAGTGCTATTATCGCAATCTTACAGAACATAGTCAAGACTGATGGTTTTAGGGGTTTATATCGCGGACTCTCACCAACAATATTAGCGATACTTCCCAATTGGGCTGTGAGTATTCATTCTTTTTCTGTTTTCATAATGTTGAATTAACCTTTTCTTGTTACTTAGGCTGAGGATTCTCAACAAACAAATAAGTTTTGAATGCTCCTAGGTAACTGTTGTGTTTCCCATGGCTGTTAATTTATTCTATAACGGGTGCAAAGAAATACAAGTCCAATCATATGCCATCTCTTTATCTTCTCTAATCACTTCCACAATGGGGCCAATACCTTGTATACCATAAATTATCCAGAAATTTATATCTATGAACTGATACTTTTAGCAATGATAGAATGAGTATTTTGATGGAATATGAATCTACTTTTAACCATTGGGTATGTGTGCATGCTGGGTTGTACCCTGATTTTCTCTCAAAGACATCGATTGCTTTTTGTTGACACACTTTACGGTAGATGTTCTGGGGTCCTTGAATAGTTATTGTCCATATGATTGTTTCATTGCAAAATATTCCAGGTATATGATCCTTATGTCACACTTCTTGTTGGTTTGTAGGTGTATTTCACAGTGTATGAAAAATTGAAAGGCTTACTTCTTTCAAATGGTTGGTATATTCCACCTTTCTGTGTTTCTCATTAGGGTCTTACCCCTTCCCTGACTAGTGTGATCTCTTATATTCACTAGTGTGGATCTCGTGTATTAAACTTTATTATAGGTGATGGGAGTGGCCAATTAACCGTTGGGCGAAACATGATAGCTGCTGCTGGCGCTGGGGCTGCAACTGCTATCAGTACAAATCCATTGTGGGTTGTGAAAACTCGGCTCCAGGTAAGTTTTGGGATGGTTATATATCTCTTTCTAGCTTTCAATTGCTGAAGCACCCTCGGTTATTTCCTCAACTTCCAGCTTTTATTGCTTCATTCTAGCTTTCGATTATAAAGAACATCTTGCACCGTCAGAGAAATTTGTTTCTACATTTATTTGCAAATCTAAAAAGTGATAATCACTATACTTTGACAAGTTCACAGTGCTCTATTCTTATGGTCTTTGAATAGTTTCTTAATTTCCTAAAAAAACTGCGGGGTAAATTCTTGTACAAGTGGAGACATCGGCACAAAAACAGCTTTCTCCTTCTCCCTCTGGTTAGAGATACTTCTGTACCTTATGATCCAATTTTTCTTCTTAATTGTTCATTTATCTCCAGACCCTTGTCTTCCAAGATTATTGGGGCTGGCCATACTCTATTTCCTTATCTTTATACCGACTATTGGGACCCGAATTGGGAAATGGAAACAAAGTGTAATGTGAAACATGATGATAATCAAGCTTTTACAATGTGCTGACATTGTTCCTAATATATCAGCTTACTGATGTTTAGTTATTCAATTCCCATAAAAAAATAAGTTATACATACTCCTGCTGTTATGTATCTAGCTCTTGCTAAAATTTATGCCTGGATATATTTTATCAACATCTAACATCTTCAATAAGTAGTGACATCGCAACATACCATGTTTCTAAATTGATTATTCCCAAGCACCTAAACTGAGAAAGGTAAGGTCTAATAGACAAAAAGGGCTCGATACCTCATAACATTACTTCAATTTCAGCAACTCCTTTATGTAAAAGGATAATTGAAAATGAGTTCTTGTTTACTGGTGTTCGTTCTCCTCAGAGTCCGTAGTTTTATTTGCTGTAGTCCAGGGTGTGTTTGTTTCTCCTGGAGTGTGAGATCCAATTTTTGTTCCTGGTTCCTGGACACGTAAAGGTCTTTAATGTAAGTAAAAAGGTGTCTTCGGTAATAGTACAACACCTTTTTGGCTTACTCAACTATTCACATCACATGTTGTCGACAGGCATACATATGTTTAGACTATCTGAAGCCAGATTATTTGGCATGTGACGTACTATCCTGCCACAGGACTCAAGTGTGTCCTGAAAAACTTCTGTTTCTCTGTCTTTTCAGACTCAGGGAATGAGACCAGTTGTGGTTCCATACACAAGCATATTTTCAGCTCTAAGAAGAATAACCTGTGAAGAGGGTCTGCGGGGGCTGTATAGGTTAGTTTTTAAGTGTAATGGTGTTCTTAGGCTGTGATCTTACATGGAGTTCATCATAAAGCTGCAGAATTATTGAAAAGATTGCAGAAAACCTCAGTCTGAAACAAATCATTCTAATATTGCTATTTGTTGGTTTTTTTTTTTTTTTTGAAACAGTGGTATTTTACCTTCTTTGGCTGGGATAAGTCACGTTGCGATTCAGTTTCCTGCATACGAAAAGATAAAGTCTTATATGGCCAATAGGGGTAATATTTTCCAAGTTCTGTTCCAGACATGACCACTTTCAGCTGTGGCCCTAATTTCAGAAAGTTATATATACGCAGATAACACAAGAGTTGATGAGCTAAGCCCTGGAGAAGTAGCAATTGCTTCCTCAGTAGCTAAAGTTGGAGCTTCCATAACAACTTACCCCCACGAGGTTATACGTTCACGGCTGCAGGAGCAAGGGCAGGTTAGAGGTTCAGAGGTTAGGTATAGTGGCGTTGTTGATTGCGTTAGGAAGGTGTTTGTGAAGGATGGGATTCCAGGGTTCTACCGTGGCTGTGCAACTAATTTAATGAGGACCACTCCGTCAGCAGTGATTACGTTTACCAGCTACGAGATGATACATAGAGTATTGGAGCGCCTTGTGCCGAGAAGCATTCAGAGCCTTGACGGAAAACATGACAGGGTGGGGCAATTGAACGAGGCACAATTGAACGCATACGTTGAAATTCTGTTGAGAAGAATTAGAGGTAAAAGAGTGACAAGGGCTGATGCAGAGTGTAATGAAAGAAAGATTGATTCATGATTCATCACCACCTTGTATTTGTTGTATCCTAATTGTGAATTCCAATATTTTGGATAAGCAGCAATTCATTTGGAAAAAAAGTGAACAAGTGAAGAAGGAAGGCAGCATCTATGAATAAGGTTCTTTGTAGGTTTGTATTTTTATGTTGTTGTAATGGAAAGCAAAAGTTATGGTTGCCTTGTTGGGTAGTGGAGGGTCAAGGGTGGGTTGGTTATCACTAATATTATATTTGGACGATGAAACAAACGTCTGAATGTATAACACGTTAATTCTAAGTTGTTGGATATCCTCCCAGTGGAAGTAGATGTGACTTGTCAGGTTGAATTTTGATTCTAATGAAACTCTCAAAATATTATGAAAATGATAGGAAGATAAAAAAGATGACAAAAGTAAATTTGAAGGCGAAATTTCGGAGTTGCCGAGATTGGCAAATACATCATTCATAGCAACTTATTTACTGCATCGCAATTCACAAAGGAACGGATGTTAATCAGATTGACGGTCATCAGACTCTGGAATACCGATGAGAACAGGGCGCCAAGCCCTCCGCAAAATGGAACGGTGCCTGAACCCAATCCATCCTGGGATCTGTGTAGCACCACCAGCAACATCCTTCTTCATTCTCCAAACTTGACAGTATTTGTCACCACCACCATTCATTAAACTCTTCCCTTCTTCCTCTTCCTCTTCCTCAAGAGCAGCAGCAGGGGACGAAATGAATAGGTCCTTGAGAGTGCCTCTCCTACGCTCCTCTGGTCTTGGTTGTGGAGGAGCTGTTTCCCTCTCTCTCAAACGCCGGCCTGAGCTCCGTGTGAGTAGCATACGAAGGCTTGATTTACGCCGCGGGAATTGGACCACAGGGCTGGTCATAGGACTTCGTGTTGGGCTGGGTGCTACTCCGCATTGTGTGGCTAATAGTTTGAATTTCTGTAGCGTCGCCATTTTTCTCTCTACTTGGAAATTATTGTGGGTTGGAAATTGGACATACGAAGGAACTGATGCTTTTAAATGAATGAATGAGAATGAATGAATGAATGAATGGAGTGAGGATCTGTTTTGGAATTTGGAAGAGTGTTACTGTTTCCTTTTTACTTTGCTACTTTTTTTCTTTTTGTCTTGTTTGTTCCTCTTCTTCACTTTGGGTCCCACAATGCTTTCACTTTTGCTTTCTTATTTATCGCTTTGTTTACCATTCACTTGGAGTTGCGGGCTTTGAATGGTTTTTTTCATTTCTTTTGATAATCGCCCGGTTTGAATCAATTTTAGGGTGAGAAATCGTAAAAAAGTTTATATAAGAATTCGAATTTTGATTATTAATTTTTCTTTTAATCATTGGTCTAGTGGAAATAAAATTGGCATTGCTGGCCTCGAATACCTTGTGGATGGTGGTGAAGCGTGCATGGCCTTGATCATAGCACAATCCCCCGCATATTTACAATGCAACAACGATCTTCAAAATTCCGTTCAATTCCCAGGTGCTATTCCTCTTATTGATCTTTCATCTTCTTCATTTTGATCTTGTTGTTTCAACCCTATGTTTTTTTCCCTTTCAGAGGAGAAGCATCAGTCATGACTACAAAATCTGGAGGAAAGCAAATATGACATGTTAGACTTTGTTCTAGGATGAACAACTGATTAAAACCCACAATAATAACAAAGCAACAAAACAACGAAAGAAAATTATTAACATTGCTAGATAATAAATAGACCCTCTAGGTCCAAATGAGCTACAAACCTTACATTTTCGCACAAATGAGTGTCACAAACCAAAGATGAATGGAACATCCCAACCTTTTACGACAAGATATTGTTCTCTTTGGGCTTAGGCCCTCACGAATTTGCTTTTGGGGTGCATCATGGTGACTTCCCAGGAGGTCACCTGTAACACCCTACCCTAGAAGACCCGGTTAAACAACTAGTTTAACCCATGCAATGCTAACTTAGGTGCCACAAACTCAAACCAAGCAGATAGGCATACACATTTATCATGTCTATCTTGTGTAATTACTAGTGATTTGTGAGTTACTCTTGAAGTGGATTAACCCTAACTGGTTCCTACGAAAGGCACACTCCAATGAATAGGTTAATTGTTGATTTGGTGTTTTAAAGTGAGGCGAACGTTCGCTACTATCCTCAGCTTAACAAGAATCTAAACTAGGTGATCATGCTAGAAAAGAAACACAAACAACGAAGAACAAACCAAACATGCAAGAGAAACTGATTGAACTTTGAATCTAATCATCGCCGATCCGTGACCGCTTTAAAGCCCTGGGTCACTTAGGATTCATCTAGTCTAACATCTACGAGTTTAGCTACTCATGTTCATGACAGCAGAAACAAAGACAGAAACAGAGTTCATCATGAAAAGGAAGAAAAGATGGAAACTGTAAAACCTAATTAAGACGACTCTGGCAAAACTCCGTTCTCCGGTAATCTTCACTCCTAGCTCCGAGTCTCCGAGGTGGAAAGATGGCGTCACGATCTCTTCCTGGCTCTTCGAACTCTCAAAACTCTCTCTCTCGAACTTCTTAGGTCTGGAAATTAATCCTTGGAAAAAGTGTATCTTCTCGATAGTATAATATGAGATGAGACTTCTCTTTATGAGCCGCCGATTTATATTTATACTTAACCCTTTTCCCAGCCATATTAGGTTAAGGTTTTTGGCGAAAACTTTAGGACTTTTCGCCGAAAACTTCCTTGAAAAGCTGGCACAGGTCGACTGTTTCTCCTGTGTTAATTTGATCGAGAGTTTTCGGCGAAGACTTAGACTTCTCGCCGAAAACTTCTCCTTCTACGCTCTGACAGTTTCTTCTTGGATTTTCGCCGAAAACCTCAGGGATTTTTCGCCGAAATATTATTTGAAGAGCTGGGTAGGAATTGTGTTGACATGATTGACTCCTTGGGTCGGTCCCGGTGCGATTCCTCGAGGTTCCAATGCCTTAGACGCGTCCTTGGTTACATCATTTGATGGCAAAAACCTGTGCTATCACAAAAACACTAGAAAACCATCAAATAGACCCAAAACGGGCCAAAGTAACCAAAATGGCATGAGATAGAGCAGTTGAGTGAATATTCGCTATTTTACCCTAAAATCATGTCTTAAGCAAAGAAATGTCGCTTAAATGGGGCTGAAAATCACGTCAAATCGATTGTCATCCAATACCCCACAGTTAAGCTTTTGCTTGTCCTCGAGCAAATTGAATAGAAAACGCTCAGGTTCACAGATGATAAGATCGATTAAATTGAAGTTCAAGTATACACAACGAATTATTAGACAGCTACTTCTAGAACAAGAAACCTAACATGCATACCGATCAACCAAACAACCCGGTCTCACTAAAAACTGCACACGACAAGAAGCAATCACCAATCATGCATGAATTTGACCTGACCAACCAGACTCCTTACACAGATAGTATTTGGTACAAGGGGAACTCTCATTCTCTGTGTTTAGGGACGTGTTTCTGTTCTCAATCATTTTCTGTTACTGAATTCTGCCATAGGTTTGCAATTCGACCACATCTCCGCCACTGTGACAACACGAGTAACTAGTCAAGAAGGACTTCCCTGCTTTGGACTGTAACGAATTCTACACTACAAGGGTTTAAAATGAGATGGATGATGGGAATGTATGATGATGGCTTTGGCGGCGTAGCTTTCGACTAACTTCCCTCGAATCTAGCCTATGGCTTCCTACCGTCTAACCAAACACGGGTGGAATAGTGTACGCTCGTCCTATGATACCCTCAAGCAACCTAGCACTTTATTCTATATATTTTTTTCTGAATTTTCTTTTACATTTTCTTTTGACTTCGTTCTTCCATATATAGGGAGAAGAACGTTATTGAACTAAACTATAAACTTGAAACTTTGAACTTTTTCTATTTTGTTATTATTATCATTAATTTTTTTGATTTTTTTTTCTTTTTTCTTTATGTCGATTTTCTTTTAGTTGCTAGAGGGGTTTACACGTTTGGACATAATAGCTAAGACCACCTGTTTAATGGCTATAGGCAGGTTACCACAAACCGACTTCCGGTAGGCTAATCTAGAACTACAACCACAGGGGATCAACGGGGAATGAAAGAATGGGGATTGGCTGTAATGTATAGCGAACCGAAAGAAAGGCCAAGCTCAAGGGTCTAAACCTAGAGGATTTAACGTTGGGTAGGTTATCTGGTTTAGTAGCTTAATTCTAGGTGCCCCTATCCTTCTAGAACTCGTGTCATCGTGTGGTCTTGAATAGGTTTCATGCAAATTCTAACTCATTCAAGAAAACAGAAAACCACTCAGAAAGGAATTGAAATTGCAAGTTATGTGCAATGGATGAGAAGCTCACAGTTGGCTTGCTAGTCGGATTCGGTCATTTTAATGCAATCAGAGAGACAAACTACAAGCGTGATTTTAAAATTCTGTTCTGACCGGGTAGTTTAGCATCAAAGTAAACAAGTTGGTTTGCAGGTTCTAGGTTAAGCCATCTAAGCATCATTATGACAATTTGAACAACAACTTAACATCACAAATCAAGAACCGAGCAATTCTAATGCTAAAGAAATTGGAAAGGCACCACGAAACACACAAAAACACAATTAAGGGCAATCAAGTTCATGCAAGCTTCTCTAGCATCCTACCCCACACTTAAACCGTTCTGTGTCCTCACATGACAAAATATAGAGTAGAGAGTAAATAGAGAGAACCTGGACCAAGATGATTGGTGTAGGGGATGAGCACGGAAACTTCGGAGCGGGAAGGGAATCTACCAAAACTCTGCCTACAAAACAAAAACAAACAAAAGATCAAAAGGAAACCGGGACAAGTGTCCCGGATCCACACAGAAAAAAGTTGAATTGAAATTCGAAAAGAATAAATAAAAAGAAGGACAAGGAAGAGGATACAACCTGATCACTGCTGGTCAGGTGCATCAGGGGGTGGAAAACGGAAGAAGGTCTCGACTCGCTGCTGCCATGCCAGCTGTGCCGCGTACCTCTTGTCTTGCACTCGCATGTGCCTCTGAGTAATTAGCCATCGGGCATCCTGGGTGGCGTTGTCCTCTTCCTGCCACTCCTGGAGTCGATCGAGCATCTCTCCAAAGTTTTCTGGAGGTGGTCGGGAATGAGGATGAGGTATCTGCAGGGGGTCCTGGTGCAAAGGGTGTTGCTGGTGTGCATACCCGCTGGTGGCTGCTATGGGGGCATCTGGTGATGAAAAACCTGCTCTGGCTGGGGCTGCTGCTCCTCAGAATCATCTTCTTCCTCCGACTTGACCCCTTGGTGCAGATGTGGGACTGCCGCAACTTGTGGACTGTAGTCCAATTGGAGGTCATACTCGACGGCCAAGTCACCACCAACTGTGTGTACTACGTGGCGCGGGACCTCAAGTCCCCATCATTGGCTGAGGCCAAGGTTGATGATTAGGCGTCCCACAAAGTTGCCGCCAAGGAGGGAGGGGGTGCCTTAACTTCTTTGGTCTTCTAGTGGAGTAAGCGAGCTAGCACCCATCCTGGATGAAGTGGGTAGCTCTCGCGGATAGCGCGGAGTAGGAGGAGCTCCTCCTGGATAATATGGTGGCGATCCTTCTCTGGAGCGAACAACAAAGATCTACGCCAAACAATATGAACAAAACGGAAAAGAGGGTGAGAGAGTGACCTGATGGAGTTATGGGCCGTGGTCCGAGCACCTGGTACACCGGTGATGTGGCACAAGAGTGCGTCATAATCCGGGCCTCTACCCGTGTTGTCCTCCCAACCGTGATGGTGGTCTCGGTAGTGCTTAAGTGGGATGCCGAGGTGGTTGGCAAACTCATCGTATGTGAACTCTCTGTACACCCCCACTGAGGTAGAAGGAAATGACCTTCTTGTGCTGCCTCTTCTTGTGCTCGTCTAGCGCAAAGGTGTCCCAGATTTCCCGAAGCGCGAGGTAGAGAAAGGCATCTGCAATGGTGGTCAGCTCCAGAAGACCTGCAGCTGCCAGAGAGTTGTGGACGTCTTGTGCCAATCCTCATCATGCTCGAGGATGGACTTCAGAGAGAGCGGTCGCAAGTCATGAGGGCGTGTTGGACCCTCTGATAACGCTCAAAATAATGCTATGGCAGGCGGGCAATGGTGGAGTGGTGCCCGTGGCGATCTGGAAATGCTAGAGGAGGACCGTAGGCGGCGGGAGTGACTGGAGTGGGAGCTCGGGAGCTGGATCCGACACCGGGAGTGTCCATCCTAGCCTTTTTTCTCCTTTCTCTATCTGGGTTCCCAAGTAAGATATCAACGAATGGAACCAGATTAGTCAAACTAAACACCTACCCCACACTTAGTCGAAAAACTCAATTTCACAAAGAAATGATGAAAACCGAGTGGGGAAAGGGCCAATCTAATAACCGGTGACCATAGTGTATCATAGAGCATGCATAGGAACGACTAGGACATCAAAATAATGATACGAATTCAAGAGTCAAACCGATAGTTCACAAAAGTCAAAACTTTAACAAATCTATCGATACACATGGCAAATTACGAGCAGAATTAATTGAATCATCATATAACATAAGCTCAGAACATAAATACAGCCATAGGTACTAAAATAAGAGATCACATCAGCCAAATGAGCATTAAAAGGTCATGGTCAAACCGACATTTACAAAAGTCAACACCGCCAAAAGATTGAACCATTAGCATAGCAATTCATGTTCAGTCATCATCAAATCAAAGCACAAGTCTCCCTAATCATGCTTGATCCACTCAGAGCAATCAGTTCATAAAAATTATCAACGAAACAGTAGGCACGCAAATCGAGGTAAACCAAAAAGTTAACCAAAGTCAACTCCGACGAAATTCAACAATCTATATGTCAAAAGACTCGTAATGAAAAACCCAACAACTTACCTTGATGATATGGAGGCTGAAAATGAACAGAAATTGATGAATCGGAGAAAAAGTTGGTTTCGGGAAGAACTGAAGCTCTAGAGCTCCGATTCGGACGATCTATATGTCAAAACGACCAGGGAAGGGAGAGGAGTCGAGCGGCGGTGGTAGGAGATGGTGGCAGTGGGTTTTGGCGGCGAGGCTGAGGGAGGGTGGCGGCAATTTTGGAAATAGGGGGGTTGCGGTTTCGTTCGAAAAGTAGTGCAAGTTTTCACCGAAAATAAGCTACAAAACTGTCTGCCGGATTTCAAAATGAGTTTTCGCCGAAAAGTATGAAACTTTTCACCAAAAAATGTTGTAAAAACTGGTCAAATTTACAGGGGTTTTTAAAAGGTAGTTTTCGCCGAAATAGGTGCAAGTTTTCGGCGAAAACTTTGACCTGCAGTTTAAAAACATTTTTCGCAATTCTGGAAAACTTTGGAAAATTAGAACTAAATCAACAAAAATCAGAATAACCTCAAACAACTTGAAATTGAACCGAGGACACACAATTCACACAAGAAAAATAAAAGAACAAACAAAGGACACTTTTGGCTCCCCCGAACTGACTCTAAAACACGAAAGTAGACACACGAATTAAAACTGACTCCAGCCGTGGGTTGCCTCCCACGAAGCGCTCTTGATTAACGTCCTTGAGCTGGACGATACTTGAACGGTGTTATGAGACATCCCAAATCATGATCTCTCTTACCCTCGCGTCGGAATTCATGAAATAAAGCTTCAGGGTACCTCCGGCGAGTGTGAATATCTTCCTGTTAGCATGAATGAGCTTGGTACATCCATCGGGAAGATGGCCAGCAATCTCGAATGACCCGAACAGTTCTCGTGAGAGATCATCCTTCGCGAGTGTGATGGTAGAAGGAATTAGAGCAGTCGGTTTCCAAGCCGTCTTCGTCTTTTCCTTGGTTTTCTGCTTCATTTCACCGGGATCTGTGATCTTTGGTGCTTCTTTAGGAGATGCTCTTGGCTTCTCCTTCTTTACTGGCTTTTGTGCCGATAGCTTGATAGGAATCGGTGGAGCAATTGGCTCGGAAGAAGATGGCGGAGCAACTGGCATCCAGACCATTTTAGCTTTCTTTGGATTCTTCTTTCTCAGCCCGTCAGGATCCTTGCTTGGTGACGATTTAGAAGGGGAGGCTTTCAGTTCCTTCTTCTTCTGTGGTTTATGTGTCGCAGATCCGGTCGCCTGCTTGATGACCTGTTCAGCACCTGTAACAACAGTCTTTGGAGAAACACTAGAAGGGACATTAGTAACAGAGTTGACCGAGGTTAACTCCATGGTTTCAACAGAAAGACAGTGAGCTTCTTCTTCCTTAGGGGTGTATTTCATGCCGTCCTTGAGGCGGAATGTTATCATATCCTTACCAACCCTTAATGTCAAGGAACCACTCGGGACATTGATTTGCATCCCGGTTGTTGCCATGAAGGGTCGACCTATGAGGATAGTAGTATCCTCCTCTCGAGTATCCATTACCACGAAATCAGCCAGAAATGTAAAAGGACCACATCGAGTGACAACATCTGTACTTTCTCCCCTGGGTGTTTTTAATGATCTATCAGTAAAAACAAGTTGCATGCTAGTTGGTTTAATTTCTCCTAGATTCAATTTTTCGAATAAACGCATAGGCATGACATTTATGGGAGCACCTAGATCAACTAAGCTACGCTCTACTTCAATTTTATTAATGATAAGAGGTAAAGTGAAAGAACCAGGATCGGGGCACTTAATTAGCTGGGTATGGTGAGGAAGACTTCTTGCTACGGACGGCAGAGCGTTCTTCTTTTCTCCCCCACATGTCTGTCTCGATCCTTGCGTTTGGTAGCAAAGCATTGGGGAAGGGAACCTTCTCGTAATATGGAGCACAAGGAGGACCATAGTTTGTTGGCGTGTTCTTTTCTTCTTCCTTCTTCTCCGGTACGTCCATGGCCATGTCTAGTGCAGAGGGAATATGAACAGGTGCGCTCTTCAGACTTTGGGTAGAGATCATCTTGACCTGTTCCTTCATTGGATTTGGCTCGGTCTGGCTCGGAAGCTGGCTAGAGGGGCGGCCATTTGCTAGCATGCTGGAGATTTGGTTCACCGCATGCTCTATTCGTTGTCCGGAAGCGATCTGTTCTTGGTTGAGGAGAGCTTGAGCTTTGAACTGACTATCATCATCATCAAGTTTGGTGATGATCTGGTGGAGCTTCTTGTCTAGATCATTATCCTTGTTGTCTTTTTTATGTTGCTGTCCTGGGTAATTGTTGTTCAAGTATTGATTCGGGCGATTGCCAGGAGCTGTTCCATAGTTGCCTTGATTTATGTGAGGTGGCTTGTAGATGCCTCTAGTTGGATTGTTAGGCTTCCGATCTTGGAATGAACCAGCAGGTCGGGCATTCTGATTCTGACCTTGGTTCTGGTTGGCGCCGGTATTATAGGGAGGTCGCTCTTGGAAATTTCTCTGTTGTCTGTAGTTGCGGTAGCCAACATAACCTTGTTGATTGTTATTGAAGCCTTGGGAGATGAAGTTGACTTCTTCAACAGACCAAATTTCTGTCTTGCCAAAGTTCTGGCATCTTCCTCCGTTATGACCACAAGCTCCACACCACTCGCAATCAGCTACAAGAACGGAGGCTGATGAAGGCTTAATAGGTGTAGTAGACTTCTTCAAATGCTTTTCAACTTCTGCTTCAATGGTTGCTTCAATATCGAGCTTGCTTCTTCATCCTTCTGATTGCCGTTCCCAATTCCTCACTACAAAAAAAGCACCTTTAGCGTTGGTCGGAACCGCTCTTTAGCGTCGGCCATTGACCGACGCTAAACTATTTAGCGTCGCTTACAACAAGCGACGCGAAAAGTAGCGACGCTAAATTTTAGCTTCGATTCTTCCACGACCGACGCTAATATTAAACCACGACCGACACTAATATTGAGCTGACCGAAAAGGGTCGCTGACCAACCCAAAATATTTTTGTTTTTGTTTTTTTTTGTTTTTAATATTCATTTTATATTTTCTTTTTCAGATTTGGTCACTCCATTTTCCAGTTATGCAATTTGGTCATTTAGATTTATTAGGTCATCCTTTTGGTCACTTAAATTTTCCAGTTATTCACTTAGATTTCGTACTGGCGGCGGCGGCGGTGGCTGCGGAGGTGGCGGCGGCGGCGGCGACGACGAATGGCTGGGGAGAAACAAAGAAGAGGAGAAAAAGAGGAAGAAGAAGAAGGTGGATCTAGAGATCTGGAAAAGGAAGCAGAAGAAGAGGAAGAAGAAGAAGGCTGGAGGAGGAAGAAGAAAGAGGAAGAAGGCTGGTGGAGGAAGAAGAAGAAGGCTGGAGGAGGAAGAAGGATGGTGAAGGAAGAAGAAAAAGGAAAAATAAGAGGAAGAAGGCTGGTGGAGAAGAAGAAGAAGGCTGATCAGAAAAATGGAAGAGGAAGAAGAAGGCTGGAGGAGAAGGAAGAAGAAGGCTGGAGGAGGAGGAAGAAGAAGAAGGCTGGTCAAAAATGGAAGAGGAAGAAGAAGGCTTGAGGAGGAAGAAGAAGAGATTAGGGTTAGCGTGGCGGCTGAGAGGTTTAAATATATACGTAATTTAGCGTCGGTCGGTAACCGACGCTAAAACATGTCGGCAAGCGACGCTAAACCTGGGTGGTTTGGTATCGACCGACGCTAAACACTTAGTCAAACGCGAGTCAAGGGTTTAGCGTCGGTTTCTAATCGACCGACGCTAAACTCTTCCCCTTCAAGCGACGCAAAAGAGCCTTTTTTTTGTAGTGCCTTAACTTGGAAGCACAGTTTGCAAAATTGAGAAGGGCAGCTTCAGGTGTGAGGGTAGTACAATCCCCTTCAGCTAAGGAATTGACCCATTTAGCAAATTCTTGAAGTAGACCTCGAGTAAAGATCTCAGCTAGTTGCCTCTGCTCGAAACCATGGTGAGGGCAATTATAGAGAAGTTCTTGGAATTCATTCCAAGTGTCATATAAGCTCGCACCTTCCTTCTGGGAAAATCTAGAGATGATGTCCTTGTAGGCGGTTGTTCTTGAGGGAGGAAAGTACATTTTCATGAAGTCTTGACAAGTGTATCCCAATCTATGTAGTAACCGGGTAGCTTGCCAGTGAGCCACCTCTTAGCTGCGCCTTTAAGAGAACGAGAAGGCTCTCAAGCATAGGGTGTTCTTGTCGAGATTCCCATTCTTGAAAGTCCCGCAAAGATCAATAAAATCCGCCAAGTGAGTACACAGATTGTCGAGTGGCCTGCATTCAAATTGTAAATCCCTAGAGATCATGGTCAAGAAAGGGATCTTGATCTCATAGTCAGGATCTCCATCGATGCGTGGCACATCGATAGAAGATCGAACGCTAGTCGCGCTCGGCTTGTTGTAATCAGCTAGACTCTTCGATGCAACCGGTGGTGGTAATTGGTCACCCATCTTAGGAGATGGTGGGGGTGAGAGTGATGCGGTTGATGAAGAGGACGACGATGAAGATGAGGAACTCTCCTTCGGTTCCTCGATCTTAATTGGCGTGAAGGATGGAGGTGGATCGATTCTGCCTTGCTTCGGAATTTGCGGTTGCTTTGGCAGAGCAGAGCTACCTGGTCTCTCTACACTCTTAGCCTTGTCAGTCTTGGTTAAGGAGCGTGTGAGAGGACGGTGATGCATAAACCTGTAAACAACCTACAAACGACAAAAACAAGCACAACCGGTGTAAAATCGAAGTGGATGGAAATATGAAAGATGGAAAGTAGAAGAATAAAATGTCAGTTCTTCTTTCAAACAATTAAAAGAAGTCCCTAGCAACGGCCCCAATTTGATGAGCAGTAAAACAATGATCAAATACTACTAAGCTAAAAGCTAAGCAGGTCGTATTCCACGGGTCTTCTAATAATCATCTACTCAAATGTAAAGGCAGAATATTCAAGTTTAAACACGTTGTGCGTGGTGTGAGTTCCACGACTTCTATACTATAAAGCAGGAAATTTAAAACTAAAATGGAAAACAGAACGAAAGGTTGGTTGACTTAACAAAGGCGGCAGACAAGCTTAGACTTCGAATCCCCTTAGATCGCCAAAGCATTGGCAATCATCAGACCAGTGGTTTTCAATTCTCGTTCAATCAATTTTTAGACACCACCATAACTCCTTACCCTTAGGTTTAAGACTGGCGAACGTTCGCTCTATCCGATCTAACTACCAAGATTAATTGACCGCCTGAGCTTTCGCTTCTTGCGTCAGAAGAACTAACTGGTGTAATTACTAGTGATTTGTGAGTTACTCTTGAAGTGGATTAACCCTAACTGGTTCCTACGAAAGGCACACTCCAATGAATAGGTTAATTGTTGATTTGGTGTTTTAAAGTGAGGCGAACGTTCGCTACTATCCTCAGCTTAATAAGAATCTAAACTAGGTGATCAAGCTAGAATAGAAACACAAACAACGAAGAACAAACCAAACATGCAAGAGAAACTGATTGAACTTTGAATCTAATCACCGCCGATCCGTGACCGCTTTAAAGCCCTGGGTCACTTAGGGTTCATCTAGTCTAAGCTCTACGAGTTTAGCTACTCATGTTCATGACAACAGAAACAAAGACAGAAACAGAGTTCATCATGAAAAGGAAGAATAGATGGAAACTATAAAACCTAATTAAGACGACTCTGGCAAAACTCCGTTCTCCGGTAATCTTCACTCCTAGCTCCGAGTCTCCGAGGTGGAAAGATGGCGTAACGATCTCTTCCTGGCTCTTCGAACTCTCAACTCTCTCTCTCGAACTTCTTAGGTCTGGAAATTAATCCTTGGAAAAAGTGTATCTTCTCGATAGTATGATATGAGATGAGACTTCTCTTTATGAGCCGCCGGTTTATATTTATACTTAACCGTTTTCCCAGCCGGATTAGGTTAAGGTTTTCGGCGAAAACTTTAGGACTTTTTGCCGAAAACTTCCTTGAAAAGCTGGCATCGGTCGACTGTTTCTCCTGTGTTAATTTGATCGAGATTTTTTGGCGAAGACTTAGACTTCTCGCCGAAAACTTCTCCTTCTACGCTCTGACGGTTTCTTCTTGGATTTTCGCCGAAAACCTCAGGGATTTTTCGCCGAAATCTTATTTGAAGGGTCGGTCCCGGAGCGATTCCTCGAGGTTCCAATGCCTTAGACACTTCCTTGGTTACATCATTTGATGGCAAAAACCTATGCCATCACAAAAACACTAGAAAACCATCAAATAGACTCGAAACGGGCCAAAGTAACCAAAATGGCACGAGATAGAGCAGTGGAGTGAATATTCGCTATTTTGCCCTAAAAACCATGTCTTAAGCAAAGAAATATCGCTTAAATGGGACTGAAAATCACGTCAAATCGAGTGTCATCATCTGCTCAGGCTTGATTCGAACTTGAGCTTGGCTTGTTGGAAAAAACTAGAGCTTGGGCTCGACTCAGGCTCATCTCGGAATGAATATTAACAAGCCCAAGCTCGACTCGACAAGATTATCAAACTCGAGCTCGTTAACCGCTCAACAAACTTTCCACTTATAATTAATAGGAAATGAAATAGAAGCTCGTGTAGAATGGACTATGATTAACCAATTGACTAAACCGGTGAGCAAGTTTAAAATATTGTACTTAAAAAATGGTGATTTAATTTGGGATGAGGGATCAGTGGGGTAGAATTTTAGTTTCATAGACATGTCCAGTGGGGCTTAACTGGATCTTACATTGGCGGTTGGTGACATTTGCAACCATAATTTGAGTACAGACGCAAACTTTGAATGCATAATCGTAAGTGGTAGTTGTAAGTTCGAAAGCAATCAATTAGCCCATCAAAGGAACGTTGGAATCGCACACAAACAAACAGAACCAATCAGGCAACAGTTGGTAGAAAGAGACAGAGATATGCAAACGAATGAAGAAGAAAAAGTGAAGAAGAGATGGAACGAATCAGTAACACAAATGGTACGCCAAGTTACGACTTACGATTGAGGTGGACGATTGCGTGCGAGTGACGAGTTGACTAAAGGATTTATGTACGTTGGTCTTAGTCCGTATAGGAACTAGTTAAGTGTTGGACTTGATTAATAGAATTAATTCGGGGTGGTTAGAGATCAATATGTCTTGCTAGAGATCAATATTAATTAGTGATTTGGGCCACGGATAATCGGACCGAGTCCTACAAGGTCACACGCCAATAGTATGGACCGGATCATTTAATAGACGCAATCTATGGTGGATTGGGACTACTGGGCTGGCAGCCCATTAGGATTAGGAAGGGATTAGGGTTTCTGCCATAATCTTATAAATAAGATTGTTAGGGTAGTAGTTAATCCTAAGTCGATCACACTTTCTCTCGGAGAAAACCCTAGCCGCCATAACCCTAAAAGTCGTTTTTCGACCAAGAGTTCTAGCAAGCTTTGGCGAGGAAGATCTGGGACTAAGTAGAGGAGCTACATTTGGAGCTCTCTACATCAATCTAAAGGCTACGGGAGATATTAGTTTTTGAGCTAATATCACGCTTCAAGAGGTAAGTCGTGATAACCCTTGTTATTGACTAATATGGATATCAAGCTGTTCTAGGATGTTAGATGTCGATTCGTATTTCCGCTACGTATCTTGTTTTGCATCTAATGATTTCCTACAGTGGTATCAGAGCCACTCGTTTTACATATTTTTTATAACGAAATGAATTACGTTCTTAATAAAATATTCAATTAAAGGAGGGGATTATGTCGTGTTAATATTTACGTTGAAAATCATATTTTCACGTGTTCATGGATATTTAGTTTAATCAAGATATTTGGTTTATTTGATTAAACTGATTTCGAAAAAAATTGTTGCTGCCTTTGCCGAACACAGACGAGGAAAGAGATTAATTGTTTTGGCGTGGAAGAGGTTTTACTGAAAGTCTGGAACCCATATTTTATATTTCCTGCCCAAAATAATTTAATCCACCTTACTTGTTTTGTTTGGTTGGCCCAGTCCATGATTCTTGTCCACGGCCCAGAAGGAATAAGTAGTAGTAAAACAGGTTGGGTTGAGAACCTGGCCCACTAAACCCTCTATTTAAACTCCGCCCATGGCTTATGAAGCTAATACTGTGCCCAATTTAGTTAAACTTGTTGGCTTGGCCTGAGTTTAAATTTGGGATTAAGTGCTTGTTCTTCTGGGCCCAATCCAATGTGCTGGTTGGATTCAGCCTAAATTCACCCACTAGTCAGGCATATTAGTTCGACCAGGCCGATTTGACCGGTCCGGCTCAAATTAGTTAGTCCGACCAGTTTTTGGTTCGGAATAAAAAAAAATTAAAATTTTCTGTTTGACCAGATCTGATCTGGGTTCACCAACTTTGACTTTGGTTTGACCAAGTAATTTGGCCATCAAACGGAATGGTTTTTGAACCGAATTTTTGGATAACTTTCAACTTTAGTCATGAGTTTGATTAAGTATTGAAAATATTTAAATTCATAATTAATTTCCTATTTATTTTTTAATAAAGAGTTATTAAATTGAGTGTGAGTTTTAATTGATGAAATTTAAGGGCAAGTTTTCGAAATCTATATCCATGAAACTTTTAAATATTAACGATAGTCCCTATAATTGAATGAATTGTATTATTGAATCAATTATAATAAAGAAGTTTATTATTAGAATTTAATTAGAATGAAATTGTTTTATTTGTAATTAATTACCACCTTAATTAAAATTGGTTAATTAGGGTTAAATTAAATCTACCAAGTACGTTAGATTTAAGGTCATCACTCATGCGAGAGTGAATGAATGAATGTATTATATACATGTATTTTGTATATTTTGTGCGTTTTGTGGCAAAGCGTGTAGGTTCTTGGTGATCGAATAAAAAGCCTCACCCCAATTTAATTTTATTATTATTTTATTTTGAGAAAATACGGTCTGCGTACCATTTATTTTATTGTAATTTTATTATTTGTAAATTAATAAGATAGATTAAGAATCTTATAATTAGTTTACAAAGCTATGTAATTACAACAACGGAGGGATGAACGTCAGTCGAAGACTCAGGATAGGAGATCCTTCGATGATGAACATGAAGCGTTTTTTCAAGATTAAAGGGGGTCAGGATTGATCACCTACAAGCATTTATTATTTGAATGCTTAGAACCATATTTTTGGTTGTTGTGTATGTCTCTTGCGCGATTAGTTCACTAGCAAACGTAGATAAAAACACATCACCTAAAATGTCCCCAAAGTAAAATTGAGCCAATGTTTTACCATAACGAGACCTGTGATGCCTTTACAAGAACTAGGCCTTTTCTACCAAAGTAGACTATGGACCTATTTTTGCATTGGAAAGCAAGGGTGGATCTTAGGGGTCCATAAGTTCGTTTTTGGTCGTACTCAACGAATACAAAAGATAAAGTTTTTGTTCGAAGCATAAATGATTTTGTGAGTGTCACATAATCAACCAAGAGTCACAAAAGAGTTGTGATTGACCAATGGGTTGGTATACCTTAATTACAAAATTTTAGTGGCAGTGCCAAAGTACGGCTAACTTTTTGTTGGATTTAGGATCTTGGGAAGTATTTTCATTCAAGGGGACACACTTTTGTGTGAATGAAGTACACATATGCTCTTAATTTTAGAGAAAATTATTTAGCTATGTATATTTGAAACAATAATAGTTTTTGCACTTTATCTTCGTAGAATTATGGTTAGTCAACTCGTTTATCCTATCACCAAATGAACTTATCCTTAAGAAGGAGAAGTTCAAAGCATTATGAATGCTAAAGGCTTTTGAAGCCTTCACCACACTAAGAACAAAGTAATGTTCTTGAGGAAATGTCCTTGAAATCCACATTTTAAACTTCAATAGTTACCTCATATGAGGAAAAGAAGACTATAAATGAAGTTCAAAAGACAATAGTTGATTGTCATGTGTCATGTGTCATGTGTTGACATTCATATTTTCACTTGGAGTGAAATTTATGAATTCATACTCCATCCTTGGTACCCCAAATGACCAAATCTCTCCCAAAATTTATACAATGATTGCATCAATTAAGTGGGAGGAGAACTAGAAGCAGTGATTGCTTCTCGTCTGATGTTGGCTGGTTTATACACATTCTTATGAACCACTTCGGATATGGTGTTAAGGGTAGCCGTGTTTAAGTATTAAACAAAGGAATGAGAGGTGTGATATCCACAAAGCACTACACGAGCTAGAGATAGTAAATGAAAATGGATTTTAGACAAAATATTTTTGTAATTTGGAAGACTTTAGTGGTGGAATAGAACTCCGCATTGACAATGATGCTAGGTTGGCATGCATTCTAGTGGGAGTTTTAGTTTCAGTAACACCAAGAAGCAATAGACAAACTCATAATCCACAAACATTTGGCATTGTCATTTAGACACATTAGTTTGCTATGCATGAAACAACTTTAGACAGTTGGTGTTTCAATCTTCTTTTCTTGTGAGAGTTTTGACATGCGAAGCTTTACCTAATGGGAAAGATGACTAGGTCATCGTTCTGCTTCCAAAGTGAAAGCGCAAGTGATCTTTTGGCCGTCACACATACTGATGTGTGTGGACCTATGAGTTCAATGGCTTGTGGAGGGTTTAGATACTTCAACACTCTTACCGATGACTTAAGTAGGTATGGTACATCTACTTAATGAATTAGAAGTTTGAATCTTATGAAATGTTCAAAGATTCACAAAATGAAGTACAAAACCAACTGGTAGGAAGATAGAAGCCATTCAATTTGACCGAGATGGTGAATATCTTAGCCAAGAGTTTTCCGATCATCTTAGGAGTTAAGAAATCATTTCACAACTCAATTCTCTTTAAATGCCATAGTTGAATGGCGTGTTTAAGAGGATAAATTGAACCTTGTTAAACATGGTTCAATCTATGATGAGCTTCACTAATCTTCCAAATAATTTTTTTGGGGACATAAAACTACTGCGTTTACACTGAATAGAACTCCGTCTAAGTCTGCTGAAAAGACACCATATCACATATGGACTGGTATGGTACCAGTGATATCTTTTCTAAAAAGTTTGGGGTTGCGAACTTTATGTTAAGTGTATGTTTTACGATAAACTAGCACCCAAATCAGACAAAGTGCCTATTTGTAGGTTATCCTAAAGAGACGAAGGGATATTACTTCTACAACTCTCAAGAGAACAAAGTGTTTGTTGCTCGTGATGGTGTCTTCTTAGAAAATGAGTTTATTTTCAAGAAAACAAGTGGGAGAAATATTCATCTTGAAGAATTTCAAGATGATGAGCAACAGTTGGATAGTGATCCAATTACATCTAAGAACCTAATTGAACAAGAAATTATTCAAAATAGTGAAGATGTTGAGGAAACGCTAAAGGATGGGTGATATACTCTAGTTGTTGTTGTTCACCTAAATTTGTTAGTCTAAATGGACTAGAATTACGTCTAAGAATATTTGTAAACTTCGTTTTGACTGGAACTCTAGACATCTTGCTTCTTGAAAGTCAAGAACCAAGAACCTACAATCAAGCAATGACGAGTTCAGACTTCTGATCTTGGCAAGAGGCCATGATTTGATCCATTCGAATTATCCCATTGATTGCTGCATTTCATGATTATGAATATGGCAGTTGGATATCAAAACCGCTTTCCATAATGGCCTTCTGGAACAGGATGTGTACATGACACAACCAATAGGTTTTGAAGATCCTAAAAAGCTTGGGAAGGTATGCAAACTTGAGAGATCCATTTATGGACTTAAGTAAGAATCAAGGAGTCGAAACCTCATACTTGATGAAGTTGTCAAGGAAATTGACTTCATTATGTGTATAGAGGAAACTTGTGTCTACAAGAAATTCAGTGGGAACAATGTAGTCTTTTGGTCTTGTGTGTAGATGACATACTAGTCATTGGAAATGTGTTTCAATAAAAGACCTAGGTGAGGCAGAGTACATACTGAGATTTAAGATCTATAGAGATAGATCAGGAAAGATCATTGGTCTATGTCAAGAGACTTATATTGATAAGGTCCTTGTTAGGTTCGATATGAGGGAATCCAAGAGGTGATACCATCCTATGAACCACGACATACATTTTAGTAAAGAATCATGTCTTTAGACATAAGCTAAAAAGGAGATATGATGAGTGTTTCACATGTTTTGGGTATAAACTCATCATGTATGTCATGACATGTACTCGAAGACATGTTGCATCATGTGCAACATATTCCAATCGAATCCAGGTGATTGTTCACTGGATTATCGACAATATCCTTAAGTTTCTTGCTGAAGACTTAGGATTATTCTCCAGTGATTGGAGGTGAAAAGGGAGTTGACAATTAAATAGCATGAATGCATGATGATGCCAACCATTTGACTAATCGTGATGACACGTAGTCAAAATCCAGATACGTCTTCATGGAGATGAAGGAGTAGTATGTTGGAAGAGTACCAAATAAATTTTTGGTGGCTCGATCTTCTACTGAATCATATTCCATTGTTGCGGTAGAAGCGACAATGTAAGCTATGTTTATCAATAATTTTCTAGCAGAGCTTAAGGTGGTTCCTTCACGCCAAAAGGAACTAGGTCTTCATTGTGACAACGATGAAGCCATTTCTCTTTTAACGGAACCAATCCCCAAGGCTAGTTCAAGCCACATTGATGTGAAGTAATGTCTACTTCAAGGCTATGTTGACATTACTTCAGATCCAAAGGAAATATGTTTCCTTCTCATTTGATTTTGGTTTAGAATGAAATGAAATGTTCAATAGTTGAGTAGCGTTCAATGAGATCATCACCACAAGTCGATGATGCATGAAACCCCATAAGTGAACTGAACCTCTCAAGCTATGTTTTGTCCCTAGTCTAGAGTTGTTAAACTGAACATAAATGAACTCCCATAGAGGACTAGTTTGTATGATGGATGTGATAGTCGCGAGTTTCACGGACTATAGAGACAAAGTGTTGTCCTGCCATATACATGGGTATGTATAAGTGGTGCATACTGGACATGACCTGCTTTGGAAAGTAACCCAAGACTTCTGAAGTTATACACTTCTAGTATGGTATGACCTTATTCAAGAGTGACTCACCTTTGATTCTGTTAAACGCTCACCTAAATAAGGGAGTTATAAAGGAATTGTTTTTGGGGTAGTCATGATTTGAGTGGGAGCATGATCGATACAAGACTGGAGATGTCTCTCCTGCTGCAAGCCAGGATACGATGACCTAGACCCCTTGTAGAGTGAGAATTGTGGAAATGCATGGCCATGCTCAAATGGATTGTTGTTACAATCATTTATTTTTTAAACAGTTCAAGAATCTCAGTGACAAGTAGAAAAGTTTTGAGCTATAAGTGGTAACCGCTCCATGTTATCACGTTCGCAAAATGGTCGACCAGGAGGTACATGAAATCTTAACGTATCGACTTGTTCCTAGGCCAAGTGGGAGACTGAAGGATTAATGTCTGTCAGTCCTAGTCCGTATAGGAACTGGTTAAGTGTTGGACCTGATTAATAGAATTAATTCGGGCCGGTTAGGGATTAATATGTCTTGCTAGAGACCAATATTAATTAGTGGTTTGGGCCACGACTAATCGGACCGGGTCCTACAAGGTCACACGCCTATAGTATAGACTAGATCATTTAATAGGCCCAATCCAAGGTGGATGGGACTACTGGGCTGACGGCCCATTAGGGTTAGGAAGGGATTAGGGTTTCTGCCCTAATCCTATAAGACTGTTAGGATAGCAGTCAATCCTAAGCCGATCACACTTTCTCTCGGAGAAAACCCTAGCCACCATAACCCTAAACGTCGTTTTCGACCAAAAGTTCTAGCAAGCTTTGGCGAGGAAGATCTAGATCCCAGCTAGCGTGGACTAAGTAGAGGAGCTACATTTGGAGCTCTCTGGATCGATCTAGATTTTGCATCTAATGATTTCCTACATCGACGACCAGCGATGGAGGTTGGCGGCGACGAGCTTTGATGATAGGGTTTTCATAGGCTCGATGCTCGATTACGAGGGTCTTGATTTTGGGATATGGATAGATATTATTAGGGACATTGGTGAGGGTGGGGTTTAATTTAAGTTCGATGATGACCGGCGAGCTGTGATGAGTGCAGGGGAGATGGAGCGCTGATGATGACCGACGGAGGTCAGCGGCGGATGGAATGGAAATCAGGGACTCAAGGTAGGTTTTGGCTATGATTTCAATTAGGGTAAATACACTTCCATAGACAAACTTTTTGACTCGCTGACAATTGTGGTCAAACATATATAAAAAACAAAAAATAACCAATTTTCTTAACGCTATTACGAGTTTCTTATGGAAAAATCTGACGTGGATAACGGATGACAGGGTCATCCGATTTTTTTGTCCATATCATAATTGTAAAAATTACAAGTTTTCCATTAATGATATATGGAATGTGGAGTAGAGATAATCCACCAAACATTACCCTTATCTTTTTATTTCTTCGCAAAAGAAGCTTTCCCCTTCGGAAAGCAATACCTTCCTCTCCGATCAGATCAACAATCAACTATGTGTGGGTTGGTTCGATTTAAGCAACAAGTACAAAGTTTGACTTCTCGAAGTGTAATATCTTCATCATCGAAGCTTATAAGGAGGGAGGTTAGCTTCCCCCTTCTCTTTCTGCCATCAAGATTTCGCCGTCTCGATTTTGAGTTTCTTAGCAAGGTCCCGATTCTGTATGGGTTTTATCTTCAGAGGGGAGATTCAAATGTTCTGAGGCACTGACCCACGATAATTTTAGTTTTTGTAGGTAGGGACAACGATTTAGGGTTTCGAGGATAAGGTTGTTGTGGACGTGTACTAATAGTTACACTCGGGACCACATGTACGAATTTCTTGTCGATTCTGCCCTTGCACTATTTGTCTATTTGTGGATGTTTTGGTCAGATTATGTTAACATGAATCTTATAGTTTAGAGGTTTTTTCCTTCTCTATTTTCATCAACCCCATTCTCTTCTTTGCACTTTGTTATTTAGTTTGTAAGTCATGCTTTCTTGTGTTTAACAGATGGATGAGTTTGCCGAGATTGAATTTAACTATGGTGGTAGAATGGTTGAAAATGGAGAACAAGTTCAGTACGTTGGGGGTCTTCAGAAGGTTAGGATTGTGCACATAGACTTGGGGTCTTATTTTGAGCTGAGTGGTATGGTAGTTGATCTCTTAATTACGAAAGTGTTAGCAAGATGTGGTATCTGGATTATGGTTTAAGGTTAGAAACTGGACTACATGAGGTTCAATCCGATGATAATCTGGAAAAAATGTGTGAATTCTGTCTTTGGCAATCTGAAGCAGATATTCATCTATATGGAAGGCATTCAAATAACTCAATCAGTTCTTGAAGAAGGCGGTTTTGGTGATAATAAAAACGATGGTGGCAGTGGCAATGATGTTAATGGCGAAAATTCTTCCATTCAAGGTGTTAGCCATTTGTTTGATAATGATGATAGAACATCAGATGAGAAGTTCAATGCAGCAATGGGGTTTCTTGGTGTTCGTCATAGTAGAAGAAGAGTTGGGATGAGAGATGACGAGTCAGGTGAAGAGGTGGAATATATCAGTGTTCGAGTCTGTTATAAGTTCATCTAGTAAGGAAAACGAGCAGTCAAATGAAGAAGCAACTAACATTCCACGCGAGGGTCCACCTTCTCCCCCAATTAAAGAGTATGAATCTAGTCATTCGAGTTATAGAGGATCCGAAGATTCTCACCATGTGAGGGGGAATTTGTCTGATGAGAATGAGCATGACAAATATTCTCGTGGGCTAATATATGATCCATCATGTGATCATCGGGGACTTCGGTTCGAGATATGGTTGAAGTTCAGGGATCCTGATCCATTCAAGGATGCTTCAAAAATTCTATTATTGTTGGTGCGAATGTTAGGTGGGTGCGAAGTTCAAAAATGCAGAGGGAGGCTGTGTGCAAGCATCCTACTTGTAAATGGAAGGTGTATGCTACGCGGTATCACGCGAGAAAATATTTCATGGTTAAGCAGATTGGTGAAGCACACAACTGCTCGAGAAAATTGGAAAACACTCAAGCAACGGCTAAGTGGATTGCGAAGGAGCTACTGGAAAGGTTTCAGATCAATCCAGATTTGGAGGTTAAACACATTGTTGCTGAAATGAAGTTGAAGTATGGGTTGGATGTGTACCCAAGACACTGTTATAGGGCTAAAGGAAGTTCGGAAGTTATTATCTAGCACACTAGAGGTAGAGTACATGAAGATCAGATCATACATTGCCGAACTGCAAAGGGTTGACCAGGAGGGTAGATTTATAGTTGAGATTGATCCAGATGTCTTGGGGAACTTCGTGTATTTCAAGAGAATATTCATCGGATTTTCGAGTTTGAGGAAGGGTTTCTTGCAAGGATGTACGCCCATGTTTGGTTTGGATGGGTGTTTTTTTGAAGGGAGAAGTTAGTGGTATGATACTTACCCTTGTGGGTAAGGACAACAACAATCAGATGTACCCACAGCGTGGGTAGTTGTCAAAGGAGAAAACAAGGATTCGTGCTCATGGTTTTTGAAAACGTTGCAGGTAGAACTACAGTTGTTAGAGCTGTCAAACGGGCGGGTGGGGCGGGCCACGGGTCGGGTTAATCGGGTTGCGGGTTCGTCGGGCTGCGGGTTCGTGGGCTGCGGGTTCGTGGGCTGCGGGTTAGTCGGGTTGCGGGTTAATCGGGTCGCGGGTTAGTCGAGTCGCGGTTCATCGGGTTGCGGGTTCATCGGTCTCGGGCCGGGCGGGTCTCAGGTTGCCCACGGGTTACTACTTACTAGTCTCAACTACAATTTGTAATATTTTATATAATTTTTTTATGTGATAATAATTTAAAATAATATTAAATTTTTATTCGCGGCTGGTAGGCTTATGGCTTGTAGTCGCTGTTCATATATTAAAAATAATAATTCATTTTCATAAATTACATATACTTACAGTAAATGAAATAAAATGAAATTGAATATAATTTAGTTTTTAAGGTTTAGGGTTTAATATTAAACTAATTCATAAATTTATTCAATTCGTTCAAAAAAAATATCAAATCTAGTCACTTCATTTTTATGACATTTTTAGGCCAAACGTTTTACTTTTATGTCAAATGACAAATATAGTCAACGTTCGTTAGATTTTTAACACTGTTGGTGCTGCTAACTGCTAAGAGCTAATAGATTTTAAACCTTTGTCCTAATGATATATTATATATATATATATATAGTTTTTTAATTTAATTATTTTTGAAATAAACTTGGTGAAGTCAGAAGTAGATGAAATTTTTTATATCTTCAATAATGACATAATGTTGATATTTGAAGCACTGAATATTATGAATTGTGTGACAATCGGGTTATTCGGGTCGGGCGGGCGGGTTGCGGGTTAGTCGGGTTACGGGTTCATCGGGTTACGGGTTCGTCGGGTTGCAGGTTAGCCGGGTTGCGGTTAGTCGGGTTACGGGTTAGTCGAGTTGTGGGTTCATCGGGTTGCAGGTTCATCGGCTGCAGGTTCATCGGGCTGCGGGTTGGATTGTTGACTTTTTGGTCAATCGGGTCACGGGTCGGGCTGGGCGGGTTTATCGGGTCGGGTCATCATTTTACCAGCTCTAACAGTTGTCAGATGGAAATGAATGGAATGTAATAGACGATCAGCAAAAGGTAACTTATAATTTTATTGATTCCATTTTCACCAATATGATTCCTTTAAAAATTCATTTAAAGTTTCAGCCACCAAAGAGTTGGGTCAATACTCAGTTACATATAAGTTTAAAGTTTTAGCAACCTGTAGGGTTTTAGAATATTGGGTTAGGGTTTTCTAATTGTTGTTGTATTCTAGTTAATTGTTGTTTTTAATTTGGTATGATTGTATATGGTTGTAGGGGCTGGTTGATGCAATATCAACAATATTTCCATTTGCTAAACATAGGGAATGTGCTCATCATGTATTCGCTAACTGGCGGGTGAAAAACAACACAGACAAGATGAGGGAGTATTTTTGGTATGCAGTGTACGCATCCAACAAGGTAACTTTTAACAAACACATATTGATATTGCAAGACATTGAACGAATGAACGAGGACCGGAAGAAGCCGTTCAGCGATTTTATAAAGTATGAACCGAAGACGTTTTGTATGGCATTTTTGTCTAATTTTCCCAAGTATGATTTTGTGGAAAGCAACATCTGCAGATTGTTAAGTATAAAGATTTACGGGTCATTGACATGCTTGAGGGGATACGAAGGTATATCATGTCCCGAAATTGTGAACAAACACAAGATGCTAATAAAGGTAGAAGATGTTGTAGCCCCCAAAATTAGAAAGCAGATAGAGAGAGCGAAGGAAAGGTATAGAGTATGCATTGCACGACTGACCTTGAACAACCTTTGTGAGGTAGCGGAAGGAGACAAAGGCTTTGTGGTTGACCTGAATTTAATGTCATGTAGTTGTGGATATTGGGATTTGAGTGGAATCCCATGCCATCATGTTGTTTCATCAATTTCGTACCTAACACTGGAAGTGGAAGTGTTTGTGCACAAATATTACTACACTAACTACGTAGTTAGAGGATACAAATCTGGCATATCCCTCTGAACGGACAAAAAGCTTGGCTGCAGGTAATTGGATATGCAATTCATCCCTTGAGGATGAAACACATGCCTGGAAGACCTAAAAAGGTCAAAAGAAAAGAAGTTGTTGAACTGCATCCAAGTACATGTCAAAGGGGGGTAAAACTAGGCTTCGAGACCATGGGATGGTGATGCACTGTAGTAGATGTAAAGTTGCTGGTCACAACGCAAGGAGCTGCACGTTTGAGGTTGAACAACAACCTACTGCTGTTGATCCACTTCGAGAGGGGGGACAACCATTGGTAAGTACACTGTTTGTTTTAGATTGCTTATTTATATTGATTTTGTGTGATTCCATTGTTGTGTTGTACTTGTTTTTTAGACTGGAACACGAAGTGGGGGACCTACGGAAGTTGATCAGCTTAGAGAGGGGGAGCCACATGTGGTACAAAATGGACAACAGACACCTATTACAGAATCATCACAAGTAGTAGTGGAACAACTATTGGTAAGTAAACTGTTTGAACATGATTGATTGTGGATATTGTTTTTGTGTAATTCCATTGTTGTGTTATACTTGTGTTCTAGGCTAGAGTAGGAAGAAGAGGACCACAAGCGGTGTGGGACGTGTAAACAGGTTGGACATAATGCGAGGGGTTGTCCAACTAAACGGGGAATACAAGTTGTGGAAATTCAAGATTCACGAAGAGGAGTTATTCATAGAGAGTTGAATACTATAGTAGGAGTCGGAGTATATACGAATCCAATTACCGTCAACACTTACTACATAGTACAAATTTGATGTGTCATAATTCTGTATGTATTTTAGTCAAATATGTGAATTTTATTGACATCCTCTAAATTACAGGGAAAAGTTCGTGAAGATGTTGGACCTCTAACAACCCCAAATCAAGGATATGGCCAGCAAACATAAATCAATCTAAGCCAACCTCCATAGTCGCAATCGTGATTCTGTCATTTGTGTGGACCATTTTGTACCGACTGTGTGTTGCATGTCTAGCTTTGTGTACCGTTTCAACATTGAACATGTCGTTTTGTGTGTCTTTTGTGTATGGATCGGGTGTTGCATTCGGTGTAGATCATCATTTCGAACATGACTGCATGTTGCAGGTTTAAACTTTGTGTAGGTTTTATCGTTGGTATGAAATCTTTATTTTATTTGCACTTGTCGATTCAGTAGAGAACTGGTTATTTTCATTAAGTAATGAGCTTCTCTTGTGATTTTCATTAACTAATGAGCTTCTCATATCTTCTGCCAAAGTACAAACCAATAACTTACACATATACAAAGTACGAAAATCATAAACTGATACATCCTAGCTTCCAAATTAGATACAACAAGCTTCATTGTTTGAAGATCTGAATCACCAACTGAAGATCTACTCTATTACTTGTTAATTCATTCTGCAGTTGATGTTTAGCAAACTTTCGCCTCTCTGCCTTTGATTCAGCTAATCGTAGAGATTCTTCTAAGGTCATCATCGTCAACTCCATTTCTTGCACTTTCGACTGCAAACCATCCGTTTCAACATGGCCGAAATTGGATTCTGATAATTTTCCGTCCACCCACTTCAAGAATCCATAGTCTTCTCGTGTCTCCTACAACATCGGAACTATTAGTACTGCATTCAGATAAAAACTAATTGAATAAATTACAGAAATTTACCTTCCAATACAGACATCGATGGAACTTCCTTCCAGGGTACTTTTTGGTTCCTAAAGTTTTAATAATACATCTTACTTTGTGTTTGCAGGTGACCGGTGGGGGAACTCGTTGTGTGAACTTGAATCGCCAAAACTCGCATTGACTCCTTTCATGCTTTTGATTTAGTTCCTAGATTGGAAGGGTTTGAGGAAGGAATCCAGAATGTCAATGACGGATGGCGACGGGATGATTGGAGGAGTCCTTATAGCGGAATCGTGACGAAAGAAGAGAAAGGGGAAGCTAACCTACCTCCTTCAATGATTCGATAATGAAGATATTACACTTCGGGAAGTCAAACTTTGTGCTTGTTGCTTAAATCAAAGGTCGAATACACAAATCTGGCCAAACCTTTCGGGTTTATGTCAAATCTAGCCAATTCTTTCGGAAAACCCAAATCCGCCACTTTTCCAATTTCCGTCAACTTTTCCGTCCAAGTTAACGAAAGTTCAAAATTCTAAACTGATAAATTAACTGATGTGGCAAATTTTGCCTTGTCATCACTTGCAATTTAATATTAGAAAATAAAATGAAACATATTAGTAAATAAAATGAAAGATATTAGAAAAGGGAAAATCTCTCTTCTTCCCCGCTGCTTCCACCTTCAGCTTCCTTTCCTCAGCGGCTCAGCCCGCCGGCCCGACAGCTTTCTTTCCTAAGCGGTTCGGCTCACCGGCCCGACATCTATCTCATATCAGTCGAAAAAATATTTACCAAGGGTTTGCGAAGTGGATGAGGAGGCACATCGTGCCGCCCATTGATTCGCCGTATAGGAAAAAACGGATATCGACGAACATGGGGTCTCACTTGACAGTTTCGAAGAACGATGAGCAGTCATGGACGACGAGGTCGATGTTAGGAACATAGGCCTTCAGGACTTGGGATCTGTCGTGGCCTTCGATTCTAGGTCTGGTCGGTGTCGATGTTGGCTCCGACGACGTAGTAGAGGCAGTGGAAGGAGCTCGTGGTCGAAGAGGTCGATGTTAGGAACATAGGCCTTCAGGATTTGGGATCTGCCATGGCCTTCGATTATGGGTCTGGTCGGTGTCGATGTTGGCTCTAACGAGGTAGCAGAGGCTGTGGAAGGATGCCGGTGAGGTGGTTGGGGATGGCGCCTTGAGATGCTGGGAGGAGGTAGTGGAGGCGGCGGTTCAGAGGAGGGGAAGAGTTCGAAGACAGCGATATTAATTTTAATTTAATTTAGAAAAAGTATTCATTTAATTTAGGCAAAAAACAAATTTGTAGCCAAACCTTTACGGAAAATGTCAAACATAGCCAAAACTATTTGCGTCACACTTTTTAGACCAAATTTTTATTTTTTAGGACAAATTTAGCCGACATCCGTTAAAATTTTAACACCGTTAGTGACTGTATAAACGAAGCTGATGTGGCATCCAATTGACCAGTCAACTAGATGCCATGTCAATATTTAAATTCAAAATAATAATAAATTATACTAAACCAAAATAAATGTAATATTTAAAAAAATATACAAAAAAAAATTGAGCTGCTACTGCCGCCACATCTCCACCACCACCACCCCCACCGCAACTCCACCACCACCGCACCTGCAACCCCACCGCAACTCCACCCCCATCGCACCTCCACCCCACCGCAACTCAACCCCCACCGCAACTCCACCCCCATCGCAACTCCACCACCACCGTACCTGCACCCCCACCGCAACTCCACCCCCATCGCACCTCCACCCCCACCACCGCCACCACACCTCCACCCCCCCCTCCCCCCGCCGCACCTCCACCCCGCCGCCGCACCAAGCCCTCCCATCCACCTCCCTTTCTCCAGATCTGAGGAGTTCGAAGCTAGGTCCATCAGCCTCGCCAATCCGAAATCCCCTCTGCGACCAGCCCCACCAAATCCGAAATCCCATATACGACTAGGAGTTCAAATCTGAATGTCAGCCCCACCGCCACGTTCCGCCTCTGCGATCACGACAGCCCGCCGCCGAAGGAGGATGAGGAAGCAGAAGGGGAAGAAGAGAAGAGGATTGAGAGATGCGGCGACGGTGGTCGGGAGGAAGACATGAGGCGGCTGGAAGATGAATGTGAATTGAAGGCGGCTGGAGGATGATGCGGCGACGGTGGTCGGGAAGAGAAGATGCATATGAATTGAAGGGAAAGTTTGGTGGCGGCGGCGGATATTAGATATTAGGGTTTTAATTTTTTATTTTAATGTTTATTTGGTTTTTTTCTTTGTTTTCTTTGGTAAATAATTTTTAATTAAAAATAATGACACATCGGCTGACACGTCATTTTGAGGGTTAAATTTCCGTTAACTTTGACGGAAAAGTTAACGAAAAACAAAACATTGCCAATTTTGGGATTACGAATAGTTTTGGCTATGTTTGACATTTCCTGTAGAGGTTTGGCTACAAATTTGTTTTTGGCCTTTAATTTAACTTTTATTTCATAATTTTATAATTAATATTATGATGTATGATGTGGTAGCTGATGTGGCATACACTTGACCAGTCAAATGAATGTCATGTCAGATTCATTTGCCACATCAATAACGGTGTTAACAAGTTAACGGTCAATTTGGTCAACTAGACATATTTGACACAAAAATTAAAGGTTTTGCCTCTTTAGTGTCATCAAAAAAGAATTGGCTAGATTTAACATAAACTCAAAAGGTTTGGCCAGATTTGTGTATTTGACCTAAATCAAACCAACCCACACATCGTCGATTGTTGATATGATCGTAGAAGAAGGTATTGCTTTCCGATGGGGAAAGCTTCTTTTGCGAAGAAAGAAGAAGATAAGGGTAACGTTTGGGTGGATTATCTCTGCTCTACATTCCATATATCATTAATGGCAAACTTGTAAAATCCATCTTTGCTCCACATTCCATATATCATTAATGGAAAACTTGTAATTTTTACAATTATGACATGGACAAAAAAATTGGATGACCTGTCATCCGTTATCCATGTCAGATTTTCCGTTCAAAAATTGTAATGGCTTTACGAAAATTGGTTATTTTTTTGTTTTTGATATATGTTTGGTCACAATTGTCAGCGAGTCAAAAGGTTTGGCTATGGAAGTTTCCAATTTAGAGATTAAGTTTCCAATTTTGGTAACTGGGATGAAATTCAGAGTTTAATTTTTTTTTTAATTGGATTTCAACTTAAACCGTTGATATTAGAATAGTTTAAAGATTAAACGGACTGCGAGATTATAACAATTATTTAACCTTAATCTGTAAAGTTTAAACCAAAATTATTACTCTTATTCCTAAATCTTATTAACGTTATAATGTATTGTGTATAAAGTGTAAATCTTCAACAGTTACTCTCACACCATAAAATCTATGAACCTTAGCCTAACCCCTCAACCATTTTACTAAATCCTAATTCGTAACTCTCCCTTAAACGAAAATCATTACTCTTAGTCCCTAAATAGAATTAACATTATAACGTATTGTGTATAGAGTGTAAAGCTTGAACTGTTACTCTCACGGCCTTAATTTTCATAGCCGAAATCTTAGATCATTACTCTAAACCCTAATTAGTAACTCTAAACTTTAATCTATGAAGTAGAAACCAAAATCATTACAACTAATCCTTGAACCTAATTAATGAATCGAGTTTAAACCTTGAATCGTAACTCTTACACTACAAAATCTTATTAACCTTAATTTTCATAGCCTAAACCTTAAATCATTATTTAAAACTCTAATTAGCAACTCTAAACTTTAATATATAATGTATAAATCCTAATTAGTAACTCTAAACCTTAATCTCTAAAGACTAGACAAAAATATATCGAGTTTAGACCTTAACCTATTATTCGTACACCTTGAACCCTATATTAACCTCCACTTTTAGATTCTAAACCAAAAATGTTACTTTTAAATCCTAAACCTTATTAGCCTAAATGTAATAATGTATCGCGGTGTCCGAAATTTCTGAAAAACAAGGAGGCAACCTACCAAGCGCTAGATCACTGCTGATTTTAAAGCTTTCATTAATGATCTACAACTCATAGACGTGGAATTCATTGGTCAGAAGTTTACCTGGTCGAACAAAAGAAGCGTCATTCAGGAAATATAATCAAGGTTGGATATATTTCTAATTTCTATTAAATGGTTAACTTTGTGGTATGAATCAAGTTGCTCTAATATAAAAGCGAATGGTTCTGATCATCTTGCAATTTTTCTTGAACGGGTTCCCGCAAAATCCCCATCAAAGAAACTGTTTAGATTTGATAATAGATGGATTGGGCTCCCTGAAGTAAGAAATGTAATTGAAATTGAATGGAATAGACCAACTGTTGGTCTACCGATGTATAAAGTCACAAAAAACTAAAGGAAATTAGATATAAGTTATTTGAAATGTTGAGATCAAGGGTCACGAACTCGGAAAAAAAAAGATTAAAGAAATTTGAAGAGAAATTGACGTAGAAAAGCAAGCCAAAACTATCAACTGGGAACGGTTTCTGCTCTAGAAAATGATTTATCAATAGAAATTCATTAGGAAATGTGCTATTGGAAACAAAGAAATATGAATAAATGGTTGGAATTTGGTGACAAAAATACAACATTTTTTCATCGGTCTGTTGCTCAATAGCGGAGGAAGAATTTTGTTTCTACATTGGAAGACAAGAACGAGGTAAACCATAGTAACCATCAGAAATTAGGTCAAATTGCTTCTGAATTTTATAACGAGCTCTTTGCTACATCCTTTCCTCCATCTGATCTCTCGGTTATCATGAATGCAATTCCGGAAGATAAGCAAGTTTCAAATAAAATGAACAACAATTTAAAGAATGTGTGACAGATGATGAGATTAAGGAAGTATTGTTTTCAATTGGAGGGTCCAGATGGATTCATTGGTGCTTTTTTCCAAGCTTATTGGGATATTGTTGATTGGGAAGTCACGAACGCGATCGCCCTTTTCTTCAGGTCGGGTATAATGTTAGGATAAATAAACTATACCTGGGTCTCATTGTTACCAAAGAAGGATGATGTCAAAAGTGTGAAAGATTTACGTCCAATTGGTCTATGCACCGTTTTATACAAATTGATCACTAAAATACTGACAACAAGACTTGGAAAAATCCTTCCAAGTATTATTAGTATGAATCAAATTGGATTTGTGCAGGGAAGAGCAATTTTAGATAACACTCTCATTGCTCATGAAGTTATTCACTATCTAGCAAACAGGACTACAGAGCGCTCAAGTTTTATGGCTCTGAAAGTGGATATGGAAAAAGCATATGACAGAATTGAATGGACTTTCCTCTTTGCTCTTATGAGGAGATTTAAATTAAGGGAAAGATGGATTGGTTAGATTTCAGAATGTCTTATTAAAGCTAAGTTAACAATCATTCTAAACGATCAACTGTTTGATTATTTCTCACCCACAAGGGGTCTCAGACAAGGGGATCCTCTCTCCCCTCTCCTTTTTTTCTATATGTTCGGAAGGACTTTCTCTTATTATCAACAAAGCAATTCTAAAAAAAAGATTGGAGGGTCTGAAGTTTAACAAAATAAGCCCGACGCTTACACATCTTATGTTTGCGGATGATACTTATTTGTTTGTAGGTGTATCGGATGACTATATAACCAATCTCATTGATTTATTCGAAGTTTATCAGCTGTACAGTGGCCAAAAGATTAACTTAGCTAAATCAGCTGTTACTTTTAGTAAGGGTACTCCTGATTCAGCTAGATCCAGATGGAGTGCAATGTTTGGCATTGCAATCTCAAACAATCAAGACATTTACCTTGGACTTCCATCTGTTTTAAAACGTTTCAAAACTGAAACTCTCAGATTTCTAGAAGACATTCTAATTAAAAGAATTAATTCTTGGAAAGGGAAATGGTTATCTCCAGCTGCAATGGAAGTTCTCATATCTTCTGTCCTTGTGGCTCTTCCAATGTATGCAATGGCTTCCTTCCTTATCCCTAAGGAGAACATCAATAAACTTAACTAGATTATTGGTGACTTCTGGTGGGGTAAGGTGGATGACAAGAAGAAAATCCATTGGGTTTCCTGGGAGAAATTGTGTCTTCCAAAAGAGGAGGGTGGATTAGGATTTAAGGATTTAGAAATTTTTAATCATGCACTTTTGGCTAAACAAACATAAAGAATCTTACAGGACCCTGCATTATTAATTGCCAGAATCTATAAAGCAAAGTATTTCCCGAACTCGACCTTAATGCAAGCTGGAAAGGGTTCTAATCCCTCTTGGGGCTGGAGGGGCATCCTTAAGGGAAGGGACATTCTCAACGTTGGACTAGATGGCAATTTAGAAATGGGGTACATATTAATACTTTCCTTGACCAGTGGATCCCCTCACACCCACCTTCCTCCCCGGTGTTGAACTTGAAGGATTCAATTGTTGATATTCCCTTTTCAGTGGTCGGGCTCATTTCTAATGGTTGTTAGGACGAAAACAAGATTAGATGTATTTTTAGAGAGGATTCGGTTAATCAAATTCCCTCTATTCCAATGTCGAGGAGACAAATGGTAGATAAAATTATTTGGCAGTATACGGCCTCGGGTGAATATTCTGTCCAATCTGGTTATGAGGTCGCAATGGAAATAAAGGCGAGTCCTCCACAATTGGAACCGACGGATGTGGTAGATTCGAAAGTCTTGAAAGATATATGGAAAATTTCAATTCAACCTAAGTTTTTTTTATGAATAATTAGGGAATTTTATTCACCAAATGAACTAATTTAGGAAAAACCTAAATGAAAAGTTCAGCAAACACATACAACTCAACCAAGAGTGAAACTAGCTCTCGTTTCCACATCTCCCTCGAACTGAGGTGTCCGTTTCTACTAAAGCTAAGTTTGCACCAAAAAACATCAACAACTCAAGGATCCCTAGCAAAACTATTAAACACACTTCGCTCTACACTCAACTTCAAAATTGATCTTAACAATCACCTATTGGGCTGTTAACATGCCCTCTCCAGCATTTCTCCTACACCTCTCATACCAAGTGTTTGCAATCATGAGTCTCCAATCTATTCTTTTGTTTATGGTTCCAAGCCTGTTGGCCATTTCAATATCTCCCTCCCAGCTTACTTATCTCCAACCTCCCAGCATACAACATGTAGCAATTTCCTGCACATAGCTACAATCATGAAAGATATGTTGTTGCTCATCCACTCCTCCGTGACACAACAAGCAGCTGATATCTGTAGTCAATCCCCAATTTTCCATTACAGCTTTGCAAGTAAGCCGACCTCTCACAACCATCCAGACTATAAATGAATGCTTCGAAATAATTGGCTTTCCCCACACCAGTTTGTGCCAAATAACCTGAGGATTCCTCTCTCTAATTGTCTCCCAAATTAACTTCACCGAATAGCTTGCCGATGTCATCCCTAACCAGCATACTTCACTATTAATCATAGAGATGTGAGGCCTCATTAGCTGCCGAACCTTCAACATCCTTCTCCACACCCAAGAATGATAAGCAAGCCTTTTACAATCCCAAATAGTCCCTTGCTTAACTCTGTATAATGGACCCATGCCACCCAAATGGATCCTGCCTTAGCTAGGATATTCTAGATATGACGACCAACACATGCTGCATTCCAACTATGAAGATCCTTGATACCCAGTCTCCCCTTTTCTCTAGGTTTAGCTATCTCTTTCCAAGCAAACTTTGCTCTCTTTCTGCCTCCTTCCCCAACTTGCCTTATAAAATTCTTAGGCAACAGAAATACTGCCATCCCGAATTGCTGCAACGACAAAAGGACAGTGTTTACTAGAAGAAGCCTTACAGCATAGCTTAATGTTCTCACTTTTCATCCCTGAATCTTCTTTGTAATTCTATCAACCAAAACATCACACTCATAAGCTCTTAACTTCCTAGAAATGAGTGGAACTCCAAGGTACCTGACAGGAAGCCATCCTTCCCTAATTGCAGTAGCATTTATAATCTCCCTCCTCACTTCCTCTGTAACTGAAATGGAGTAGAAAATTTCTGATTTTTTCGAATTGACACTCAGCCCTGTTATTCATAAAACTTACTCAGCACCTCCTGTATCCCTTTAACTCCATTCAAAGTCCCGTTTGTGAAAACTAGTAGATCATCAGCAAAACACAGTTGAATTATATTCAGTTTTTTGCACTTCGGATGAAAAGGTATGACTTTAAGGCAAGCAGCTCTATACATAAGGCAATGCAGGAATTCCATCATTATGACAAAGAGGGCAGGGGATAAAGGATCCCCCTGCCTCAGCCCCCTCTTGCTGCTAAGTATCCAATTGAACCTCCATTTAATCCAAGGCTAAGCTTAACACTTCCAAGGCAACCAGTAATCCATTTAACAAACAATGAAGGAATCCCCATAGCAGTAACAACATTCAACAAGAATTCAATGTAACTGAATCAAACGCTTTCTTTAGATCAATTTTAATAGCACAACAAGGAGTAGTATGCTTTAGGTGATAGGCACTTAGCAATTCATGAGCCATAAGGATGTTATCTTCAATTTTCCTTCCCTGGACAAAGGCAGATTGACTACTACTGATTATCTCTGGGAGGCAATCAGCAAGCCTTGTTGTTATAATTTTTGTCACATATTTTTACAACACATTACAACATGCTATTGGCCTGAAGTCTTTAATATTAGCTGCATTTGTTTTCTTTAGAATTAGGGCTAGAATGGTCGAGTTCACAACAGTGGGCATCTTACCATTCTTGAAGATCTTTATAATTGCAGAACATATGTCCTTAACCAACTGCCAATATTTTTGAAAGAAAGTGGAGGTGAACCCATAAGGGCCTGGGATTTTCCCTCCTGGTATGGCAAACAAAGCAGTTCTGATTTCTTCCTCAGTAACTTCCTTACACAATTTCCCAGCTGATTCTTTAGACAGTTTGTTCAGCAGCAATCCTTCCAACTCCTCAACTGTACAATGTCTAACATTATTATCCACTCAGCCAAGTAGCTCTTCATAGTAAGTAACAGCAATCTTCGTCATTTCATCAACATCTATTGCCATTGAACCATCGGGCCTTTCCAATTGAACAATCTGATTGTGGGCTTGTCTAATTTATATAGATCTATGAAAATAAGTTGTGTTAGCATCCCCCAACTTTAACCAGTCAACCCTTGATTTCAGCTTCATCAAAGACTCTTCAACAGTTTTAAGGCTAAACCACTTCTCCTGACTTTCCTTAGAGATTCTAGCTAATTCTAAATTAGGATTGGCCAAAGCAGCAAGTTGAGCACTCTTCATTTCATTCTCAGAATTCTTAACTCTTAAACTTATATCAGATAAATGTTTCTGGTTTAGCTGTTTCAACGCTCCTTTGACATTCTTGAGGTTTGCATATATTATGTAAAATCCAGTTTTCCTTCCAACTTCTTTCTTTGAATTCCAGGCCTCTTCAATAACATCAGCATACTTGTCATTTGTCATCCAGATATCAAAGAATTTAAATGGCTTAAGCAAACTTCTTGTAACAATCTTTGAATCCACATAAATCCCACAATGATCCAATTTCTGAGGAGCAAGGAGCTCCACTCTAATATTACTCTTCTCTTTAATCCAATATTTATTTACCAAACATCTGTCCAACCTTCTATATATAGGATCCTCCAGCCTATTATTAAACCAAGTGTATTGAAGGCCAGCAACCATATGATCTGTAAGCTTACAATCAGCAATCCATTCAACAAAGTTCATCATCGCAACTATAATTCCTATACTGTTTGAGGCTTCTTCTGATGCTGCAATTACATTGAAATCTCCCAAGATGCACATAGGATCCGTAATAGAACTAATGATAGAATTCGTAGCATCAAATGTCTTCTTCCTATCCAGCACCTTATTTGCACCATACACCACCCCCACATACAAAGCATGGTGCCTATTAATATGTAACAGGACCAACTGATCCGAATAATAGACCACACTAACATCCAAAGAAGTCTTCTATAATATGCAAATCTTCCCAAGAGTACTTTTATCATAGTTCAGAAAGAACTTCCACGAAGAGAACTTATCAGCTAATATTTTTTGAGATTTTTTATAGGTAACTCTAGTTTCAAGTAAACCCACTAAGTCTATACTATATTTATTCAAATAGCTAGAAATAAATTCTTCTTGCTAGAGGAATTAAAGCCGCTTTGATTCCATACCGGCATCCTCATATCAACATCTCTTGCCTCTTCTTCCTCCCTTCTTAAAAGGTGGGAAAAACTCAGGTGAAAAAGCTCTGATCACCTCATTTTTTGTACATGCTCCACCAGTTTTTGCACCCATCTCCTGGACTTCACCACTTGAACTAATGTCTGAGTCATGATCATCAGATAGAATGACCCCCCCTCTGTTGTTTTAACTTCCGATTCAGTAGCTGGCGTGGGAACAGATGCACTTCTGTCACCAGAAGTCTTAGCCGCTTCATCTTGTTTTCTTTTTGAACTCGACTTTACACTTTTGGCCTTACTTTTTTTGTCACCAGAAGTCTTGCCTGCTTCAGATGGTGTTCCTTTTCCACTTCCTCCTTCAGGTGCCTCCTTCTCTCCTGGAGGAGATTTAGGTGCATTGCCTGAAGTCGGAAAGTTTTTTGAACTGTCCTCCACATCCCTTTACCTTTAGATACTTCCCTTGGAACTGACTTCTCATAAGATCTGAAAACTGGGTTTTCCACCACAATAACATGTCTATTTGATTCAATTTGCACCGTAAGATGTTCTGGACGAGTATCCTCTTCATTTGTCAGTACACACACTTTCACAGTTGTCTCAATACGAGTAAACTTGCTAAGAGGCCTTCCAACCTTACTAGCTAAATGTCCAAAACCCAGATGATTACAGAGAGGAGGAGGGAATCCTTTCAGCATAATCCAAACAGGAATCTCCACCGGTTGAATTGTTACTGGCTCAATATCTGCACTCCAACGCCTCATAACAAAAGGTTGATTATGAACATGCCACACCCGCACTAGAACCCAATCACACAAAGACTGAGTAGGAAATTCAATCAGCAATAACCCTGTAGGCAGCAAAGAGACTGAAACAAACTCATCACATAAGTTGTTCGCTAGCGATTGAATCACCCTTAACGGTGATGTATCTCCAATCACCTGACCTACCAGGGCCTTCCTTAATTCCTTGTAGCCCAAATCTAAAACATTCTAAGGAATCTGCAAAACACCATCAACAACACAAGAAGGAAAAAATTATAGATCCGGATTAGGATCTTCTCCTACCACTGTAGCCCACGATTTCCCACCCTGGTCTACTTTCTGAATATCCTTTCCAAAATCACTCATAAGAAATCACAAATCAAGAGAAAAAGACTCGTAGAGAAGAACAGAGAGAACTGTAGCTTAGTCAAGGACTTTAGAATCCCATCGACGGTTCAGCCAGTCACCAGGAAAGGCCCAAAGGAGCTCACCCACAGAGGAAAGCCTCCCAGTGACAGCGAACAAGAACGATTCACACACTTGCTCAGGGAGAGTGTGCAAAAATCGCACCACGGACGAAAAGAAAAGAAAATCAATGAAATAGTAACTCAGATCTGGAACGAAGGGCTAATCTGGTGACTTCAGAAGCCCGCTGGCGATCAAACCACTCCCCAGGAAGGCCCCAAAGGAAGTCACCCATAGAGGAGAGCCTTCCCGGCGATGATGATCGGAAATCGCGACAATCCAAGCTCAGAGATAAAAGAATTGAACTCGCGCCGCGCTAGAGAGTAGTATTGTTATAACTATATTCAACCTAAGTTTCATTTCTTCCTTTGGAGTTTTAAAGTGATCTCTCCTTGTGAAAAATGAGCTTAATTATAGAGGGATGAAATTACCGTTACTTTTCCCTGTTTGTTGGGTTTCATCTTTTTTTTACTATATTCTTGCTATTAAGGTGGCTAAGCTTTGCAATTTACCAATCCATAATTTTAAAGGCCCTTCCTTTGTTTATCCGTGGAGGAAAATTGCTCAAGAACCCATGAGTTTAAGAGTGCTTTCATAATCTTTTGGTGGAGAGTTTGGAAATCAAAGAATCTTGTGGTGTTCAGATTTACTCAGGATTTCCCTGAAAAAATAACAGACCAGTTCTTGTTTCAACTCCAGGAGTAGTTGGATAATTTCCCTCATGATAACAAAACCCAAATTGATAAACCCATTTCCTTAAAAAGGACAAATGTACACTTGTGTAAAGGAACAATGACTGTAAATTCGGTTTCGGTTCAAGTAGATGGTGCCAATATAGTCAAAATCGGGATTCCACATGAAATCGAAAACATGGTTGAAATCGAAGTCGTAGTTTTTAATCGTAAAATCGTAAGATTTTATGAACTACTATCAAAACATTTAAGTCAACAACATATTAATAATAAATAGGGTTAATATAATTAGAAAGCAACAACTATGGGCCTTTGTTTTGTAAATGCACGAACTTTTCGAAACCCCAAATCTATCCCATTTTCCGTCAGTCATAACGCTGTTAGGCCTCATTTGAAATGTTTTTAAAGAAAGTGACTGAATTGTAATTTTGCTTGAAATGTTGAATGACACGTGTCTAGACTCACTAATTTAACACAATAAAAAATAGCCCCATCCCTTTTTTATCGTCTTCTTCGTTACATCTTCTTCCTCTCCGACATTCCCCAACCAACAACAAACCATCGTTGGCTGCTGGATTGATTCGTTGGGGTGAATCGACAAGCCATTCGGTTCTCCGGAAGTAGTCTCGCTTGAATCGGAGAATCTGCATTTGTTTGAGACGAGATCTATTCCTTCGCCTGATAAGTGCAAGCAATCTCTGGCAGCGGTGGTGGTGGTGGTGCCGGCCCTCGACCACCAGCGCTGGAAGCTCTAACACCAGTCGATACCCCTACCAAATCGCCGCTTCCACTTCCGATCTTCCTTCCAAGGCATAAAATCGTCGATGTGGAAGTTCGGGAAAAAGACGCCGACGCTGAGGCTTTCACTGTATAGCAGAGCAACAGTCGATGGGAAGGGAAGGCTTAAGCCGAGAGAGCTCCAGACTAGCGCATCGATGCCAACTAAGAGCGGTGGCGAGGAATCAGAGAGTAACAAGAAGGATCATAATCGATCTCCCAGCGTAATCACGAAGTTGATGGAGCTAGAGTGGTTGCCAGAATCAGATCCTGAAGAGGCAGGGAAGCAACCCCAGTTACGAATCTCCAGATCGGATCAAAATCCAACTCTATGATTGGCCATTGGTTCCTTGACGGAATCATTCCTCCGATTCGTCCCGTCCAAATCCCTAATTAATTCCAAACCTTTGCTCCAGGGAGTCTTCCACTCCAACGAGGAAAAAATCGACCATCTCAAATCAAAATCCAATTCCGAGCTAACCCTAACCTCCGTCACAATCTCTTCGTTCCAGTCGATCCTGACTCACATATGGAGAGCCGTGATCCGAAATTAAAGGTGGACTTCAGGTATAGACTCCGCCCGACCCTTCCATCACGTTTCTTAAGACGGCGACGGCGACGACGGTGGAGCTGTTGAGGGAAGGGACGGAGAGACGAGGAGGTAGTTGAACGAGATGGTGGCAAGGAAAACAGACGGAGAGGCGAGGAGGTGGTTGCCAGAGGACAAAGGTGGGGACGATTGGGGAGATGGGGAGGAGCTCGGTGCCAGAGACGAAGGATGGGGATGGTAAAAAATGATAGGGGATTTTTTTTATTCGGTTAAATTAATGAGTCAAAATACGTGTCAAGTAAAATTACAATTCAGTCACTTTCTTTAAAAACATTTCAAATGAGGCCTAACGGCGTTAAGGCTGTCGAAAAAATGGGATAGATTTGGGGTTTCGAAAAGTTCGTGCATTTACAAAACAAAGGCCCATAGTTGTTGCTTTCTAATTATATTAACCCTAATAAATATGTAATTAAATCAAATATTTTCATGTTTCATATCTATGTTCTTTGAGTTCGTGAGACGAAAAGAAGACCATTACCCAACCTTGAAAAATCTAGATAAGAAAAAAAAAAGAGAATGTCGACTCTTAAGCAGTCATTCGATGAAGTAATAATTAGATTTTAAACATTTTTTAGTAATAACTTATAATTTAATTAACAAATATGAAAACAAAACCAATTTAATTTAATTGTCTTTGTTCTGACTTATATGTAGTGGTACAAATTGGTAAAGTGAAATCATAAAATACAAGTAAAATCATTGATTTATAAGATTCTAATATTTTGATCGAGATTTTACTAGATTTTACGACCCATTGATTTTGCGTGGAATCAAGATCGCTAGAGACCAGTGAAATCATAAAATCATAATGATTTTAAGATTAAAATTGGGATTTTGACTACATTGGATGGTGCTACAGCTCAGAATGTTGGTGGTGCTATTGGATTTATCATTAGAAGTTTGAATGGTTTGCATATTTTTTTAGGAGAAGATGTTTTATTGGAATCACTTATCCTTTTACTATTGAATGCCTAGCTATTAGAGAGGCCATCTTTTGGTGTTTGTAATCAAATCTAAAAAACATTGTGATAGAAGGTGATGTAGAGCAAGTTAAAAATAAAATTGCTCATTGCAAGTTCTTACACTCCTCGGTTGGAGCAATAGTTCACGAAATTAGATTGTTTATGGAGCTTGTTTTTATTGAATACAGGACAATTCCAAGGGCTCAAAATAACATTGCTCATGGTCTTGCCAAGGAGGCTTTGGCCTTTTTACCGAACTCTTCAGGCTTGATCAACTTAAGACCAGTATGGTAGATAATTTGTTGGTGGATAAATTTCCACCCCCTCTTGTTGTTTTTTCTTTTATTTTACTTTTTTTTATCTCTGAGGTTGGCTCATGGTCTACAATATCTCTTCGAGAGATGTCCTGGAAAAAAATAATGTATCGCGTGTCTTAAACCCCGTATTAACTCTTAAAATGATTGAGCCCATAATCGAGCTAGTTCACGAGCTCTTAATTCGAGCATTTAATGGGCAAGCTCGCGAGCCGTAAACAAGCTCTTAAATCGAGTCTTTAACGGGCCAGCTCGCTAGCTATGTTATTCGAGCCAGCTCGCAAGCCGTAAACGAGCCGGCTCGTGAGTCAGGCTCAACGAGTTGACGACTAGAACAAGCTGGTTAGCCTACCGAACTGAGATAAGGTAAGTTCGAGCTTAGCTCATTTACTATCACAACTCGACTCGTTTAGAAACGAGTCGAGTTTTGAACGAGACTTTTAGCTCTTTTCTCGAGCCGGGCGACTTAACTCGTTAACCGCCCTATTGGCAAGGCAATCGAGAAGAAAGATCCATTTGTTGTGAATTTTAATTTCACAATCCATCTTAAAAATCTAACAAATCGTACATGATAATATTAGCATGCATGAAGAATCATTTTCTGAAACAGGCTAAAAGATGGCTATATATATTACCTCATTCAAACGTAATTTGTATTAAAAAAGGTGAGTAACCCATTAAAAGAAAAGATTAACTACAAAAAAGTTGGGCCAAATTTGACCAAGATCTTGAAAGTGTTGAGCCTCATGCCGCCCTCATATTTTCTGATATATATAGAATATAAAGTACAAGGTAGGTGAATGTGAGCAAACTGGCCATCTATTGACCAAATTAAGAACGATACCTTTCATGACCAAATTAAGAACGATACCTTTCAAGACCAAATTTTAAAATAAAATAAAGTTGATATAGTGGTTTGACCGATTCTCATTCCGGTTTAACGAGTTAAAAGCTCATCATTCTGAGAAAATTAAAAACGAGGTTAAATATATAACTAGATTAGTGGCGGCCTGTTTGTCGATTTAAACATTAGATGATAAATAAAATTGTTCCTTTGTAATGACTAGCAATAAAATTTAAAATCTTGATTCTAAAAGATATTTACAACTTACCGATTAAAAATGTAGAGAGAATATAGCTTGTTAGACTAACTTTAATAAATGATATTATTGTGCTCACTTATTATAAAAAAATATTGAATTCAATGTAAATTTCTCAACTATATTTTTTGGATTCAATAAATTTAAAAATCATACTCATTCAAAACTAAAAAATATTGGTTATTTGGTGGGTGTTAAGAAAACACTGATCCTAATTAGTACTTTTTTTGGTGGGAAAATGGCGCAGAGCGCCTTCAATTAACTAGAAATCATTCTGGGTTCAGCGATACCCATACAATCACGACGAAGAAAATAACCAAAGGTACAATCTGAAATATCAATAGAGTGGAACCCCGGGGGGAAGCTATGACCAATGTCAGCCAAATAGTCCGCAGCATAGTTCCCTTCCCTATAAACGTGTGAAATGGTGACTTCCCAGTCACGTTTGCAGAAGCACACGGATCGAGGAGACCTCGCTCGCATGCTGGTGGAGTGTATTATCGGCTCCATAAATCAGGGCGATCGCCACTCGTGAGTCCACTTGAACTTCCACCTTGCGGATACCCACCTCCCAAACAACATCGAGGCCAACCAAATGCCTCGAAGCTCGGCCCTGGTTATGGAGCAGCGACCCAAGTTAACTGTAAAGGCTCGAGTGCACCTACCGAGGCCGTCGCGGAGGAGCCCCCCTGCTGCTGCACTCCTGGAGGTGGGCAGGACCGACCCATCAGTATTCAGTACCCACCCATCAACGGGGCCAGGTTTCCAGGCGACCTCCACCCTTTGATGAGACGGAATCCCAAGACCTTGTTGCACCGCCCCGCTCAACGCGTCCTTAACTAACGACGACCAAGTCTTAATTCTTGAAGCAAGGGATTCCGGGGGTTCGTTGCTGTAATTGAAGATACTTCCATTCCTTGCCTTCCATAGATACCAGCACATGATACCAATCTCAGTAGATCTGTCATGTTGGAGCACCACACTGAGCCATCGATCAATACTCACACAAGTTCGAATTTCATCCGACCTGGGGATTCCAAGTAGATCCCAAACTTGGCCCGCGAAAGTGCAGTCACGAACCACATGAAGGACTGACTCCTCATTCCCAGTACACCGAGAGCAGGCCGCGTCAGCCGATAAATGCCTCATTTTCCTTTCCAAATTCGTCAGCAGCTTCTCGTGTGCGACGAGCCAGATGAAGTACTGAACTCTGCTTGGACCGGACCATTTCCAAACAAGCTCCCAAGCCGTGTCCAGCCTTTGATTAATCGGCTTAGTAATGATTTCATATGCAGATCTAATAGTGAACCTCCCATTGCATTCACTACCCCATGTCCAAGTGTCAGACCCTCGATCTGCATGAGGTGGCAGCATCCCTATCACATCTTTAATTGCCTCATCATCCAAATGGAGGCGTAGCCTTGGAAGGTCCCAATTACCATCCTCCGTAATGAAGTCTTTGACAGGATCTTCAAGATCAATAGGTTCATCAAACTTTGAGACCAAATCAATTAATTTAACCCCTGAGTCAAGCCACTTTCCTGTCCAGAATCTGGTTTCTTCACCGTTCCCAATACCTGCTCTAGCTCCTTCAATCATAAACCCCCAAGCTTTGGAAATGCCTCTCCATAATGCTGACTGGGAATTAACATTACTGGGTCTAAGGACACCTCCCACCTCTCGAAAATATTTTGAATGTAACACGCGTGCCCAAAGATCATCTGCATTCTGTAGAAAGCGGAAGGTGAGCTTTGTCATAAAAGCGGTATTCAAGTGACGGGCTGACCTGAGGCCAAGGCCGCCTTTAGATTTCGGACAGCAAATCTGCTCCCAGCTAACCAAGTGAATTTTACGCTCCTCCGAAGTCGATCCCCACACAAAATTCCTTATTCATCTATCAATTTCATCGCACGTCGTAATTGGGATGACCGACGTTTGCATAGCATACGCCGGAATAGCACTCAATGCCGAGGTAGCCAAAGTAACCCGTCCAGCCAAGGATAGCGACTTCGCTTTCCAACCAGCTAACTTGGCGTCTAATCTGTCCAAAATACATTGATAGGTAGCTGAGGTGGTCCGCCCATGAAGAATAGGCACGCCGAGATAACGCCCCAAGTCTTGGGTAAGCGCTATTTCAAGGGAGGAGGCAATTGCACTACTGACCCGTCTATCTGTATTCTTGGAGCAGAAAATCATTGATTTATCCTTGCTTACTGACTGACCTGAAGCTGCACAGAAAAGATCCAGACATTTTGAAATAACTTCAGCATTTTGAAAAGATCCAGGCATCCTAATTAGTACTTAGTAGATAAGCAACAACAAAAATTTATGGATGGAAAACAAAATATATAAAGGGGAGGGAAGTGGGTGTGGGTGAGATGGTGAGATTAAAAAAATTGCATTTTTTTCTTCTACCGTATCTTTTTTTCAAAGGTAGTTATTCCGTGAATCCTAGACTAATTATGAGTAATTTTTATTATTATTTAATTTAATATTTCATTTAACAGGCTCTAGTCGTTGGATCTCCGTCTCAAAATAAAATCGGCAACCATAATATTTTGCTGCAAGGTTTTAGGCTAACTCGATCACTGTTTTACTCATCGGATCACCTTTTTCGCTCTCTGTGATATATACAAAATGTATACTTGTCGGCCTATTGGCTAGTTGGTTTTCAAATAATCATATTTTTTTTAATCTAATTCACCTATGATTCATATATGTACAGATGATTATGTTCACGTCGATGATAAAATAAAGAATCATATATACTTACATAATATTAATTAGGAAGAATATTTTTTAATCTCTATTTTTCATTGATGAATTATATTTTATTATTATTATAATTGAAAAGTGTAAACATGGTAAAAGCTAGAAATACTATAAAATTTTTAAAAAATTTACTAATACTACTAGAGATGAAGCGAAAACAACCGAGTTGGAGATGAAAGTGTTCACCTGGACTATTGAGACTTCCAAGCTAGAAAATTTCTTGAAGACAAATAAGGAGGTGACTGAGAAAACTGAGAGGAGAGTTGGGAAGGATACAAACAAATCAATCACAAAAATGCACCATTATTTCAAGGGGAATCACCCTGAAGTCAACTGGGATCAAGAGATTGTCTTTAGGGTAGTATTTTTCCACATCTATTTGGACAAGAAGGGTTCTACACCTTCTGATTCGAATCCGCTGTGCGAAGGGAGCACATCATGAGCGAAGTTCAAATCCAGGAGGTGAAATCTAAAATGAGAGACTACCCACCTAAAGAGATGGCTTATAAGCGCGCTTCTACCTCCATTGAAAAGACTGTTAAGGAGGATCTTATCGTTGATAAAAATAACCCCTAGCATTTTAACATTTTGTCAGTATTGACGTTGTTCTCAATGTTTACAATCTTCTAAACTGTACTTAAAATTTGAATTTATATTAGGATTCTCTTATCAAAACGTCGTGTTTATGCAACTCATTTCCTTGTCATTTTATTTTCTATGCTCCAAATGTCCATTTGCCTACTTTGTTAGAGGTGGGTATTTCTTCGACTAAGGAGAGTTCGTCTGAAACTCTCGAAATTTAGGGAGCACCTTAGGTTTGTCGGAGTTGGGCTTCCATCTAATTAAGGAGAGTTCACAAAAAAAACTATTGACATTTTACGAAGCACCTTAGATTCATGGGAGTTATAGGCTTCCTTCCGACTAAGGAGAGTTCACCTGAAACTCAAAGAGTTTTAAGGAACACCAAGTTCATGGGAGTTACTTTTTCCCCTGACTAAGAAGAGTTCTCTTGAAACTCCCAATGTTTTAAGAAACGCTTTGGGTTCTGAGAGTTAGGATTTCCTCCAACTAAGGAGAGTTCGCCCAAATGTCCTGGCATTTTAGGGAACACCTTAAATACATGGGAGTTAGGATTCCGTTCGAGTAAGGAGAGTTCGTCTGAGACTTCTGGCATTTTTAGGAACACATTTGGTTCATGGGGGTTAGGTTTCCGCCCGACTAAGGAGAGTTCGCTCAGGACTCCAACATTTTAGGGAACACATGAGGCTCGACACTTCCTCCTAGAGACCATATACTCAATGGGACTTAGTCCATGTTTAATTGAATTCAAGATTGATTCTATTGTACAATGTTAAGAATGGAAAATGCTTACATAAAAAAGTAAATGCTCTAAACAATGAACATTAAAAATTCCTCAAATGCATGGCGTTCGAGATCTTGAAGATTGGTTCTCATGAAAGATGATGTGATTTGAAAGTATGTAATAGGCTTGACTATGTCTCAAATTTTGTATGGTCTTTTCGAATTAGTATTGAGCTTTCCATGGAATTGGATCGGGCGTAATACATTTTTTATGACCAAATCACCTTCTTTTAAGTGGTGAGGCTCCTCACACATTAAATATTCTCTACTAGTAAGTGGATTCTTACCACATCTATTATTTCCTCAATCATGTCAAGGTTGTGGAGCAAGACATTTTCATTGGCTTGTCGCTCAAAGCTTTGGATCCTAAGACTAAATAGATTAATTTCAACAAGCACTGCTTTTTTCCCATATACTAAAGCATACAAGATTTATCTTATGATAGTTTTTTACGATGTCTAGTGTGCCCATAAAAAATAAGGTAATTTTTCTACCCACTATCCCTTCGCTTCATCTACCCTCTTCTTTAGACAATTAGAATGATCTTTTCACTTGAGGATACATCACGGAAGACAATTGGACGATGATCTTATATCCATTATAGAAATCCATAATGAGGCGTAGTCAAATTGTGTCTAGTGATTGAAAATGGAATCCTTTAGAATGTTAAACCTTTTGATGATGTTAGTTATCACAAACTTTTGAAGTTGTAACATTGTGATTTTTTGGCGAGTGCATTGGCTTCCACCTACTTTCTAAATTAATCCACACTGACCACAATATATTTACCAAAAATCAAATAGCCACGGTTAGATGACTAGCTGCATCACCGTCACTGGCAAGTGATGTTGAATTGAAATTTTTTGCACTTCTACAACAATTTACCATATTCATCTCAACGAATATAAGGCTAGTAACACCCTTTTATATGAAGTACTTATGATCTAGACTCTTTGATCCTATGTGCATACCAAACATGTTGTGATGGATCTTTCTGAACACGTAATTGACCTCTTCTTCACTAAGGCAGCTTAGGTATGGGCTAATGAACGACCTTTTGTAGAAATCCCCTTCTAGAATGGCACAACTAGAGGTTTGGGCGGCTTACTTTGATTACTTCATGTCTTCCTTCTGACAAAATTTCATGTTTCAAAAATGCCCTCGATAGCGCACACCAATCTTCTTCGACTTCGATCTTTGTGATTTCCATGCAAGTTTACTGATAGTTTTGTAGCTCAGTTGTTACCATGTGCCCTTCTTCAAAATTCATCATAGTGGTTATAACACCCTGCCCTAGAAGACTCTGGATAAACCATTGGTTCAACCCATGCATTGACTACTCATGGTGTTACTAATTCACATTCACAAACACATACACATACCTATAGCCAATCATATTGATAAAATAACTCATATCATAAACTCCAATGCCAATGAAACAATTATAGCAACAACCCAAACCAGACATCTAATGAATCCAATGAACAATAAAAGCCCACAATCCTAAATAACAACTCAAGAATACTGAAGAACGATAATCAACAAAAAAAAACCACAATCCTAAGATAAAACACAATAGAAGAAAATGGGTTCAATTCTCCAAGTTGGACTATAGCATGAATTGACTCGTCTGTATGCTTCCCAGTTTTTGCTCCCCTGACTCTCCTAGGTGGCCTAGTGACCTAATCATCGTACCTAATGCACAACAACTAGAAACCGGGGTCAATGAAAAGCACTGAGTGAACTAGCAAATAAATAAGGAAACGAGCTATGAATAAAATTCATAACCAATGGCAATGAGTAAGACTTGGAACTCTAGTCAAGAATTAACTAGTGAATACATTATAATTTATAGGTTTGGAACAATATTTCATGGTTCAGTGGGCCTATTTTAGCGGTGTCTTCGGCCCTTCTACCGGCCTCCGCCGTGTTTTCTGTATGGCAGACCGTGACCAGTTTGGTTCCTCGAAGGTGATAGTCGGTCTTTGACGATTGTCGACCATGTTCGTAACCCTGGCCATTGTCTGTGATCGTGCCCCTAACCACCATTCGTGACCACTATGAGCAACCCTTAGTTGATCTAGAGGACCCCGGTGCTAAGTGGTCTACGAACCCCAATGATTTCATGTAGGCATACTGATATGAACCGTGTAACATCCTCGCCCAACCGGATGGCTTGGAACTCGAGTTAGGGTGATTGGAGGACTGAAATTAGTGCCTCCGAGGTCCCATTGGGGTCTGGGACGTTCATGTTTAAGTTGGGTTGAGGTTACAAGTGAGTGTGCTATGCAGTGAAGAACACACGCCGTGTGTCTTCAAGGTACACGTCGTGTATCTATCTAAGTTACACGAACGTGCACTAATTCCAGAATAGTTCGTCGAAAGTGCCAGAAGATAACACACGACCGTGTGTTTTAGAAACACGCCGTGTAGTTTCATAACACACGCCATGTGTTAATGAAACACGCCGTGTGTTATGACCTGAGTATAAAAGATGGGTTTTGACGGGATTTCATAACTTATAACTCAATTCTCTCTCCACGAAATTCCATTGACGAACCAATTTGGGGTCAAGCTTCAAGGTGTGATTCTGTGAGCTGTAGAGGTCGGATTGACGATCCGTTTCTTGCTACATTTTCATAGCGACGAGACGAAGAGATTGCTAATCTCAATTTCTGGTTTCTTGGTGTAGGTCGCGATCAGTAAGAAGGGAAAGGCTACGAGTTTGAAGTTGGGGAAACCTATATTCTGAGAATTAGAAGACGTGTAGAGCCTCGTAATCTATTCTAGGTGAGGACTTAGCTTTGTTAGATAGTTTTGGACAGCGTGAGGGTTGTAATATTGACTTAGATGAAAGCTAGGTGTTGCATGAAAATGAGGAGAGTAAAAGGGGTGAATTGTGTTGTGATTGTGCTTCTGACTATTTGATTGTTTGTTTCTATGGTTGGGGGTTGGGAATGTAATGAATGATTAATGAATCGACATAGAATAGAGTGGTAGGATTGAATTGGGGAATAGTTGTGAGTTCTATTTTATCTTGAATTGCTAGTTTGTGGATGTAGGAGAATAGCCCTGCCAATGCGGGGTCGTTCTGAGTAAGAGGTACAGGTGGGTGATCCCTAGACTCATGACATGGCTACCCCTGTACTTGCAGGTGGGGGCCGGTGAGCTAGCCGGTTGCCCTATTGTGTGATTGTGTGGATGAGTTGTGAATTGGGATCGGAATGTGGAACGATGAGGATGGTTGGAATCATGTGATTTTGTGAACGATATGTGTGTGATGAGATTCTTTGAGTTGTGAATTGAATGTGAATGTAGAACTGGAAGGAGCCCACACTACGAACCCGAAATACTCTGAGTCTGATTCACTGGCGTGAATCCCATGACGTGGAGTCATGGTGGTTGAAATCTCTGTTAAGGAAGGATCCCTATGGGATGTGTCGTGATAGCTCTATGGAGGAAGGATCCATTAGGTTATAATGCTAAAAAATGCATACCTTGCATTGAGATGATCAAGCTAAGCAAGAGAAGTGACAATAAGCAAAAGGCGCAACAGCTAGCAATACGGTCACTAATAAAACAATAACAACATACACAATTATAAGTAATCATTTTCATCAGAATAGGGAACTCTAACTTTCAGTTTCTCCTAAATCATGGTTATAAGTAATACACAATACTAACGAACATATTAATTTGCTACTGTTCTAATAACACAAAACCCTAATTCAATACTGTTTTATCAGACTCTTTAAACACTAATCAAAATATGAATTAGAAACTCGAAATTAATAATAATAAAACTTACCCTGATAGAGAGGAGGAGATGTGCCGGAAGTGCGGGCGGTGATGATAGCGTCACAGCAGCTCCTAACTCAAAATCGGAGAGTTGTAGCGAAATTCAAAGAATTTGGGAGAGTTGAGAGAGTTTGAAGGTTTGGGGAAGTTGGAAAATGAGGTATGTAGTTGGCAGTGGGGTATTTATATGATGGGCATTTAGCGTCGGTCGATGACCGACGCTAAAACGCATCCAAGACGATGCTATTTACACGCGTTTTAGCATCGGTTATGACCGACGCTATTTACTTTCGCTGAACCGACGCGAACCCATCTGTTGGGTCAACCAACAGTTTATGACCTGGACCACATTCGGCGTCCGCTATAACGCTCAGATTTAGCGTCGGTCGCTATACGAACGACGCTAAAACGCGAAGTCAACCCGTTCTTAGTATTTAGCGTCGGTCATTTGACTGACCACGCTAAGTACTTTCGTTACAATCGACGCTAAATACACTATTTTTTGTAGTGGGGTCTATGATGGCAAATATGATCATTCGTACGACTTTCGGTTCAACAACGATCATGGCTTCCAAGGGCCCGTATCTAAAAATAGCACTACCAAACGAGGATTCCACTCAAATACGAATATCTGGTTTAATTTCAAATTCCTCATAGGATATGAAATGAAACTGCATGATTTTTTTTTCCTAAACTCGGTAGATTGTATTTTATGCATTGCTTACTACAGCAGACAATTAAAATGGTGGATGATGAGATTGAAAATGATCGGTGGCTCAACTGCAAACATCTAGATGCCCATCTACGACTAAGTTTATTGCGATAGAGCAAATCAAGTATGGCATACGACTATGCCTGAACCAGTCTAGCGACCAACGACTAAGCTCAACAGGCTTGTCTATGAACATCTAGATGTCAGTCTTTGACTAAATTTGTTGTGACAAAGCGAATCCAGTCTACCCTGCGACTAACCCGAAACAAGAGCAATGACCTGGGACTTGACAGGCTTGAGCTTAGCCTAGACGGGGCTGCCTATGACTAGAGGCCTGTGACCATTTTCTCCGTTTGTTATAGTGCCTTTATCGATCACAAATTAATCAAGCTAAATTTCATGGAACCATTCTCCATTTTGTGTTTATCCAGATTTTCGGGTTATTCTTTGGTGCTACGACGCATAATGACTAAAATTATCAACAAGCGCAATTGACCCGACGTTATGTAGATCTGTTTGGTCATTACAAGTCCCTCACAAACTGAGGTGCTTTTCTATGGAATCTGTGCCACCGTATTTTACCAACAAATGAGGGTCTTTCTTCTAGATGAGACTATCCTCTCACTTACCAAACCCTGCCTTTCTTCAGATGAAACAATTAAACACTTATTTTCCATTGTCCAATAGCTTTAATGCTCTACTCGGTTTTGGGATGCCTCGTGGCCTCGTGCCCATGACCCATCCAATAATTATGTTGAGCCATATCATGTTGACTTCTCCCTAGGTTGGTCCTAAATGAGTTTGGCATGATGGAGAGTTTTGGAAGTCTTGTAACTAGGTAGTTTTTTTTTTTCACTTCCAATTCTCTCCATTCACCCTCCGTTATACTACCTACGTGATCTAGACTCCCTTTCCCCTCTTCCATTATCTAACCCCCCTTGCTAACTCCATATCGTCCGCTTGAAAGTCTGGTTCGCACCATCGCCCTTAGGACTTAAAACAAACGTAGATAAAGCAATTTCAACACCAATAGGGGGACAGGGGGTCTAGCCGTATGAGACTTGTCTGTTGCCCTAGTCTTCACAACAAGTATTTTTTAATCCCAGTATTACTATCCATTTCGTTGCTTTTAGGGAAGCTTGTAATTTAGCGCAGTAATTATAGTTGGTGAAGGTAGACATAGAAGGTGACGCTACTGAAGTCGAGCAAGGTTCACAACAATGAGTTTTAACCACGGGAAAGAGGCGCGATAATCTGTAATATTTGTTGGTTTTTATGTTCCTTCCCAAATTTACGTCTACAGATGATTCCACATCAGACAAATTGTGCGAACTATTATGTGGCTCAACAGGTTCTTTATTGTATTCTATGTTAGAGTTTGATAAATGATAAACCCCTCTCAACTAGATAAAAGACTCTTATTTAAATAGATGATTATCTACAAATAACAAGTGGAATATTCGATCAAGCATTAAAGTCCTCGTTTGCCTTGGTGCTGCTTTTTCCCAATTGGCAATTTCCTCACCTAACATCCACCAGACCAGACCACCCTCTCCGCGGCTGCCTCATCTCACAATATAAACCCACCAGATCTTTGTTTGTTCTCTCGTCCTTCGCATTTCTGCTTCCATCTTCTGAAAACCTTTAGTTTTCATCTCAGTCATTTAACAAGGTACTGCCTCACTTTCTCTTTTGCTTTCCGTGGTTGTCTTTTCATTCCCAGTTGTGTTAGGTGTCTGATTGCATGGTTGGTAGGAGATCTCAACGTTTGGGAGGGGGTAGGTAAGATTTTTCTTGAATTGAGTTCTCTTGATATTGATTGGAAGTTCTAAAGCTTTCTTTGATGATTTGCTTGTTCATTGCTGAGTTTAGTAAGTTGTTGAAGAGCGGGTTTCCTTTGGCGGGTTTTCTTTGAATTTGAGGACTGGGTTTGGTTTCTCTTATGTCTTGATTGATCAATTGATTTTTACTGATCTTGTTGTGGTTTTCTTTCTGGTCGTTCGTCAACATGCGTTTCCCTGCTGCTTGATTTGATTTCATTAACTAAACTGAATCGAAGGTTCGGTTGCGTTGACTGTTCGACTTTCCCCTCGGGACCCCTTGTGTAAATATTTCTCTGGTGCTTGATCTTTCTACTGGTGTAGTTTTGTGAAGCAAACTGAATTTTGGCTTTCCTCGTCTATGTTATCCCTTTCGGATTTGCTTGTTTTTACGTCTCAATTATGTTTGATGGAATGTTTAGTTATTATGAGATGTTAAACTTTCAGAAGCTTGTCGATGACAAGGATATTAATGAGGTTATGTTGGGATTACCATTCCCTTTGTATGTGGGAATAAGGCTTGCCCTCGTCATTCCCTTCGTGAAGCAGGAATGAGAGTCATCATTCTGTTCAACGTGTTTCTTAAATTGTTTCTTTTAAGTTTGTAACTTTTATGGGAGAGGAAATTGATGACCTATAAGTTATAACTCATACTTAGAAGTTTGAAGTCTTATAGAAGTGACAAACGAGTGATCCCATGGCTTAAGACATAACCCTAATCTTGGCTTGCAACCTATTGTACTGTGCCGGCTTTTATGGTCTGACACAAACTCTGCCATTGAATTTGATGTGTAACTTCATTCTTAACCAACCAGCGACAAGCTTGTTTTAGCAGAAAAAGCTACTTGCTTTTCATTCTGTTTTATTTGAATGCAACATGGTTAATATTTGTTTTGTTATGATGTTATTGGACAGGAAAAGCCATGGCTGCAAAACCAAGAATTGGCCTTGCTGGTTTGGCTGTCATGGGTCAGAACCTGGCTCTCAACATCGCTGAGAAAGGATTTCCCATTTCTGTCTATAATCGATCTACATCCAAGGTTGATGAGACTGTTGAGAGAGCAAAGAGAGAGGGTGATCTCCCGGTGTATGGCTTTCATGATCCTGAATCTTTTGTTCAGTCAATCCAGAAGCCTCGGGTGATAATCATGCTAGTTAAGGCTGGGGCACCAGTTGATGCCACCATCCAGACTCTTTCTGCCTACATGGAGAAAGGTGACTGCATTATCGATGGTGGGAATGAGTGGTATGAGAACACTGAGAGGAGACAAAAAGCCATGCTAGAGAAGGGTTTACTATATCTTGGAATGGGAGTTTCAGGTGGCGAGGAGGGTGCACGAAATGGACCCTCAATGATGCCTGGAGGTTCCCTTGAGGTGTACAAGTACATTGAAGACATTCTTCTCAAAGTGGCAGCTCAAGTTCCTGACAGTGGCCCATGTGTAACATATATTGGAGAAGGTGGATCCGGTAACTTTGTTAAGATGGTCCACAATGGAATCGAATATGGTGATATGCAGCTGATCGCAGAAGCTTATGATGTGCTGAAGTCAGTGGGAAAGCTTTCCAATGAGGAATTGCATAACGTTTTTACAGAATGGAACAAGGGGGAGCTACTGAGCTTCCTAATTGAAATAACTGCTGACATTTTTGGTATTAAAGATGATAAGGGAGATGGATATTTGGTTGACAAGGTCCTGGACAAAACTGGTATGAAGGGTACTGGAAAATGGACAGTGCAGCAAGCTGCTGATCTATCTGTCGCAGCACCCACAATTGCATCTTCATTGGATGCCAGGTTTCTTAGTGGTCTGAAGGAGGAAAGGGTTCAAGCTGCCGAGGTCTTCAAGTCGGGTGGTTTCTCTGATATTCTGACTGACCAAGTCGTAGACAAGGAGAAGTTGATTGATGATGTGAGGAAGGCACTTTATGCTTCCAAGATTTGTAGTTATGCACAGGGAATGAACCTGATTCGTGCAAAGAGTATTGAGAAAGGATGGGGACTGGTGTTGGGTGAATTGGCTAGGATTTGGAAGGGAGGCTGCATTATCCGAGCTGTGTTCCTGGACAGGATCAAGAAGGCATATGACCGTAACCCTGAACTATCTAACCTTCTAGTGGATCCTGAGTTTGCAAAGGAAATCATAGAACGGCAGTCTGCATGGCGCAGAGTTGTATCCCTTGCAATTAACTCTGGGATTAGTACTCCTGGTATGTCATCTAGCCTTGCTTATTTTGACACCTACAGGAGAGGAAGATTACCTGCCAATCTGGTGCAAGCTCAACGGGATTACTTTGGAGCTCATACTTATGAAAGAACTGATATGGAAGGAGCTTTCCACACCGAGTGGTTTAAGATTGCCAGGAAACTGAAGAACTAAACAATACAATGTTTGTCTCTAGCATAATAACAACGGGTTTGGGCGCGGATCCTGAACCTAAGACGACCTGCATTGTGGAGCAGATTTGTCTTTGTGGATCTACTTTGGCAGGTCATAACTGCTTGTGTTTGTAATGCATTTATGATTTTTCTTTACTATTTGGATGCCTTATGGGACCATGGTATTGCCCAAAGTTTGATGTTGGACTGAGAAATTGAATCAGATTGCTTCTCGTTCATGTGCTTCTATTTACCAGCATCATTATTATTATTCCACCAGTTATTGTTTGCTGAAAAAACATCATTTGGTCTTGTATTGTTTGCTCTTGGTAGTTGAACTTTTAAGAAACATAGATGCAAGAATAGCTCTAGACTGAGACTCATCAATGCTTTGACAAGATCAAATTTTACTGGCTGATGGCAAAGCAGAAACCCGTCTGAGAATTGGTTAATAGTTTTCCTTGTTTTGCTGGTAAAAACTTGTTGTGGGGAGTAGCAAGGTGAGCTATTTCCTATACTTTAAATTCAATCTTGGACCACACATATCCCTCTTGTTGGCCTGTCTTTGTCTCTACTACCAAACATGTCATTTCTCTCTAATTAGTTATAGAATAATAGAGGCCTCCATGTACATTGGGGGGTAATGAATCAAATTTCAGATTTTGATATGTGTGTATGTGTGCTATAATATTCTTTGGCTTTTAGTGTACAGCACATATCCTGAAGCTGCCTAGCTGTTTGCATTTGCATGAGCATATATGAGATAATTGGATATAGAAATAAGGGCAATATGGTTGGCATTTGTCTTTCTAGGTTGATCCATCTTCTTTCCAGCACAACATTCATTCTCTGTTTGATTGATTTCCACAATTGCACACATGCAGGCATCCACATCCAATTCATATTATTTTGAGCACAAAACAAAACATTAACAACTACCCTTTTTAATATATATATATATATATGATGAAGGAGGATGGATTATTTGAACTACCTCCATGTTCAATCATTCATACACAGCCACAGGAGGAGAAAGAAATGTACAGCAATAAAGGTTGGACCTTTGTTTTCTTCTTCCCTTGCCTTGCTGCTACAATACCAATTTGACAAAAAATAGAAAAATAAAAACAAAGAATATTGAAAGAAAACCATTATTGGTGGAAGGAAAAAATAACACACTGACTCCAATTACAGTAAGAAAACCAAAATGTATGTTCGTTTTGTTTTCTTGCGGGAAAAAAATATGTGTTTGCTTTTCAGAAGTGTCTGTCTGAGAAAGAAGCTACATTTGTGTGTGAACATGATTTGGCTTGTCAGGGGAATTTACACATTTGGGGAGGTTAATAAAACAACTATTTCCAACGTTTTCTGCTACCTGCTGTAGGTAGCTTCCTGTCAGCTCTCTTCTGATCTTCACTCTTCTTGTCCTTGCTGCTTGACATAAATTTGGTGAAGCTGCTGCTGATGCTCATGCTGATGCTCTTCTTGTTGCCCTTTTCATGATTCTTGAAACGAACATTCTCACCACCTCCTCCTTTCGATTGATAGCAAGGCCCCGAAGATGCATCAGAAGCCATCGAATCATCACTTTCTGCTTCTCCTACACCAGCAATAATGTCCCTGTAATTACCACTGCAGTATCCACCATTAGCATATCCAGCAGCATCGGCATGCTCATCACCCTCACTACCATCTTCCTCCATTGGAGAAACAATGTAAGTTGTCCACCCTGATTCACTGCTGCTGCATCCTTCTGAATAACCATATTGTTTGTATGGATCCATTAAGAGAGACAGAGAAAAACAGAAAGTAAAGAAAGGAAAGAAAACAAGCTGTGTATCACTAAGTTGGAAGAATGAAACAGAAAACTCGTAGAACATGCCAATATATATAGTGTGAGCCAGAGGTGAACTTATCAACACATGCATCCCCTTTATATATAAAAATAAGCCGACGAGTCTTTTCTTTTAGATGATATAATTGAGAATGTCCAAAATGAAGAAAGAAATGAAAAATGGAAATGTCCATGTCACCATCGTGACATCTGTGGAATTCCAGGCCCATTGATCATCTCTTCTGTCACTGTACTGTGAATTCAGAGTTCATGCTCCTGCTCTGTGCTCATCAGAATTTACAGAAGAACCCATTCTACCCATGACATTATAGCAAAGTTATAGCACACAACCTTCTCCCCACTTCCCATGATATCATCATTTTCTTTCTCAGACCTCTTGTGCTTTTGTCAGAAGGAAATGGGAATAAACAATCAAGTGCAACATTTTGTTTCTTTTTTACAAGGAAAATCACTCATTTTATTCAATCGATGGACAAAATCACGAAAATTACAAAAGAGGTAGAGGGCGTATACGAGTGATGCCTATGAATCTGGTAAGGATCCTTGGGACTCCGTCCTAGGCACCTAGTCCGCTTTAGAATTTCTAGAACAGGAAATAAATCTAATAGTCACTAGAGGAGCGGAACGGAGAATGGCAGCTGCAGACGCGTAGTCTCTCAAGGATGAGAACCAACTATGTAGCATCTACGTCGAGAATTTTAGTATTGTATACATCATTAGTCCGATATTTTCTAGGAGAGGGAAGAACCAACATAAAAAAAATTCCTCGTGTATCATCTGTAGCAAAACTATGAATGGGAACTAGCAATCCGGACCATATTGAAAAGGTTCCTAATCCAATCATGGAGATCTATGTTAAGTAGTTCTAGCAGATCGGGATGAATTCAGATCTCATTGGTTCTACTAGGACCATAGTTCTAAGATTCCTTAATTTCTATGCAAATCAAAATCCCAAATTGACGGGTTAGTGTGAGCTTATCCGTGTGGTTATGCACTCTTCGAATAGGAATGCATTTTCTGCCATTTCTTTTGATGAGAAATAAAAATCAACATCGAAATTTCGGAGTGCCTCACAATCAAGAGGCCACGAAATGGGTTCATGATTGAGGATAACAAGCAGAACTTTGCACGGAGAAGACCCTAGCCAGACCATCATTAAGATAGGCAATGCCACAACTTCAAAGATAGCAAGAACTTTAGTCGCCACTAGGGAAGAAACAAGAGAAGTACTAACTTTGCTGTGATGAAAAGATCCATGAGAATCAGTAATAACGATGTCATAAGCCGTCAACTAGGTCTTGTAAAGGAAAGAGTACCCATCACAATAATACTGTAAGTGAGCATTACTAGGCGGTGGATTTAGAAGTGAACAGGTTTGGGGGTTGATATGGTATGAGAGGGAAAAAGGGGGCCCAAGAACCGCTTTCCAGACGTTAATGTCAATGAAGCACTAGGAGGCAGTGATCCTTGCAGAGAGGGTTGCTATTGTTGAAGACAAAGACATTCTGAGCCTTATTAATATTCCAACACCCTCTCGTGATCAAAGACCATGCTCCTGCAGGAAAAGTCTCCCTCGGGAAAAAAAAGTGAGGAGATAAAATTAGTAAACATAGGGGGTAAGAGGGAAGGCATGAGAATAAGTGTCCCTAACATGCTTGCAAAAAAAAAAAAAAAAAGACAATGATGTGAAGATGAAATCTTGTCCTAAAATGTTAAAACATTTTCGTTATTTCTAGAGTGAGCATCCTGATTATAATGTTATTGTGGCTAGATGTTGGGGAAGTAATGTTATTTGCTCTCCCCTTGCTAAAGTTGGTGCTAAACTTACAATTCTAAGGATGAGTTGAAGAAGTTGAATAGGGAGAGGTTTTCTAATATTAGATAGAGGGTAAAGGAGGTAGAGATTGCTCTTTCTACTGCTCAAACTTGTCTTCTTTTTTATGCTAATAGTAGTGCTCTAGTTGAAGTTCAGAATGGTGCTAAGGATTTACTTAATTTGCAGAATGTCGAGGTGGTTTTTCTCAAACGAAAAGCCCGCAATAGATGGGTTAATGAGGGAGATCTTAACACTCCTTAGTTTCACAGGTCTTTGGTTGTCTGGAGAGCTCATAAACTATTACTCGCTTACTTGCTGATAGTGATGGTTCTGTTCTCACAAACCCTGTTCAGCTCGGGAAAGAGGCTGTGAAGTTTTACACAAATCTGCTTGGTAAAACTGATGGAAATCTTAAACGTGAATCCCTGGTTTATTTCTTGGATTTGATACTCCATAATCTTTATGGACCTGAGAATGTGAGCCTTTGTGAAACTGGAACTAATAAGGAGATTAGAGATGCTCCCTTCTCAATAGGGGATGACAAAAGCTCTGGATTCACGGATTTTTCCTTTAAGAACTCTTGGTCTATAGTTGGTTCTGAAGTGACTCTAGCCATCCATGACTTCTTTGTGAATGGTAAGCTTCCTACAGAATTAATTCTGCCATTATTGCTCTTGTGCCTAAGGTTGCTAATGCAGATAGTATGAAGCTAGTAAGACCCATATCTTGTTGTAACGTTTTATACAAATGCATTATGAAGATCTTGGCCGCTAGAATGACCAAAGTACTTCCTAGACTTATTAGTAAGAGTAAGCCTGCTTTTGTTAAAGGACGTTTAATCAATGACAACATTCTTGTAGCTCACGATTTGGTTAGCTCTTATCACAAAGCTCAAACTTCTCCTCGTTGTGTGCTAAAATTAGATATTATGAAGGCTTTAAATTCCGTAGATTGGAATTTCCTTCTTACTGTTTTGGAGAGTATGAATTTCCCTCTCAAGTTTGTTTAGTGGGTGAAAGTTTGTTTGGATATAATTCTAAGAAAATGTATAACCTTTCCCCCTCACTTAACTACCTATTCTAGGAGTTTTGGCCCTTTTCTCGTAGTTTTCATGGTGTTTTAGTTTGTTTTGACACTTTGATCGTTTGAGGCGACAAGGGACTTTCATAGTCCATTTTCACCTGCTTCCTAGTGTTTATTATGTCATTTCAGGTTACACCATTGGAGATTGATAAACAGGTTTCGCCCGGTCCAAACTATGCCCCAATCGGGAATCCATAGCTTGGGGTGTGGAAGCTGTGTGCAGAGCGCTAGGGAGTCGACCGCACCTTACCCTCGAAAGCCATGATTTTGGGTATTTTCACGCGATCTAAGCCAAGCATTTGAGCAAAAATACAAGTTAGAAGAGGGTGAAGAGGGCGTAGCCTAAAAAACACCAACCTCTACCGCGCCAGCCCCACCCCCTCACCCCGGTGCGGCCACCCCCTCCAACACTATAAAATGTCCATTCTTTGGCATTTGAAAGGGAGTTTGATTTCTTGCTTCTCCCATGGAGATTTTGACGAAAGAAGGGTCTCTCCACCTCTGTTCCAGCCACTCCCAAGGGCCCCACACCACCATCCATCCATTCCTAGTCCATCTAGAGCTAAAAATGTCTTCTTTCTTAACTCTTTTGTGTAGATTGGTTGTTGTTTTTATTTTTGTTATGGCACACTAGACACTTAGGGTTTGGGTTGGGGTAACTCTTGGGTTCTAGTCTGTTCCTTTGGGTTCCATGGGTAATTTATAGAGTGGAAACAAGTACACAAGCTTTGTAATGTCCTTTGTCTATTCATGTTGTCATACCCAATTGGAACCACATCTTGTGTAATTGTGTTGATTGTGAGATAGTGGTGAACCGCCCGGTCGTTGTTCGGACGTTTCAACCAAATAAAAACTACTAATGCTAAGAAAAAGCGTATAGCAGATCGTATTCCGAGGGCTTTCTATGATTGGTTACTTCAGAACTAGCAAAATACTCGAAGGAAAACACGTTGTGCGTGGTGTGAGTTCCACGACTTCTACTTCTAAGAAATGCAGAAAAATTAAAACAAATTAAACTAAAGCAGATTGGGAATTAGGGTTTGAAAACAAGAATGACAGACGAACTTAGACTTTGAATCCCCCTTCGTTCCCCAGAGCATTGGCAATCAACAGATCAGCGGATTTCGATTCTCATTCAATCAATTACTAAGACACCACCATAACTCCTTACCCTTAGGTTTAAGACCGGCGAACGTTTGCTCTATCCGTTCTAACTACCAAGATTAACTAGCCGCCCGGGTATGGTCGCCTCTCGCAACGACTTAATTAATTGGTGTGATTACTAGTGATTAATGAGTTACTCTTGCAGTGAATTAACCCTAACCGGTTCCTACGAAAGGCACACTCCAATTATAAGGTTAATTGTTTAATTCGATGTTCTAAAGTAAGGCGAGCGTTCGCTTCTATCCTTAGCTTAACCAGAATCTAATCTAGGTGATCAATCCAGACAACAAACATGAACAATGAAGAACGAATCAAACATGAAAAAGAACTGATTGAATTTTGAATCTAATCACCGCCGATCCGTGACCGCTTTAAAGCCCTGGGTCACTTAGGGTTCATCTAGTCTAAGCTCTAAAGGGTTTAGCTACTCATGATTATTACAAAAGAAACAAAGACAAGGAAATAGTTCATCATTCAAAGGAAGAACAGAAAAGAATCTGAAAAACCTAATTCAGACGACTCCGACCTTCGGTAATCTACACTCCTAGCTCCAGTTCGTCGAGGTGGAAGGGATGGCGTCACGATCTCTATCATGCTCTTCGAACTCCAACTCTTCGCTCCAGAACTTGAGAGAATTCTGATTCGAATGTAAATTATGATTGTATTGAATGCCTCTCCCCTTGTTTTGGGCCGCCGGGTTAAGTATTTATACTTAACCCTAACTGATCCAGAATAGTGTATTATTTTCGCCGAAAATTCCTTAAGAATTTCGGCGAAAATTCCTTTGTGTTCGGGAGTGCTTTCTCTGCCTTGTATTTTCGGTCCGAAGAGTACAATGTTTTCGCCGAAGATGTCCTTTGACTCGGCACCAGTTGAATGCACTAATATTTTCGCCGAATATGCAAGCTCAATTTCGGCGAAAATCTCTTTGTACTCGGGCAGGATTTTGTTTGACTTTGACTGGCTCCTTGGATCGATTCCGGTTTGATTCCTCGAGGTTCCTACGCCTTAGACACGTCCATGGCTACTCTATTTGACGGCAAAAACCTGTGCTAACACAAAAACACTAGAAAACCATCAAATAGACCCGAAACGGGCCAAGGTAACACAAATGGCACGAGATAGGGCAATCGATTGAATATTCGTTATTCTACCCTAAAAACCATGTCTTAAGCAAAGAAATGTCGCTTAAATGAGGCTGATAATCACGTCAAATCGAGTGTCATCAGATAGACACATGTGTTTACCCATGCTTGAATGGTTCCTTTGATCCTCAATTGCATAGTTGAATGGTTCCTTTGATCCTTAATTGCTACTCCAGGTCAAGCTGCTGGCCGAGGATATAAGCCCTAGCACTGAAACAAGCCTCAGCCTGCCCCTAGCCTGACCTCCAGAAGTCCTGAAGAAGTTGACCCTTTGGTTGACCCTCTGGAAGCATTTCTAGAGTACAGAAGGAGAAGAGCCCAAAAATACTTGGCCTGGAGAGGAGAGCTCCTAAGGACTGACCCGAAGCCGAGCAATAAGAAGCATTGGAGTCCTTGGCCCCGAGGCGTGACACTTGGGCCGACCCCATCCCCAGAGAGCTACATCAGGAGCTACTTGGAGACCTGCCCGAAGATTAAAGAGGAAGCCCCGAACAGAAGTGGAGAGAGTCTGAGGAAAGGCCAGCCCCGAGCCCTAGACCGACGCCGGGCCGATCCGAGGGATACCATGAAGCCGGCCAAGAAGACCTGGCCTCTTGGGAAAGACCCTGGCCCCTGGACCAGCCTGGCACACCAGGCCCCGCGACCGCCACCCATATCAGGCCCGACGCCTGACCGGACAAGCCCACCAAGTCCCCACTAGCCAACCGCCCGAGTAGCCCAACCGCGGCCGGATTAGGGTTTTTGACCTAATTTAGGTCTTTTATTCTACTTTAAAGACTACAACTATTATTTTATATTTTATTCCTTTTTAGTAGGATTATTTAGGGGTTTTAGGATTCTTTTTAGGAGTAGGACTCTTTATTTTATTATTATTTAAGAAGTAGTCTTTAGGGAGGAGAGCTTGTTCCCTCACCTATATAAGGAGGCCGCCGGCCACCCTTGTAGAGGCAGACTTTTATGAAATAAAAAACCCCCTTTGATAGAACTTTGTTCTTGAAACCCTTATTGTATCTGCATGTTGCGATACTGAAGGCTCGACTTATCATCAAGAGCATCCATCTCTTGGCGTGGCGTCTATGACTTGATACTTCTGGTTCCTAGCTATTATATAGCTAGCGGGTCAAAGTCCTTTCCATCCCGGTTCCCGACGGTTTCTACCTCATTGCACGATCATCAACTTGCCGTGGTTAGGGTCGCCTGCTCACGGTTGCAGCGGTTCACATCAGTTGGTATCAGAGCACGGTTCAAACACAAGGACCACATTTATCCCAGTCTTCAGGTTTGAAACCCTGGATTCATATCCTTTACTTTTGTTCTTAGAAAATTGATTAGAAAATCTCCATCTATTTTCATTCTGTTCGAGTTATTGTAAGGCAAAGAAAAAGCTGGTGGCCATCATACCATCAACAAAAATCGAGGTTAAGAAAAAGAAAAGAAAGCAAGGCCACCCTTGCCAAGTTATTTTCCTTTCGTTGTAAGTTTATTTCTAAGAAGAGGGGATAGAAAATTTGCTTCCGTTTGCTAGCACTAACCATGGCAGATTGGAGGCTTGCCAAGTTCGAAGCTACGTTTGGGGATGTTTCCCGAGTCATGCAACAGGTGCAGACCACCCTAGCCCGATTAGAGGAAGAAGCCGGCACAACCCGGCGCACCAGCGCCCCAGCGCCCAGCCCCGGCGCCCCAGCAGCCAGCCCCGGCGACCGAGCGCCCAGCCTCGGCTACTGAGCGCCCCATCGTCTAGCCCCGGTTCCCCAGCGTCCCGCCCCGGCCCTCCAGCGCCTCCGCGCCCAGCCCCAGCCCCGGCACTAGTCTCGGCCCAAGCCCTGGCCCCCGCCCCGGCGCCCTAGAGACCAGCACCGGCGCCCCCACGCCCAGCCCTGACACCCCAACGCCCGACCCCAGCACCCGACGGGCCCCATGACCCCGTCGCCGCCCTGATCGACCCCGGCCCGACGCCGCCTGACCCCGACGCCGCCCTGTCCACCCACGGCCCGACGCAGCCCACCGCCCTGTCCAACCCTGGCCTGACGCCGCTCGACCCCAGCCTCGGCGCCCCAGCACCCAACTTTGGTGCTGCCCGACCAGGCCCCGATGCCCCAGCACTCGGCCCCGACCCCGATTAGCGCTGTCCGACCAGTCCCGGCGCCCCAGCACCCAGCCCCGGTGCTGCCCGACCAGGCCCCGGCCCCCCAGCCTCGGCCCCGACGCCGACTGACCCGCCCCGATTAGTCCTGGCGCCCCAGCACCCGGCTCCGACCCTGCCCGACCAGGCCCTGGCCCCCCAGCACCCGACCCCGACCTGTCGCTACCAGACGCCCCCCGACGCATCACCACCCGACGTGGCCCCCGACGGATCACCATCCGTCTCGTCCGATGCGTCCCCGCCCGATGCTCTGCCGCGGTCCTACCCGACCCCGACTGCCCCGACGCGACGATGTCCGACGGTTGCCAACTGGCTGACGCCCGACGGCCCCAGCCACCCCGACGCGTCATTGCCCGACGCCGCCGAGCCCCCACTGCCCGACGCGCCACCCAAGGCCCCGACGTGCCCTGGCCAACCTCCGGCGCCTCTGGCACCCCAGTGCCCGACCCGACGCTTCACCGACGGTTCCCTATGCACCCAAGATTCAATGGGAGATCACCTCCCGACTAGTTTTGAGGGCTGCCCCGAGCGAAGAAGATCCGGATCCGGATCCGGATGTGGAAATGAGTAAGGAATTTTCACCGGCTACCTCACCAAGTCTTAACATTATGGTTGCTAAATTTTCAGGAAAAGGAGCTAGGGACACAGATGAAGAAAGCCCTAAAGGACCTGAGCCTTGGTCCATCACTGCCTCAAGTGACACTCCCAGGTCTGAAGATGTTGTTGAATCTTCCCCGACCGTGGCCAACAAAATTGCTGAAGTCTGGAAGAGAGTGATGAGTACTAGGAAAGGACCCGAGATGGATTTGGGGACAAATCCAAGGCAAGAAGAGGGGGATGATATGACCCGGCCCAGCTGCCCTAGTACCCACCGGTACTCCTACACCCCACCAGGGTCACCTGTCCGAGGCAGAACCCTAGGGCCTTACAAGAAGCGTGTAGAACCAAGAGCAGGCCACCTACAAGCCCTCAAGCCAAGGTATGAGATGAAATGTAGACTAAGGCCTCCTCCTACAGGTAGGAAGACTCAGAAGGAAGGAATGCTACTCCAGGTCAAGCTGCTGGCCGAGGATATAAGCCCTAGCACTGAAAACAGGCCTCAGCCTGCGCCTAGCCTGACCTCCAGGAGTCCTGAAGAAGTTGACCCTTTGGTTGACCCTAGAAGCATTTCTAGAGTACAGAAGGAGAAGAGCCCAAGAATACTTGGCCTGGATAGGAGAGCTCCCAAGGACTGACCCGAAGCCGAGCAATAAGAAGCATTGGAGTCCTTGGCCCCGAGGCGTGACACTTGGGCCGACCCCACCCCCGGAGAGCTACATCAGGAGCTACTTGGAGACCTGCCTGAAGCTTAAAGAGGAAGCATCAAACAGAAGTGGAGAGAGTCCGAGGAAAGGCCAGCCCCGAGCCCTAGACCGACCGCCGGGCCGATCCGAGGGATACCATGAAGCCGGCCAAGAAGACCGGGCCTCTTGGGAAAGACCCTGGCCCCTGGACCAGCCCGGCACACCAGGCCCCACGACCGCCACCCTTATCAGGCCCGGCGCCCGACCGGACAAGCCCACCAAGCCGCCGCCATAGCCCAACCGGCCCGAGCAGCCCAACCGCGGTCGGATTAGGGTTTTTGACCTAATTTAGGTCTTTTATTCTACTTTAAAGACTACAACTATTATTTTATGTTTTATTCCTTTTTAGTAGGATTATTTAGGGGTTTTAGGATTCTTTTTAGGAGCAGGACTCTTTATTTTATTATTATTTAAGAAGTAGTCTTTAGGGAGGAGAGCTTGTTCCCTCACCTATATAAGGAGGCCGCCGGCCACCCTTGTAGAGGCAGACTTTTATGAAATAAACAACCCCCTTTGATAGAACTTTGTTCTTGAAACCCTTATTGTATCTGCATGTTGCGATACTGAAGGCTCGACTTATCATCAAGAGCATCCATCTCTTGGCGTGGCGTCTATGACTTGATACTTCTGGTTCCTAGCTGTTATATAGCTAGCGGGTCAAAGTCCTTTCCATCCCGGTTCCCGACGGTTTCTACCTCGTTGCACGATCATCAACTTGCGGTGGTTAGGGTCGTCTGCCCATGGTTGCAGCGGTTCACATCAGACACTAGCGGACTTCACTAACCCGTTAGTGGGAGATCAGGAGCAAAGTGTGATTCCACCCGCAATTGGAGCGAGACAGTTTGAGCTAAAAGGACACTGCATCAACTTGGTTCAAAACCGCCCATTTGATGGGATCCACAAGGAGTGTCGCGCGGCGTACCTCACGTATTTTCTAGATATTTGTGATACTTTCAAGCAACAAGGTTTCTCACCATGTTCTTTCAGACTTCGGTTGTTCAAATTCTCACTCATTGGAGTGGCGAAAAGATTGTTGAACAGTCAACCCGGGGGAAGCTTTAGGGATTGGCCTACTTTATCCCAAGCCTTTTTGGAATAATTTTACCCACCGTCCAAGACCTTGGAGTATAAGTCAAGGATAGCAAGGTTCATGCAACTAGATGATGAGAGCCTCTATGTTTGTTGACACCGGTTTCAAGAGTTACTCAGAGTATGCCCCAATCATGGTTTTGGGAATGCACAATTGGCGAAATTCTTCGACAAATTTTTCAATGACTCCACCAATATGATCATGAACCAATTGGCCCAAGGTGACATAACTCAACTAGAGCCGGATGCGCCGCTTGAGCAGTATGCTCAAGTTGCCACCAAAGGCGCACTTGGAACCGGAGATCCAATCCAAGAACGACTAGTTTGTTTGAAGACTCCAAGATAAATATCATGATGGAGAAGCATGTTACACCCCGAACCTAGCTATATAAATATTGTGCAAAATTCGAAGAATACCCTTAGCAAAATTTTTGAAGTATTAAAAAATTATTATAGATTTTAAATAATTTTTTTGGGTGAAAGAACGGGGACGAGCCCCTAAATATTAAGACAAACCACTCTAGGCAAGGCGACGCCGACAAGGTCAAGCCAGACTAGAATTCGGTTGCAAAATCAAATGAAACTCTATACTATTCAAATGCCCAAGGTTTGCCAGATAATCGGCTCCACAATTAGCTTCCCTAAACACGTGGGAAAAGGACAAAACCTAGTCTCTCATCCGAAGCTCCTAAAACTCAGCATCTAAAGCAGCATGTTGATGCGCTGTCTCTGCAAAATAGAGAGGGCTGTTCGAGAGTCCGATTGAACGACCAGTTTCCTGATCCCAACTGACCACGCCACTTTAAGCCCTTCCACGATCGCACTCAACTCAGCCCTCGTAATAGAACAATTCCCCACATTGGCGGTAAAAGCTCGAACGAAATTACCACGATCATCACATATGAGCCCACTAATCGCTGTCGAGTCAGAGTGGGTATAACGCGAGCCATCAGTGTTAAACGTAGAACAACCCTCATCACCCGGCTGTCACGGAATTAATTGGGTCTTCCGAGCTAAACTCGGTGCTTCTCAACCCAACTGATTGGTCTTCCAGCTCGAGAGTACAAGGTCAGTCCAAAACTAAAAATCGGAGGTGAATTTTTGTCTTTTCAAAAAGTTATATACCCTAACCCTAAATGAGCGCCACTTCTATTCTTCTAGCTTCTCCTTCAACACTAAATAACCAAAGATATCCTCTTCTTCTAGATTAGTCAAAAGGTCAAACTAGATCTAATGGTTGAAGGAGGGTTTGGAATGTTACAAACCCTCGTAATTCTTGGACGTCGATCTCTTCTCGTAGCCTCCTCGTGATGTTTTGTTTTTCGTTGTTGTTAAGGGTATTTTACCACTTTCCCTTATTTCAAAAGTGAGGTTGTTACATTTTGGTATCAGAGCAGGTCTTCCTCTGTTACCTGGCTTACCAAGTAATACTGGAAGTCGGTCATGGTTTAAACGATTTGCAGAATTTTGAAATCAAGTCTCCATTTTCAAGAAAGATAAATAAATATTTGAAGCAAGTCTCAAGTCCACTCCATCGAATCAAGGCTACCCTCGCAAAATCTCTAAGTTGAAGTACGTGAACTTTTGCCATGTCATAATTTTCTATTAATTGTGGTTCTTTCTAGTTCTCTCAGCTGAACCGTCTCAATTTCAAGGACGAAATTTTTCCAAGTAGGGGAGAAATGTTACACCCTGAACCTGGCTATAGAAATATTGTGCAAAATCCCAAGAGTACCCTTAGTAAAATTTTCTAAGTATTAAAAAATTATTATACACTTGGAATATTGTTGTGTCATGAAATATTATTCTGATTATTGTATGTTAATAATGAACATGCGTGTTAAATTAATTTCGTTGTTAGAATGTGTAGTACAGTTAGTGTAACATGCATGCCCAACCGAACGATTTGGAACTCGAGTTTGGATGATTGAGACATTGTAAACAATGTTCTTGAGGCCCCATTGAAGTCCGGGACGTTCATAATTGAGTCGGGTTGAAGTTACAAGCGAGTACGTTGAAAATTCGTTAAGGGTGGCAGACTGAAACACACAGCCGTGTGTTATAGACACACGCCGTGTGTTATGAAACACGGCCGTGTGTCTTGGTCTGACTATAAAAGACGGGTTTTTTACGGAATTTTTTAACTTCTCTCTCTTTCTTTCCTCCCGAAAACCCTTTTGATGAACCAAAAACCCCCAAACTTCAAACTTGGATTCTGGGAGTTGTAGAGGTCCGATTGATGATCCATTTTTTCCTATGCGTTCCTGGAGATGAGAGAAAGAGATCGTACATCTCGGTTCTGGGTATTTCAGAGTTAGGCGCTGTCAGTGGAAGAACGAAGAAGCTACATTTTTGGAGAAGGAAAGCTTGGTTGTTCGAGTTTCTAGAAATTGTTTAGAGCCCCGTCTTCTTGTCAAGTGAGGGTTTAGCGAACGATAGGTAGTGATGGTGGATGTGAGGAGTTGAAATTCTGACCTAGATGAATGTAGGGATTGCATGAAATTGAAAGAGAGTAAAAGATGATAACTGTTCTGTGATTGATTGCTATTTGATTTATGATGGTTGTCGATTGATGAATGATTGCTAATTGATGAGTTGGTTGTTGACTGATTGCTGATTGCTGATTGCTATGTGTTGGGATTGGGGTCAATGATTAATGATGATGATAAACGGATCAGAACTAGTAATGAGTGATAGGAGGGATGGGTTGTGATCTTGTTAGTTCATATATATATATATATATATATTATATATATATATATATATATATATATATATATGGTGAACACTCCGGTGCACCCACTAAAAGTGGGAGTACCAGGTACACCCACTGACGTTTGTGCTATCTAGAGTGATATTTCCATTGAACTAATCGTTTATATCAATAGATTTAATCTTAATAAGTCTAAATTGAGCTTAATTACAAATTTTAGTCATCATAGTATAAGATTATACCTAATGTTCTTCAGGTTTCTTTCTACAGCTACATTTTCTTCTCAATAATAGATTATCATCTCTACCAAATTAGTTTTTTGTTCAAATCGTCCTATATATCCTTTAACAACATGTAGATTCTTATACTCGAAAAAACAAGATATTAAAAACATGTTTATCTATCAAAACGTTAGTGGGTGTACCCGGTACTCCCACTTTTAGTGGGTGCACCAGAGTGTTCACCATATATATATATACACCTTGTTGTTGTTAGTTGTGGTTGTGGGAGGGTGGTCCTACCAATGTGGGGTCGCCCTATTAATGATAAACAGGTGGATGGCCCTGCCAATGTGGGGTCGTCCTATGAAGGATGAACATGAGGGTAACCCTATGACTCATGACATGGCTATCCCTGTAGTTGCAGGTGGGGGTGGCCGGTGAGCTAGCCATTTACGCTTGAATTGGCTGTGATGTGTGAATTGTGATTGTAATTGATTGAAGTGCCAAAGTGTGATTAGTGAATTGGGTGAATGGATATTATGTGTGATGGTGATTGATAATATGACCTGCGGTGATTGTAATAAGGTTGTGACACTGAAAGGTGAACTGAAGGAATCTTGAATGTGAATTGAGAAATGATTGAGGAGGATGAGGATGTCAGAATTGGATGATTTGTGGCTGGAAATTGAGTTAAATGAAATATGTGGAAATAGATAGATTATTTAGTTAAATTTAGGAATGTATGAACCGGAGAGTTGAAACGGTAAATTGATGTTGTTGTATTTGTTGCTGACATGTGGTGTTGAGTTGACTTGTTGAAATGGATGGTTGACTTGTCTGAGCATTTGCTTGACTTGTGTGAATGTATGGTTGACTAGGTGGCTAGAAATGAGAGCTAATTTCCAAAGTGTGTATAAGTTATGTGGCTGTGTTTGACTTAACGTCGAGAGGACACTATAAGTAACGTGAGGAGCTGAAACTCGACATAGAATGAAATTAGGTATTGCATGAACCTATGAGAGTTAAACTGAATAAATGACTTGTGAATGTCGTATGATGATTGTGCTAATTGATGGGTGATGTGGGGATTGGGATGAAAAATGATGGCTAATAATGAACTCAAATTAGAAATGTGAGATAGGATGTGATAAATTTCTATTATTGTATCTATCGTTGCCAGCAGTAGCGTAGCCAGAATTTGTGTCAAGCGGTGTTCATAATAAATAAGTATTAAAATAATAACATTATTACAATTATTTATACTATTTATATGTGTTAAATTTAACATTTTTAAATATTATATGATATGGTATATGATGTTTTGATTAATTTCATATAATATATAACCTATTTTAAAAATTATCGTTTGGTAAAAGTTATATATAGTTCAAGTGGTGTCCAAAATTCAAAAATAAATATTAACATACAAATTATATGTGTATTTTTGTAAAAGTTGATCAGCCAAGCGGTGTCCGATGACACCTCTTGGAGCCCCTGGTTACGCCACTGGTTGCCAGATGTGGTTTAGTGTAGAATTGTAACATGGAATTGGTACATGGAATTGTGATGTGGAATTGTGTTTTGAAATTGGGTTGTGGAATTGGGAATGGCATAGCTGATGTGTGTATTTGGTGTAGTTGTGTTTATTAGAATTAAATTGATAGAACTGGAAGGAGCCAACGTTACCCCATGAAATACTGGTTGTGATTGAGTCTGATTCACTGGGGTGAATCCCTTGGTTGGGTTACCAAGGTCGGTTGTTATTCTCCTTCGTGGAAGGATCCTATATGGATGCGTCTGATGGTATACTCCTTCGGGGAATGATCCTATATGGATGTGTCTGGATGATCTGATGGCCAGCGGGGTAGCGGGGGAACAACTCCTTATGGCGCCTAATTAACTCACCTAGTTAAATGAAGAGTGAACTGTTTTGTGTATGTGTGTGGTGCTGGACGTGATTGTGAAACGCTTTGTGATGTGCTGTGGACTGTGTTGGATTGATCTGTGAACTGAATTGAGTTGTTGTCTTGAGATCTGGGATTGATGTTGAATGATTTATGATCATGATGATGTTATGAATTGTGAATTGTTAATATGGAGGACGATGTGTTGAATTGTGAATTGTTAGTATAAATAACTATACTTGGGTGATAAACTAGACTGCTTAAGGAAGCCTGATAACTCACTTAGTAATTTAAATAAGAAGTGTGGTGTATGTGAATGTGTGTGGGTGTGGGTCTGCGTATTGATTGGGATTGCGAGATGACTTGTGATGTGATGTTGAACTGTATGTATGGTGTTACTGATGTTGAACTACATGTATGTTGTTTCCTGAGGTTGAACTGTATGTATGTTGTTCCCCTATTATATAATGATGAGTTGTTTGGTAATATGATGTTGAACCTTGTGCATGATGAACTCTGTTATGTTATTATGGATTGTGGATGTTGAAATGAGAACTGCACCTATGTGATCACCTAGACTGTTTAGGGAATTAAAACTGGTAAAGGTTGAGTCTGATTCTATTATTAGTGTTACGTGAGGAGTTTGGAATCACTTCTGTTGCAGACATAGGCATTTGTGCAGCCGTCGCGTCGATTCACTGGTTACTTTTCGGCTTATATATAAATCTTTTACGGATTATCAGGAGAGAGGTAACGAATTTCGAAATTCATTCTCTGCACGCAGCTTTTACTCTCGTTTAAAGTGTACCTCTCTCTATCTTACCGTTACAGAAACAAATCGTTATCGTAATAGTCAACGATATTCGTAACACTTTGATGTGATTATATTTAGTGCATTTTAAACCTTTGATTAGCCTATGAAATGCCCGTGTTTGATCCTTAAATGCCATGCTTAATATGCTTTTATTGAAGTTTTGTGCTAAGTGTCTATTTGTTGTCCGGTTGCTACTTTGAGGCCAATTCCGTGTCTATTGGAGCTGTTTTCTGTGTATTTTCAGGTCTTGCATTGTAGTACTGGTGACAAGGAGCACGTAGGATCAAAAGGGAGGTCAATCGGAGCTAGGACGGAGGAGATACGGCCAATGCAAGATCGAGGAAAATACGACTTTCAGCTGAAGACATTTTCGGCGAAAATGTCATAGGATTTTCGCCGAAGAAGAAGTTTTCGGCGAGATTTTCAAGTTCTCGGCCGAAAACCTTTTGCACGATCAAACAGAAGGAAGCAGAAAACCGACTTTCGATTCTTGAGGAAATTTTCGGCGAAAACATTCAAAGTTTTCGCCGAAAATGTTAGAAGAAATGCCCAGCCGTTTTCAAAAGAAGTTTTCGGCGAAAATGTTGCTTAGTTTTCGTCGAAAATATCAGGCAAATCCGGCGTGCTATATAAAGGTGAAAGAGGCGAGGATTGAGATATCAATTCATTATTCTAATTTTCAACACCATCGCCGACACCTCTTTTCTCCCAATTGCCAATCGCCGATCATCTCCTCCTCTCAACCAATCCATCATCAACCCTAGAGCAAGGTGCAAATTGGAGTAAGGAGCTTGGATGGAAGCCCACAACCTTGGGGAGAGGAGCTTGCAAGAAGAGGATTGCCATGGAACTCTTGGTGACCATCTCTCTTTCTTTCTCTTGTGTACCATTGGCCATGTGTGGCTGATTTCCTAGGTTCTCTTGGATTGATAGATCATTATGCTAGGATAGAGGTTAATTGTATAAACTTGCCATGATTGATCTTGGATTGTAAGAAGATTGTCTCTATGACTTGTTGTTAATTCCATTGATGGCTATGGCTTGATTGGTCTATTATTTGTAATGTAATGCATGAGAGTGCTTGGATTACATCGATTGTAGGTCTAGGGATTGAAGGGAGTGTGTTCTAAGAGATTAGATCATCTCAATTCAACCATGGTTGCATGATTTCTCACTTGTGCATTTTATCGAACACTTGGCGTGCATTAGGTTTTTCATTCAATTGAACTTTGATTAGTCTTTTGATGATTCTCTTAGTGTTAGGACATTGACATGAGAGTGTGGTGTCTAGCCTAGTGGTCATAGAGTCATAGGAGAGGGTTTTGTAGCTTGGCATTTCATCAAACACCTTTAATGCATCCTTAGTCACTTTGCTTGAGAGCGAGAGCCTAGGTTGAGTGGTTATAGGATAGGGATTTGGTGCGACGAGAGTGCATTGAGTCTATAGAAGGGATTTGCGTGGTCATTCGATTGCATCCTCGATCATGTTTGGCTTGTTTGTGCATTTGTTCCTCTTGAGCATGATGAAGCTATCTTTCCAAGTGAACCTCATTTACTTTTGATTTGCACCCTTTTGATTTGCTTGTTTGTTTAGTTTCTTTTATGTTTTCAATTGTTCTTATTTCAAACCAAAACTTATTTTAAATTAATAGACCGTTCATGAACCGTGTGAGTACAAGCTTTTGAGAGAGCCCTCGTGGAATACGACCTTGATTGTTGTGAGTTAAATCTCGCACATCAAGTTTTTGGCGCGTTGCCGGGGAACTTTCTCAATCCTTTGAAAGCATTTAGTAGTGGACCGTTCTATTCACTTCCTTCCGTTTTAGTTTTGCTTCTTTGTTGTTTGTTTTTGTGGTTTTGTTATCCCGCATTGTTGTACTACTTGGTTGTGTTTGTTGTGCGTGTTTGTAGGTCCCTTATCCACCTATCTAGTTCATGGGAGCAAGGTTGCAAGTAAGATGAACTCGTGGAATGAAGGTAATGGTTATGGTACCTATCAAGGGTGGAATCCATATCCTAACCCATACTATGGTCATCCTACTTCATCCAACTACTACCAAGGAACTTATGAGGGAGATAGCCAATGATGGGGTCAAGAACAACAAGCTTCAACACCCATGTGGAATGAGCAATGTCCCTATCCATCTCCAACCTACCATCAAGTCTTGTCGGAGTATTATCAAGAAGATTTCACAAGTCATGAAGAACATTCTCCACCGCCTTCCATGCTAGAGGAGCTCTTTAAGATGGTTACAGAAAGCGAGCGTCCTCAAGAGGATTTCACAAACTATGAGCAACCCTCTCAACCTCCTTCTATGCTAGAGGAGCTCTTGAAAATGGTGAAGGAAAGTGAGCGTCCTCGAAAGGAGTTCGTAAGCTATAAGGAACCTCCTCCGTCTTTGCCCACGCTTGAGGAAGCTTTGAAGATTGCGGAAGACAATGCGAATCAACTTAATCGCTTAGCTCAAAGCATGGCGCACATCAATGGGATGCTTGAAAATGAACATCAACCCCATAAGGTGGAGCAACACTCTCCCTCTCCATCCATGCTAGATGAGTTCTTGAAGATTGCGGACGACAACGCGGCTCGGCTCAATCGCCTAGCTCAAAGTATGAATCTCGTCATGGAAGCTCTTGAGAATGAGAATCAGCCCAAGGAGGTGGAGTACGCTTATGATGATGAAGATGACAATTGGGAATCCGAAGAGCTTGACACGGAAGAAGATGTGGTAGTGGAGGAGATTGAGGAACATGTTCTACCCGATGACACACCAAGTAACGATGATGTGAGGATAGAAGAATCGAGGAGATTTGAGGATGATTACCCTTTAGAGGAGGTGAGAGATGATTTGGAGACGCTTCAAGAAGAGGTGGCACCGAGAGTGGAGCACGAAAGTGAACAACACCACCCTATTTTGGCCCCACCAAAGATTGTTAGTGCTCTTCAATCTTCTTGCTTGATCATGAAGTATTTGTGCCAAGAACCCAATGGAGACATGCATCTCTACCCCTCCTAAGGTAACCGTGGAAGTGGAGCCACCTCTACTTGAACCGGAAGACTCCTTGAGTGGTATCACCAACATGGAGACGACGGAGCTCGATGGCATCCCCCTTCCATACATTCTTCTTCAAACTCCTAAGCTCAATGGTAGAAGGCCATGGCGAGGTAATAATTGGAACTTAAGCTTAACTCATTGGTCATTCTACCCTTTGCCTCTATTGCTACTTGGAGCTCAATCTTCATCATGGAAGAAGCTACTTGACATCAAGGAGGTACTAAGTTGGACACCATAGCACAGGTATCGTCGAGCTTAAGACGGTAACCAAGCGCTTCTTGGGAGGCACCCCATGTTATCTTTACTTTTTCGCTTTTAATTGTTGTTTGAGGTTTTTGTGTTGTTTTAGCTTTTCGAATAAGTTTGGCAAGCAACTGGGATCACTCTTCACCAAGGATCATCATGGAACTCTTTCACACTATCACGTCCTATGCTCCCCTCTATCTCTTGATCATTGAGGACAATGCTCATGTTAGTCGTAGGGGAGTTTGAGGTTTGGTGTGATTATTTGTGGTAGAGATGCTATGATTTGCTTGATTTGCATGATCTTAATTGAATGTCGAATTCCTCTATCTTAGAATCATTCGGTTCTTGACTTTTGGTGTTTAGTTGACTTCAAGCTTTCACAATGATGTTTAGACTGTTCCACTTAGAACCTATAACCAGCATGTTAGCACTAATATCAAATGAGTCTAGGCCAGAACATATATTTTATCACTCTTGTATGTTGGTTGATTGGTTTGATAACACCGGTCTAAGATGATGAAGGCAGTCAGTATTTTCACCCCTTTTCCATGTTTTTCTTCAACGTGATTGTGGCTTGAGATTAGATGGAATCCAATTCGAAATCTTGTGTTGAAGTTGTAAGGGGCTAAGGATGAAGTGGCTAATTTGAAAAAAAATGTTCAAAAGAAAAGAAAAGAAAAGCTAAGCTAGGCAAGCTCGGCACCTAAGTGAAGTGTCGGGTTGAGCACTAGCAAAGGCAAAGCTGTGAGCTAGGCAGGTTCAACACCTAAGTGAAGTGTTGGATCGAGCACTAGTATGCAGTAAGAAAAAAGAAGAAGAGAAAAAAATGAAAATGGAAAGAAAAAAAAAAGAATTCTCAAATGTAGCCCTTGATCCTATGCCCGAGTTTGTAAAGAGCGGATCTAGAAGCGGATGAAGTCGAGTCGATAGCCACATCATAATCACTCACCACTTTCAAATTCCTTTTCCCAAGTTCAAGTCCTTTTAATTAGAGTTGGTGTTGTCGTGGTCGGTTTTTTCTGTATCCCGGTTCAACCGCTACTTGAAGTGTGCAGAAAATAGTGAGGTCTAGACTTGTTTGGTTGACGATCTTGCATGTGTAGGTTTAGTTTGTTCGTGGAACAGTTTAAGCCGAATTGTTATTGCTTGAATCTCAATGGACCGATCTTGTCATTTGTGAACTTATATGTTTTCTAATTCATTTGCTTGAGGACAAGCAAAGCTTAGTCGTAGGGGAATCTGATGTGATTATATTTAGTGCATTTTAAGCCTTCGATTAGCCTATGAAATGCCCGTGTTTGATCCTTAAATGCCATGCTTAATATGCTTTTATTGAAGTTTTGTGCTAAGTGTCCATTTGTTGTCCGGTTGCTACTTTGAGGCCAATTCCATGTCTATTGGAGCTGTTTTCTGTGTATTTTCAGGTCTTGGCATTGTAGTACTGGTGACAAGGAGCACGTAGGATCAAACGGGAGGTCAATCGGAGCTAGGACGGAGGAGATACGGCCAATGCAAGATCGAGGAAAATACGACTTTCAACTGAAGACATTTTCGGCGAAAATGTCATAGGATTTTCGCCGAAGAAGAAGTTTTCGGCGAGATTTTCAAGTTCTCGGCCGAAAACCTTTTGCACGATCAAACAGAAGGAAGCAGAAGACCGACTTTCGATTCTTGGGGAAATTTTCGGCGAAAACATTCAAAGTTTTCGCCGAAAATGTTAGAAGAAATGCCCAGCCGTTTTCAAAAGAAGTTTTCGGCGAAAATGTTGCTTAGTTTTCGCCGAAAATATCAGGCAAATCCGGCGTGCTATATAAAGGTGAAAGAGGCGAGGATTGAGATATCAATTCATTATTCTAATTTTCAACACCATCGCCGACACCTCTTTTCTCCCAATTGCCAATCGCCGATCATCTCCTCCTCTCAACCAATCCATCATCAACCCTAGAGCAAGGTGCAAATTGGAGTAAGGAGCTTGGATGGAAGCCCACAACCTTGGGGAGAGGAGCTTGCAAGAAGAGGATTGCCATGGAACTCTTGGTGACCATCTCTCTTTCTTTCTCTTGTGTACCCTTGGCCATGTGTGGCTGATTTCCTAGGTTCTCTTGGATTGATAGATCATTATGCTAGGATAGAGGTTAATTGTATAAACTTGCCATGATTGATCTTGGATTGTAAGAAGATTGTCTCTATGACTTGTTGTTAATTCCATTGATGGCTATGGCTTGATTGGTCTATTATTTGTAATGTAATGAATGAGAGTGCTTGGATTACATCGATTGTAGGTCTAGGGATTGAAGGGAGTGTGTTCTAAGAGATTAGATCATCTCAATTCAACCATGGTTGCATGATTTCTCACTTGTGCATTTTATCGAACACTTGGCGTGCATTAGGTTTTTAATTCAATTGAACTTTGATTAGTCTTTTGATGATTCTCTTAGTGTTAGGACATTGACATGAGAGTGTGGTGTCTAGCCTAGTGGTCATAGAGTCATAGGAGAGGGTTTTGTAGATTGGCATTTCATCAAACACCTTTAATGCATCCTTAGTCTCTTAGCTTGAGAGCGAGAGCCTAGGTTGAGTGGTTATAGGATAGGGATTTGGCGCGACGAGAGTGCATTGAGTCTATAGAAGGGATTTGTGTGGTCATTCGATTGCATCCTCGATCATGTTTGGTTTGTTTGTGCATTTGTTCCTCTTGAGCATGATGAAGCTATCTTTCCAAGTGAACCTCATTTACTTTTGATTTGCACCCTTTTGATTTGCTTGTTTGTTTAGTTTCTTTTATGTTTTCAATTGTTCTTATTTCAAACCAAAACTTATTTTAAATGAATAGACCGTTCATGAACCGTGTGAGTACAAGCTTTTGAGAGAGCCCTCGTGGAATACGACCTTGATTGTTGTGAGTTAAATCTCGCGCATCACACTTGTAATAGGCAACGGTGACTTTCGTAACACCAGACCAGATTATTCGTAATATTTTAAATGGAAGAGCAGGGAGAGCGAAGTGAGTAGCAACAACCAGTGCCTCCCAGGCGGACACAAAGTTGGTGCAGTCCGTCGAAGATGCGCCAATGGTGGGATGCTGGTACCCCCGCCCGGGAAAAAATGCTGGAACAAAGGGGGCTAGGGTTTGTAGAACACCTCAATGTGACAAATTTCAAGTCTCATCAACTGATATGGCTCATTAATCACTTCGATTTTACAAACCTAACCCTCACTATGAGGCCAGGTGCTCAGATCACCCTGACCGAGGATCATAATCAAAGGATATATGACTTACCAAGGGGCCATGCATCTGTTTTCGACCAGTTGAACTACTCTACGGAAGAGGTTAGAGTCTGGACCCGACATCTAGGGATTCAGGAGGCAAGGCGTCCTCCGGTCAGTTGGGTGAGCTCGAACATCAAATGTCGATTGAAGCCAATGACGAGAAGTGGTTCTCGTTGTTTTATCTGGTGTTGCTAGGTGATGACACTCGATTTGACGTGATTATCAGCCTTATTTAAGCGACATTTCTTGGCTTAAGACATGGTTTTTAGGGTAGAGTAGCGAATATTCACTCAACTGTTCTATCTCGTGCCATTTGTGTTACTTTGGCCCGTTTTGGGTCTATTTGATGGTTTTCTAGTGTTTCGTAATAGCACAGGTTTTTGCCATCAAATAATGTAACCAAGGACGTGTCTAAGGCATTGGAACCCGAGGAACCGCAGCGGAATCGATCCGAGGAGTCAATCAAGTCAACACAAATCCTGCCCCATTTTACACATAAGTTTTCGGGAAAAGACCTGAGGTTTTCGCCGAAAACTCCAGAAGAAATCGGCATGGCTCACAAGAAGAAGTTTTCGGCGAGAAGTCAAAGTTCTCGCCGAAAACTCTAGACTTAAAACTCACAGGAGATTAGTCGACGGAAGCTAGCAAATTACACTGAAGTTTTCGGCGAAAACTCCTTAAGTTTTCACCGAAAAATCCAGGCAAATCCGGCGAACTTAGGGTTAAGTATAAATACTTAACCGGCGGCCCAATTCAGAAGATACCTCATAATATACTTTTCATAATAGAACTGACACAAGTTCCAGACCAAAGAAGTTCGAGAGAGTTTTTGAGAGTTCGAAGAGCCAGGAAGAGATCGTGACGCCATCCTTCCACCTCGAAGAGCTCGGAGCTGATAGTTGAAGATCCTTGAGATTGAAGCTTCACGGATTCGTCAAATTAGGTTTTACAGTTCTTCTCTGTTCTTCCTACCTGAGATGTATTCCTTGTTTGTCTTTAATTCTCTTGTATCTAACATGAGTAGCTAAACTCGTAGAGTTTAATTAGATGAACCCTAAGTGACCCAGGGCTTTAAAGCGGTCACGAATCGGCGGTAATTAGATTCAAAGTTCAATCAGTTTCTCTTTGCATGGTTATTTTGTTCTTGATTTTTATGTTTCTTTTCTGGTTGATCACCTAGATTAGGTTTGTGTTGAGTTAGGGTTTGTCGCCAGACAGCTTCCTTGCTTTAAAACATTAAAACTTGTCTTTCTTGATCACCTAGATTAGATTCTTGTTAAGCTGAGGATAGTAGCGAATGTTCGCCTCACTTTAGAACATCAATTCAACCAGTTAACCTATTCATTGGAGTGTACCTTTCGTAGGAACCAGTTAGGGTTAATCCGCTTCAAGAGTAACTCATTAATCACTAGTAATTGCACCAGTTAGTTTTGTCGTCGCAAGAAGCGACCATACTCGGGCGACTAATTAATCTTGGTAGTTAAATCGGATAGAGCAAACGTTCGCCAGTCTTAAACCTAAGGGTAAGGAGTTATGGTGGTGTATAGAAATTGATTGAATGAGAATTGAAAACCGCTGGTCTTGTGATTGATGTTGCCTTGGTGATCTAAGGTGGATACGAAATCTAAGCTTGTCTGTCGTCTGTCTAAACCAACCAATCATTCTGTCTTGTAATTTCATTTTAATTTTCCTGCATCTTAGTCTAGAAGTCGTGGAACTCACACCACGCACAACGTGTTAAACTTGAGTAAATTGACAGCATATTTGAGTAGACGATTAGAAGAAACCCTGTGGATTACGATCTGCTTAGCTTTTAGCTTTGTAGTATTTGATCACTGTTTTACAGCTCATCAAATTGTCGTCGTTGCCGGGACTCTTCTATATTGTTTGAAAGAAGAGGGTGCATTTATTCTTCTACCTTTCCATCTTTCATATTTCATCACACATCGATTTTACGTCAGTTATGTTTGCCTTTGTTGCTTGTAGGTTGTTTTACAGGTTTATGAACCGCTCGCTCACTCATTCTCAGTTTAAGCCGGGTAGTTCTGCTCCGCCAAAGCAACCCGAGTTTCGAAGCAAGTCAGAATCGTTCCGCCCACACCTCCTACCCCTATTAAGATCGAGGAGTTGAAGGAGAACTCCTCATCTTCGTCCGCTTCATCCACTACTTCAGATTCACCACCACCTTCTCCTTCCGTAATGGCTGCTCAACGCACCATGGCGGATTACAATAAGCCGATCACGACTAATATTCGGTCTAGCATCGCTGTGCCGCATAACGATGACGATCCTGACTATGAGATCAAGATCTCCTTCCTGGAAATGATCTCTAGAGATGTTCAATTCGAAGGAAAGCCGCAAGATAACCCATATACACATTTGACGGACTTCCTAGCCATGTGCGAGACGTTCAAGAGTGGGAACCTTGAGAAGAACACATTATGCTTACGCGTCTTCCCATTCTCCCTTAGAGGCGTCGCCAAGAGATGGCTTAGTAGCAAGCCACCTGGCCACTACACCGATTGGGATAGTCTAGCTCAAGACTTCGTAGAGGAATACTTCACTCCTTCAAGAACGACAGCTTACAAGGACAGCATTGCCAGATTTGTTAAGAAGAGAGGAGTAAACTTATATGATGCTTAGAACGAATTCCAAGAGCTTCTCTACGACTGCCCTCACCATGGATTCGAGCAGAGACAGCTAGCTGAGATCTTTGCCCGAGGGATGAACGAAGAATTAGCTAAATGGGTCAACTCCTTAGCTGATGGAGGCTACACCGCACTCGCACCAGAAGCTGCTCTTCTTCACTTTGCAAACTGCGCATTTAAGTCCAGGAATTGGGAGACACAGTTTGAAGCAGCCAAGAGCCAACCAAGCCGTGAAGATCGAATCAATAGCGAAGTATAGAAACAAATAAAGAAGAATTTGGGTACAGCAAATAACTGGTCTAAAGAGGAAGTGAATTTTATTGATCAAGATCCCCCTGGATTCACCGGAGGACAGCAGCCTCAGAATTATATGTTTGAGAATACTTGGGAAATCGAGATAGATAAGAAGCTCAACCTGATCATGGCAAGTCTCGATGACCACGAGGAGAAATTCAAGTTTCAAGCCATCTTAAATCAAGATCATGAAGCTCGAGGTCGGCGAGTGGAGAGCGCGGTGAATAGCATGGCTACCATGCTAGCTAGTATCCCCTTCTTTAATCAATCATCGGTTCAAGATGACTCTACCATTAGGAAGGAGCACGTCAAGGCCATCTCTACAAGAAGTGGGAAGCAATTGACTGGTCCTACAACTCCTGACCCGGTCATGGTTCCTGATGCTATAGTCAGTGACAAGCCAGTGATCGAGGAGGAGGATAAAGAAGAAGAGGAGGAGGTGTCTGCCCCGCCTCCCTTGACAAAGATATCACCTACGCCACCACCTCCTCCATATCAGCCTCGGATTCCGTTTCCTAAGGCTGCGCAATCACAGAAGAAAGATCATGATACCCGGTACAGAAAGTGGTATGGATACTTGAAGAACACAAATATCAAGATACCAGTTACTGATGCTACCCAGATGATACCGGAGGTTGGAAGAATCACAAAGGATCTTGCGAAGAACAAGAAGAAAGGAGAGTTGTCTTCCGTCTTCCTCGAGGAAGAATGCTCAGCGATCCACAGCCAGACGACCGCCATACCTCCCCCAGCTAAGTGTTGCGATCCCGGTGCTTTTACTTTGCCTTGCACTATTAATGATGTGAAAATTGATCGTAGTCTAATTGAACTAGGTTCTTCCATTAATGTCATGCGTACCTGCTTGTATGAGAAATTGAACCTAGGAGAATTGAAACCGATTAGCATGCATTTAGTGTTTGCCAGCAGATCTGTTAAATTACCTAGGGGATTAATAGAAGACGTGGTTGTCAGTTGTGGTCCTTTTACTATTCTGGCTGATTTTGTTGTTATGGATACCCGAGGGGAAGATGTCACTCTTCTCCTAGGCTGACCGTTTATGGCGACAGCCGGCATTAACATTAATGTCCCGAATGGCTCGTTGACATTAAGGGTCGGCAAGGATACCCTGACATTCCGCCTCAAGACGGTATGCAAGTCCCTGTCAAAGAAGAGGCGCATTGCTTATCTGTTGAAGCTGTGGAGTTGGCTTCGGTCAACTCCGTTACTAATGAAAAATCTAGAGTTTCTTTAGAAATCTTCTTGCCAGGTGTTAGACAGGTCCCTAATCTTAAGAATGAGCTGCCGGCACAGAAGCCGAGAAAGAAGGAGGATCCGACGGCATCCCCTCATGAATCACCAAAAGTTAAAGATCCTGGCAAGATAAAGAAGGAGAATAAAGAGAAGGATGCCCCTTCGAAAGAACTGTTTGGGCCATTTGAAATTTCTGGTCATCTTCCCGATGGACGAACCAAGCTAATTCACGCAAACGGGAAGAAGTTCACACTTGCCGGAGGATCCCCAAAGCTGTATTTCATGAACTCCGACTCGAGCCTAAGAGAAATCCTGAGTTGGGATGTCTCTTGATCGCCATCCAGGTATCGTCCGGCTCAATAACGTTAAGCAAGAGCGCTTCGTGGGAGGCATTCCACGGCTGGAATCCGTTTTGAATTTTTGAGTCAGTCTTTTCATCGTTCGAATCAGGTTCGGGGAAGCCAAAGTGTCAGTTTAATTTCTTTTCGTTTTGATTTGTTTTCGGTTGGGTTTTGAAAAAAAAAGGTCTTAAAATAAGTATTCGGCGAGAATTGAAAGTTCTCGCCGAAAACTCTCTCTTTTTCAAACAATGGGCGTCTTTTTATTTTTGCCTGTTTTCCGAAGAAGTTTTTGCCGAAAACTTGTGTATGTTTTTTAAAAATCAGTTTTATTTTTTCGGTCCGATTCCAACGCATACTTGATCGCCCAAATCGGAGCTCTGTAGCTCCGGTTATCCCCGAAATAAGCTTTTCACGTTTTTGGCTAACTTCGTCGCTTTTCGTCCATTTTCTTGAGTCATGTCTTAAAGGTTAGTTGTTGGTTTTCAATTTTGAATCTTTTGACATGTTGATTGTTGAAATTCGACGTGTTTAATTCCGGTCTACCTCGTTTTGCATGTTTGCTATTTCGGTGTGATTTTTGCTGATCTGATTGAACTTATATTATAATTCTCTAAGACTATTGTATCGTGAATTTGTGCCGTTTAAAAAAAAATCAAAAATCAAAATTCCCCTAAACCGTCTTTGTTCGACTTTTATTCTGTGTGGATCCGGGACACTTGTCCCGGTTTCCTTTTGATCTTTTTGTTGTTTTTGTTTTGTAGGAACTCGAGTAGCTCCTACACTCTACTCCGGACGCTCCTGTTCATCCACTACACCGACCATCTCATTCCAGGTTCTTCGAATATCTCTACTCTAGTTTAGTCCTGTGAGGACACAGAACGGTTTAAGTGTGGGGTAGGATGCTATAGAACCTTGCATGAACTTGATTGTCCTTAACTGTGTTTTTGTGTGTTCTGTGGTGCCTTTCCAGTTTCTCTAGCATTAGAATTGCTCGGTTCTGATTTTTGATGTTAAGTTGTTGTTCAATCTATCATAATGATGCTTAGACTGCTTAACCTAGAACCTGAGAACCGACGTGTATACTTTGATGCTAAATTGCCTGGTCAGAACAGATTTTCAAAATTACACTTGTAGTTTGTCACTTTGATTGCACGAAAATGACCGAATCTGACTAGCTAACCAACTGTGAGCTTTTGATCCATTGCACATAACCTGCAATTTTAATTCTTTTGGAGTGATTTTCTATTTTTCTTGAATGAGTTAGAATTTGCATGACACCTATTCGAGACCACACGATGACACGAGTTCGTAGGGGCACCTAGATTCAGCTACTAAGCCAGATTGCCTACCCAACGTTAAAATCCTCTAGGTTTAAACCCTTGAGATTGGCCTGTTCTTTCGGTTCGATATACATTACATCCAATTCTCATTCTTTCATTCCCCGTTGATCCCCTGTGGTTGTAGTTCTAGATTAGCCTACCGGAAGTCGGATTGTGGTAACCTGCCTATAGCCATTGAACAGTTGGTCTTAACGATTATTTCCAAACGTGTAAACCCCTCTAGCAACTAAGAGGAAAAAAAAAAGAAAAAAAAAGAAAAATTTCGAAAAAAAAAAACAGAAAAGTTCAAAGTTTCAAAGTTTGTAGTATAGTTCAATAACGTTCTTTTCCCTACATATGGAAGAACGAAATCAAAAGAAAATGAAAAGAAAATTCAGAAAAAATGTGTAAGTAAAATAAAGTGCTAGGTTGCTTGAGGGTATCATAGGACGAGCGTATACTATTCCACCCGTGTTTGGTTAGACGGTAAGAAGCCATAGGCTAGATTTGAGGGAAGTTAGTCGAAAGCTACACCGCACCAAAGCCATCATCATACATTCCCATCATCCATCTCATCATGAACCCTTGTAGTGTAGAATTCGTTACAGTCCTAAGCAGGGAAGTCCTTCTTGACTGGTTACTCGTGTTGTCACAGTGGTGGAGATGTGGTCGAATTGCAAACCTATGATAGAATTCAGTAACAGAAAATGATTGAGAGCAGAAACACGTCCCTAAACACAGAGAGCGAGAGTCCCCCTTGTACTAAATATTTCCTGTGTGAGGAGTCTGGTTGGTCAGGTCAAATTCGTGCATGATTGGTTACTACTACTTGTCGTGGGCAGTTTTTAGTGAGACTAGGCTGTTTGGCTGATCAGTATGCATGTTAGGTTTCTTGTTCTAGAAGTAGCTGTCTAATAATTCATTGTGTAAGCTTGAACTTCAATTTAATCGATCTTATCATTTGTGAACATGAGCGTTTTCTATTCAGTTTGCTTGAGGACAAGCAAAAGCTTAAGTGTGGGGTATTTTGATGACACTCGATTTGACGTGATTATTAGCCTCATTTAAGCGACATTTCTTGGCTTAAGACATGGTTTTTAGGGTAGAATAGCGAATATTCACTCAACTGCTCTATCTCGTTCCATTTGTGTTAGTTTGGCCCGTTTCGGGTCTATTTGATGGTTTTCTAGTGTTTTCGTGATAGCACAGGTTTTTGCCGTCAAATAATGTAACCAAGGACGTGTCTAAGGCATTGGAACCCGAGGAACCGCACCGGAATCGATCCGAGGAGTCAATCAAGTCAACACAACTCCTGCCCCATTTTACACATAAGTTTTCGGCAAAAAGACCTGAGGTTTTCACCGAAAACTCTAGAAGAAATTGGCAGGGCTCACAAGAAGAAGTTTTCGGCGAGAAGTCAAAGTTCTCCTCGAAAACTCTAGACTTAAAACTCACAGGAGATCAGTCGATGGAAGCCAGCAATTTACACTGAAGTTTTCGCCGAAAAATTCAGGCAAATCCAGCGAACTTAGGGTTAAGTATAAATACTTAACCCGGCGGCCCAATTCAGAAGATACCTCATATTATAGTTTTCATAACAGAACTGACACAAGTTCCAGACCAAAGAAGTTCGAGAGAGAGTTTTTGAGAGTTCGAAGAGTCAGGAAGAGATCGTGACGCCATCCTTCCACCTCGGAGAGCTCGGAGCTGAGAGTTGAAGATCCTTGAGATTGAAGCTTCACGGATTCGTCAAATTAGGTTTTACAGTTCTTCTCTGTTCTTCCTACCTAAGATGTATTCCTTGTTTGTCTTTAATTCTCTTGTATCTAATATGAGTAGCTAAACTCGTAGAGCTTAAATTAGATGAACCCTAAGTGACCCAGGGCTTTAAAGCGGTCACGGATCGGCGGTAATTAGATTCAAAGTTCAATCAGTTTCTCTTTGCATGGTTGTTTTGTTCTTAATTGTTTATGTTTCTTTTCTGGTTGATCACCTAGATTAGGTTTGTGTTGAGTTAGGGTTTGTCGCCAGACAGCTTCCTTGCTTTAAAACATTAAAACTTGTCTTTCTTGATCACCTAGATTAGATTCTTGTTAAGCTAAGGATACTATCGAATGTTCGCCTCACTTTAGAACATCAATTCAACCAGTTAACCTATTCATTGGAGTGTGCCTTTCGTAGGAACCAGTTAGGGTTAATCCGCTTCAAGAGTAACTCATTAATCACTACTAATTGCACTAGTTAGTTTTGTCGTCGCAAGAAGCGACCGTACTCGGGCGACTAATTAATCTTGGTAGTTAGATCGGATAGAGCGAACGTTCGCCAGTCTTAAACCTAAGGGTAAGGAGTAATGGTGGTGTATAGAAATTGATTGAATGAGAAATGAAAACGCTGGCCTTGTTAGTGCTATTGCCTTGGTGATCTAAGGGGGATTCGAAATCTAAGCTTGTCTGTCGTCTGTCTAAACCAACCAATCATTCTGTCTTGTAATTTCATTTTAATTTTCCTGCATCTTAGTCTAGAAGTCGTGGAACTCACACCACGCACAACGTGTTAAACTTGAGTAAATTGCCGGCATATTTAAGTAGACGATTAGAAGAAACCTTGTGGATTACGATCTGCTTAGCTTTTAGCTTTGTAGTATTTGATCACTGTTTTACAGTTCATCGCTGGGAAATATGTTCCACCCAAAATCCAACCAGAAAGTCCCGCATCAATACTTGGGTGTTATATACGGTCGAAGAGCACATAGGTTCGAAGAGTACAACTGGTGCGCGTTCTTGATGGAGATGTACCGTCAAGTAGGCTGGACCGACAAAGGGTACATCGAGGCAGATATGTGTCTCCTGATGGTTAGCTTTAAATAAATACTACTTATTATTGAGTAAAATATAACGTTTTAAGTTGTTTAGTATTACGTTTAATTTAATTTTGTTTGTACATTGTTTGTTTGTAAAAACAGTTGTTCTTTCTTGATTGGTGGGAATGGATGGTGACTCAGTCCCGAGAATCAGACCTACGGCCATTAACTGGACCTAGAAGGTTGTCAATAACATCAAGGTTGGAGTCGAACGGGGGCCTGAGCACAGGCACCATTATTCAATGGCACCCTGAGGAAGAGGAAGCTGCGCCCATTGCCCCGCGAGTCGTCAATGCCGACATTAGGCAGTACTTGACCTAGGACAATATTCCTGTCAATGCACCGGAGAGGCCATTTGTTGGCAAAGGCCAGTTGGTGTTGAGACAGAAAGAGAAAACGGAAAGAGGTGAGAAGAATAAGAAAAAGGAGGCAGGGGCTAGGACACGGCTGAATCCGGAGGATATCTACCCATCAGCCATGCCATTCATTAGACTCGACATCGATCATATGTCCCTGGACGAGGTAAGTAATTTTGTAATACATGTGTTCGTAATACATGCTGGCATTTAGCGTAACATAGATTGTTGTTTCGTTACACTTTATTTTTACATAATAATTTAGTCCATGTTTCGTCACACTTTATTATTCTTTTTGTAATACTTTCTTTCCTTTCTCGTTATACTATTTTATATTTATAATTCTTCATACAGGTCGAGGAGAGGAGGGAATGGTTGAATACCTACATCCATTTCCACAGGGGTGCACTTGCAACTATGTTGGACCTGAAGCAGCAATGTGATGATCACATCAACTGTGATCCAGAGCGCAACTTATCTGTTGATCGTCGAATATATGAGGATCTCGCTTTGGCAAGCTACACAGATGCAGACATCAACCATGATTTGGCCAGGATGCAGTCTAGTAAGAAGAAGAAGAAGGTACCCGATGCAGCTATTAGCAAGGAGACCCGTCAATGTGGCAGAGGAAAATGATGGTCGGGTGTACAAGGTCTCTCGACCACATAAGTCTGGGCAGAAGAGAAGGAGGTTGACCAAAGGTGGTCAGTTGGTTGGGGGTGAGCAGAAGTTGCAAAAGCAGAAGTCACCAAGGAAGGTGGTGCCAATTAGCAAGGAGAGGCATGTCAATGTGCCAATTCAGAAGTCACCAAGGCAGGAGGTGCCAAGGAAGGAGGATAATGCTGAAGCAATAGTGGGGGATTGTTCAGGAGGTGAAAACCTCATCGAGAAGGAGAAGGGGGTCAGAAGGAGGTTGAAGTCGCCAAGGGGCAGGAAAATTTGATGGACCATGGGAAAGGTGGAGATGAGGAGGGAGATGTCGAAGGTGGAATTTTTGATTTCAACCTTGCAGTAGATATTGGCAAGTCGTTGGTTGAAGGAACAGCTGATGAGGAACATGAGAGTTCTTCTCAGCAACAGGATAAACTGCCAATTTCTTCTCTCCGAGATGGGAAACTGAAGAAGTCGGACAAGGTGGACACCGCGGTATAGTTGAAAACCAAATCTCGTATAGGTTTCTGTACACTTTCGTTATATGTGTTAACTTGTTTAGTTATACCTTTTATACCGCCTTCGTTACCTTTATGGGGGGTGTTTCGTATATGTTGGACACTTATGGGTCCGCTTCACATGGCGGGTCGATACAATAACTTGTTATGGATTTATTAAGTTTAAATTTAACTGGATAGATTTTTATAAATCCCCTTAATGTTGTATCGTGGTTATATATTTGTTTATTATTTAGAGTTGTAATTTTTAATATTTTGTTCACAGGAGAACAATAGGAAGAAGCCTAGGTCAGCATCCAAAAGGATCAAGGTGCGGTCCAAGTATATCAAGTCTCCCTCCGAAGCGCAGAAATTCACTAGAATAAGGTGTAAAAACTCAGCGGATGGGAATGAAGGAGCTTAGCAAACGCCATCGGTACCTCTTCTCGTATACATAAATATATAATTTCGTAATCGATGACTATACCATTCGTTATACTTATCACACTATTCCGTTATAGATTATGTATTACTAACTCATGGTCCAATACCTTCGTGAACGCAGGACCAACAACTGATCAGGTATTCACCGGGACCTATCACGCAGGAAATGGTCTCGATTGTGGATAAAATTGATGTATACAACACTGATGTCTGGGCGGACAATGAGAGGAGCAACGCGCTCACAATGTACATGTGGAGTGAGGGTTATGACAAGTGAGTTATCATTTACCACTGATTTTCGTTTATGATTAATAATGAATTCGTAATACTTCTTTCATTTGTACGTTTTAATTGGATTTGCATGTATATCGTCATTCAGGAACGAAGTTCTTTTCTATAGCAAACATGAAATTGGAAGGTTGAACAGGCAAGAGTTCTATAGCAAGCATGTTGTCAAATTTTTTTATCGACACGTATGAACAGTGCATTAATATTTTATTCAAGCAAATCGGGTTCTGCGGTAGGTTCATGTTCGGGATGGAGTGGGCTATAAGTTTTTTGTTATTTATTTTGTTTAGTTGAATAACGACGTACTATATAACTTGAACTAACTTTGTTGTTTTTGTTCCATAGACAATGTGCAGCAATGAGGAATATACCCTCAGTGAAGCCTCTAGAATACATTCAAGGGAAGGATTGGACCAAGGATATGGACTGGGAAAAAGTCGACTACGTAAGTAATACTAATTATTAATTATGGTTATAGTTGTCATGACATTTCGTATAGTATTTTTTAGCATTTGTAACAGTTATTTTTGGTATTCGTAAAAGTAACTGCATGATTTCGTAACATTTATTAATAGTATTAGTTTCCCTCAATTTTTTGCAGTGGTTCTTCCCGATGTGTCACCAAGAACACTTTGTTGTGTTCTGTGTGAACCTGAAGAACCGGTGTGGTGACTACCTAGATAGTCTAGACCGAGCAGAAGTCCCAGAGATCTTCATGCGGGCATCAAAGAACATCATGGACTTGGCCATCAATCTAATTCCCATGTTCCGTACATCATTACCATCAGAGCCAATAGATGTCAATAACTGGGTTAACCATCACCGTATAAAACAGCCAGATAACACTTCCTGTGGCATTTTTGCGTTGAACTTGATGGAGACATGGGAAGGAGCAGTGACGCCTGAGATCTTAAGTTGGTCAGATCCAGACAAGGTTGAGAGGAGGAGGCTGGAATTTTGCCTACTTATGTTAATATCGCCTTACAACGTTATCGCTGATCAAGTGCTGACGAAGGCATACGATGAAGCTAGGAGGATTAGGGGGGGATAGGGAGGAACAGGGAAGAAATCAGAGCGTAATACCCTTCATGGTGATACGTAACATATGAGTTACGCATCAGAGTGAACGGTAATGCTCACTTTTGTCTGTGTGTAATTTTGTTGTACTAACTTTTGGATCAAGTAGTACATATAACTTAATTCGTAGCTATTTTGCATTTAATTAGTAACACATAATCACCATGTTGATATCACAATATTCTCTTACAGAAATCAAACCCCCATCCCTTTGCTAACCTGAGCCACCATTAATTCCCCCCCTCGAGCCAAGCATTGATTTCTCTTCTAACCCTTGAACTTCGTTCTATGACTCTCTCTACAAGGTCAGATGTTGTTATCACTTGTAGGAAGAGGAATTATAATTATTAACAATACAACCCTATATAATTACAAAAAAGAACTTACAATAATACGTTAAAGTTTTTTGACCTGTTGTTCCGGAAGCCTTGTGGACGTGTTTGGGTTCACATTGAACAGATGTTCAGCTTCATCAATCTCGTTCTTACCCGTCTTCATGCACCACATGAACATGCTGCATCTTTCAGTTGCTGGTTTCTGGCATCCCAGAAAGAAGCGATACGGAGAAGTCATCATCGAACTCTCAGCCACATAAATGTAACACGGGAGATTGCAGCTACAGTATGGGATGAAGCTTGGCATTTTGTGTTTTTGGATCTTGGAATACAGAGAGGGGGATATGGACACAATTAGATAGATTTAATATGTGTGATGTGTGGGGCTTGTTGGGGTTATAAGTTTATTTAATGCTGGTTGTTGGGAATCGAACAATGTTACCAAACCAATTTGACCTGCATTAATTACGAATGCAAGTTATCACAAATAAGGAGAATAAGAATAAGATCTCATGTAATGTATTATGGAAACCACACTCGTAACACTTAACAACTTATTCATATATATTATATATGCGTATTCGTACTTCTTAGAAAATGTATTCGTTACACTTGGTTCAAATTCGTAATATTTGATAAAATAATACGTTATATTAATCGATTTCTGGAAACAAACATATACATGAGCATAAACATCCAATAAAACATAAATGCTTCATACAGAAGATAAACATAAACATCCCAAAATAAAACATACACAACAATTAAGAAACAAGGAACAGCTATTTCCACAGCTAACAACCACTTATGTCAAGATCTAGGTCAACCTCATATTTCTAACTTGGCCCTCTAGGAATTCCACCCTTGATTGAAGACTTGATACCTCATCCAGCAGCTCTAGAGTTCGTAACTCCTGCATGCACACAGAGTAAATGTATTACGAATACTAGGTTTATGTTATATATATTATGAAAGTGTAACTAAGGAAATATGAAAGTATGATGAAGTCACCCCAAGCTCGCTCCGATGTTGGATGAGGTTGACACTTCATCTGGTTGGTGAGCTCTCTTAGCCAAGATATTGGCATGAGGTACTACAAGAAAATGCCTTTTTTGTCACGGTTTTTTAGTCACGGTTTGTATGCAAACCGTGACAAATTTGTCACGGTTTATTAAAACCGTGACTAATTTGTCACGGTTTAAATACAAAATCGTGACAAATTAGTCACGGTTTATTAAAATCGTGACTACTTTGTCACGGTTTAAATACAAAACCGTGAGTAAACCCATCCTCGATTTCCGTGCCCAGGCCTTCTCTTTCCTCCCTCTTTCTTTTTCTTCTTCGCGTCTTCTCCGTTCAGTCCCCTTCTCTTCTTCACTTTCAATCCTTCATTTCTTCTTCTTCTCTTCTCCATTTTCAAAGCCGGCTTTTCTTCCTCCAGCACCATGCCGCCGCCGCAGATAAGGATCCCTTTCCTCTTCTTTTCCGATCCCTGCCTCCGACTTCCTCTTCTTCCTTCACCATTCCTCTTCTTCCTCGACTGCCAACGCCACCGCCGCCAACGACAACAATCACCTCCTCCTGTGACGAGCCTCCTCCAATGCTCAGTCGACTACTCCTCGCCGTGGCCGACGACAACAACCACCGCCCACCAGATCTGAAACAAGCGGAATCGAAAAGGAGGCTTAGTTCCGGCGATTGGAGAAACAGAGGAGGAGGAGAAGGGGGAGAAGCCCAGTCGAAACTACTCCTCGCCGTTGGCAGTCGAAACTCGCCGGTGACGACAAAGTCACTGGAGAAGACAAGAGACTAAGAACGAAGGACTGATTTGTTAACTGATGAAGTTTTTGGACCAAGTTGCTTAACTAGAAAAATAAAGTGACTGATTTGTTTAATGGAATGAATAAAATTGGGCCATTTTGTTAACCTTATAAGTTTATGGATTATATTGTGAAACAAAAGGAGTTGAGGGATTGATACGATAATTCGATGAAAATTACAAATCCAGTAACTGGAAAATTGGATATTACACTTTCATCACTAACCTTTGTCACGGTTTCTTTAAAAACCGTGACAAAGATTAGTCACGGTTTTGGGGAGAACCGTGACTAAACTTTGTCACGGTTTTTAAAGAAACCGTGACAAAGGTTAGTCACGGTTTTCCACAAAACCGTGACTACTATCTTTGTCACGGTTTCTTTAAAGACCGTGACAAAAATGGGGCAATATAGTCACGGTTTAGGAAATCGTGACAAATTTTTTTAGTCACGGTTAAAACCGTGACTAAAGGGCCAAAAAAACCGTGACCAAATTTGTGTTTTCTTGTAGTCGCGACTTCCTCATTCTGACTCCTGTCCATCTCCATACACCAGACGAACATTTTGCATTTTTGAGCTGGTGGTTTTTGGCAACCCAGAAAGTACATGAACGAAGAAGATATCGTCGACCGTTCAACCGAGTAGACGTAAGCGGGTAGGTTGCATCTACAATGGGGGATGAGTGGCGGCATGTTTTTTTCAGATCTGGATGAATAGATGTCTGGTTCTGGACATGATGAGGGCGAAAGTATTTTTTATAGTAAGCTTTTAGGTAAATATATAATTTAATAGTTTTTGGGTGGTAGCGGTGGAAAAGAAAATATTACGAAAAACTCTGTTTAACAGATACGAATACGAGGATGTAATATTTCATACACTTACCAAAGTATTACGATTAATTGTTATTACATTTTTTGTTAAAGACGAATGTCAGTCCCACCCATTTCGTGGTTCCGAAATATTACATTTTTGTCCTTTTGAACTGAGTGCAAGAATGCATTCCGGTCTCTTTGAGATATTGGTCTTTTCTTCGGTTTGTACGTCTCTATTCGTTTCTTCAATTTTTTTTGGTGCTTGGCAGGGCACTTCCTTTTGATACCCGTTTAGGTTGATTACAGTGCTCATCTTCTTCTCCAGGTCAACTATGCACTGTATAGCTGTAATAGTCTTGGCTGTATCTCCATTAACCTGAATATAAGTATATGAAGACATGTTAAGTATTACGTATTGATAAAGTACGAAATACGAAATTGTACATTTATCATATAACCGGAAAGTACCGGAGACTTAAGCTTAGCCATCGCAGTAATTAACTCCGACATTTGGGCAACATCTGGGTGGAATACTTCTGGGATTGTGTCTGCAATGCACAACCCATCCTTTGCTGTCCGACAATACCTATATGAATTATTGTATAATGTATTACTAAAAGTCATAGAATATATAACGAACATTGTGAATAGATAATCCGAAAGTTGATTAAAAGTGATACGAATAACTCAATTAAGTGTGTACCTTTGTAGGATCAATGGTTTAGGTATATGCAGGAGCAATGATTTCCGTTACTACCAAGTACCTCCCTGAATCGTATAATATGTCTGCACATCAAGCCCTCCATTTCAAACATGTGGCACCCACAAACTATGTTTGAACAATCTCTTGTGCATGTCATGAGTCTTTCATTAGTTCTCAACCCATTAACTTCCTGCTTGAACACGTTGAATGTTATCAAACCATCATTTGTTTTTTCTTCCAACGCCAACACGCCATAGGCTAAAGTCTGCTCGTATTCAGACAACCACCTTTTAAACATTCTCGGGGTGTACTCTTCAGCTAGTTGTTTTGTCAGTTCGCTGTGCTCAAACCTGTTCAACGGAGAGTCATAGAAACGTGTTACGTAGATGGCCCAAATATATAACTTTTAAAGTTGTAATGTATTACAAACAAGTTAAGAATTTACTAGATTAATTGTATGTTAATATCACCTATTGAACGGTTTGGATGTTTTCATCTTGAAGTCCCGCTTCAATTCCTCCTCTCTTTTGTTCTCCACTAGCCGGTTGATTTGCTGGAAAAATTCTTCAAGGGTTAGGTTTGGAGCCATGTAGTGCCTCATGTTACTGTTGCACGTCTCACTTAATTGTGAGATACGCATGCCACAGGTGAAATGTGATTGCATCCATGCTCTAGACCACTGTGTACTCTTTTGGTAGATCTGAGTGAGCCATGGGTGTCCTTCTGGTTCACTATCAGGGAAGCAATTTTTTTTATTAGCCCAGTGGACCTCAAACTCAGCTTCAGTGTCAACCCCAAACATCAGGTAGCTCAGTTCAGCTACGAATACCTGATATCAAACGTAGCAAAATATAAGTAGAGTGGAATGTATTTAGGGAGCTACGCATGCCACAGGTGATTTTGGTACCTTGTTACACAGTGATCCCAAGTTCCTGGCAGCATTATTCAGAATATGGAATGTACACAGACCATGGTATGTAACCGGCATTGGATATATGGCCCTAATACCGGCAGCAATCGCCGCTGCTTGGTCTGTGAAGATACTTATTGGTTTCTTCCCCCCATGCACTTGTCAAACATTTGAAACAACCATTCGAAAGTAGCTGACGTCTCGTCAAACAAGAGAGCAGCACTGAATATCACCATATCTCTATGGTGGTTGTACCCGACGAATAAAGCTGTTACGTAATATACAAATAAGTACAACGTAATCATAGCAGTGTGTAACGTAATATTGAAAAATGTGATATGTAAGAAGATATATATGTTACGAAATAAGAAAGAATGATATTATGTAAACTAAGTGTTACGCATATTAAGCTTAGATATAACGTAGTAAAAAATAGTATTACGAATTAGAGAGTATTACCTAGGGGCATGTAGTCTTTGTTTGTGCGGTACGTGGTATCGAAACTGATTGAGTCCCCAAACACCGAGAATTATTCCCGCATCCTGTTGTTTGCCCAAAAGACACTCAAGATTTCACTGCAATTGTCTTCCTGAAGCTCATAGAAGAAATTTTTTTCCTCTCTTGATCGGACTCTAAAATAACGCTGCAGTGATGATCCCTCAGCGGTGCTCAATGCAGCATCTGGTCTTTCCCTGTTGTGGTTTCGGAGATCCTCGTATAAGAAACCTACATGTTTGGCACCCCCTACCATTTGCCTCATTATGTCGAAAGATTTCCGGGAAGTTACCCCAGCCAGTTTGTGTATGAGGGCAATATGTGCACTTGTTCAGTTCACACTCCTGTTTGACCGGAAAAGATGTGCATATTTCTCTGGGAGCAATTTATGAGGTGCATGAGTTTTTATCCATTCGTATATGTAATACTTATTGAGAGATTTGTCCCATTTCATTTTTATTTCCGCCTCACAACCTAGTCGTTCATCAGGTCTATTCCGCTTATTGTTTGTCTTCCCTTTTCTCTTTTTTCCATCATGCGTGCAAACGAACCTAAGGTATCTACATGGAGTGTCTTGATCTGTGACTATGGGCTCTCCATCAGTGGCTGTTTTTCCAGGAGCCGGGGTTAATTTATATTTTTTCTGGTACCTTATCCGCACACCAAAACCAGCAAGATGAGCGTAATCCTCGTAGAAATGATAGGCTTCTTCCATGTTGTCAAACATTGGGAGTGTGTCGCCTACGAATGTGAGTATAAAGTGTAACGAAGGTTAAAGCTTTTACGTGATATAGAACTAAGTACAACGTACATGCAACTGTATATTACGAAATATGTAATAATGTTATACGTAGTAAGACATATATATTACAAAATAAGAAGTAAGGTATTACGTAAGGTAAGTGTTAAAATTACACATACCTTACATATAACTAACAACATTACAAATGTTACGGAACTGAGGAAATTATATTTTAAAGCCGTGTATAAATTTTGAAAGACATGTTGTCGTCATTATTTCATCCAACCTAGGATAGGGAACTGACCGGGATCAGCCACCTCATTCAAATCCACCACCTCATTCAAATCCACCTGTGTTGAATATTCTTCTGCCATACAAGGTAGTAACTAATACGAAACTTCAAAAAAAAATTACGAATCCTCCATACGGACACACCATGCAATCTATATATAACGAACGAACGTAGAAAATGTTACGTAATACCTGTATGAGGTACCGATATCTCATTTAGATCAATACGCATATTTGTGGATTCCTCCTCGATTCCTGCTTTTTTAGAATGCATTACGAATGTTGTGGTATGTAAGATACACGCATGTACGTAGAAAATGTACGTCGAAAATGTATAGATAAAGAATGCATTACGAATGTTGTGGTATGTAAGCTACATGCATGCACGAATGTGTGGGGAAAATGTTACGTAGTACCTGCCTGAGTGATTGAAACTTCATCTAAATCAATCGGAACATTCCAAGGTTCCCCATCAATAACTGCAAGATGTTACGAAAGACATATAATCATGAATGATGAAAGGCCAGAAACATATTACGAATGCACATAAACATGACGCATGCTTAATGAAAATACGAATGTTATTACGAAATATTTTGAATACCTGCACGTGCCAGTGACATTTTGATACGAGGAGAGAGAAACGAGGAGCGAGAAAATAGGATAAGAATTTTGGAGCGAGAAAATTATCAAATTTAATGCGTCGGGAATTGCTTTTATAGGGGGATAAATTTTCTCTCTCCTGTCAAATCAGCAATTCAAAATTTCAAATCAGGCGCGAAAATATTACGAAAGCGGAAATGACCGAAACACCCCTCGTGCGTTACCTCCGCCCGTCACCGTACGATTCATCGGACGGCTGATATTGCATTCAGCACCATGCTGAATACACCCATTCAGCATAATACTATTAGCCAACAGTCACCCCGTGTTGCATGAACTGTCTATAACTTTTGAATTCTTTCAAAAATAACCCAACTAACTTTTTAAGTTAGTCCTTTTAGCCGCAAATCCAGTTACATTGTTAACCGTTAATTTACAATCATTGAATCGTTATAAAAAGGCATAAGATGATAATTATCTAGAAAGTAGATTATGACAATCTTAATATGTCTAGAAGAATTTTAGTAGTAATAACTAGGCAATAGATCAGCGCATAACTTTTTCATGGGTTGGAAAGTTTCCAACCTATTTTCAACCATTAGATCATCCTTTGACCCTTTGACTAATCTAGTGGTGTAGATTGTTAGAGATATTTAAGACATTTCACATAGATTTAATTTTATTTTAAAACAGGTCGGCCTATTTTCTTGGTTAGACCATAAACAGTGGTTTGGCCAGATAATACTGTAAAATTCAATTCTCAAATAGGAAATTAAAATAGCGTTTTGCAGGATTTAAATCCTAGTCACCTAAGAGGAGACAACACCACATTTACCATTTGTGCCAATTGAGTGATTAAATCACATATTCATTCAATAATAACTAAGTTGTGATGAACAATTAACATGGATTAGACATGCATTACCACAACCTATCATAAATTGAAATTCAAGTTTTAATAATTGATAAATATTTTTTATTGAAAAATGAAAAATAACAATTATACAAAATAAAATAATTTTGATCATAACCTACTAGTCAGTTTGCAATTTTATTCATTTTGGGACATATACTAATTTTGACATATACCATATCGTTGTCTTCACTTGTTCAACAGGGCCGTCCATTACTCTGTGCTGGGCTGACCTCCAGCACAGGGCCTCATGGATTAAGGGGCCTCATAAGCCCAATACAACCAACCCTATTCTATGTCTCTGTTCAGTCCAGCCTATGAAAAATACCAAATGTTTCATTTTGATAATTGCTTGGCAGCGTTCTCTCTCTTCCTACTTCCAAGTTCTGATGAACCAGCACACCACGACAGCTGGGAATCTGTATTCTGTTAGTGTACTTCAAAAATCAATTATTATCTTATTACAATTGAGTGTTATAATATTATTTAGGGGTAGTTTGTTATGGAGGAATTAAGGAAGTGTTTTCTCAAAACTCTGCATTTAAAGAATGCATTGTTTGTTTGGCCATAAAGTAAAGGTGGAAATGTATTTGAAATCCCCCAACAGTGTCAATTTCCTCCATAAAATGTAATCTCCAAATTTATGCTCCCCATCCAAAATTTTAAGAAACTCTACAATTTGGTGGTCCCCTTTACAAATGATTTCTAAAGTACCATTACTGCCCCATTTGTCTTTTTCTTTCCTTCTTTCATGAGAGGGTATTGTAGTAATTTCAAGGCTGTTTTTTATTATTATTATTTTTTAATATAGTAGTACAATACACTTTTTGTATCAACCAAACACTGCATTGTGACAATATCTAGATTGATGAAAACACTACTTTCCCTAATTCCCCAATCCCTCAATCCTCTAATCCTCATTCCTCCGAACCAAACGACCCCTTAGTCTCCAATGTCCAATCATTTTTTTTTAAAGAATGTCCAATCCTTAGATAATATCATTTTTGTTTAACCAATATTAGTTAGTTGCACTTCACGGAATAACTAATAAGTCTCTCATCTCATAATCAACTAACTGCAGAAATCTTTATAAACGACTAATTGCACTAATTAATTGTTAATCGTCAAGTTTATGGTCTAATTCCTTTTCATTATCTCAACTTAAACTTGACCACTGGTATTTGAAAATCAGGCACTCACTCGAAATTTGGTCGATTTAGGTGAGACTTATTTGTTGATCGGGTAAAGTTGACAAGTATGGGAAAACCCGGTACCCAATTACAGTGGGTAACGGGTGGGGATGAGTTTGAAGGTATCTGCCACATAACCAACCCGATGAGTACCTGGTATGAAACAACATTGTATTAACCACAATATATCATCTATGTTTAACGAACCAGACTCAATTTCTCCTTTAGTCATTTAGTTCTTCATTTTAACTCATCGATCGAGCAGTTTGTCGTTCCCTCTCGACACCCTAATGCTCTAAAAATTCTTGCTCCATTTCGAAAATCTATTTGCAATCCAAATACAGAGAAATTTTGGGTTCACCTGATGGCTAGCGGGTTTACCCAATACCCATTTTGGAGCTGGAATGATATGGATTTTTTAGCTGCTTAGTTTCGAGTGCAGGTACGGGTTATATTCGTTTACAAATGGATGGGTAATGAATACGTGGTATCCGAACACATGGTACCCATTTCCAAGCCTAAATTGTCAACTAATTAAATTTTACGATTTTGTGTAGCAGATTTATAATTTTCATTTCATTATGTTTAAAAATTTTGAATTTTATTTAAATAAATTGGGCCACATCTAATTTTTAGAACAAGGCCTCACAAAATCATTGGACGGCCCTGTTGTTCAATGTATAATACGATCATTCAATACGGTTAGGGAAACAATAGTCCTTGATGACTATCAGTTTGCAGGTTATTTGATAACCTATTAACATAATTACATAACAAGGTATCCATTGTTAATTGATTCGTAACAAATTATATTCCTGATAACTAGTTAACTTGTTATTTTCATCGGAACTAGTTAACAAGTTATTTTGTTTATAACTAGTTTACTAAATTAGTTAAATAGTCATATGGTGAGATAACTGGTCAACAAATTGTTTTGCTAATAGTTAACTAGTCATCATGATTAGATAACTAGTTAACAAATTATTTTGTTGATAACTAGCTAATAGTTTATTTTCTATGATTATCATTACCAGTTAACTGGGATTTTGTTAACAAGTTATCTAGTTAACTAGTTATTTTGTTATTTACTAGTTAACTTATCCAATTAACTAGTTAACATCATGACCAAATTACTACTTAACAGAGATATTCATCCAATAACTAGTTATCAAAATTCTAATCAATTCTCTAGTTATTTTTTGGGTTATTATTTCCAAAATACTTGAACTTTGGCGATTTATTTTGAAAATGCACTAAGTTTAAAAAAACCTCAAATATATCCCAGACTTAACCCAATTAGTCCTTGTTTGTAAAATTTTAAACATTCTGAACCAAGTGGCTAACAGAAATAACTTTTAAGTTTTTTGTCTTCTAAAATCAGTAACCAAAGTTTTCCCAAATTGCATTTTGACCCTTCTCAATTCCATCCCTTACAACTCCTCCCAAATGAACCTTCTCCGATAACCTCTTCTCTCAACCCTGATGAACATCGCCGCCGCCATGTCAACGATACTTCTTCCGAATAGTTCTGTTCCACCACCACCAGCCCGAACGCAAATCCCCGCCTTCCTCCCGTCGCCCATCCCCTCCGATTCGTCCTCCCCCAGCGCCACTTGTCTGTCGTCGTCCGCCATCGCATCTGCGCTCTTGCTCGGAGTAGGCACAGGAGATGATTTTGCTGGAGCTGGAGTAGAGGTAGGAGCAACACCTCCCATCAGATCTGGAGATGGAGCAGGCCCCAGTGGCGACAACACGCTCATCGAAAAGGCTAACAACTTTATATGCTTCCCAAATCCAAAAAACTTCATCAATACTTGCGGATTCAGATCAGAATCGACCCATGGACAACGCCGACGAAAGCGTTCATTAACCACCAGTAAAACTCATTCTTTACTCATTTTGGCAGAGCTCCTGTTCATGGCGAGTCCGCTTCGCTTTGAAACTCAAAGGTCCCCGTAGCTGGAAGCGTTATTCACTTGTTCTTCTCACCTTTCTTACTTGAAATACACAGCCAATTGATTTCTCTAATTTCTGCAGGGATTCCATACGAGTACAGAGTAGTGGATCTGGCGAAAGGGGACAATTCAACCCAGGTAAGTTCATGAATTATTATTTGTTTCAACATCCAATTGGAAAATTTGAGGGTGATCCATGGTTTTGTTTGTATGATGTAGAGTTTGAGCGATTGAATCCAAAACCCTAACCGAGCCCCCTTCCACCACTACGAAAGCACGCTCCAGCTTGTCTACTCCGGGTCGCAAGTCGGGTTCATGTTCATACCCGCCGGCCAGACCAAGTACATGGACGTCAGCTTCACGGTAACTTCCTTCCCCTTGTCTCCGACGGTGGCCAATCCCGAATCCGCCTCCGGTGTCGGTCGGGTCGACAATGGCGATCGAGTCGAGGATCCGGTTTGTGGGAGGATTTGTAAGTGATGAACCGTCGTAGAGCGTGTTATCAAATAACTACCAAGCTAGAAAGCTAGGGTATATCGTATTCCACGGGTCTTCTAATAATCGTCTACTCAAATATAAAGGCAGATTATTCAGGTTTAACACTTTGTGCGTGGTGTGAGTTCCATGACTTCTAATTCTAGAAAATGCAAGGAAATTAAAATGAAAAGTAAAAGACAGATTGGGAAATTGGGTTGACTTAACAAAGATGACAGACAGGCTTAGACTTTGAATCCCCCTTCGTTCACCAGAGCATTGGCAATCAACAGATCAGCGGATTTCAATTCTCGTTCAATCAATTCTAAGACACCACCATAACTCCTGACCCTTAGGTTTAAGACTGGCGAACATTCGCTCTATCCGATCTAGCTACCAAGATTAATTAGCCGCCCGGGTACGGCCGCCTCTCGCAACGACTTAACTAACTGGTGGAATTACTAACGATTTATGAGTTACTCTTGCAGTGGATTAACCCTAACTGGTTCCCACGAAAGGCACGCTCCAATGAATAGGTCAATTGTTCGATTTGATGTTTTAAAGTAAGGCGAGCGTTCGCTTCTATCCTTAGCTTAACAAGAATTTAATCTAGGTGATCAATCTAGACAAGAAACATAAACAACGAAGAACAAATTAAACATGAAAGAGAAACTGATTGAACTTTGAATCTAATCACCGCCGATCCGTGACCGCTTTAAAGCCCTGGGTCACTTAGGGTTCATCTAGTCTAAGCTCTATGAGTTTAGCTATTCATGTTCATAACAAAAGAATCAAAGGCAAAGACAGAGTTCATCTTGAACAGAGGAAGAACAGAAAAGGATCTGAAAAACCTAATTAAGACGACTCCGGCGAAGCTTCGATCTCCGGTAATCTTCAATCCTAGCTCCAAGTCTCCGAGGTGAAGGGATGGCGTCACGATCTCTTCCTGGGTCTTCGAACTCTAAACTCTCCTTCCAAACTCGGGAGAATTCTGAAAGTTATTGCTATTATGTGTTATCTTTGCAATTGGGCCGCCGGTTAAGTATTTATGCTTAACCCTAATACCGCCGAATTTTGCCTTGAGTTTTCGCCGAAAACCTGCTGAGTTTTCGCCGAAAACTTGAGTGTAAATGACTTGAATGCTCGGCTGTTTCTCCTGTGATTTTTGGACCTTAGGGTTCTCGGCGAAAAATTGGAGTTTTCGCCGAAAACTTCTCTTTGTTGAACTCAGCCGATTTCTTCTTGAGTTTTCGCCGAAAACCTGGGGGATTTTCGCCGAAAACTTCAGTGTAAATGGGAGCAAGATTTGGTTCGACTCGATTGACTCCTTGGATCGATTCCAGTGCGATTCCTCGAGGTTCCAACACCTTAGACACGTCGTTGGCTACTTTGTTTGACGGCAAAAACCTGTGCTAACATGAAAACACTAGAAAACCATCAAATAGACCCGAAACGGGCCAAAGTAACACAAATGGCACGAGATAGAGCAGTTGAGTGAATATTCGCTATTCTACCCTAAAAACCATGTCTTAAGCAAGGAAATTTCGCTTAAATGAGGCTGATAATCACGTCAAATCGAGTGTCATCAAAATACCCCACACTTAAGCTATTGCTTGTCCTCAAGCAAACTGAATAGAAACGCTCACGTTCACAAATGATAAGATCTATTAAATTGAAGTTCAATCAACACAATAAATTATTAGACAGATAATTCCTAGAACAAGAAACCTAACATGCATACTGATCAGCCAAACAACCTAGTCTCACTAAAAACTGCATACTACAAGTAACAGCAACCAATTATGCACGAATTTGACCTGACCGACCAGACTCCTCACACAAGAAATATTTAGTAAACGGGAAACTCTCACTCTCTGTGTTTAAGGACGTGTTTATGCTCTCAATCATTTTCTGTTACTGAATTCTGTCATAAGTTTGCAATTCGACCACATCTCCACCACTGTGACAACACGAAGAACTAGTCAAGAAGGACTTCCCTGCTAGGACTGTAACGAATTCTACACTACAAGGGTTTATGATGAGATGGATGATGAGAATGTATGATGATGGCTTTGGTGCGGTGTAGCTTTCGACTAACTTCCCTCGAATCTAGCCAATGGTTTCCTACCGTCTAACCAGACACGGGTGGAATAGTGAATGCTCGTCCTATGATACCCTCAAGCAACCTAGCACTTAATTTTCTTTACACATTTTTTCTTTTGACTTTTCTTTTGACTTCGTTCTTCCATATGTAGGGAGAAGAACGTTATTGAACTAAACTTGAAACTTTTCTGATTTTTCTACTTTCTTTCAAAAAAAATTTCTGATTTTTCTAGTTGACCAATTACCATGATAAGTTAACTGAATTTTGTGTTAATAGGTTATCTCACTAATTAGGTTGTTTTTAATTTAGATTTCAGGTTGTTAATTAGTTATCTAATTGAGTTAACAAGTTAACCAATCAAGTAACTAGTTATCAAATTGTTAACTAGTCATCTAATTGAGTTATATAATTAATATTCTCTAGTGACCGACCGACGAATTTCCAGCGACCGGCTGCCATCTCCGTCAAATCTCCGGCGACTGGCGAGACTCCGACGAATTTCCTGGCGAAGGCATGTTAACTAGTTAACACCTTCTTTTTTGCTAATAACTAATTAACAATGTATTTTCACTGATAACTAGTTAACATTATTTCTTTGCTGATAACTAGTTAATAGGGTATAAGCTGATAACTAGTTATTTGTACTAGTTAACATGCTATTTTGTTAATAGGTTAGCTAACTAGTTATTTTGTTTTTAAGTAGTTAACATCATGATTTAGATAACTAGTTAACATATATTTTTAACTAATAAATAGTTATTAGAAGTAGTTAACTAGTTATTTTATTGGGTAAATAGTTAACGAGATTATTAGTGATGAACGCTGCAGAGCAGTGTAGTCAAATAACTACCAAGCTTAGAAAGCTAGGGTAGATCGTATTTCACGGGTCTTCTAATGATCGTTTACTCAAAGAAGCTGGAAAGTTATTCAAGTTTAAACACTTCGTGCGTGGTGTGAGTTCCACGACTTCTAATTCTAAGAAATGCACGGAAATTAAAAACTAAAACTGAAAACAGATTGAAAGACTGGTTGATTAAGACAAAGATGACAAACAAGCTTAGACTTTGAATCCCCCTTCGTTCACCAGAGCATTGGCAATCAACAGATCAGCGGATTTCGATTCTCATTCAATCAATTCTAAGACACCACCATAAGTCCTTACCCTTAGGTTTAAGACTGGCGAACGTTCGCTCTATCCGATCTAGCTACCAAGATTAATTGGCCGCCCGGGTACGGTCGCCTCTCGCAACGACTTAACTTAACTGGTGCAATTACTAATGATTTATGAGTTACTCTTGCATTGGATTAACCTTAATTGGTTCCTACGAAAGGCACACTCCAATGATTAGGTTAATTGTTCGATTTGATGTTTTAAAGTAAGGCGAGCGTTGCTTCTTTCCTTAGCTTAACAGAATCTAATCTAGGTGATCAATCCAGACAAGAAACATGAACAATGAAAACAAATCAAACATGAAAGAGAAACCGATTGAACTTTGAATCTAATCACTGCCGATCCGTGACCGCTTTAAAGCCCTGGGTCACTTAGGGTTCATCTAGTCTAAGCCCTAAGAGTTTAGCTACTCATGTTCTTCACAAAAGAATCAAAGACAAAGATAGAGTTCATCTTGACAGAGGAAGAACAGAAAAGGATCTGAAAAACCTAATTAAGACGACTCCGGCAGAACTTTGATCTTCCGGTAAATTGCAATCCTAGCTCCGAGTCTTCGAGATGAAAGGGATGGCGTCACGATCTCTTCCTGGCTCTTCGAACTCTAAACTCTGCCCTTAAACTCTTGAGAATTCTAAGAATTTCGGTATTAGTTGGTAAATATGATTCTGAAAAAGTATATCCCCCTTATTTGGGTCGCCGGTTAAGTATTTATACTTAACCCTAATACCGCTGGTTTTTCTCTAGGATTTTCGCCAAAATGTGAAGAGATTTTCGCCGAAAATGTCTTTGTAAATTGACTGATCGCCGGTGAATTCTCCTGTGATTTTCGAACGTCGGGTTCTCGGTGAAAACTTAGTGTTTTCGCCGAAAAGTTGCCTTGGTGAGCTCTGCCGATTTGTGCTTGTGTTTTCGCCGAAAACTCTAAGGGTTTTTGGCGAAAACATTAGTGTAAAATGGGGCAGTGTTTTGTTCGACTTGGTTGACTCCTTGGATCAATTTCGGTGCGATTCCTCGAGGTTCCAACGCCTTAGACACGTCCTTGGCTACTTATTTGACGGCAAAAACCTGTGCTAACATAGAAACACTAGAAAACCATCAAATAGACCCGAAACGGGCCAAAGTAACGTAAATGGCACGAGATAGGGCAATTGATTGAATATTAGCTATTCTACCCTAAAAACCATGTCTTAAGCAAGGAAATGTCGCTTAAATGAGGCTGATAATCACGTTAATTCGAGTGTCATCACTTATCGAATTAATTTGAGCCATAAGAAGTAAACCCATGTATATCTTGTGGCGTGATCAATAAAGAGAACAAAATATCAAAACCCCAATCGAGAAATGACAAGATGGTGAGCGTGTCGTTGTGATGCGTTCAACCAAATAACTAATAATGCTAATAAAAGGCTATAATAGATCGTATTCCAGGGGTTTCCTCTACTTCCTTACTCCAAGGAGTTGACAGTTTTAATTCAAGTTCAAACACAAGTTGTGCGTGGTGTGTGTTCCACGCACTTCTATACTAAGAATGCAAAAATAAGAAGAAATGAAAATTAAACCGAAGAAAGATTTAAGATTGATTAATTGACTAGAAAGATGACAGACAAGCTTAGATTTTGAATTCCCCTTAGATCACCAAGGCAACAACAGTCACAGACCAGCGATTTTCGATTCTAGTTCATTCAGTTCACAGACACCATCATAACTCCTGACCCTTAGGTTTAAGACTGGCGAACGTTCGCTCTATCCGATCTAGCTACCACGATTAATTAGCCGCCCGGGTACGGTCGCCTCTCGCAACGACTTAACTTAACTGGTGCAAATTCTAGTGATTAATGAGTTACTCTAGCAATGGATCAACCCTAATCGGTTCCTACGAAAGGCACACTCCAATTATAAGGTTGACTATTCGATTTGGTGTTTTAAAGTAAGGCGAGCGTTCGCCTCTATCCTTAGCTTAACAAGAATCTAATCTAGGTGGCCAAACCAGACAAGAAACACAGAAAACGAAGAACAAATCAAACATGCAAGATGAAACTGAATGAATTTCGAATCTAATCACCGCCGATCCGTGACTGCTTTAAGCCCTGGGTCACTTAGGGTTCATCTAATCTAAGCTACACAAGTTCAGCTACTCATATCCAATCCAGAAGAGTCGAAGGCAGACAAAGAATACATCTCAGGTAGGAAGACAGAGAAGAACTGTAAAACCTAATTTGGATGCTTCCTGCTAGCTTCAATCTGCTGAATCTTCAACTCCTAACCCTGGCTCTCCGAGATGGATGGATGGTGTCACGATCCGTTCCTGCTCCTCAAACTCTAGTTACTCGTCCTGTCTCTCTCTCTCTCGTCGTTTATGTGTGTGTGTTGTAAAAAGTGATGTGTGTTAAGTGATGGTTCGTCCTGCTCGATAATAGCCCCGAGTTCTCTATTTATACCAACCCGATATTCTCCTGAATTCAACTGGGATTTTCGCCGAAAATAGTGAAAGGATTGTGGCGAAAATTTCTTCATACTCGGGACAGTGAATTCTTCCTTTTGTTTTCGGCGAAATCTCCATGGTATCTTCGCCGAAATCTTCCTCTCAATCGGCCAGTGGTTTCTTCGCCGAAATCTTCCTCTCAATCGGCCAGTGGTTTCTTCTTCCATTTTCGGTGAAAACCAAAGGGTAGTTTCGCCGAAAATATGTGTATAAATTGGGCAGAATTTGTTCGAACTTGAATGGCTTCTTTGACCGATTCCGGTTCAATTCCTCGAGGTTCCAATGCTTCAGACACATCCATGGTTACTTTATTTGACGGCAAAAACCTGTGCTTACGTAAAAACACTAGAAAACCATCAAATAGACCTGAAACGGGCCAAGGTAACACAAGTGGCATGAGATAGGGTAATTGGTTGAATATTCATCATTCTACCCTAAAAACAATGTCTTAAGCAAAGAAATGTCGCATAAATGAGGCTGATAATCACGTCAATTCGAGTGTCATCAAATACCCCATACTTAAGCTTTTGCTTGTCCTCAAGCAGACTGAATAGAAACACGCTCAAATTCAAAAATGACACGAGATTAAACTGAGATTCAATTCTAACGATTTGGTTTAGACTGTTCCACGTAGAATGAGTGACCTACACATGCAAGAATATCAACCAAACAAGTTTCTGATCATACTGATTTCTGCACACTTCTAATAGTTGTTTCAACACAGATTGTTTCTCAGCAAAACAATTAATCATGATTAACCGACTACGATAACACCACTTCTAATCAAAATGACTTTAAGCTCTGGCTATGATATGGACGCGGAGGCAGGAAAAGTGACGTGGCTATCGACTCGACTTCATCCGCTTCTAGATCTGTACGTTACACGTTCTAGCTAGGACCGATTTAAACAACAATTTCTTTCAAGATTCAAACTTTCTTTAATTTATTTACTCCATACTAGTGCTCGATACCAAACACTTCGCTTAGGTGTTGGACCTGCCTAGCTCACAGTATTTGTGCCTATGCTAGTGCTCAACCCGAACACTTCACTTAGGTGTCAAGCTTGCCTAGCTTTATTTTCAGCACTTTAAAGAACTTAGCATTGATTAGCATAACTTGATTACTTGATTTAACCATTTAGCCACTTAATCTTAGCTAGTTATAACTTTTTACACAAGATTTCGGATTGGATTTCCGTCTAATCTCAAGCCACAATCACAGGTGATCAAATATGGACTGAAAAACATGGAAGAAGCTAGCATTTATCATCTTAGAACGGTGTTATCGAGCTTTGTTGTTACAAGTTGGTTGATTCAATTAATTCCAGTTCCAACTACAGAAGTGATTTATGATCTGTTCTGACCTAGACTCATTTAATATCAGTTCTGACACGTTGGTTACAGGTTCTAAGTGGAACAGTCTAGACGTCATTGTTCAAAATTGAAGTCAATTTAACATCCAAAGTCAAGAATTGAGTAATTCGATGCTAGAGAACTGGACAGGAATTACGAGGCACACGCAAAGATATAGGCAATCAAGATCATGCATGGTTATCTAACACCCTACCCCACACTTAAATTGTTCTGTGTCCTCACAGGACTAATCTAGAGTAGAGAGTTACGAAGAACCTGGAAGGTGATGGGTGGTGTAGCGGATGAGCACGGAGAGTCCGGCGCGGAGCAGAGTTACTCAAAATCCGACAAAACATAAACAACAAACAGAACAAAAGGACACCGGGACAAGTGTCCCGAATCCACACAGAAGAAAATTGGGTCGAGACCCGAAAAGAAGAAAGAAGAGAAAGGAAAAAGATAGAAGCAACCTGATCACTGTTCCGCAGGAGGAGGTGGAGGTGCAGTGGGAATGGAAGATATGGCGAACCGTTGCTCCATCTGTGTCGCCATGCGAGCTCGTCCATGTGTCTAGCTGATTGGTCAACCATGAATTGCTGTAGAGTGGACCAACGCTCATTCTGAGTCTCCTCATGTGCTACTCGGTCCTTCTGCCATTGCAACGAACCAGCCGAGTAGTCTAGCTGCCACTTCTCAATACGCACCAGCCTTTCATTCATCTCTGCTGTGATCTGCGCTCGCGACGGTGGGCGGTCAACTGGCTGGGTCGTGCGATGAGGGAGCGAAGTGCAATGCTCAATAGTCTCTGAAAGGTCGATGCGCCGTGCTAAGGCGAGTTCAGCGCCTGTAGGCTCAATCGGGATGCGAGGAATATCTAGGCCCCATTTATCACCGAGCTGGAGGTTGTCGATCAGAATAGAAATGAAGGGGCCTCCTGGAAGCTCAGTAGGAAGCTTCTTGGCGGTAGTGCGCTTGTGAAAGAATCGTGCAAGCCACCAGCCGGGGTGCAGGTTGGCATCCTCTTCTAAAGCACGGAATAATACGAGCTCCTCCAGAGAAACGTGGTGGCGGCTCGTCTTGCTGCAAAAACACAGAGATTGCACCCAAACATAATGCAAGAATTTAAGAACAGGGTGAAAGATGTCACCGACCTTGGGGTGGACGATAGGTGAGCTCTCATCCTCGCAGCAGGCCCATTTGCACACATCCGGGTAAGGAGCACTGGTGATGGAGTATGTGTCCTCAAAGCCAGCTAATGCAGTATCGAAATTGACGTGCGGATCCAGCAAGCGGCCGAACTCGCGAAGGGACTTCTCATGAAGAACACCACCGAGGCGAAAGGAAACGAATTTCTGCTCACGAAAGGGCTTCGGGGTGAGGCGCCGAAATGAACTCCAGAACTCCTGGAGGGCGACAAGCGGGTACGGGGATCCATGAGTGGTCAGCACTCGCAATCCGGCTTTATGAAGAGCGGTGTCAATTGTCGAGTGCCAAGCCGGGTTGTGCGCTTTGAGACTGTCAAGAGACAGAACTGCCACCTTAGCTGGAGGGATGTCTTTGATCTTCAGAAAGACCTCGAGCTGATGCGGCTCCAGGGCGGCGATGAAAGGATGTGTGACCCCATTGGCACGCGTAGGAATAGAAGAAATAGGGGACGCAGGAGTCGGTGCATCCTCTGGAATGGTGGCCACAGCCGTCGATGTCTGTGCAGCTGGCGCGGGCCGATGAGGAGGTGGTGTCCTGCTCTGGCGAGCTGATGATCGCTGCGCTCTATCTGCACTGGTAGTCTTAAAATGCTTTGGAGCCCTGTAAAACACAACTCAGAGATGACCAGCATTAGATTACAAGACTCTTACCCCACACTTATTGGGACAAGTTGGGGTAGACTAATTAACCGAGAGATCACAGAATCAAGATATATCATTAAAGAACCGTCAATTCATTCGGCAAGCATAAATAATGGAATGAGTCAAGAACATGATCGCACAGACAACAAGTCACGCTTCCTAAAAGGCCACAAAAACAACACCAGAACCTAGCCAATTGACACCGACAAAGCATTCAAGAAGAATGAGGGAGAACCGAAAAGTCAACCATGGTCAACCATGCCTAAAACCGGAAGTTAACAAGCCAAAAGATGCACAATCAATGGTTGAACAACTAACCGTGAAGACATGATTCGAGAAAACGATTGGAACTCCACGAAAACAGGGAAAAACTTGAAAACTAGGTCGGCCGGAACCAGAGCTGAAAGACTCCGATTCTAGGGTTTTGAAACAGGGGCTAGGGACGGAGGTTGGTGACTGTCGGCGGCGGCGGTTACTGTTCAGTGGGGCGGCGGCGGCGAGGCAGTCGGCGGTTAAGGAGACGGCGGGCCGAAGGTTTCGATGGAGGCGGCGAGCAGACAAGGAGAGTTTGGGTGGTGAAGTTTTCGGAATGGGGGGCAAAAATAGGAGGCCGAGACCCGGTTAAATAGGCGTTTGGGAACTCAGGATTTTCGGCGAAGACGAAGGGAGATTTTTGGCGAAACTGAAATGTTAGTTTCGGCGAAAATAATAGTTTCAATGAAGGAATGGTTTCGGCGAGAATGGTAGGGTTTTCGGTTCAAAAAGTACGGACAGGAGGATCAGGTTGAATTAGAACAATGGTTTCGGCGAAAGGAAGGACACAGTTTCGCCGAAAGTGATTTAAAAACCGGCGGTATTTGTTTTTTTTTTTAACAAGCAAGATTTCAAAACAAAACAAGTCGAGATGAAAAATAACTGACTCCATCCGTGGGTTGCCTCCCACGAAGCGCTCTTGTTTAACGTCCGTGAGCCGGACGATACCTGGATTCGTGTCAGGATTCCAAAACGAGGTAGTGTACGTCTATGGAGGATACGGCTAACCCTTGCAGATACTTCTTAAGCCTATGCCCGTTGACTACAAATGGCTCTTGATCGTGCAATTTAATGTAGACGCTGCCTAAGGGTGTCTGTCGGACCACGGTATAAGGGCCAGACCATCGAGATTTCAACTTACCCGGAAAGAGCTTTAATCGAGAATTATATAAGAGCACTTCCTCTCCCGGGTAGAACTGCTTGATCGTCTTCAACTGAGAGTCATGAATTCTCTTCGTGCGTTCTTTGTATAGCTTTGTGCTCTCATAAGCGTGGAGACGGTGCTCCTCAAGCTCAGCGATCTGGTCATGGCGGTTATTACCTGCTACTGCATAGCTCATATTCAACTCTTTGTTAGCCCAGAATGCCTTGTGCTCAAGCTCAACTAGTAAATGACATGACTTGCCATAGACCAGCTGATACGGTGAGGTACCGATGGGAGTCTTGTAGGCAGTTTGATATGCCCATAAGGCATCATTGAGCTTAGATGACCAGTCCTTGCGAGACGGCCAACTGTTCTATCAAGAATCCGCTTGAGCGCACGATTCGTCACTTCCGCTTGACCATTCGCTTGAGGATGATAAGCCGTGGACATTCGGTGGGGTGACACCAAAGCGTTTGCACACCCAGTCGAATTGTCCGTGGAAGTGGTTACCCCTATCGCTTATGATGAAGCGCGGTGATCCAAAACGCGTGAAAAGACGAGTAAGGAACCGACCCACCACTCTAGAATCATTAGTGGGTAAAGCTTCAGCCTCAGCCCACTTAGAAACGTAATCAACGGCTACAAGAATGTACTTGTTTCCGTTGGAGGGTGTGAACGGACCCGTAAAATCAATCCCCGAAACATCAAAAATTTCAACGGTTTAAAGAAACAATTTGGGGCATCTCATTACGGTTGGAAATGTTACCTGATCGCTGGCATGCATCACAACGTCGAGCATAAACATCGCAATCACTAAAAATGGAGGGCCAGTAGAAACCTATTTCGAGTACCTTTCTCGCCGTGCGGTTGCCTCCGAAATGTCCTCCGAACTGCCCTTCATGGCATTTACGCATGATGTCAGCTGCCTCAGTGTAAGAGACACATCTCCGGATCATCCCGTCAAGACTGATGCGGTATAAGAAAGGCTCGTCCCAGAAATATGACTTGGCCTCTTTAAAAAGCTTTTTGCGTGCATTGAAATCCAGTTCAGGAGGTACAATGCCGTGTGAGAGATAGTTAGCCAGAGTTGCATACCAAGGCTCATCTGAATCGGCGGCATTACTCAGATCTTGAGCGTGAGGAATTGCCCAGGGCTCAATAGCTATGCTGTTAACTTGTTCAAATGTCTCAACACGCAACAGCTCGTCAGGGAAAGAATCATTGATAGGGGTAGTAGACTTACCTGTTTGTGATTCCTCGAGTCGAGAAAGATGATCTGCTGCTAAGTTCTCTGCTCCTTTCTTGTCTTTAATCTCTATATCAAACTCTTGGAGGAGAAGGATCCATCGAATGAGACGTGGCTTCGAATCTTGCTTAGCTAAAAGATGGCGCAGAGCAGCATGATCTGTGTAGACAATGGTATGCGAAAGAACCAGATACTGTCTAAACTTATCAAAGGAGAAACGATAGCTAGGAGCTCTTTCTCCGTAGTAGTGTATTTTCTCTGAGCATCATTGAGTGTCTTGCTCCAAAGTAGATAGGATCAAATCTCTTCTCCTTCCTCTGACCTAGAACCGCGCCAACGGCGAAATCACTAGCATCGCACATGATCTCAAATGGGAGATTCCAATCTGGTGCTTGAAGAATCGGTGCGGTGGTAAGTTGAGTCTTCAAAGTCTCAAAGGCTTCGAGACAAGCTTTATCAAAAACGAACGGAGCATCTTTCTCGAGTAGCTTGGTCATTGGTAGAGCGATCTTGGAGAAGTCTTGGATGAATCTCCGGTAGAATCCAGCATGACCGAGGAAGCTTCGAACTGTCTTGACTGAGGTCGGCGGTGGTAGACTGGCAATGGTCTCAAGCTTAGCACGATCGATTTCTATACCAGTCTTAGAGATCCTGTGGCCTAGAACAATGCCTTCGGTAACCATGAAGTGACATTTCTCCCAGCTAAGGGCTAGGTTGGTCTCCTCACAACGAGCTAACACCTTATCCAGATTAGCCAAACACTTTTGAAAATGAATCTCCATAGACAGAGAAGTCATCCATGAACACCTCTACCACATTCTCTACCAGATCTCCAAATATTGCAAGCATACATCTCTGAAAAGTAGCAGGAGCATTACATAATCCAAAGGGAATACGACGATAAGCAAACGTACCGAACGGGCATGTGAAGGTCGTCTTCTCTTGATCAGCAAGCTCAATGGGGATCTGAAAGTAACCGGACATCCCGTCTAAGAAGCAGTAGTATTCATGACCAGCCAATCGTTCAAGCATCTGATCGATGAACGGCAGTGGAAAGTGATCCTTCTTGGTGGCATCATTTAGTCGTCAATAATCGATGCAGACTCTCCATCCTGTAACTGTTCGGGTGGGAATGAGTTCACCCTTTGGATTAGGGATGACTGTGATTCCTCCTTTCTTTGGGACGACTTGAGTCGGGCTGACCCAAGGACTGTCGGCGATAGGATAGATGATACCGACATCTAGAAGCTTGAGTACTTCTTTCTTTACGACTTCCTGCATCTGAGGGTTAAGTCGGCGTTGCGGTTGTCTGACTGGTTTGAATTCTTCATCAACAACTATCCGATGTTTGCAGAAGGTTTCAGAGATGCCTCTGATGTCTGCCAACTGCCACGCAATAGCTCGGACATGCTTCTTGAGTAGCCCAATCAGTTGCTCTTTCTGCTCAGGAGTCAGATTGGAGCTGATGATGACTGGTAGCTGGCGGTCCTTCCCAGAAATGCATATTCCAGGTGGTTAGGCAGCTCCTTCAGAGTAAGTTCTGGTGGATTCTCATATGAAGAAGTAATCCGACTCGAAGCTGGTTCGATGTGTGGAGGCGCATGTAAGGGTGTGAATGTTGCCTTTTGTTCATCTAGCTCATCTTGCCATAAGCGCTGCTCTGGGTCGTCTAACGCATTATCAAATCCTGAAATCAAACACAACTCTAGCGGATCACTAGATAAAGCATTAGTAACGGAGTCGGCCGAGGCCGTCTCTAAGGGATCAACAGCATAGCATTTATCATCTTGAGCAATAGAATATCTCATGCTATCTTTAATGCGGAATGCAACACTCTCTTGACCTACACTTAAAGTTAATAAGCCTTGTTTGCAATTTATATTCACACCAGCAGTTGCTAAGAAAGGTCGACCTAGGATAAGTGTTCCGTCTAGCTCACGAGTATCTAAAACAACAAAATCTGCTAGTATAGTAAACGGACCACAGCAAACAGTTACATCTTCTACTATACCTCTTGGCCGTTTGACAGACCTATCGGCTAAAATGAGATGCAGAGTAATCGGTTTTAATTGCCCTAGATTCAGCTTTTCATATAGATAGACAGGCATAACATTAATAGAAGCACCAGAATCAACCAGGCTGCGATCAATTTGAATGCCATTAATAATGCACGGTAATGTAAAAGAACCGGGATCAGGACACTTAGCTGGGGGTGGTGGCGGCTGTCGAATGGGAGATGGCGCGCCTAGAATAGATGCGCATTCATTAGTGAGCGTGATAGAGTACACCTCGCCACTCTTCACTTTTTTCACGAGGTCTTTAAAGAACTTCCCAAGTGGTGGTATAATCTCTACAGCGTCTGTCACTGGTATCTTGATTTTTGCAGTCTTAAGAACATTGTACCATTTCTTATACTGAGTGTCGTGATCCTTGGCTTTGCTCCTTGCAGCTTTTGGAAAAGGAATCCTAGGTACATATGGTGCCAAGACAGGTTCAGGGGCTTTCTTGGGCGGCGGAGGAGGAGCAGGTGCTTCTTCTTCCTCTTCTGTGATATCTTCTATTTCTGGCATATCCATGGCAGCACTAGTATCTGGTATCATGTCAGGTTCCGGAGCTTTTGGATCAGTTGTTTGCTTGCCACTCCTAGTGGTAATAGCTTGAGCGTGTTCACTTCTTATATCGGAGTCTGCTTGAAATGCTTCTGGATTAAGGAGAGGATTGCTAGTAAAAAGTTTCGCCATATTGAGTACTGCATCTTCTATCCTCTGGGTTTGAGCCTTTGTTCCTTGATTAAGTGCGGCTTGGGCTTTTAACTGAATGTCATGGTCGTCAAGTCGGCGGATCTGATCAAACTTCCTCTCATAGTCCATATCTCTATTGTAGCACGGCTTCGCCTGAAACTGGTGTTGCCCTCCAATGAATCCCGGAGGTCTATAATAAGGATCTACCAAACCGGTTGCTTTGCTTCCTTGGCACGTAGTTCCTGTAACCGGCATAGCCTTTCTGATTGTTGGCAAAACCTTGATCAATGAAGTTTACCTCCTCAGTAGAAAAGACTTCTGCTGCACCGAAATTGAGGCAACTTCTGCCGCTATGAGCACATGATCCACACCATCCACAGTCAATCGAAAAGACGGTAGCTGACGGAGAGTCGAGAGGGATACCAGCTGCTTGCAGATGCTTCTGAACTTCCGCCTTGATCTGCTCTGCAACATTTATTTGACTCTGGCTCTGACTCTTGGTTCCTTCTATGTGCCTCTCCCAGTTTCTAGATTTCGAAGCACAGTCAGCAAAATGCAAAAGAGCATCCTGAGGAGTGAGAGCAGTGCAATCTCCGCCAGCTAGGGTGTTGACCCAGTTTGCAGATTCTTTGCGCATACCTCGAGTAAAGAATTCAGCCAGCTGTCTCTGTTCATACCCATGGTGAGGGCAGTCAAAGAGAAGAGACTGAAATTCGTTCCAAGTGTCATACAGGCTTGCATCCTCTCTCTGAGTGAACCTGGAGATGCGGTCTTTATAAGCAGTTGTTCTTGCAGGAGGAAAGTATTCCTCAACAAAATCTTGAGCTAATGCCTCCCATTCAGTGTAATGACCTGGCGGTTTGCTGCTAAGCCATTGTTTAGCTGCACCTCTGATAGAAAACAGGAAAGCTCGGAGATATAATGCATTCTTATTGAGATTCCCAGACTTGAAGGTGTCGCAGACAACCAAAAAGTTGGTTATGTGTGTGCAGGGATTATCATCTGGTCTTCCCTCGAATTGTATGTCCCTAGAGATTAGCTCCAAGAGAGGAATCTGAATCTCATAGTCGGGATCATCGTCATTAGTAAGCACGGTGATGGGTGAACGGAGGTTAGATGCGCGCGGCTTACTGTAGTCCGCAACACTCTTAAGAGTAACCATTGCGGTAAAAGAAAATGGAACGGAGGTGATCTGCTTCTGTACCTGCTATGATCTGCAAGAGACAAAAACAAACACAACCGGTGTAGAATCGAAGTGTAATGGAAAATGAAAGATGGAAAGGTAGAAGATTAAAAATGCCAACTCTTCTTTCAACGAAGTAGAAGAGTCCCCGGCAACGACGCCAATTTGGTGAGCGTGTCGTTGTGATGCGTTCAACCAAATAACTAATAATGCTAATAAAAGGCTATAACAGATCGTATTCCAGGGGTTTCCTCTACTTCCTTACTCCAAGGAGTTGACAGTTTTAATTCAAGTTCAAACACAAGTTGTGCGTGGTGTGAGTTCCACGCACTTCTATACTAAGAATGCAAAAATAAGAAGAAATGAAAATTAAACCGAAGAAAGATTTAAGATTGATTAATTGACTAGAAAGATGACAGACAAGCTTAGATTTCGAATTCCCCTTAGATCACCAAGGCAACAACAGTCACAGACCAGCGATTTTCGATTCTAGTTCATTCAGTTCACAGACACCATCATAACTCCTGACCCTTAAGTTTAAGACTGGAGAACGTTCGCTCTATCCGATCTAGCTACCATGATTAATTAGCCGCCCGGGTACGGTCACCTCTCGCAACGACTTAACTTAACTGGTGCAAATTCTAGTGATTAATGAGTTACTCTAGCAATGGATCAACCCTAATCGGTTCCTACGAAAGGCACGCTCCAATTATAAGGTTGACTATTCGATTTGGTGTTTTAAAGTAAGGCGAGCGTTCGCTTCTATCCTTAGCTTAACAAGAATCTAATCTAGGTGGCCAAACCAGACAAGAAACACAGAAAACGAAGAACAAATCAAACATGCAAGATGAAACTGAAGGAATTTCGAATCTAATCACCGCCGATCCGTGACTGCTTTAAGCCCTGGGTCACTTAGGGTTCATCTAATCAAAGCTACACAAGTTCAGCTACTCATATCCAATCCAGAAGAGTCGAAGGCAGACAAAGAATACATCTCAGGTAGGAAGACAGAGAAGAACTGTAAAACCTAATTTCGATGCTTCCTGCTAGCTTCAATCTGCTGAATCTTCAACTCCTAACCCTGGCTCTCCGAGATGGATGGATGGTGTCACGATCCGTTCCTGCTCCTCGAACTCTAGTTACTCGTCCTGTCTCTCTCTCTCTCGTCGTTTATGTGTGTGTGTTGTAAAAAGTGATGTGTGTTAAGTGATGGTTCGTCCTGCTCGATAATAGCCCCGAGTTCTCTATTTATACCAACCCGATATTCTCCTGAATTCAACTGGGATTTTCGCCGAAAATAGTGAAAGGATTTCGGCGAAAATTTCTTCATACTCGGGACAGTGAATTCTTCCTTTTGTTTTCGGCGAAATCTCCATGGTATCTTCGCCAAAATCTTCCTCTCAATTGGCCAGTGGTTTCTTCTTCCATTTTCGGCGAAAACCAAAGGGTAGTTTCGCCGAAAATATGTGTATAAACTGGGCAGAATTTGTTCGAACTTGAATGGCTTCTTTGACCGATTCCGGTTCAATTCCTCGAGGTTCCAATGCTTCAGACACATCCATGGTTACTTTATTTGACGGCAAAAACCTGTGCTTACGTAAAAACACTAGAAAACCATCAAATAGACCCGAAACGGGCCAAGGTAACACAAGTGGCATGAGATAGGGCAATTGGTTGAATATTCGTCATTCTACCCTAAAAACAATGTCTTAAGCAAAAAAATGTCGCTTAAATGAGGCTGATAATCACGTCAATTCGAGTGTCATCACAAGAGATGGGCCCCATAAATCTGTATGAACAAGAGCAAAAGGCTCAAGAATTTCAGTCGAACTCGAATCAAACAGAAGTTTAATGGTTTTAGCTTCAACGCAATGAACACAAATAGGGATATCAAATCCTTTCTTAGTAAGCTGAACTGGAAAAATATTGTTTCGAAACATAGTAAATAACCGTGCAGAATGTGGATGCCTCTAGACATCCACATTCTAGACAGGTAAATGCCTCTAGACAATTTGAAATAGAGTATGCCCTTGCTAAATTATCACAGGGAGAACTCGATGTGCAATCCTACTATCTTGCAGCTCTCACCTTGTGGACCGAGCAAGATTTATTGACTGCTTCTCTGCTTACTGCTCCACTAGTGATGAAATTATTCGTGAGCGTCAATGAACTAGGGTTATATAATTTCTAATGCGAGTTCGGCCAGAATTTGAACAAGGGTTATTTAACTAGTTACCAAGGGTTTCCAAATGGCAGTTTCTAACTAGTTAACATCATGATCAGATAACTAGTTAACAATGTTTATTTAACTAGTTATGTTGTTCTTACTTAGTTAACTGGCTAACATCACGATTAAGATAACTAGTTAACATTTTTTAAGATGATAACTAGTTAGCAAAATTTGTTACTTAAATATGTTACTCATATTGTTAACTCGTTAACATCATGATCAAATAACTATAGTTATCTTACACCGTCAATTAGTTAACAACATTACCAAATAACTAGTTAACAAAGATATTTAGCTGATAACTAATTATCAAAATTAATTAACTGGTTAACATCATGATTTAGATAACTAGTTATCATGTTTTTTAGTTGATAACTAGTTATCAAAATTATTTAACTAGTTAACAATATTATTTAGATAACTAGTTAACTTATTCGGTTAACTAGTTAACATTAAGATTAGCTAACTAGTTAACGAGTAAATAGGTAGTTGATAGCTAGTTACATTCTCCAAGACCACTGCATCATACTTTGAGACTAATCAAATTTTGGACACAAGTCAGCCCATCACTAGATACCTCACCAGCTATTGGAGCCCTTGATGAAATACTAGACACACCCCGTCCTTCTAATAACAATGGCTTCTACAAAAAGACTCGAGACAGCCCATACTTCATCTCAATAAGCATTCTTGGAATCGACTAATCAAGTCAAACAACATTTACCAAGATGCGCTAATCAAGTCAAACCACATTTACCAAGATGAGCTTCTAAGGAATAAGGAACATATCACTAATATTATACACAATGTTTGAAAATTTTGAGAGTTGGATGAAGAAACACATCAGTTAGTGATCAAGATAAAGCAGATCTCGCAACAGCTTCAACTTCTTTTGCAACCTCTTCCTCTTTCAATTTCTTCAAAGAAGGAGGTGGCCTAACTACGAGGCTTCTCTTCCATTGGCGGTCCAGCTTCCTCGAGATCCTCTTGTTGATACCTTCTTCGATCTCCCTAGCTCTCACGTTTCACCGTCAGTATCCGAGCAATCTTCCATTGGATCATCATCAAAGTTTTCAGAAGATGGAATGTAGGAAATGAATTGATAAGATTATGAGGAAGCACATTAGTGCAAAATCCAGGGTTGTTTCATGGATCCAAAATCGCTACCATGTATGAAACATTGAACATGAATTTGATGTATTCTCATTTTCATCCTATTCTTGTTCAGATGAATACTATCTGAGTCTATCATATCCTTATCAAGAAGACTACGACTATATAAAACCCGAAACTTGTAAATGGACAGTGATTAGATGTTTCGTTAGTGGCCAATGAAGTTGCCTAATCCCTACCGGACAATCTTATGCGCGGTGGCATGCTTTGATGTTGACCAAACTTCCCCACTTTCATTCCATTCCAGAAAATTTCAAGCTTCTGGCCGAGAGACAAAATTAGACCAGAGAAACAAGAGCAAATCCACTATCTGAGAATTTGAGGCAGACTGGTGGTCAAATCGATAGGCTAAACACCACCCTCCATTACCGCTGCTCTACTCCAATGAGACGACCATTGAACCCAGAAAGAGAAGAAGAAAGAGACATGGGAACGTCGACGTCCCCATTAGCTCCTGCTCGTCATCGTAGAAGAAGAAAAAGGAAGTCGACAGCTTCTTCTAGGCGGCGCTTCTTGTTGGCGGGGAGGGAGTGTTAAAGTATAGGGACTGTTTATATAATTTTCCTCTTTAAGTCTTATAAAGAAGTATAAATACTCTTGTACAGTGTTCCTTGAGACTCAATTCAATCTGCTAAGAATTTTGGTATTTTGCCAAAGGCTCCTTCTCTCCAAACTTTGTTTGCTTCTTTACATGGTATCAGAGCCTTCTCTGAACTCATTTTGCTATTGCTATGGATTCCGATCGAAGTGATCTTCCTTCTACTCAATTCTCTGGAAAGAACTTTTCTCTTTGGGAACATCAGTTTCGTGTTTTCGTTCAAGGCTGAGGACTATTGAGTTACCTCGATGGGACGGCTGTTCATCCTTCTGTTTCTTCATCAAGTTTAAGACAAGGATAAGGACTCCGCTCCTTCTGATGCTGATTCCAAGGCTGCTGAGACTTGGGCTATGAACAATGCTCTAGTTATGTCCTGGATATTGAGCTCCGTAGATCCAACTATTTCTCTTTCTCTTCGTTCGTTCTCTACAGCAACTGCCATTTGGAAACATCTTCAGTAAGTTTATATACAGGTAAATGCCTCTAGACAATTTGACATAGAGTATGACCTTGCTCAACTATCACATGGAGAACTCGATGTGCAATCCTACTATCTTGCAGCTCTCACCTTGTGGACCGAGCAAGATTTATTGACTGCTTCTCTGCTTACTGCTCCACTAGTGATGAAATTATTCGTGAGCGTCAATGAACTAGGGTTATATAATTTCTAATGCGACTTCGGCCAGAATTTGAACAGATTGGATCTGACCTTATTTCTCGAAATGTAATTAACTTCGATCAAGTTTTGAATGACCTTGATCGTGTGGAGACAAGGCTCCGCCCAAGGACCACATTGTTTCTCATTATTGAAAAAGGAATGTTTGCAATTACTACAAGAAGTTAGGCCACGTTATCCTGGATTGTCGTATGCTGAAAAGACCAAGCGATTCTCACCCTCATTCCACTCCCTTTCCTATGCAACCAGCAACAATAACTCCTTCATTGACTCAGGTTTTGGCTTCAATAGAAGACATGGTCCAGGCTGCTATTCAACGTGTATTACCCTCAACCATTCAAGGTGCTTTTAGTGCAGCTGGTATCTCAGGTAAATCATCTTCCTGGTACTTCCATAGTGCTTCATTTAATCATATGATTGGGAGTCGAGATGCATTTACTTCTTTATCTCCAGTCACCGATATGGGCGTTCAAGTTGCAAATGGAAATTTAGTGGCTATTGCAGGTATTGGTACAGTGAATTTATGGAACATTCATCTCTCCAATACATTATATGTTCCCAACCTAGTTCCTAATATGGTATCTACGAGTGGTGCACAAATTAACGCGCACTAGTTTTACTCACTAGATTGCTCTAGCGAGATCGTTGTTTCCCAAGGGTCTTCCTTTCTCTATTACTCAATGATGTGGATTAAAGCTAATCAGGTTTAAAAGTTTGGTTTGGAATTGGTTTTATATGATCTAATTAACTAAGAAAGAAATTTAAATCAATCAAAGCAGGCAAACAAGTTGGAGCTTCAAATAATGACTAAGGCGTTTGTCCAGACTCGAATCCGCTCTAGCTCGATCTAGACGGATGATGCAATGCAATTTCGGTTTCAACAGACTTAATGACTCGACATTTCCTTTGGCAATCTCTACTCCATGGTAAGGACGCAAAGAACTATCCTATCGAACCTACAAGTTCTTATGGTCAAGAGAACTCACAAATCGCCAAGAATGCACGAAGAACAATGAAATGCCACACAGATATGCAAAGAGATTAATTTCACCGGCCCTATGGTCAAGACACCGGCTAATCTTAATGACCTCCTAAACTCTAGAATGACTCACGTCCATGGTCAGAACCGCAAATCAAAGACGAAGAAAATTCTACGATATGGTCAATCTGCGAATTCTAGAGCTTCAAATTAGGGTCTAAGAAAAATCTCAATTAAGTCTGAATAAACCTCAATTAACAGTAACGGGTTAAAAACTCGACATCATCCATACAAAATCTTGCTAGAACTTCATCTAATCTGAACAAACAAAGAGTTTAGCTAGACATCGCCAGAGAAGAAATCACAGAAACAGAGAAAAAGCTAACTGGAGAAGAAATCATCTTACTCCGATTAATCCTAATCTTCAAGAATCCTAGAATCTCTCGAGCTAATCCTGGCTTTCTCTTGCTCAATCGTCTCTTCAAAGCTCTGTATTCATCTCTGAGAGTGTCTGGTTCGTCGGGGAAGAAGAGAAAAAATTGAAGTAAAAAGTCTCTCTCTAAAACTCCTCAAAATTGGGTTTAAAACCCTTTTTTTGTCAAAAAAAAGCTGAAAATTGCCAAAAGTGCGCCTGAGCACTTTTCTCTTCAAAAGTGGCACTTTTTCTGCTGAAGAAAAATTCCATCGAATGTAATTGCAAAAGTGCGCCGGCACACATTTTACCACAAAATGAGCACTTTTTGAGCTGGGACAAGAAGCATTTCCAACTCCTTACTTCTTTCGATGCTCCACGCCTCGTTTGTACTCCGAATTGGTCCTCGTTTGAAGTGCCAAGCTCGTAGAAAGGTCATCCACAATATGGTAACCTAATATCTCATCAAAACAACTTGAAAACACATCAAACGACCCAAAAGAGGGCCAACGGGGAATAAAACACAATTTTCACAAAACTCACTCGAAAACATCACAATAAGGTGTTAAAAAAGGGGAATTTCGCTCAAATGTGGCGAGGTAAACGCGGTAAATCTAACGTCATCAAATCACCTCACACTTAAACTTTTTTTGTCCTCAAACAAGAACTCTAACACAACTCTGCACCAACCTGAAAGAGCAAACCGAAAACCTCTTGGGTCCTAGAATGATGTATATGGTGCTTCTATCAAACAAGAGGATTACCCGACTGACCATACAATTAAAACCAAACCTTTGCCGGAGTAAAATAGGAATAAGACTTTAACGAGCTAATGAACAACCTGACTTGATAAAGGCAAGACAATACTTACTTCCGCTACACTTACTCTAGGACGCAACCCAACACTTGCTAGACAAGGGAACCCGACTTGAACAAAATTAAAGAGCATTTAATTTTTTTTCTTTTTTTTTCCTTTTTTTTCTTTTTCAAGTCTTATTTTCGAATGGCCGGTACAGTGTGGATACTACCAGGTATGGAGCAGCTGGAAACCTTTGGAATTCCGCGTTATCCTAGACCCCAGCCACTATCGGGAGTAGGTTAGAAGAAGAATGCCACATTGAGACTTCCCTTTGGGACTACAGCAATGGGCAGGCACGTATGCCAACTCGTGAATCGACCCACAACTTTAATACCAAAACCACTCATTTTTCAGATTTTCTCTGATTGGGAACATTAACAACAATTAAAAGCATGAAATTAAAAGATCCCTTATCTAGACTCAATCATGGCATTGAACTAGAGAATTCGAGCATCAGACAGACCAAGTCTTGCACAACACCAAGTCACATGTTCACTAATCCAATAAGGACAAGTTCCTAGACTACTACAAACAAGAAGAGTGGGAGATGGTCATAATACGGGTTCTTGCACACACATTTGGTCAGCTAAAGCACCACATCAATCTCACCATATGGAACATGGTAAGCAAATCCAAGAAGATATTAAGCAATGTGAAAAGTTACTTGCAAAAGAGAATGGGAAACAATGAAAGAGTGACAAAACAAGGTACAATCACCACCCATCGAATGAACCCCACCCCACACTTAAACTGGGCATTGTCCTCAATGGACCACATAATAAAATGTAGAAACAGAGTGTATAGGGTTACCGAAAGGTGAACATGAGGATGTCAGAGAAAGCATGAGTTAAGTACAGGCGGGCAGTCATGGCGGAAGCTGAGGATAGCCTGAAACTGGAGAGAACCTCACAACATGATTAGAGCATTCAAAGTACAGAATAGACCAATGACACAAGAACTACAAAAGTTCGACACAAACTCAAAATTAAACAGCTGACTCAAAAACTCAAAACAGACTCCAGACATGGGTTGCCTCCCATGAAGCGCTCTTTCTTTAACGTCTTTGAGCTAGACGATACCTGATTATGGACCCCAACTCAAGAGTTCCTTGAAGTCAAACAACTTCTTCAAGGCTGGCGGTTTAGTTCCAAATAGCACGCGAGAAGGAGCAAGATGTAGTCGGTGGTGCTCAAGTAGATCCTGGTTCTCCTCGAATGACCTTTTCTTCTCAAATTTTCCTACTAAAGGAGGAAAGAGATAGTATGGTGTGTTATAATCAATGATTGCAGTCTGCTTCACACCAGTGTCATCCAAGTTGCTCTTGCAATTGAGCACATACGCTTCAAAATCATTGCCCTCCTCAGTTTTGGTTGTTTGAATCACCATTGAGGATAACTCCTCAATATCCACATGCTCATCTTCAGCTGGAACTACAGGTTGGCTCGACAGAAGCATAAATAAGGATAACTCCTCAATCTCCACGTGCTCATCTTCTGTTTCAATCGCAAGATGGATAAGCTCCACATCTTCATCTACCACCATTGTCAAAGATTCTTCATCAGATACCTCTAGCTCACAAAAGTCATGGGCTAGATTATCATTTTCTTATTTGACCAACTCTCGAGCATCTTCTTCAGTCGGTTGATTCCGCTGCTCAATCTCGACGTCTAGAACATTAGGAGCTCGTAGAGTCGAAAGGATCTGTTTCAAGAGAAAATTCATATAAGACTCATGTTGTTGGTACTGGTGTGGATGTAGATATTCCTCTTCGTAATCTTGGTGGTAGTGTGTAGCTTGTGGCTCTGGCCAGGAAGACAAGGGTTGTGGTTCCTCATTCCAATATGGCATAGGTGGTTGCCATGATATACTCCACTCTTGGTTGTAATCATTAAGCGCTATTCCATTGTTATACCACCCTTGGTTGACATCGAACCTATAATCCTGCATCTCAAAACTTGAGAGCACCACCCAGGTAAATCATGGAAAAAAATGAAGAGAAAAGAGATGATAAGAAAAATGAATGAAAAGATTAAACGCACAGTGCCTTTCCTAGAAAAAGAAAAGTCCCCGACAACGGCGCCAAAAACTTGGTGCGCAAATTAACACGCACTAGTTTTACTCACTAGATCGCTCTAGCGAGATCGTTATTTCCCAAGGGTCTTCCTTTCTCTATTACTCAACGATGTGGATTAAAGCTAATCGGGTTTAAACATTTGGCTTAGAATTGGTTTTATATGATCTAATTAACTAAGAAAGCAATTTAAATCAATCAAAGCAGGCAAACAAGTTGAAGCTTCAAATAATGACTAAGGCGTTTGTCCAGACTCGAATCCGCTCTAAATCGATCTAGACAGATGATGCAATGCAATTTCGGTTTCAACAGACTTAATGACTCGGCATTTCCTTTGGCAATCTCTACTCCATGGTCAGGACGTAGAGAACTATCCTATCGAACCTACAAGTTCCTATGGTCAAGAGAACTCACAAATCGCCAAGAATGCACGAAGAACAATGAAATGTGGCACAAATATGCAAAGAGATTAATTTCATCGGCCCTATGGTCAAGGCACCGACTAATCTTAATGACCTCCTAAACTCTAGAATGACTCACATCCATGGTCAGAACCGCGAATCAAAGACGAAGAAAATTCTATGATATGGTCAATCTGCGAATTCTAGAGCTTCAAATTAGGGTTTAAGAAAAATCTCAATTAAGTCTGAATAAACATCAATTAACATTAACGGGTTAAAAACCCGACATCATCCATACAAAATCTTGCTAGAACTTCATCTAATCTGAACAAACAAAGAGTTTAGCTAGACATCGCCAGAGAAGAAATCACAGAAACAGAGAAAAAGCTAACTGGAGAAGAAATCATCTTACTTCGATTAATCCTAATCTTCAAGAATCCTAGAATCTCCCGAGCTAATCCTGGCTTTCTCTTGGTCAATCGTCTCTTCAAAGCTTCGTCTTCGTCTCCGAGAGTGTCTGGTTCGTCGGAGAAGAAGAGAAACAATTGAAGTAAAAAGTCTCTCTCTAAAACTCCTCAAAATTGGGTTTAAAACCCTTTTTTCGTCAAAAAGCTGAAAATTGTCAAAAGTGCGCTGGGAGGGTTGAAAAGTGCGCCTGAGCACTTTTCTCTTCAAAAGTGGCACTTTTTCTGCTAAAGAAAAATTCCGCCGAATGTAATTGCAAAAGTGCGCCGACGCACATTTTACCACAAAATGAGCACTTTTTGAGCTGGGACAAGAAACATTTCCAACTCCTTACTTCTTTCGATGCTCCACGCCTCGTTTGTACTCCGATTGGTCCTCGTTTGAAGTGCCAAGCTCGTAGAAAGGTCATCCACAATATGGTAACCTAATATCTCATAAAAACAACTTGAAAACATATCAAACGACCCAAAAGAGGGCCAACGGGAAATAAAACACAATTTTCACAAAACTCACTCGAAAACATCATAATAAGGTGTCAAACAAGGGGAATTTCGCTCAAATGTGGCGAGGAAAACGCGGTAAATCTAACGTCATCAGTGGGTCAACTTTCTGATCAAGGTTGTCATATTTCATTTTCGTCTACTGGCTGTGATGTGTAGGATCTTCAGAGTTAGAAACTAGTAGGCCAGGGGAGTATAGTTGGTCAAAATTTCCTTGTTTGTTGGCTGCATCCTCCTATCATGAAGCCACCGACGAATATTAGTTTCTCTGCTAGTCTTAATTCTGGACAAGTTTGGAATTTATGGCATTCAAGACTAGGTCATCCACATTCTGCACGATTACTTGCTATGTTTCGAAACAATATTTTTCCAGTTCAGCTTACTAAGAAAGGATTTGATATCCGTATTTGTGTTCATTGCATTGAAGCTAAAACCATTAAACTTCCGTTTGATTCGAGTTCAACGTAAATTCTTGAGCCCTTTGCTCTTGTTCATACAGATTTATGGGGCCTATCTCTTGTCATTTCTCGATTGGGGTTTTAATATTTTGTTCTCTTTATTGATCACGCCACATGATATACATGGGTTTACTTCTTAAGGTTAAAATTAGAATTACTTCAACTTGCAAAAGATTTTGTAGTCATGGTTCATACTCAGTTTAACAAACAGGTCAAGGTTATCAGATCTGACCCCGGCAGAGAGTTTAGTTTGACTTCTCTTATGGATTTTTACAAGACTAACGACATTATTTCTCAAATGTTGTGTCCTGGGGTCTCTGAGCAGAATGGTTTGGTAGAACGAAAGCATCGCCACGTTCTTAATCTTACTCGAGCCATTCTTCTCGAATCAAACGTACCTAGTCATTTCTGGACGGAAGTTGTTCATACTGTTGTTCATCTAATCAATAGACAAGTATCTATGGTTCTTAATAACACCTCACCATATTATGCTCTTTATGGTCATCATCCGACTTATTCTCGATTACGAGTATGGGGTTGTGTTTGTTTTGTCCTTCTTCCTCACAAGGAACGAACCAAACTCACCACAAAGTGTGTGTTTGTTGGGTATAGTGATACTCACAAGGGGCATTTATGTTATGATCCACAAGCTCGAAGAATACGTATTGCCTATCAAGTTGTTTTCTTCGAGCATGTATATTATTACTCACCATCATCAAAATCCTGCCATCCCTCTCATCCCTCTCCTGATTGGTTTACTCTCCCTCTTCCCATTGATGATGTTGCTGCTTCAGCTATGGATATTGCTAATCCTGATGCAAATGAGGTGGAGATTGATAATTATCATGGTTCAATAGGTTCTCGCATAGAAGATAATATTTCATCTCCATCACAACAACCCATTGATGATCATTCTTCACCCTCATCGTCCTCGGTACCAGCTCCTCTTCATTTATCAACTTGATCCATTTTGGGCCAGCCTCCATTACGGATGGCAGATTATATTGCCTACTCAGTTGATTCAATGGATGTTCCATCTAATTATCAACAAGCATGTCATGATACGAATTGGCAAAACATTATGCAGGAAGGGGTTCAAGCTCTTGAAGACAACGACACATGGGACATCGTTGATCGACCATTGGATTCCATGGTTATTGGCAGCCGATGAGTTTATACACTTAAAGTGAAACCTGATGGGTCTCTTGATCGCTACAAAGCACGGTTGGTGGCACAAGGGTTTCGACAAGAATTTGGTATTGACTATGCTGAAACATTTGCTCCTGTTGCGAAAATGTAGACTGTTCGAACATTATTAGTTGTTGCTGCCCGACGTAATTGGCCACTTCTACAACTTGATGTTAAGAACGCCTTTTTACACGGCCAGCTTAAAGAAACAGTCTACATAGAGATGCCACCCGATTATCCTGGATATGATAAAAGCAAGGTGTGTCTTCTTAAACATTCTCTTTACAGTTTAAAGTAGGTACCCCGAGCTTGGTTTGACACCTTCCAAACTACTCTTTTGAATCATGGGTTTTCAAAGAGTGTTACAGATTCTTCTTTGTTCACACAACGGACATCACAGGGCTTCACTATCTTACTTATATATGTTGACGACATAAACGTTACAGGGGACGATGCAGTAGGTATACAAATGGTTCAACAGGTTCTTCGTGAAAATTTTAAGATGAAAGAATTGGGCCCTTTGTCCTACTTTCTCGGGCTTGAGATTACTTGGACATCACAAGGAATTCACGTCAATCAACAAAAATATATTGTGGATCTTCTCGAAGCCACTGGGTGTTTGAATTGTAAATCGAGCGAACACCGATGGAGACTAATGTGAAGTATAGTCATGATGATGGAGACATGGTTAATAATCCTTCCTTGTACCGATTACTTGTAGTAACCTTGATATATTTGTCTACTTCAAGACCTGATCTTGCTTATGTTGTCCAGATTGTTAGCCAGTTCATGTCGAAGCCTCGAAAACCTCATCTTGTAGTTGTATATCACATTCTTTGATATTTGCAAGGAACAAGAAGTCTAAGGGTTTTCTTTCCTAGTACTGGTAACTCAGATCTTCAAGCCTTAGCAGATGCATACTATGTAGGGTGTATTGATACTCGAACATCTACGTCAGGTTGGTGTATAAACTTGGTGACTCCTTTATCTCATGGCGTTGCAATAAACAAGACAAAGTATCTAAATCATCGACTGAAGCAGAATACTTGATGTGAACCGCCGCAACCGTGGGCAGACGACCCTAACCACCACAAGTTGATCTTCAAAGCAACAAGTAGAAACCTTCGGAACAAGGATGGAATCAGACTTTGACCCACTAGCTATATAAAGGAGCTAGGAACCAGAAGTATCAAGTCGAGGGCGCCACTTCAAGAGATGAATGCTCTTGACGATAAGCCAACCTTAAGCAATGCAACAAGCAAATACTCGAAGGGTTTAGAACAAAGTTATGAAAAAGGGGTTTTATTTGATTCAAAGTTGTGTTTACAAAGGGTGGCCGGCGGCCTCTGTATATAGGAGGAGTTAGGGAACAAGCTCTCCTAATCCTCCTTGAAAACTACTTCCTATTCTAATAATAAAATAAATTAAACACTAACTAGAACTCTTAAAATGACTTAAATAATTCGACTCAATAGGAAAACTAGAAAGAAAATTATAAAATAAGCTAATAGAGTCTTGGAACTGAAGAAACAACCTTAAATAGGTAAAACCAGCAAAACCGGCGAGAAACCCTAATCCGGGCACGATTCCTTGTACCGATCGGACAAGTCTCGGCGGGCTTGGCAAGGATTCTCACTCGAATTATGCCTCGTCCTTGTGTCCTAGTCCAACTAGGACTTAGAGACTCTTGAAGCCATGGCATCAGGCCTTCCCTGTCCGGATGAGAATCCTGATCTCGGTCGGAGTGCATGCATGGGCCAGGATCGTGTATGAGCTTTCCCTCACGTGGCTCGGGCTTCATTTCTTCTCCAAATGGAACATATTTTGTTGGAGGGTGTCCCTGGGGCTTCTGGCTATCCAGGGCCTTTGGAAATTCCTGAAAGGCCTGAGCCATTTGTTGGTTCGGCCCAGATCACTCCTCTACGGTGCCCGACACTCGTTCCGGTGCCTGGGGCTGGCTCAGCACCGGGCCTTCTCCCATTCTTGCCAAGCCTTAGACTTTCTACTTCGGCCAAGTCTCCAGGAACGCTCTTAGGGGGTCTTCAAGTGCTGGCCCCGTCCTAAGGTGCGTGGCATCTGGGCTGGGGCCCAGTTCTGGTGCTAGGCCTGGTCCAGGGCTCGTGGTAGGGCCTGTCTTCGGGTGCCGCCTTTTCCAGTCATGCCTTCCTTCTTTTCTCTATGGAGTTGCTCCAGGAATGCTTCCAGAGGGTCCCAGGGCTTGTACTTTCCATTAGGGCTTATGGGGATTAGTCCAGGGCCTAGTTGAGGCCCTAGGCTCGGTCCTCGGTTCGGCCCTAGGCTTGGCTCGGGCCTAGACTTGGGGCTTTGGCCAGTATCATGGCCTAGTGTGGCCTGACCGTCATTTTGGATTCCCTAGCTACTGGGGTGGCATGTGCCTGAATTTAGTCACATACCTAGGCCTCGTGAATCGTTGGAGAACCCAGTTGTGAGCTTTTCGTGGCCCTAGGCACTTCTTGTATGGCCCTAGGGTTCGGCCCTTAGTAGGTGACCCTGGTGGGATGTAGGAGTAACGGTTAGCACTTAGACAGCTGTGGAGGATCACATCAATACCGGTCAATGTCTGTGGTTTGCTCGAAAATTGTTTGGTTGGTTCGACTTCTCGACAAACTCGGGATACCTATATCTTGGCCAATTTGCTTATATGCCGACAACACAAGTGCAATCCGAATAGCAACAAATCCAGTGCTGCATGATCAGACTAAACACATTGAAACTCATGTTCATTACATACGAGAGCTGGTTGAAAGTGGAGAAATTAAGTTGCATTATACTTGCTCAGAGGATAAGATTGCTGATTTACTTACAAAAGTTGTGGGCACAAGTCGATATTGGTTTTTATCGGGGAATTTGATGTTGCGAGATCATCATCAATTTGAGGGAGGTTGTTAAAGTATAAAGACTGGTTATATAATTTTCCTCTTTAAGTCTTGTAAAGTAGTATAAATACTCTTGTAAAGTGTTCCCTGAGACTCAATTAAATCTGCTGAGACTTTTGGTATTCTGTCCAAGGCTTTTTGTCTCCAAACTTTATTTGCTTGTTTACAGGGAGAACTTAGGAATGAGGAAGTATATGTTGCTGCGCTGGAGTTCGGAGTCAGGGGAGAGGATGAAGATGCAGTGGATGATGGCGCCGTGGTTGAGGAGAATAGATTAGGGATTTATTAATTTTTCAAATACCAAAAATGCCCCTCTAAATTTTTGTTGGAACGATTCCAACCCTGGAAGGGTTGGACGCAGATCCCTTCCCTAATAACTAAATGATGGGATTTAATTTGGATATGAATTGAAAATATATCAATAAGTTATTATTAGATTAAACCAAGTTCTTCCTCTCTCTCTGTAAATTAGTATGAATTTGGACATGAATAATAATATAGTTCTATGCGAATAATTAGACCATAGATGATCGTCTCTCTCTCTCTCCATATCTCAAATTCTAACGTGATTAATAATATACTTTTGCATGGGAATAAAATCGATGATAAATTTCTAGTATGATTATAAATAGGTAAATAGTAAAAGGATGTTATGAATTGAATCGATTATAATAATAGAGATAGGCTGAAAGAGTTAGTCCCATTGGTATTATGACATTGAATTTCTAGTTGAGGATATATTCAGAAACTTATTCAATGAAGGAATTAATGGAAGGAGTTTTTATTAAGTTAATTACGTCTCTAAGATAATAGAATAAATCCTCTACTAGACTAGACTATCTCATCGATTGTTGGTTTTAGTCTAACCGAATCTCTTGTATTTAGGTTCATAAAGACATTCGACTCCCTAGACCAGACTTCTACGTTGAGGTTCTCCTTCTTATTTTAAAGGTGGGTTTGTTAAAGGGGGTAATATCTTGTCGTTGCTAGTTTTACATTATGTCACAATTTATGTTGTCTTACATTACGAATATGTGTGTCTATAGTTACATATGTTATATGCATGTTTAAGGGTCACACCGACATTTATGTTATGTCATGATATATAAGTATAAGTAGGCTAGTTAAAGGGGTAATATCTTGAAGTTGCTACTTACTTTACGTCGTTAATTATATCATGTTTGTCTTATGAATTGTATTTATTTATTATGGAGTTTTATGCATGGTTGAATGTCAAACCTCATATATGAAAATATAGGTGGATTGGTTTAAGAGGATAATACATTGTCGTGACTAATTTTATGTTTTGTCTTTATTATGTTACGTTAAGCTGCATGATCTATGTTGGTTGATATACTTCATATTTTAGTTGTGCAATAATGTCATATCCATGCCATGTTAGTATTAGTCAGTAATACTTCACATAATCTATTATTAGTTGAACTGATAACGTGTTCCTCTAGTTATCTAAATGATGATTTATCTACATACGTATGTTATGTTCATGTTCATATGATATAATTGTTTATGGTTCTAGTCACGAGAATTGTGATTTATCGACATGTGCAAGTTATGATTATGTTTGTGAGATTAAGGTTGTATGATTAGGATAGTCACACACCTCACATAGACAAGTAATAGGTGGATTAATAAACTGGTACTCACTAGCTAGACCTCCGCCCCACCCTAGTTTCAGTTATGGTCTCTAGAGACCTCAATATGTTACTAGGCCACCAGAGACCCATTAGGCTAGATTTTCCCCTCAGTTTAGTTGGACCAGAGAGTCCTTATCTGATGTGAACCACTGCAACCGTGGGCAGACGACCCTTGAACACCACAAGCTAATGATCCTAGCAACGAGGAGAACCTATGGAACCGGGGCGGATAAGGACTTTGACCCGCTAGCTATAAAGAGTTAGGAACCAGAAGTATTAAGTCGAGGGCGCCACGCCAAGAGATGGATGCTCTTGATGATAAGTCAAACCTTAAGCAATGCTCCTCACATTAACTCGAATGGAAAAGAACATAAGTTCTAAAAAAGGGGGTTTATTGATTTCAAAGTTGTTCAGTACAAAGGGGTGGCCGTCGGCCTCTATTTATAGGAGGAGTTAGGGAACAAACTCTCCTAATCCTCCTAAATAGCTACTTCCTAAACTAATAAAGAAATAATAAAAATAGTCCTAATTAGAATAATAAAGAGGACTTAAACTAATCCTAATCTAAGCTAAAAGGGAAGTAAAATTCGGCAAAGGATCTGTGTCCAAACCTTGGAGTTTGGACTATTCCAAACCGGACTACTGGACCCGTGTTCAGTGCATCGCAGGCCGAAGCCCACCCCGCCACAACCCTAGAAGGGGTAAAATCGTCCACTTAAAACTCCCCAACCCTCCCCCCTAAAACCAGCGGGAAATCAGTTTTCCTTATTTTGATTTCTTAGACGATTTTCTCCCAAAAATTGAACTCCCGATTACCTCCTCCGATTTTCGAACATGAACTCCTATCAGCTCGTCTGCAACTCCGATCAGCTCCTCTGCAACTCCGATCAGCTCGTCTGTAACTCCGATCAAGTCCTCTGCAACTCCGATCATCTCGTCTGCAACTCCGATCAACTCCTCTGCAACTCCGATCAGCTAGTCTGCAACTCTGATCAACTCGTCTGTAACTCCGATCAAGTCCTCTACAACTCCGATCAGGTGCAATCAGAAATAAATCTTGAAGATCCTTTGGATGAGACTAATTCAATTTCAGTAGGTAAGAAAGTATAACAAGTTAATAAGTTAATTATTTGTTAACTCTATAACTCTTCATTAACTAGTCAATTGTTTGTTATCTAGTTAACTAGATAATAAGTGTTAACAAGATAACTATCTGTTTTAAGTACTGTTAACTAGATAAATATTTATTAACTAGTTAACTACTCCATTCTTTGTTATCTAGTTAACTTGCTTGTTATACTAGATATTTGTCCATTAATTAGTTAAAAGTTAACTAGTTAACAATTATGTGTTATCTAATTATAAGTTATCTAGTTAACTTTCTGTTAACTAGATAACTGTCGGTTAACTAGTTATAAGTTTTAATCTGTTAACACATAATCTGTTAGATAACCATTAATCTGTTAACTAGATAACATTATCTAGTTATCTAATTAATTAGCTGGTTAACCAGTTAACGTTGTTATCTAGTTAACTAGATAACTTGTTAACGGGTTAACTGGTTAACATGTTAACTAGTTAACATTGTTATTTATGTTATCTAGTTAACCCTTTATCTGGTTAACCAGTTAAGCCTGTTAACATTGTTAACTGGTTAACCAGATAACATGTTAACTGGTTAACGAGATCACTAGTTATCTGGTTCACTAGATAACAATGTTATCTATGTTAAAATTTAACTAGTTAACAATTATGTGTTATCTAATTATAAGTTATCTAGTTAACTTTCTGTTAACTAGATAACTGTCGGTTAACTAGTTATAAGTTTACTAGTTGACTGTCTGTTAACTAGTTAACAAGTAAGTGTTATCTAGTTATACGTAAGCGTTAACTAGATTACCATCTTTTAACTAGAAGTTAATCATTGTAATCAACTTACAGATTCAATCATTCCAGGTGATAAAAGAACATGGAAGATGCTGAAATTTGAATTGTCCTCTGATGCATTAGCTTTCTACTCAGATTTTGCAAAACACGTTGGGTTTTATGCTAGGAATCAACTTGAAGGTTATACTGATAGCAAGAAACAAAAAGTTGACTACATATACTATGTTGTGCATGTATGCACAAAACGAGGAGGGGTAAAACAAAAAGACAAAGTTGCTCCTGCCAGTCAAACCAGACAGAGGGTTAAAACAAGGACTGGTTGCAAAGCCATGATGAGCCTCAAATTTGAGAAAAAAATCAGGTAAGTTATATTATAGTTAACTAGTTAACTTCCTGCTTGTTATCTAGTTAAAATGTTAACAAGTTAACAAGATAACTATTTAACTGTTTATGCTATTTAAAACAGGAATGTACATCATCACTGATTTTAAGGATGAACACAACCATTGAATGATACTAGAGGGTGAAAGACACTTCAGTAGAAGTGTGAGAAGGATTCCTGTCATGTATAAAATCATAGTTGATCTAATTGTCGATGCTAGAATCAATGTACGTTCCAGTTTTGATTCCATGTGTATTACTGCTGGTTGGACTGAAAATCTAACTTTCTCGCATCTAGATTTAAAAAAACCACATCCGCATCAAGAGAGAGAGACAAATGCAAGGAGGGGCTGTAGAGTTCTTACTTGATTATTTTATAAAACAATCAAACATTAACAAGGGGAACTACTCAAAAATAAAAATTGACAAAAAAGAAGATGCACAAATTGAAAGTATCTTCTGGTCAGATGCAAAAATGCTTAGGGACTATCGAGTTTTTGGTGATTGCTTCATCTTTGATACAACCTACAGAACTAACAAATACCACCGACCTCTTGGTATGTTTTATCTGTATTCATTCTTGCACATTATTGTTTTTTCTTAACTAGTTAACCTTCTATATCTTTTTAACCATTAATCTGTTAACTAGATAACATTATCTAGTTATCTAGTTAACTAGTTATCTGGTTAACTAGTTAACGTTGTTATCTAGTTAACTAGATAACTTGTTAACGAGTTAACTGGTTAACATGTTAACTAGTTAACATTGTTATCTATGTTATCTAGTTAACCCTTTATATGGTTAACCAGTTAAGCCTGTTAACATTGTTATCTAGTGAACCAGATAACTAGTTATCTCTTTAACCAGTTAACATGTTATCTGGTTAGATAACACCAGATAACATGCTAACTGGTTAAAGAGATAACTAGTTATCTGGTTCACTAGATAACAATGTTATCTTGTTAACCCTTTATCTGGTTAACCCAATTAAAATGTTATCTAGTTAACAATTTAAAATGTTATCTAGTTATCTGTTAACTTGTTAACTATTTTTTCCCTATTCAGCAATCTTTGTTGGTAAGACACACCACAACAAAATGTGTGTTTTTGGAACAGCATTGCTATTGTCAAAGTGGTGGAAATTGTGGTCGAATTGCAAACATATGACATACTTTGGTCGAGAAAGTGATTGAGAGCTGAAACACGTCCCTAAACACGGAGTGCGAGAGTTCCCTTGTACCAAATATTGTCTGTGTGAGAAGTTTGGACGGTTAGGTCGGATTCGTGCATGATTTGTGTTTACTGCTTGTTTGTGTGCAGATAATTAGTGAGACGAGGTTATTTGGTTGACATGTAAGCATGTTAGGTCACTTGTTCTAGAAATAGCAGTTTAATAATTCATTATGATTGCTTGAACCTTAACTTGATCGATCTCGTCATTTGTGAATCTGAGTGCGTTCTAGTTTAGTTTGCTTGAGGACAAGCAAAGCCTTAAGTGTGGGGTATTTGATGACACTCGATTTTACGTGATTATCAGCCTTATTTAAGCTACATTTACTTGCTTGAATCTCAGGTTTAAGAGAATTTAGTATGCTTTCACCTAATTGCTCTAATTCTTGCTGTTTTGGTTACTTTGGCCTGTGATGGGTCTATTTGATGGTTTTCTAGTGTTTTTGAGATTACACAGTTTTGAGCCGTCAAATACGTAGCCACGGACGAGCTTGGGAAGCGAAGGAACCTCAAGGAATGGCCCGAGATGAGCTTGGGAAGCGAAGGAACCTCAAGGAATGGCCCGAGATCAATCCAGTAGTCAACCAAGCCAGAAGAAAGCACTGTCCCGATTTTAATTAGAGTTTTCGGCGTCTCGTAAAATTGAGTGTCATCAGTTGTCGATTTAGTGAGGTTTTAGTAGTCAGATTTATTGTTTACTTCAGTATGGATCGGTCTCGATTGGAAGGGTTTGTTAGTTTAGGGGAAATAGAGAAGTGTTAGGTGTGAGATGTAAAGCTTTACCGCTTAAAGTGGTACATCCCCTAGTTAAGGGGGAGGTAAAATTCGGTTTTGAGACAAAACTTGTTTCAAGGTGGAAGATTTGTAACGACCTAAGTTTGGTCAGCTCTCAATTGGAAAGTCTTTTGAGTTGGGCTGAAGGTAGACACAAGGGTCGTTATAGTGGTAAAGAAACGGGCGTTGTGGTGAGGATTTTAACAGGCGTTGGAGCTTCTGTAACGATCGTTGCAAAGAGCGTACAACGACCGTTGGAGGAGTTGCAACAACCATTGTCAGTTTTGCAGACTTAATTGTATTTAAAAACTTAGTTGGGGATTTATAGAATTACAAAGGGAGAGTTAGGGTTTTCACCGAGCAATAGAGAGCAATGAAGGTTCGTCGATTAGACGTTGGGTTATTAGATTGGGTTTCAAGTGTGGGAACCTCCTCGGGTTGGTAAGAAGAACTCTTCTCGGTCTCCTTTTGTATAACCGATTTTAGGGTTTAATTCACTCTCTTTTGTTTGAGCAAGGAAGCTTAGAGCTGCAGAGTTCTTAGAATTTCATATCAGGAATCAGTAAAGTGCTAAGGGTTTTCCGTCAGTGTACGATGAGGGTTTTACGGTTTATAGTATGGTAGTACGGTAAGGTGGAGCGTGTGATGCTAAAGGTTTGGTTTTGTCTGTTGAACTTGGTTGCTAGTTGGGGGTGTTTTGCTCTTGTTCCTTATTGGTTTAGTTGCGGTGTTGGTTATTGAGTTGCCATATGTTGGTGTGTTGGAGGAGTTGATCTCGAAGTTCAGAAAAGAGGATTTGGAATGTGAAGTTTCCTAAAGAGTTGGAGTTGAGTTTTGGGGTTTGAATTCGTATTCGGAGTCAAGGTATTAACGATTGTTGTGTTATGTTGCAATGTGTGGGTTTGGTTGGACTAGCTTGTTTGGGTGGTTGTATTGTGTGTGTGGTTTGTGAGGTGCAGTTAAGTGTTTGTGGTTTGTGCGTTTGGGTGTGGTAGAAGGATTTTTTACTAGGGAGAGAAGCGGCATTGTGTTGTGGCTTGGGAAATAAGGAAAGGGATATAAGGAGGAATGATGTTTGCGAATGAGTAGTTATAAGTTGTTGGTTGAAGTCTCTGCTATAGGTAACTAGTTCAGTGATGCTTTCCTTTTTGTTCTGTTTTTCTTGGAAGACTGAGTTGATTAGCTTATTTGTTTCTTGCGATTGTTTGGGATTGTGAAGTGTGAATAGTGGTGTAGCTTGTGTGTGCCTTGAATTTGAAACAAGTCCCTGATGGTGTGGAAGGAGGGTGGGGGTTACGTGGTTTCTTGGATCATTGGAGAAGAGAGTTGGGTTGGAATGTTGTTGAGCTGAGTTAGGGAGGAATGTTAGAACTTTTGATGTTTAGCCACGTTTTCAGTAAAGTGTGTTGTTTTTGTTTCAGTGGTGAAATGGGGTTTATTGAAGTGGGGGTCAGGAGCGGTCTTTGGAAATGTCAGTTTCTAGGAATGTTGATGTGAGTTTTCATGTTAGAATGTGGTGTTTAGTTGTTGTGTTTCTGTTGCTTTTTGTCCTACTTTTGATGAGATGAGATGAGTTGTGATTTCGGGGACAAAATCCTTTGAAACTGTGGAGAGTTGTAACATATTTTCGCAACCGGATGGTTTGAAACTTGAGATCGGTTGATCTAAATCATCAAAATTGATGTCTAAAAGGTCCCATTGAAGTTTGGGTCATTCGATGTTCAAGGTGAGTTGAAGTTATAATCCTAATTTATGGAAATGGAAAACACACAACCATGTGTTATAGAAACACGACATGTTTTGTACCAAAACCGGTGTGTTTTACAACAAATGGCGTGTTTCTTCCCCATAGTACAAAAACCTAGATTTTGATGCGTTTTGGCAATTTTTTCTCTCTCTCTCTCTGTCTCCCTGAAAACCCTATTGACGAACTAAAATTCCCCAAACCTCAAACCTTGATTTCGTGAGCTACAAAAGTCGGATCACATCGCCATTTCTTCCTATGGATTCCTGGCGACGAGGAGAAGAGATGTATGGTATTAGTTTTGGTTGGGTTGTTGCGTAGTGTTAGTGATAATAAGGGAAGAGCTACGAATTGGGAAGGGGAAATCGTTCCATTTATGGATCGACAAGATGACTAGATCTTGTCTTATATTTCTGGTGAGGGCTTAGTGTCGAGAAGAAATGATGTGTAACGTGAGGAGTTGTGATTTGACTTAGATTAAAAGTTAGGTTTTGCATGAAACTAAATAGAGTAAAATTGGGGAAAACTGTCATGTGATTGCTAATTGATTGATAGTGAATTTGTGTTATGTGTATGGGATTGTTAATTAACAATGATGTTAATGAATTTGAGATAGAAAATGAGTGATAGGAAGAAATGGGGTTTCCGTTATGGTTAGGTATTCTGCTGTTGTCAGTTCTGGTTGTAGGAGGATGATCCTAAAAAGGATCATCCTATGAAGGATGAATAGGTGGCTAACCCTAGACCTTGTGATATGGCTACCTCTCTCTCTTGTTATGAAAGTGGGGTGGCCAGCAAGGCTAGCTGTTTACCCTTGTTGTGATTGTAAAATTGTAAATCTGTGGGATGATGTTGATATGGAAATGTGGAAATTAATGGTTGATACTGATGATGTGAATTGATTGAATCTTGTGATGTGATCATGGAATTGAGAACTGAGTTAAGTGGTTGATGATTGTGGACGTTAAATGTTAGAACTGGTTGGAGCCTGCACTGCCCCCTGTCTGTTTTGTGGGCGCTAAGCACCTTTCCAAGGGAGAGGGTGTGGTCACGTCTTCAAGGGAAAGAAGTGATTGTTGTTATGTTGAGTCTTGGTCACAAATCCGTTAAGGGAAAGGTTTCTTTGTATCCTTCAAGTCAAAGGATGCATTCTTGGACCCTTCAAGGGAGAGGGTGCATCTGGCTAGCAGCGGTAGTGCAGGATAAACTCATTGGCGCCTAATAACACACCTAGAATTAATTGTGATGTGATATGTTGTAAACTATGTTAGTTTTTATCTATGAACTAGCTTGTGATGATGTGTGGAATTGTGGATTGATTCTGTTGAAATGTGGTTATGATGATATTATGAATTATGAATGTTAGTATAGAGAACTGCACTTGTGTGATAACCTATACTGCCCTGGGGATGAATATGTGAACCGGTAAATTCATGCATGTTGTTGATGAGTTTGATTATGTTGTTCATGAGATGATGATCATGCTAGGGTAACAACTTGTGTTTGATCACCTAGCATTATTGTTAGTGTTTAATAATGGTTTAGGGCACCTCCTACCACGCCTTAAAGTCACTGAAAATACAATAACTTGAAGTTAGTAACCTGCTATAGTAGGTTTAGCAGGTCATGTTACGTATGAAATTATTGTTGTTACGTAAGCCTTACGTAACAGATGAGTATCTTATGTAACAATTGTAAATGATTATTATGTAAGCCTTACGTAACGACAATTTGTCTTACATAACAGTTGTAAGTGATTGTTACGTAAGCCTTATGTAACGACAATTTGTCTTACGTAACAAGCTTAATTTAATCCTTTACGTAAGAAATCATTGTCGTTACGTAAGTCTTACATAACCACAATTTGTCTTACGTAACAGTTGTAAGTGATTATTACGTAAGCCTTACATAACGACAATTTTTCTTACATAACAAGCTTAATATAATCCTTTACGTAAGAAATCACTATCGTTACATAAGCCTTAAGTAACCATAGTTTGTCTTATGTAACAGTTGTAAGTGTTTGTTACGTAAGGTTTACGTAACAACAGTTTGTCTTACGTAATAAGCTTAATTTTATTCTTTGCGTAAGGAATAACTATCATTACGTAAGCCTTACTTCACCACAGTTTGTCTTACGTAACAATTGTAAGTGATTGTTATGTAAGACTTACGTAACGACAATTTCTCTTACGTAACAAGCTTAATTTAATCCTTTACGTAAGAAATCACTGTCGTTACGTAACCACAATTTGTCTTACGTCCCCCCTAATATTTTTTAAATGACATAACCCATATTATGTCACCATGACAAAATTCAATCCTAGCCTTCCATCTGTATATTTTTTTATTTATCTCATTAATTAATGTAAGAATTATCTTTTCTTATTTATTGCACCCATGATTTTATCTCCATTAACATTTTATTTCACAATTAATTTCTTCATAACGGCCATGTAATTATCTTAATAACCCTAATAAGTAATAATGATTATTAATAACCGATTGTTTATTCATCCTAAAGAATTTAAACAAAGATGCATCAGAGAATAACACTCATAACAAAATGCTAGTATTCTAAAACAAACATATACTGGTATGGATACTAGTATTCTATAACAAACAGCTATTGGTATGAATACTAGTACTCTAAGAGAGGTTAAAGGCAATCAAAATGTGCATTGACTGAATCTATGACCCAATTTGATATGCAATAACGATGTTCATATGATTTGAATGTATAACCAAGGTTACTAACACATAAATAAAATACTTAATGACTCTGTTTTCTATATTCAAATCCAATGGATACTTGAAACGAGGTTTTAATACTAGTATCCAAAATCGAGTAGGCATGGATTAGTTCAATACTAGTATTTTGGGTTTGCAAAATTAGGGTTACATTTTATCTTCAAAATTGGGGTTTCAAAATTAGTGTTTCAGATTTAAATTAAGGGAATGAATTTAATACCAGGTGAACGCTTCGGTATGCTACTAAAAGTGACGTACTGAGTATGTCACTTTCTGTGAATCGATCTGGAACGTCCATTTTAATGAACAGATCTGAACCGTGAAAAAAAAATTAATTTTATAATTTAATTGCGTATGTCCAACACAGTCTACAATTTTATTGTAACTTATTATTTCATCACTTAATATATTGTATTAGTTTTGTTCAATCCACAACTGTTTTTTATGTTTAATTGAGTTTATAACTAGGTTATTTGACAGATTCATCTGTATCACTCCATCTAACTCCATTTTACAGTTTCATTCTAATTTCATTCTCATCCTATTCTCCGACTATCATTTTCTCCGACCATATTTCCTCTCTTCTACCTCCGACGCCGTCCCCGCCTCCGACTGATGACGAAGTTTCGACGAGTCATCTTCTCTTCAGGCTTCAGCAAATACCAAAAGCGAAGAGATCAGAAATCAAAATCCCTAATTTCTATATCCTCTTCACATCTGGACACACAAGCTTCAGCTTCAAGATCTCTTCAATTCCACAGGACAAAAAATTTCATGAGGCCGCCGAAGAGGTCGATCCACATGCTAACGACGTGGGTGCGGCTGGGTCAAGGGGTTTATCACCCTCGTAGCCGGGATAGCGGCTCTGGTCCACCTCTGCTTCATCATCAATGACCCCGACAACCTCTTCGTCGTCGCGGAGGCCGTCCACTCGATCGGAATCATGGTTCTCATTTACAAGCTCATGATGGAGAAGGCTTGTGCCATCTAGCTCATGAAGGTATTCTAAACCATAAAGGGTTTGTCTTTCTATGTACCATCTCTCTGTGTAACGGTGCTTTAAGTTAACTTATTCAACATTGATGCTGCATTTCAGATCGAAAGCAAGCCCCAAAGAAAGCGGCTGTTGAGAGTTGTCGATGACTCTAACATCGGAATTGCTAAGTGAGTATTGCTATGTTCATTGTTTTACTGAAATTGGTAGAGCTTTCAAAAGCTAACCCAACCCAGCCTAGCACCAACCTTATTCAACTCTAGTTCGTGTCTTCTTCTGTAGTTGTTGTTGTTCACCCCTTCCTGGCTTCCGATTCATAATCTTGATATATCCAATTTGAGGTTTTGTTTCGCTGTTGGTTGGAGAAAAGCTAATGAGGATTGGATATCTCTCTTTTTTTGTGTTCATTCGTCTGGTGAACTGCTGTGAACTGCTGTTAGTTCAATTGACAAGACTAATTGTTTCATGATCGAGAATCTGGGATAGCTTAGATCTCTTAGATGAAATCTGGGGGAAAAATTGGACTCTAGGAAGAAAACTCAGATAGTTGTAGCTCATTTTCATGTTGTGCTGTTAAATGTGTTATAGATATCTGTTTAGATCTCTTTAGTGGTTGAAATTTGATGCTGTTTGGTTTCCTTAGTCATGTTTCAGCTCATGTTCAGCTTGTTGATTTCGTAATAGGGATTTTCCATGCTTCAATTGGATTGTCCTGGTTCTGTAGTTTTTGGATTACTGTTATGGTTAATCCTTGGTTGATTCTTCAGTCTTCACCAATTGTTCTATCTTTTCATCTTGCACATTAGAACCAAGTGTAGCTGTGGGGTTATATTTGTACTACTGGAAGCTTAGTTGGCTTCAAAACTAAGTTGCAGGATCCAAAGTTTCCGTATTTTGTGATGTTCTTGAGGTTGATGGTGTTTACTGTGTCTCCTTCCTTCCATGTTCTGTGCACTGTACTGTATATATACCAGGGAGTTTAACGAAGGTTTAATGACGATCTGGAAAAAATCAACTATTAGACTGGTTTATGCAGTTGGAAAAAATGTATGTGATTGCTGCTATATTTGTTTTGATTATTGATACGAGGAGATACCAGTCGATAGTAATTGCATCTTTCCATGGTTAGTATAGAGTGATCTTGATGTTTTCGTCTTACAATTTGCTCTTGATTTTTTGTTCTGCTGGTTCGATCGAGTCGAGGCATAGTTGTGGTAGCATTTAGGACATCTAAATGGCTAACTTTGATCAGGAATGTGACAGGGTTCAAGCTGGGCTTCCCAACTTTAACTTCAATGTCTACCATCATGGTGACTATGTAGCAATAGCATCTTAACCTAAGTGTCTAGTAGGGGTCCATATTTTTTCGTGTACCAAACCTGGTGGAGAGACGATTGAAACGTTCATCGAAGCCTTCAGGTCGTACTTCTCGAGACTTGAGTGGAACAATATTAACAACGCAGCCAACCCAGATGAAACTTTGGCAGAATTCTACAGGTATTATTCAGTTTCATTCATAGAAGAAGAACATTTGTAATGTAGTCCTTGAAGGAAGCATACATCGAATCTTATTATCTCCCAAAATAACTTGCACCAGACTTGGTAATCTACCAATAACTCGAGTTCTTGAGATGCAAATGTTCTCCACAAAACACATTAACCATGAAAGTAGACGAAGAGTTCAGAGATTTTAGAGACAGACCTTCAAGAGATTCTCCTAAGCAATGGTCGTTGTCCATTGTTCTTCTTCTCAGCTTACTAAGAGGCTGTGGAGATCCCAACTGTGGCTTATCATTGCACGAATGTACTGCATACTCTACCTTAACAACAGGCACTGCTTTAACTTCTTCCTTACAGTTCTTTGTATGTTCTTATCAGTACTGGTGCAAATGTTCCTTCTCAATGTTTTGCAGATACTGGTCCTTGAAGGAAGCATACGTGAAAGCCACGGGAAGCGGGTTATCAACCGGACTAGACAAAGTAGAGTTTCGACACGATAACTGGACCAACATCACAGTCTCCATCAACGGAAAGATTGACAAGGAATGGAGGTTTCAACTGCACTAGCTGCCGAAACGACATTGGGTGAGTTCATTGTTTTCTTCTTGACATTGGATTTCGAATTTCTAATGAGAATCTGTAGCTTTCGATTGCAAGAGGCCATGGGACGAAATCTGAGTCTGTACCTGATCAGAATTTGAATACTGATAACATATTTTAAGAAGCAAATCACGACTAGGTAATAATCATTAATGAATGTGAGTGTTTCGTACAGTTATTACTTAGTGAATCAGTATCTGAAAAATCAATCTCTTGTTCATCCAGGAAGAAAGATTATAGAGCTTCAAGCGGAATGCAAATCGGAGGAGACTTGATGGAAGCAGGAACAGAAGATGAAGAACAGCAGTTATACAAACCCTTTTTGTTTATGAATATTGTGTGTTTCTATTAATGGAACCAAATCAAATATTAATCCAAAAACATTCCAACATTGTCCAATTGAAAGAAGATTTGTTTTAAAGATCAAAATCTTAATATCTTTGCACGTGTTTAACTCCACGGCTCCAAGTTGCATATAAACTGGTCTCCTTATTACATAAAAAAAAATTATTTCCTCATTACATCAATTGCAGGGCTGCTTCCCCAAACTGCAGCTCCTAAATACCCTCCCCTTTGGCCTCCATTTCCAGTAGAATCGGCGTCCAGCAAGAAAAACGCTACGGATCTCGCTGCCACTGGCAAATCCCAGACAGAAAATACCTAACCCGATTCTTAAACAAAACCGGGCCTAATAAGGCCTTTCATTAGAGTAAGAGGTGCTTAGCCTTACTACGCTGACGAATGCCTCCTTTCTCTTTCTACATCTCTCATAATGTGTTCTACGCTGTTGAAAGCTCATACCCTGGCTTTACTACTCCCTCAGCCCGATTGGTCTTTGCGATCTTACCACCGAACTGACCTTATGCGCTCTTTGAAACCTTTTCACATCCTCGTAACATTCGTACAAGATATCCATACAGGGATAGTATGATGAGCTATAAGCAAGCTCAAACTCTTTCTTCTCATCTTCAAAAGAGGAGTGTACACTGCCAACATACCCTGCAGAAGAAAAACCACCAAAATGAAACCACAAACAGACTATCATACCAAAATAAAACGTTTGTGTATGTATTGTTACCCGACAAGCTCAAAAGAGTGAAACCAACCTTTGTTGAGTTGGTCCTCGATACAATTCCAGTGATGCACTCGATAGTGTTCTTGTATGCTGAGTCCTCATCCATTCCAATTTTTGTGTATCTTCTGAACAAGCATTCAACAGCACCATGAACAGCACCAAGCAGAATACCTAGAAGGCCACAATCAAGAAGTAATGAGATAGCTAGTGGTGAACTTCATATCAATAGACTATGCATAAACCTCCTTCATTTCTTGCTGCCTGACATAGTTTTCATCTAATAAATCAGAAACCTCCTTCATTTCTATTGTCCATACGTAACCAAGCTGGTGGAAAAGTTGCTCTTACCTCGTAATTTCAAAGCTTGTACTGATATGCCATCTTTTCTCTAATCAAGGCTTGCTCTTTCACTGCTTGTGCTTGTACAAGAAACTCTCACATCAGACTCTGCAACTCCTTCCCCCTTCTCCCTGGCCTTTTCAAACACCATAGTAATACCTTGAACTGTTTTATCAGATATACCAAATATCATCTCATTCAAAATGTATGCCGAAGTGTTGGTTTGGCATATTAAATTTCCAGACCAAGTTCTATTATACAAGAACTGCCAGCTTTCATTTGCAGATGATCGATGGAGTTGCTTTCTTGTAGTCTCATTCTGTACAACTCACGAGCACGAGTCAAAGACTGGAACATTGCATGATCTCCACCTTGATTACGGGCAGCTGTCATCACCTGGCCACAGGAAAAATTGGTAAGAACAATAGCATTGCTTGGAATGTATTGAAGTCACACCCTGAAATGAGTTCCCTTAACACATCAAATTCAGAAGTAGTAAAGCTATAGTAGAGTCAGATTCATCTCCCACCCCCAAACTCATCCTCCATCAATTAAACAAAACAGGGAACAACCTCCTAAACTTCTGAATGCAATCAATATCTGTTTGATTAAGACCAGACATGAGGACCCTTCAATTTTCACTGAAGAGAAATCAACTTTGCTACAAACCGAATCCAAACCGAAATCAAGTTTTCACGTCCAAGGGAACATTATCAAGCTGAATCCAAGCATACCATTGTTTTGATAACTAACGCATTAAAAAAATGAGAGAAAGCAGCTAATAATTTCATAAGAGTTCCTCAAACATAAAATTACTCTCCACATTCAGTTGCATAGTACATGTCATTTTTTTTGTGGAAAAAATCTAATGGTGGAAAAAATCATACCTATATCATGAATGTGTTGAACGCTTCGGTACGCCACTAAAAGTGACGTACTGAGTATGCCACTTTCTGTGAATCAATCTGGAACGTCCGTTTTAATGAACAGATCTGAACCGTGAAAAATAAAATTAATTTTATAATTTAATTGCGTATATCCAATGAGGTCTCCATTTTTTTCACTTACAAATTCATCACTCATTGTATTGTATTAGTTTTGTTCAATCCACAACTATGTTTTATTTTCAATTGAGTTTATAACTAGGTTAATTAACAGATTCATGTATATCACCTATCTAACTCCATTTTAAAATTTCATTCTTATTTCTTTCTCATCCTCTTCTCCGACTCATCATTTTCCCCGACCAGATTTCCTCTATTTACCTCCGACGCCGTCCCCGCCTCCGATTGATGATGAAGTTCCGACGAGTCATCTTTTCTTCAGGCTTCACCTCTTCACCTCTGCATAGCAAATACCAAAAGCGAAGAGATCAGAAAATCAAAATCCCTAGATTCTATATCCTCCTCACATCTGGACGCACAAGCTTCAGCCTCAAGATATCTTCAATTCCACCGGACAAAAGATTCCATGAGGCCGCCGAAGAGGCCGATCTAGATGCTAACGACGTGGGTGCGGCTGGGTCAAGGGGTTTCTTGCCCTCGTAGCCAGGTTGGCGGCTCTGGTCCACCTCCGCTTCATCGTCAACGACGCCGACAACTAGTTTCTTAGAGCAGCATTTCTTGGTTGGCCCTTCTTCTTATGTGAGCCAGTAGCTGAAGCTCAATAAGCTTTCTTTAAAAGAGAATTAGGGTCTGCAGGATGAATCAAGTAAAGAGCTCCATCAATTGGATATCATTGAAAATGCTTCACCTTGCTATTGTGTTTCATCCACTTTTTATACGGAATTCAACTTGTCAATTTTGGATCTTGATTGAAACATGGTTTGTGCTAATTGGATGAAATAAATTTCACTTGTCGAATTGTGCTACTTTTACCCTTTTGTGGAGGATTCCGGCACGGTTCAGAGGCTGAGGAAGGAGTGCCCCAACGCTGAGTGCGGAGCTGGTACGTTCGTGGCTAACCACTTTGACAGGCACTACTGTGGCAAGTGTGGGATGACCTATGTCTACAATAAGGCTGGTTCTGATTAGGTCTGAATTGGTTTATGTTTTGAGAGTATTTTGGGATTATAAGATGTTGGAATTGGAGTATCTTGTTTAGTTACTGTTGGATTCTGAATGGTTTAGATAATATATGCAAAACTTCACTTTGTTGTCATGGGGATTGTTCTTCAATATTCATGTATCTTTGTTCTATTAATACCTTTTGATCTAATTGACAGATTGAGTAGCTTGTTGTCTCTTTTGATGTGGGTATCTGTTTTTGCTAGTTGATGATCTTAGTAAAAGGGTTTTGGATTGATACACCATGTTCATTTTAACATCGATTCTGAAGGGTTTTATCTTAATTCTACTGTTGCCTGACTTGGGTGATCCAATTATCTACTTCCAATTGCTCAAGTTTGAATGTAGGCTTGTTCTTGTTGATTGTTTTCCAGCTTTTGTTGAATGTTCTGATAGGCGAACAAGATAAAGTTCATAGGATCAAATTCGCAGTGATATCAATTGGCTAGTAGTTAAATTGAATTGGGGTTGGATAGAGTGTTGTTATCAACTACTCACAATTTCTTTCTCAGGGTTTAATTGCTACTTGCTCAAGTTTGTATGTAGAATTGTCCTTCGAAAATGGTCTAGTCGGTCATTCTGAAATGCTACATGGTCTCTAGATCTTCTGAAATGTTCCTGTTGTATAACAACCTGTAGATCATAGGATCAAATATGAATTGTCTGTGTGAATTCTATGAAAGCTCCTTGCTTTAGAGTTCCTCATTGATTGGACAGCTTTTGTGCTTCTTGTCATATGTTTATATTGCATTGTTCTTAACTTCTTGACATAGAAGGAGCTTCAAAACTTCATATTCTGCAGCTCCCTTTAGGTCATTACTTTCTGCAACAAGTTTTTGCAGAACTTGTTCCTTCATTGCTCCATTTTTTGTGTATGATTCGTTCGAGACCGCGTGATATCTTGGTTGCTACAGATTTGTTCAGGACTGTTCTTTTTCGAAGCCAACAAGTATTCGTTGTAGCTAGGAATGGGAATAGTTGTTGTGAGTATTGAGTACGCTGTACACATACCTGAGTATCACTATCAAGCCTACTTCATGGATGGTTTCGTTGGAATTAAATGTATTTTCAGTTCTTGATCTCAACCTCGTAATTAATCTTTTTATGATCATGGGACATATGTAACAAAAGCTCTAAGACTATGATCAAGTAAATTCAGACAATAATTCGAGGCTCCTGAGTTCTGGAAAGTTGCAAATATTAGGATTTTGTTTGCTTTTTTCCAGCTAATTGTTTTTTGGGTTGGTTGCTTTGGAGGTGTTTTATTTTGAAGCCTATCTTTTTGTTTTCTGCTGCCGCAGATTTTAAATAACTTCTTTTTTATTTATATATACTTCAAATTCATAAAAGAAAGACAATGGTAAAATTGCAACAATATTATTAAGGGAAGAAACTCAAAAAATTAAACATACTCAGGTCATCTTATTTTGGACAAAAAGTATCAAAATGCTTAATAGTTATCAAAGCCACTTTGATAACTAGTAGAAAGCTGAATCTGACTTGCAAACACTGAGATTAATTGTGACATGGAACGAGACGAGTAACCTCTCATTGGGTCTTTGTTTTTTTTCTGAAGTCGAGAACTTCTTCGTAGATTTGATTCATCCTGCATTAATATTGTATTATGTTATAAAAGTAAAATAGAAAAAAAGAATTTAAATAATATTGAACCCGAGGTAATACGTTATAGTGTACCTGCTCCTCAATGTCACTCGGAGAATTGTAATCAAGGTCGTCTTCATCATTTTTCTCCTCGCTAGTGTCATCGTCATCATCGAAATCAATTGTGTTGTCATCGATCATATCAATGTCATTAACGCACCCCCTTCATCAATGTTATTAACATCACCCCCTTCTTCAATATTAGCTTGGGCATTACACTTAGTCAATACCACTTTGCATGTGGTTCTTGTGTGACCCTTACCACCACATCTACCACAAATTCTTTGTTTCCCTCGATGCCATTTCTTACCCGAACCCTTTGATTTAGCTTGTAAAGGGTTTTTTACACTATCAAATTATGGGTTAGTTTGACTCTTATTTTTTTGAACATTGCCCTCATTCTTCTTTATGAGATCATCAGACAATGGTTTCATTATCAAGCGAGTATCAATGAAAGACTCTGTCGTCATTGCACCATAATGACATGTTGCGAAAGCATCTTGTTGTAGAATACCATACCTGATGATGTATAGTTGTTTTTCATCCATAATCGTCACTGTTTGGTCCCAACACTCCGGAGCTTTTGGATTCTTTGTCCACCTTTTCTTTACGAGGGTGCTTGGAAATTCTTGGATTTTCTTGTCTTTCAGTACGAACATTATGTGACAACATGGCAATCCCATGTACTCAAACTTCGAACAACTGCATTGAGCCATTTGCGTTGTGTGATCATAAGTGACTTCAACAAGTACATCTTCGGAATCTCCATACATACTGATCGCGTACTTGTGATGCTCTGTAGTTTTTGTACATTTATCTTTGATGCACTCACTCGACTTCACGATCTCCTCTCTGACCTTTATGAATACCTCATTCGTGAATATTGTAGCAACACTCTTTGTCAACACCTTCAAAGCTCCTGATCTCAAATCTGGCATACCATAATTAGATTTGAAATCTAGTTTAATCTCCTTTTCCCTCAATTCTTCTAACCAACGATCGTAGTTCAGAAAAAATTTCTTCAATTTGTGTTTACGCTCCACGTACTTTGCAAGTTGTGAATTGAACCCTTCACATCTAGATGTCGTTGTCAATCCTGCGAAGAACTTGGTTCGTAAGTATGCGTGCGCCCAATTCTCACGACTCTCGTATAAGTCCTTCATAATCCAGTTGTTGTGTTGTAAATCACAAGATTCCACGAGTTGTGACCATTGTTGCTCAAATTTTGTCTCCGTCAAATCAGCCTTCGCAATATCAAAAAATCCCCTGATAAACTTGGCCGCATATTGTGACTTCTTCACATGTTCCCCGACATTCTTATTAATGTGCCATAAACAAAGGCGACGAGTTGCATCTGGAAACACTATGATGATGGCATTTTTCATTGACTTGTCTCCATCCGTGATGACCGAATGAGGTTTCTTACCACCCATTGCTTCACACAATCTCTCTAGCAGCCATACATAATTTGTCTCAGTCTCATTCTTTAGAAGCGCGCTTCCAAATATACAGGTTGAGAAGTGATGATTTACCCCTGCACGTATGCAATCAACAATAATATTAATTAATCGCTTTCCCATCACACTTAAACACAAATTTCATACCTGAAAATACAACCAGTGGCATGTTATAAGCATTTTTTTTATATGTCGTGTCAAATGCCAGTACCTCGCCAAAAGATGTGTAGTCAGTAATACTCATATTGTCCATCCAAAATATATTCTCTAGTCTACCTTCATCGTCTTTAGTATACTTCATTACAACTTTAGCATCCTTCAATTTCTTTTTGTCAAAGTAGGAAAGTGCTGCTTTGACATCGTGGTCACTGTCCTTGGAAGTGCTTTCTCTGTATAATTGATTGTGAACATCCTTATTAGTGAATCCCACTTGGTCATGTCCGCCAGATGTGTGTACCATGTACTTGTACGCAAGACTTTGTCTCATGCCAGCTTCTGTCATGTTATGAAGTTGAGCCAATGATGCTTCACCAATTTGCCTATGTGAAGGAATCAAATGTGCTTGCTTTGGCGGGACGTCTTCGTGAGCGTGCTCAATAACAAAACCATCAACAAACCATGTATCATCATGTATGTTCCTTCGAAATCGTATATGAGCTTTGCACCCAAATCTAGTATCCATCCTAGGCTCTGTTTTTCTTTCGCCCTCGTACTCGCACCTAAATCCTTGTTGACTACATAAGAATGTTTTATGTAGAATCGTGTTGTCACCTTTCTTCGAGCGATAAACTTTTCCAATTCGGACACCAAAGCCTCTCGCATATGCATATTTTCTATACCATTTCTCGCCATCGTCAGAACTTGAGAATATAAGCACCTTCACCTCTGCATATGTCATGTTTCTCAATTTCACGAGTTCATCTTCTTGTACACCTGTTGTTGCTTCTAGAGGTGTAACATCATGTGTATTTGCAGGTGTTCCAGCATTTACAGCCTCACTGGCTTCTCTATCATTACTTTGGGTGCCAGTTGTCTCTGGTGCGTCCATCATTCTGCTTCAATTCGAAAACAATATTTACTTCATAAACATTAATAAATTTTTGAAATTAAAATTGTGACATAAGAAATTAAGAATCAAACAAATAAAAAATTATGTAATAATAGTAAATAATTATTTCACATAATTAAATAACAAATAAATTTTAAATCAATTATGAAAACCCATATGAAAAATAAATTGACCAATTAAATTAAAAAAATACTAAATAAAAAAATGGAAACCCCAAAAAAATGGATTGCACATGGATTGATGACGTGGACGGTCATGATCAAGATCTATTCTTTTTCATCGTAGAGTTATATTATTCATTGCACAAATATCTTACCGAATATGGAGCGAGATGCCTGAGAGAGACGAGATGCCGGAGATTGAGGAGACACACGCGGAGACGAGACTGGAGAGAGACAAGATGCCGGATAGAGACGCGTAGACAGACGATTGGAGACGAGACGCGGAGACGAGACGCTGGAGACGAGACGCCGGAGACGAGACGCTGGAGACGAGAGACGCCGGGAGAGAGACACCGACGGACTCCGGAGACGCAAGCAGTCGCAGATGTACACAGGCTCACATCTCAGGAACTCTTGACAAAGGTCAGTAGATTAACTCAATTGTTGGTGTTGTTGATGATGAATGAATTGATTCAGGCTTATATAAGATTAGGTTTATGACCTTGTCTCAATTGGAATAGGATTACAAGAAATCCTTTTACGAATGGGAAAATAAGATTCAAACTAGGATTTCTATTTTTATTACTAGAGTTAGGATTGCCAATGACTTCTTCGTATAGGATTAAGAGTTCTTACAAATACAAATCCTAATCTGAATCCGCATACTACTTCTCAAAATAGGAATAACATAAAGCCATTATTATGGCTATTTGGATGTTATCCAAATAGCTAGGGATTTCGGTGTTAATGATGAAAGTACTGCTGATTTAATTGGCAAGGAGATGGTCAGTGAACATAGATATTAATCATAATTATAGGTGCTGGAAATTTCAAGTTAAGCGTGCAAAATTGAGTCAGTTATAGAAGGCTCTACACTTAATTCTTCTGCTGGTTAATTGCCTTCTATGTCTTCCACATTTGCAGGCTGAGCTTTTCGGCAAACCGCTTGATGGATCAACATTAGGGGAATGCTATTCAGCTGTAGCTGTTGTTGCAAATCGTTGTCTTGATCTTCTCGATGTAAGCAATATTGGTATCACACTTCTCGGTGTATGGTCAAATCTTGGACATACATTCATGATATATGTATGATTTTTTCCACCATTAGATTTTTTCCACAAAAAAAATGACATGTACTATGCAACTGGATGTGGAGAGTAATTTTATGTTTGAGGAACTCTTATGAAATTATTAGCTGCTTTCTCTCATTTTTTAATGCGTTAGTTATCAAAACAATGGTATGCTTGGATTCAGCTTGATAATGTTCCCTTGGACGTGAAAACTTGATTTCGGTTTGGATTCGGTTTGTAGCAAAGTTGATTTCTCTTCAGTGAAAAATTGAAGGGTCCTCATGTCTGGTCTTAATCAAACAGATATTGGTTGCATTCAGAAGTTTAGGAGGTTGTTCCCTGTTTTGTTTAATTGATGGAGGATGAGTTTGGGGGTGGGAGATGAATCTGACTCTACTATAGCTTTACTACTTCTGAATTTGATGTGTTAAGGGAACTCATTTCAGGGTGTGACTTCAATACATTCCAAGCAATGCTATTGTTCTTACCAATTTTTCCTGTGGCCAGGTGATGACAGCTGCCCGTAATCAAGGTGGAGATCATGCAATGTTCCAGTCTTTGACTCGTGCTCGTGAGTTGTACAGAATGAGACTACAAGAAAGCAACTCCATCGATCATCTGCAAATGAAAGCTGGCAGTTCTGGTATAATAGAACTTGGTCTGGAAATTTAATACGCCAAACCAACACTTCGGCATACATTTTGAATGAGATGATATTTGGTATATCTGATAAAACAGTTCAAGGTATTACTATGGTGTTTGAAAAGGTCAGGGAGAAGGGGGAAGGAGTTGCAGAGTCTGATGTGAGAGTTTCTTGTACAAGCACAAGCAGTGAAAGAGCAAGCCTTGATTAGAGAAAAGATGGCATATCAGTACAAGCTTTGAAATTACGAGGTAAGAGCAACTTTTCCACCAGCTTGGTTACGTATGGACAATAGAAATGAAGGAGGTTTCTGATTTATTAGATGAAAACTATGTCAGGCAGCAAGAAATGAAGGAGGTTTATGCATAGTCTATTGATATGAAGTTCACCACTAGCTATCTCATTACTTCTCGATTGTGGCCTTCTAGGTATTCTGCTTGGTGCTGTTCATGGTGCTGTTGAATGCTTGTTCAGAAGATACACAAAAATTGGAATGGATGAGGACTCAGCATACAAGAACACTATCGAGTGCATCACTGGAATTGTATCGAGGACCAACTCAACAAAGGTTGGTTTCACTCTTTTGAGCTTGTCGGGTAACAATACATACACAAACGTTTTATTTTGGTATGATAGTCTGTTTGTGGTTTCATTTTGGTGGTTTTTCTTCTGCAGGGTATGTTGGCAGTGTACACTCCTCTTTTGAAGATGAGAAGAAAGAGTTTGAGCTTGCTTATAGCTCATCATACTATCCCTGTATGGATATCTTGTACGAATGTTACGAGGATGTGAAAAGGTTTCAAAGAGCGCAGAAGGTCAGTTCGGTGGTAAGATCACAAAGACCAATCGGGCTGAGGGAGTAGTAAAGCCAGGGTATGAGCTTTCAACAGCGTAGAACACATTATGAGAGATGTAGAAAGAGAAAGGAGGCATTCGTCAACGTAGTAAGGCTAAGCACCTCTTACTCTAATGAAAGGCCTTATTAGGCCCGGTTTTGTTTAAGAATCGGGTTAGGTATTTTCTGTCTGGGATTTGCCAGTGGCAGCGAGATCCGTAGCGTTGTTCTTGCTGGACGCCGATTCTACTGGAAATGGAGGCCAAAGGGGAGGGTATTCAGGAGCTGCAGTTTGGGGAAGCAGCCCTGCAATTGATGTAATGAGGAAATAATTTTTTTTATGTAATAAGGAGACCAGTTTATATGCAACTTGGAGCCGTGGAGTTAAACACGTGCAAAGATATTAAGATTTTGATCTTTAAAACAAATCTTCTTTCAATTGGACAATGTTGGAATGTTTTTGGATTAATATTTGATTTGGTTCCATTAATAGAAACACACAATATTCATAAACAAAAAGGGTTTGTATAACTGCTGTTCTTCATCTTCTGTTCCTGCTTCCATCAAGTCTCCTCCGATTTGCATTCCGCTTGAAGCTCTGTAATCTTTCTTCCTGGATGAACAAGAGATTGATTTTTCAGATACTGATTCACTAAGTAATAATTGTACGAAACACTCACATTCATTAATGATTATTACCTAGTCGTGATTTGCTTCTTAAAATATGTTATCAGTATTCAAATTCTGATCAGGTACAGACTCAGATTTCGTCCCATTGCCTCTTGCAATTGAAAGCTACAGATTCTCATTAGAAATTTTTTTTTTTGATGAATAATTACAGATTCTCATTAGAAATTCGAAATCCAATGTCAAGAAGAAAACAATGAACTCACCCAATGTCGTTTCGGCAGCTAGTGCAGTTGAAACCTCCATTCCTTGTCAATCTTTCCGTTGATGGAGACTGTGATGTTGGTCCAGTTATCGTGTCGAAACTCTACTTTGTCTAGTCCGGTTGATAACCCGCTTCCCGTGGCTTTCACGTATGCTTCCTTCAAGGACCAGTATCTGCAAAACATTGAGAAGGAACATTTGCACCAGTACTGATAAGAACATACAAAGAACTGTAAGGAAGAAGTTAAAGTAGTGCCTGTTGTTAAGGTAGAGTATGCAGTACATTCGTGCAATGATAAGCCACAGTTGGGATCTCCACAGCCTCTTAGTAAGCTGAGAAGAAGAACAGTGGACAATGACCATTGCTTAGGAGAATCTCTTGAAGGTCTGTCTCTAAAATCTCTGAACTCTTCGTCTACTTTCATGGTTAATGTGTTTTGTGGAGAACATTTGCATCTCAAGAACTCGAGTTATTGGTAGATTACCAAGTCTGGTGCAAGTTATTTTGGGAGATAATAAGATTCGATGTATGCTTCCTTCAAGGACTACATTACTAATGTTCTTCTTCTATGAATAAAACTGAATAATACCTGTAGAATTCTGCCAAAGTTTCATCTGGGTTGGCTGCGTTGTTAATATTGTTCCACTCAAGTCTCGAGAAGTACGACCTGAAGGCTTCGATGAACGTTTCAATCGTCTCTCCACCAGGTTTCGTACACGAAAAAAATATGGACCCCTACTAGACACTTTGGTTAAGATGCTATTGCTACATAGTCACCATGATGGTAGACATTGAAGTTAAAGTTGGGAAGCCCAGCTTGAACCCTGTCACATTCCTGATCAAATTAGCCATTTAGATGTCCTAAATGCTACCACAACTATGCCTCGACTCGATCGAACCAGCAGAACAAAAAATCAAGAGCAAATTGTAAGACGAAAACATCAAGATCACTCTATACTAACCATGGAAAGATGCAATTACTATCGACTGGTATCTCCTCGTATCAATAATCAAAACAAATATAGCAGCAATCACATACATTTTTTCCAACTGCATAAACCAGTCCAATAGTTGATTTTTTCCAGATCGTCATTAAACCTTCGTTAAACTCCCTGGTATATATACAGTACAGTGCACAGAACATGGAAGGAAGGAGACACAGTAAACACCATCAACCTCAAGAACATCACAAAATACGGAAACTTTGGATCCTGCAACTTAGTTTTGAAGCCAACTAAGCTTCCAGTAGTACAAATATAACCCCACAGCTACACTTGGTTCTAATGTGCAAGATGAAAAGATAGAACAATTGGTGAAGACTGAAGAATCAACCAAGGATTAACCATAACAGTAATCCAAAAACTACAGAACCAGGACAATCCAATTGAAGCATGGAAAATCCCTATTACGAAATCAACAAGCTGAACATGAGCTGAAACATGACTAAGGAAACCAAACAACATCAAATTTCAACCACTAAAGAGATCTAAACAGATTTCTATAACACATTTAACAGCATAACATGAAAATGAGCTACAACTATCTGAGTTTTCTTCCTAGAGTCCAAATTTTCCCCCAGATTTCATCTAAGAGATCTAAGCTATCCCAGATTCTCGATCATGAAACAATTAGTCTTGTCAATTGAACTAACAGCAGTTCACAGCAGTTCACCAGACGAATGAACACAAAAAAATGAGAGATATCCAATCCTCATTAGCTTTTCTCCAACCAACAGCGAAACAAAACCTCAAATTGGATATATCAAGATTATGAATCGGAAGCCAGAAAGGGGTGAACAACAACAACTACAGAAGAAGACACGAACTAGAGTTGAATAAGGTTGGTGCTAGGCTGGGTTGGGTTAGCTTTTGAAAGCTCTACCAATTTCAATAAAACAATGAACATAGCAATACTCACTTAGCAATTCCGATGTTAGAGTCATCGACAACTCTCAACGGCCGCTTTCTTTGGGGCCTACTTTCGATCTGAAATGCAGCATCAATGTTGAATAAGTTAACTTAAAGCACCGTTACACAGAGAGATGGTACATAGAAAGACAAACCCTTTATGGTTTAGAATACCTTCATGAGCTAGATGGCACAAGCCTTCTCCATCATGAGCTTGTAAATGAAAACCATGATTCCGATCGAGTGGACGGCCTCCGCGACGACGAAGAGGTTGTCGGGGTCATTGACGATGAAGCAGAGGTGGACCAGAGCCGCTATCCCGGCTACGAGGGCGATAAACCCCTTGACCCAGCCACACCCACGTCGTTAGCATGTGGATCGACCTCTTCGGCGGCCTCATGAAATCTTTTGTCCTGTGGAATTGAAGAGATCTTGAAGCTGAAGCTTGTGTGTCCAGATGTGAAGAGGATATAGAAATTAGGGATTTTGATTTCTGATCTCTTCGCTTTTGGTATTTGCTGAAGCGTGAAGAGAAGATGACTCGTCGGAACTTCGTCATCAGTCGGAGGCGGGGACGGCGTCGGAGGTAGAAGAGAGGAAATATGGTCGGAGAAAATGATAGTCGGAGAATAGGATGAGAATGAAATTAGAATGAAACTGTAAAATGGAGTTAGATGGAGTGATACAGATGAATCTATCAATTAACCTAGTTATAAACTCAATTAAACATAAAAAACAGTTGTGGATTGAACAAAACTAATACAATATATTAAGTGATGAAATAATAAGTTACAATAAAATTGTAGACTGTGTTGGACATACGCAATTAAATTATAAAATTAATTTTTTTTCACGGTTCAGATCTGTTCATTAAAACGGACGTTCCAGATCGATTCATAGAAAGTGACATACTCAGTACGTCACTTTTAGTAGCGTACCGAAGCGTTGATTATAAAAAATGCGAAGAAAATTAATTATAAAAAATGGTAAATGAATAAACAAAGCAATGATTGGTTGAATCCCTACACTTAAGGGGTAGCTAATCAGCGTCAACCCCTTTTCAGGGGTTGGATTTTGGTCCAACCATTTTCTGACCATTAGATCATCATTTGACCACCTTTTCATCCCTTTTAACCAATCCAATGGTCTATATTACTAGGGGTTATTTAGGACATTTCACACATAATTTAATTTTTTATTTTATTTTTTAAATATCCCATCTACTTTCTAGTGACCCCTCCGGTGACTTTTCCGGCGACCGGCCGTCGGTCTCCGACGACTTTTCCGGCGACCGGACTCCGGTGACTTTTCCGGTGACCGACCAAACTCCGGTGACTTTTCCGGTGATCAACCAAACTCCGGTGACTTTTCCGGCGAAGTACATGTTAACTAGTTAACAACTTTTTTTTTTGCTAATAACTAGTTAACACATGTTTTTGCTGTTAACTAGTTAACAGATTTTTCTGTTGATAACTAGTTATCTAAACTAGTTCACAGGTTATTCTCTTATAACTAGTTAACGAATTTTCATGACCAATTTTTGAACAATATTTTTGTTGATAGATTATCTAACTAGTATGTTGTTGTTAACTAGTTAACAGCATGCTTAAGATAACTAGTTAACAAGATATTTAGTTGATAACTTGTTAACTAGTTAACCAATTGAGTTAAGTAGTTAACTTATCGAGTTAACTAGTTATCAAGTTGTTAACTAGTTAACTTATCAACTTGTTAACTAGTTAACCAATCGAGTTAACTAGTTAACAATTGAGTTAACTAGTTACCAATCGATTTAACTAGTTAACAATCAAGTTAACTCGAGTTATCTAGTTAACCAATCAATTATATAGTCCAAAGATTATTCCAACATTGTCAACAACATAAAATTTAGTGACTGAAACTGTAATTATTAATACTAAACAATCAAACTATCTATAACTTAAAATATAGTGACTAAATTGTAATTTGCTATAATTGCTAAATCAGAATCATCTTCAACCTTCAATCCTCCGACGATGCACCGTCGTTGCCGACACCACCGATGCTCCGAGCCTCCGACGTTGCTCGGAATGGCTCTTTCGACGAAGCTCCACCTCCTGCAGTGTCACCGATGATCGAGTCTTCCCTTCTAGATCTGAATCCGGGTCTATGACCGTCGTCCGTTTCCCGGCGATTCGAAATCCACATCGCGAGTCTTCCGTATGTTTTTCGGCCGTTTGATAATGAATAGAGCCGGCGACGATATCCCTCCATCGCCTAGTAGCGTGAAGGCCGTTCAGGTAGGAGCCTAGTGGTGTGAACGCCGGCGGAGAAGTTTGCTCGGTGGGGGATTAATAGGGAAATGTTTAATTCAGATTTTGGAAAAGACAAAATACCCCTCTGGGTAAAAGGTTGTAGAGTTCCAACCCGGAGGTGGTTGGATGTGGATCATGTCCCCACTTAAGGAGAAAATGAATAAATGGGGTGCTTTTATAAATGCATATATATATTAGTAGATGTATGTTATGTTATATATAACATATACCAATGTTATATGATATATATAACATGCATATGTTGTTAGCTTGAGTTTTTAATTCTCAAGTTGAGTAATATTAATCCACATGTTTTAAATCCTAACCCCTAAAACACTAATTACAAATCTAAAACGATGCCTACTCCCTATAATGAACTACTAGCGCCGAAGTAAATGAAGTTGTCAAAAAAGTCACAAGTGCTTACTTATCTAGTATTGATTATTAACATAATTAATATAATATGTTATATATAATAACTATGCTTACTTATCTAGTATTGAGTATTAACAAAATTAATATAATATGTTATATATAATAATTATGAAATATAATATATATATATATGAGAGGCTAGCGCTCCGGTACTCGCAGGGTACCGGTACCCACTGCCACGTGGCCTTTTATGATAGGTTGATTAAATTAATTCATAATATATGCACATTTAATTCCATATTATAAATAAAGTACTATTTGGTCATTGTTTCTTTTCGTAAATCATTTTTAGTTTTCCATCTCCATTCACTTTTCCATCTACTGTTATAATCATTTTGTTTTAAAATTCTAAAAATATTATCAACCATACAATTTTATCTGGTCGGAGAGCAATTCTTTATCCTCCGATCAGGCAGCCACACACCAAACTCCCGATCACTCATCCGCAGCTCCCAACCCTCTACTCCTTATCCGCACCTCCTTCCTCCGGCATCCACACACCAAACTCCCGGCCTCCAGTCCCAACCACACAGAGTTCAGCCGGACCTCGATCTCCGGCAAGGTAGGTGGACGACGGCGCCGAATGAGGCGACGAAGCCAAAAGTCCATTTTCCCTGGCCTCCTGCTGCTTAGGTCTGGACTCGTCGAACTGGACATCTCCCAATGTGGCGAGTGTCGGCCGGTGTCCGCCATAGCCTAGCGCTACTAGGTAGATTGAGACCCAACTTCTTCTTCGTTTTGCAATTGCTGTTTTGAATGTGGTATGAGCAATGTATGCTCAAGCTCTCTTGTGCACTTGGAAGTAGCATTGCTTACAACTACTAAGCAGCCCCATGGAAAAGCTTGAAAGCATGTGTACTATTTTCGAATCCGTTAAAATTGGGATACAGCTTCCAGATGTTGCAATTCCATTTAGGTATGTGTGTCATTCATTGATGAGTTTATTCTTCTCTTTTTCTTGTCTACTTGAGCAGCCATCAGATAGCAAGGAATTTGATATCGAAATTTCATTAGAAGATTTTGGAACAGTGAAAGTGATAGGAAAAGGGAAGTGGTGGTGTTATGCAACTTGTTCGACATAAATGGATTGAAACTTTGTTTTCGTTGAAGGTCATTTACTCAAATTTCTCTATTAAGTCGTTTGCTAAATTGACTTTCTTTGAAAAGTTTTGATGAACATTTACCACAAGTTTCCAACAACTGATGCTTGTACTAGCAAAGGGATTTTGACAGTATCTATGTGCTTGCAGGTCATCCAGAATAACATCCAAGAGGAAATTCGTAAACAGATTGTACAGGAGCTGAAAATAAACCAAGCCTCGCAGTGTCCACATGTTGTTATTTCTCAAAATTTGGCTTGACTTGGATCGAAGCTATACGAAGCTGATGTTAAGCAAATTATGGAAGCTGTGAGTCATTCTAACACTAGTTTTATTGGTTGCTATTGTGCTTGTCAAAGTTAATAAAATATCTCAATTTGTCACCGAAGTTTGCTTATCTTCTCTAGATTGGTTTGCTCTGATAACTAGTCTCATTCTACATCTGTTTACAGTTTCCATTTAGGATAGTAGAAATGACTAGAAAGTTTTGTTTGCCAGGTCTAGGAGTTGCCATCAGTATTCATAACCTTCACGACTTGGAGCATAGCTGAGGTCAGCCTGTTGAATGCCATGGCTTCAAAATTCTGGAATTTAATTTTACATTCTGGTTTCTTTTAGATAGAGTCAATTTAAGATGATGAATTGCAACATGGATGGCGTAACTGACTTGTTGTGTTGTAGTATCAGACACTAATAGGCATAGCTAACACTGGAACTTGGAAGAGTGTTTTTATAATTGGTATATGCAGCAAGCTCTTGTAGGAAGAGGGTGTATCAAATAGTGTTAGGCAATCTATGGAGTGTTCATGTCGATCTTGTGAAGAACAATTGCATTCTAATAGTTCGAGTTGTTGGAAGAGTGTTTAGAGTTGGTTTATGCAATGATCTCATGTATGAGAGGGCCGCGTTAAGAAGTGTTCTATAAACCAATTATGAATCTCTCCTAGTAACTCGCGTTATAGGGGTGCAATGATTCTCCACATGGTATTGATTTCATTAAGAGTCATGGCATCAAATCTCATTAACTCCAGTATAACATCTATTCTGGCGCAACTATTCTGGCAGTATTGATTTGATCTCTTGATTATTGCTTATGAGACTAACACAAATATTCTGGCAGTACGTTGATAAGGAGTTTGGGACCGGTGTATTGAAGATAAGTCCCGGACATGATCATAATGATTAACTTCTTGCTCGAAAGGTTGGTCTCCTAATACTTAATGTGATGAATAAAGATGGGACTCTTAATGAGGTTTCTGGACTGTACTGCTAAATCATCTTAACTGATCTCTACTGGTTTTGCTGAGGTCATATGATGTCAGGGTTAAAGGAGTCTCTACCTGAGAAATTCTTATTTCTGAACGGTTTTTTATGTTAGTGGTCTTGATCGATTTGAGGCTAGAGATCAACTTTGGCCAGAACTCGAGGAGACAAACTTAGCTGTGAAGAAGGAGTCACATACCTTGAGAGTTCCCAGATCCCAACGTGGTGGAGAGGTTAGTAATAATCTCATACAACAGTTTCTAAATGTACTTTGTTGTGTGGACTTTCCTCCACTGAAAATTTGTTACCTTTTCTCGTCTTTTACTAGATAATAGAGCCATTAGTGAGTAAGCAGTGGTTTGTTAATGAGGAATCCTGGCAGAGAAGGCCCTCGTCTTTTGAAGTGTGTGCCATCTAGACTATCAGTGATTAAGTTGGTTTATCCTAGTTTTCGATTTGTTATGGTGTCATGTCATCTGAATGATAAATTCTTGGTTTGTTTCCTTTTGAATGTCTTTGTCAGGCTTTACTATCTCACTACTCCATGAAGTTTCAAAAACTAAGAAGGTACTTTTATCTTCACTTGCCGTTACTTTGTTCATTCAACTGTATGTGTATGACTGTTGCTTAAATTATAATATTCCTAGCATCTTTGCTTTAGTAGCTCAACTCGAACCATTCTTCTACATTACCTCAGACTGTTTAGTTATACATGTTGCTCTGCTTGCGTTTGAACTACCTCTCTGAATTCTGTTGTGCTGCAATTTATGTGCCCTTGGAAGATGTAGATCTGGAAAATACATTGTAGATTCATACATTAATGATATAAGACCTAAGTCATTACTCCGTCTTCACTCACTGGCTCTCATTTTCCTGCAAACTTAAAAGTTATAGCTATGTGTTAGTCCCGGACATGATCATAAGTCCCGGACATGATCATAATGATTATCTTCTTGCTCGAAAGCTTGGTCTTCCAATTCTTAATGTGATGAATAAAAATGAGACTCTTAATGAGGTTTCTGGACTGTAATGGTAAATCATCTTAACTGTTCTTTACTGGTTGTGCTGAGGTCATGTGTTGTCAGTGTAAAGGAGTCTCTACCTGAGAAATTCTTATCTTTGATGTGGATTGATGAACTATAATGTGGTTGTAGGTATACATTTTCAGAACACCGTCAGTTTCTGAGAAAAAGCCTAATGCAGTTGCTTTGGTTTGTAAAGAAATCGATGATGATCAACAGTCACAGAAGAGACAGAAAGTAAATGAAGATAATGAGAATGAGATTGATAAAGTAGCTGATGACGAAGGAGCCCATCCAAAAGCTAGAAGACTGACTGGTAGAAAAATGGCGGATAAAAATCAAATGAAGAAGAATGTCTCTGTTCATGATTCGGACAATCATCAACAAGGTTTGGTTCCTCAACAACACAGCAAGAAAACTGAATCAGCGAAGCATGAAAACACCATTGAGGAAGAAGTTGTCCTTATGAAAGATGAGAAGGATAAGGTAAGAGGTGGTGAATAACACCAACAAGCGAGAAGGAGTGGAAGAAGATCAACTGTGGCAGATGAAACGAAAGAGAATGGTCAGAGTCTTGAAGGACAAAATGTTGAACAGGATTTAGTTCCACAATAAGAGAAGGACAAGTCAGGGACAGGTGAGAAGCTCGTGGCGGAAGAAGCAATTGCTGCAAAACCTGCTATTAGGGCAAGTAAAAAGGCAGATCCTAAGTTATTTAGAAGGAAAGCGTAGGATAAGGGGAGGAAATGAAGAACAAGTAGCCTACTTTATGATGTTGAGGTAGGAATGTGATGCATGTGAAGGGTACTACTAACTTATTTTAGATTTAAAAGTCTTGGCAAACAAACTTAAGTAGCTAGTTAATGAGTTGGAATGGGGTTTCCACATGGGAGAGATGCTCCTCTAATCTTATGTGTAACTGAAGAAGGTTGTTAGTGTATGAACTGAACTCGGCGTCTTGCTATGAACCACTCGTTCTATTGCCAAGCAGCTTCAGTGCAAATGAGTTGGCAACACCATGTGGCCATCTGTCTATCTAAGGGATCGTTTGTTGCCAAGAATTGGATGAGAGAGAATTGAAATAGCTACAGAATTAGAGTAGCTAGAGAATTAGGGATTCTTGTCTATTTCGAAAATAGATCGTTCGGACAAGTGAATTAGGGAGATTCTTGGATTAAAAAAATAAAAAAGATTAAAACAAACAAAATTAAATAATTTGACAAAGACCAAATTACCCCAATTCTTATTCCCCATGCCAACCTTAATCCATTACCCTGCAGTGTGTGGTTTCATTGCTACCTATTGATCAACCAACCCCTTAAAATAACCCACTTCGTCGTTACCCTAACCCTAAAACACTAACTTGTACATTGAACTGTATGACAACACTAACACCATAAATTATGTCATTCGCATTCAGTGATCAATGAAGTCATATTAGTATCATCGACATTGAGTGATAGACGATGAAATATAAGTATGGTCACAAGCATTTATGTAGTGTTATTTATTGATCAAAGTGAGTAGTTTCAATGTGTGGTTTTATCCTACATAACGATCAACCCAAAATCATGGAAAACCGGTCGTATAACCTATTAGAACCCATGCCACAAAACTTGTTCATTACCCTTCCTATGAAACATGTGCATAATAATATGCATGGACATGTAGTCCCCTAAAACACTAACACCATAAATTATGTCTTTCTCGTTGAGTGATCAATGATGTCGTATAAGTATCATCTTCGTTGAGTGATTTAGCTGACATACAAGTATGGTCATAAGCATTCTCGTAGTGGTATCTACAAATCAAGGTCAGTAGTTTTAACTCGATGGTCTCATCATACATAATGTTCAACCATCCCACACCTTAAACACAACTCACGTTTACCCTACCCCTAATCCTTGTAATTAAATCTTACCAATATCCTAAATCCAAATCTCATAAGTAGAACCCTAACCAAACCGTATATCATTAACCTACATTTGTAAACACTCACGATATGAGACACACATAAGCTTGTAGTCCTTTTAGGTTCTACCTCATTTTCTTATATTCATTTAGGATTATACTGTCATTGAATTCCCATCAAAACCCCAATTCATTTATGAACTTGAGAGTGGTTTATAAAATTTCCTAACTACAATGTATTATAATTTAAAAGCAAGAACTACGTCCCCAAATCTAGTCCAATTTCAGATTAAATAATGCCATTAGTCCTTATTTGTAAAATTATAAACTTTTAAAATCAAGTTGCTAACAGAATAAAATTGGTGACTTGTTTAGAAAATGTTTGTGAGTGAAGGTTATTTATTGGCTCATTTTAAATGACACAGATTGACATTATCAGCCGTTAGATTGATATTAATCCGACGGCTACGAAGGGCATTCCGTGTCAGTTCCCGGAACACCAATTAACTTCGACTTCTTTAGCCTAATCTAGATTTTGATCTGTATTTCGTCTCTCTTCACTCTTTCTATATTCATCGGAGCGACAGTCTCTCTCCGCCTCCGTCGTTTGCACACTCCTTCGACATAAGTATGATCACAAGCATTCATGCAGTGTTATTTACTGATCAAAGTGAGTAGTTTCAGTGTGTGGTTTTATCCTATATAACGATCAACCAAAATCTCAATATCTATCGTAGAACCTAGTAAAACCCATGGCACAAAACCTATTCATTACCCTTGCTATGAAACATGTGCATAATAACATGGATGAACATGTAGTCCCCTAAAACACTAACACCATAAATTATGTCATTTTCGTTGAGTGATCAGTGTTGTAGTATAAGTATCATCTTCTAATGAGATCTTACCAATATCCTAAATCCAAATCCCACAATTAGAACCCTAACCGAACAGTATATCATTAATCTACTATCGTAAACAGTCACGACATGAGACACACATTAGCTTGTAGTCCTTTTAGGTTCTACCTGATTTCCTTATATTGACTTAGGATTATACTGTCATTCAATTCCCATCAAAACTCTAATTCATGCATGAAATTGAGAGTGGTTTATAAAATTTCCTACCTACAACGTACTCAAATTTAAAAGCAAGAACTACGCCCCGGAATATAGCCCAATTTTCGATTAGTTAACGTCATTAGTCCTTGTTTGTAATTTCATATAATTTTTAAATAAAGTTGCGAACATGAAAAATGTGGTGACTTGTTTAGAATATGTTTATGAGTCATAGTCATTTATTGGGTCATCTTAAATGACACGGATTGACATTATCAGCCGTTAGATTTATTTTAATCCTACGGCTGCCAATGGCCATCCGTGTCATTTCCCTTAACCATAACACAGATCTGAAACACATCACTTTCCCATCTCCTTCCTTTGCACGCTCCTTCACTCTCCCATCTCCTTCCTTTGCATGCTCCTTCTATAGCTCCTCTGACGCAGCTCCTTCGTCGAGCCACCAACTCGAACGCTGCTTCTTCTCGATCCACCACCGCCAACGATGCTTCTTCGTCGAGCCACCACCTCCAACGATGCTTTTTCGTAGAGCCACCACCAACGACGCCGCTTCTTGGTAGAGCCACCGACGATGCCGCTCCTCCGCGGATCTAAAAAGGTATGAGGATCTCGACGCGTTCTTCCCTGTTGCAACGCGTGAGTATGCTTTGTTAGTCAAAGAGCTACTTGCTATGAGTCAATCTAGGGTTAAACACCAGGTCATCTACTGGAAATGTGTTAATGATTTTGTAGCAGCTATGCCACTGCTTTTTCTGATTTATGTGAATGACTTGTTTTGTTCACAGTTATGTTGTTGATTTTTGTATAGGATCTTGCGGGATAGGGCTCTCTACAAAGTCACTTCTGATTTTGTTGATGCAGCAGCTAGCGGTGCTATCGGTGTCATCAGTAGATGCATACCTCCTATAAATCCAACTGATCCAGAGGGCTTCCATAAGTTAGTGCACCTCCATATATAAGTTTCTGAGTAGATTATTTCACTTATTTAGCTTGCTTGCTTATGATGTCTGTGGATTCAGTTCTTTGTGGAAAAGGCTTGAATTGTGCTTTGCATCAGTTTATCTGTGTTCAAGGGTTCAATTGATGATCTTTTTTCGTTACGATTGATGTATATGACGATTGGTGATGCTGGATCATTAGTATTTGAGGCTTTTTTGCTTTCTGGGATTTAATAAAGCATGGTTTTTCTGGTGTAATAGGTTGGTTTTGAATTGGTCCTGAGGGAGTTTGACATGGATTCACCATCTTCGTTCCAGAAATCAGATGTGGTGAGCCTTGTCCCAGTGCATAAGGTACCACTCATTTTTTCTGTGATGTGTTGAGACCTTCTAATAGTCGCTGGATGAAACTTGTGATAAACCAATATCATAACCTATTTGTCATTTTCCTTTCATCTTTTGTCAATCGGTATATATGAGGGAGTTACTTCAGACAATTGTCAAGAGATATATCATCCTTTATTGTAGGGATTTCTAGCATTAGTTGGGATTTCAAGTTTTTCATGTTCTGTTTGTTCTGGCCTTATCATTTCACTGTATGTGTAGAGTTGGAGTGCTCAAATCTTGGAGGTTTCTCTGGAAATGGCCCATTCAGCCCTGTTAGTGAAGATGTCTTGGCAAGGAACCGTTATGCTTTCAACAAAGGTGACTCGTTTTTTCATGAACTAAATCGGTTATCTGGGTTTGAAATATCTGACATATGTTTAATGTTGTAGAGGTGAACATATTATACTTGGACTCACCAGCTGGGACAGGGTTCTCTTATTCTGCCAACATTACCTCTGGACGAGCCACTTTGGATGACAGCATTATAGGTTGATCTTCTTCTCTGACAGACTTGTTAGTCTGTCTTTCTTTCTTTTGCTATTTAGAACAAGATTTTTTCTTATGAAAGATGATTTTGTATCTTAATTGTGGTTGAGAATGTGACAGAAAGCTTCAGAGGGAACTGATGTGTGTCTGAGGGAGAAGATGGCCAAGTTTTTAAACAGAGAAGATGTGCAGGAAGCTCTTCATGTTAGGAAAACTAATTGGAGAATATGCTCAAGGTAAAACCCAGAACTCATTATAGGAGTTGCAGGTTAAGCCCCCTTTTCTGTTTCTCATATTTATCCGATCCTAGGGGTAGGAATTTTACTTACGATAAGCGAAACTGGGAGAATCCGACGATCGAACTGGTGGACTCAATACAACAGGGGCTTATCAAGGATGGTATGACTCTGATTAACAGGTTAGAGGATAACAACATATCCATGAGTTGAAGTTGTAGAACTAATTCTTTCTGTATATATAACCACTGATTTTGGGGTCTTCTTGAAGGTTGGTGGATGGAAAAAAGCTTATGGGGAAGCGCTGACATACGCAAGCATTCGAGGAGGGTCTGCAAAGGTTGCCAAGAGATCGCTGTCATTGTTGAAATCGTTTATAGCAAGGAAGCCATTAACTGGTTGATGGCTCGAGCTCAGTGGTAGTAGAAGCTAATTTGCGTCAATTTATGATTTTCTGGAAACCATTCCTAAATAGGAATACAATTAAGCCAGAATATTCTGTTTATTTTTAATTTTTTTTTGTTAGCCTTATTTTGTCCTGTTCTGAATAATGAACCAATTAATTAATATATTCCTGCATAGTTTTCCTTTCACCGTACTGTTTTCCCTATTCTGAATTTTCTGCCGCATAAATAACCTATCTGCACTGTCATATCACCAAAGATCACAGTTTCTGTCCACAATTACCATCACCCAGAAACACAATCTTTCCCGTCACCCAAAAACAGATTTCTCTCTCCGCAGTTTCATCACCCAAAAACAAAAAAAAAATTCTGTAAATCCCAGTACAATTTCCCCTGGTCAGCTTTCTCAGAATTCCTCTACTTTTTTTTTGTCAGCATGAACAAGTAAGAATTATATCTAGTTTTGTTATAATGGTTTGTGTAATTTTCTGTAATACTTTGTGTGCTTTATTACCCTGATTGATCTTTGGAGCTTGTCGTTGATTTGCTATTTTATGTAATCATAATAAAATTTATAATTTTGTGTCATATTGAAGGTTCATCAACACATTCGAATTATTTATGTCCAATCAGAGTGACATGCTTGCCAAGTTAAGCGATACGCTAGTGTCATTGAAGCAAACATCTGAAGATAAGATCGATCAAGATGTGAAAACCACCCCTCCATCTGTTCGTGGTACTAAGAGATCACGCCCTCTACCACGAACTCCAGATCTCACTGGTACACCTTTCGTTAACCTTGAATCTGATGGTGAAACAAATTGTCAAAACACTATAGAGCGTACCACGCTCAGTTATCCAGATGAGGTAAGACATGATTGGTTTTCTACAGTTTGTACTTCCTAAAGAACAAAATTTCAATCATATGTGCGTGATTTGCTTCTCTATTATTTTCCTACCAGGTTCGAAAATTGACATTCCCACTTCCACTAGAACTAAGAATTACGCGTGAAGAAGCTGCTGTTTGTTGTTATGTCTTCTCTGAAGGCTATTCTACCGAAGAAAAATTAATTATCGTTTATGGTATTACTTGTACTCGTAACGATCTACATAGTCTACGTCCAAAAACTTGGATTTGCGGCAATGTTAGTATCTCTCATATTTCCTATCAATCTAAGTGCCACTATTCCTTCGTACAACAACTAATTTATTCAATTTATTCAATTTATTCATGTGGTTCATACGCAGATCATTAATGTTGTAGCTGCCCAACAAACATGCATGCAAGAAAAAAAATAGAAAAGATGTTTTTTGGTTCCTTCCTGTAGAATTTCAGGTTAGTATGCTGGTAACTACGCTTAGAATAATTAAAATATGCTTTTGCTGTTGCATGAACTGACATAATCTATTTCCGCACACAGTATTATAGCAGGACCAATAAGATGACGCATCGACAAGCTGTGGACAATTACATAAACACTTTTCTGTCTGTCTCTCCAAGACCGAAGAAGGTACTATGGCGTTCTATGCGAACTATGCAATATTTATTAGTATTTTGCTAGTATCATGTTAATCTTTTTACTGTGTCATGCAGATTTACGTTCCAATGAATCAAGCCAATGAGCACTGGTACCTGGCTGTTGTTCAGATAGATGAGAAGACTGTACACATGGTTGATTCATTGCCCGATATTAATAATACTACAGAAAGGGAAGGAGATATTCGAGAAATGGTATGTTGCCACTTTATCAATTCTTCAAATTTTTTCACATGTCATACTAATACATCTTCCTTTCGACCTTTCAATTCAGTTGAGATTCCTATACATGGTCATGAGTCAAATATCAAAAGATATGGGAGATACTACAAGGGCTCCAAGAGTCATGGATTGGGAAATCGTCGTTCCTAAAGGTGTTCCTAACCAAAAAAACTCGTGAGTACATTCATGATATTGTTTTCGGTTCTTATTTATAATCGTAGTTACTTAACGATGACACTAATGTCACTAGGTACGATTGTGGGATGTGGGTTTGTCTATGGATGATATTTGCACGTCATCCAAAAAATTATGCAGTGGTAAGAACACAATTATTCAAATTTGCTACAGTTTCAGCAAAAGGACAACAACGTATATCTTACATATTTTTTTCCCCAGATCCAGCACTGTGGCTCATATGAACGCATGCGCCTGGCTAAAGATTTGATCATGGATCCTAGTAATTATGCATGGAATATGATACACGAACGAGTATCTCGTGACACTCCCAAATTTGAGTACGTTATTAAACAATACATTGAAGAGAAAATAAAGAAAGATGATGAGATCGAAAAGATGGCTCGTTTCTATGAGCTTGCCGAGAGATGCGAGAATGACGTGGAATGAAGTTGAAGCGTTGATGAGTTACCACTGTTAGGAAATATACCATAGATTTTTTTTAGTAATTTCCAATTATTGTTTTCATTTTAATTTCATCTTCGAATAGTTTTTTGATGAATAGACAATTGTCATGATCGAACTAAACAAGTCAAGTGTTCTGCAATCCTTCTTGCACCAGCCTTTGATGCTAACCAAGTTCCTATGCTTTTAGAGATTTAGAAAAGAATTCGATTTCATACCAGAATTACAGATTTAACCATGTACCAAAAAAATCACATTAATCCAAAAAAAAGCAAAGCAGCTGCAGCTGCAGCAGTCAATAAAAAGCTCATCATCTTCCATCTGGCTTAACAAGGAAATCTTCTGCTCCTTCCTCCAGACAACTATTTTACATTAATCAAAATATTCTCATGAGATTGATGAACATTTACAGCACAATACAACTGATGGACACATCACACATGTGATTCTACAGCTAAAGATTCCACAACCTTACGGATCATGATCATGTTAAATCCTTACTATCTTAGTTTTCCTACCAATGAATTTGGATTGATCTGCTCAATCTAGATAGAATTATCCAGGTTGAGGTTCAAATATAGACTAAGAAACAGCAGTAGAGATCTAAGGATTAGTGCTGATTGTAAAGGTGTTTTTCCCCAGATCATGTACTACTGGTGTCAATGATCTGTAATAACCTTTGCTTAGTTGTTGAAAGTTAAGGACGGGCTGATCTGAGATCCGCCTAAACCAGATCTAAAGCATTCAAGATGAGTTCATCTTAACCCTCAATCCTATCCTCGACTAGCTAATGAAATTATCAGTCTTCTCACCCTAATTCTTCAATCCTAGGAATACTTGACTAGATCACTGTTCTGTGATTCACTTCGTAATGCAAACCATAAACTCTCGATTCTTAAGCAAGTAAAATTCCCATTTTAGCAACATCTTGGACATAGTCAACATCTAAAGCTCAACCAAATCGCACCAAAGAGCATTCAACTTCGACAATCAAAACCAGGACAGTGTCAAAGATCAAGAATTATTACCTATGGATTCACAAACTTCAGCACCTTCAGGGAGAATCTATCAGCTTTAAGTTGAAGCAGCCATCGTCCTCATCCATCCAGCTTAGGTCCAACTCTGGTGGTGATGGTGGTGGACCAAAATCAAGCTGCCTTTCTCCTTCTTGCACCAGCCTTTGATGCTAACCAAGTTCCTATGCTTCAATCTCCCTAAACTCGAAACCTCGGCCAGGAACTCCCTCATACCGTGCCGATTCTGCAGCGATATCCTCTTCACTGCCACTTCCATTCCTCCATCTAATCTACCTCTGTAAACCTTCCCATTTCCTCCATATCCAATCACATTCTCTTCCTCGAATCCGCCCGTCGCTTCGTGGACCACTCTGTAATCAAACCTATGCGGCCAATACTCCATTTCCCAATCTTCCATTCCTTCTTCCTCATCCACCTCCTTAATTCCCTTACTTCTCCTCAACAAAATCACAAACACAATCACCCCAATTACGAAGCTCAATCCACCTACAACGATCCCAGCTACGAACCCTTTCGATCTAACAAAAGATTCCTCCACGGAACGAACGAAAGAGGGCAAGTTCACATTATTCAAAGCATCACCAATGGAATGTCATTACTAAAGCTCCAACCCAGAATGTGATGACTCTCAACCAATTGCCCAGTAGCACCAGCAAACCCAACAAACATTTCACCACTCAAAACACCAGAGAGATTCAGAAACTCACTAATCAAAGCTAAAGCCTCATAGTTCCAACAGCAGTTGACATTAAACCAAAATCTAGGTCACTATGAACAGAGATCAAGAACGCAGCAATCCAACTCTATTCCAAACCAATGTAAAACAAAGGCGCTGAAAGCTAAACCCAGTAATGAATTTCAGCAGCTAACCTTCTCATCGTAGGATTAGGAAATTTCCCCCAAAATAGGATTTCTTCTCCAATTTAAACGCCGAGTACTTCTCTCCTATTCAATTACTTCGCAGAAATCATCTCTTATTAAAACGCCGAGTAGTTCTTTCTCCTATACTTCTCTGTCATTACATCCACAAATTTCAGCTTCTGTTCTTCGATTCAGCTTCTTCTGTGCGTTGCAGTCCAACTGATTTTCTTCTGTGCCGATTTCAGCTTCTGTTCTTCGATTCAGCTTCTTCTGTGCCGCTTTCCGCTTCTTCTGTGCCGATTCCAGCTTAACCTCGAATCTGATTTCACCCTATCTGAGTAAGTTTATGAATAATGAGTTTGAAAAGTGTTTCAACCTTGAATCCGATTTCAGCTTGTACATGTTTTTTGTTCCCTTTTTAACATTTTTATAATTTTCATGCTATTGACAGGAGCGGAAATTCGTTCTAAAGTAATGGCTGAAGATGATATTCCAACAGGTGTTCACGTTAACGACGACTTACAAAGAGAGTATGCACGTTTACGTGACCTAACCGAAGATGAGGTGGAAAAACTTCGATTTGAAAGTCATGACGAAGGCGTTGAATGGTACATCAAGTTTGGCAAAGCTTGGGGATTTTCTGTTCGAAAAGATGACGTGAAAAAGGACAAAAATGATGTAATTACTGAGCGGAATATGGTGTGCAACGCGCAAAGAGAAAGAAGGCCATCAGCTCGTAAGAGACAAAAAACCCCTAGACGTATATCAAGATTTGGTTGCAAAACATCTTGTATGTTTAAGCTCGAGAAATCCTCCTCAAGGTATAAAATCACAAAGTTAATAAACACACACCATGAGTTGACCCAAGCACATCTATCACATCATATGCCAGCGAATCGAAATGTTGGAGAGGCAGACAAAGACACACTGAGGCATTATAGAGAAACCGGCTTAAGACCCAGTGAGGCATATGTGATGACACTCGATTTGACGTGATTATCAGCCTCATTTAAGCGACATTTCTTTGCTTAAGACATGGTTTTTAGGGTAGAATAACAAATATTCAATCGATTGCCCTATCTCGTGCCATTTGTGTTAGCTTGGCCCGTTTCGGGTCTATTTGATGGTTTTCTAGTGTTTTTGTGTTAGCACAGGTTTTTGCCGTCAAATAACGTAGCCATGGACGTGTCTAAGGCGTAGGAACCTCGAGGAATCAAACCGAAATCGATCAAAGGAGTCGATCAAGTTCAAGCCGAAATCTGCCCATTCACACTTGCATTTTCGGCGAAAACAGGCTTGCATCTTCGGCGAAATCAATAGTGCAAATCAACTAGTGCCGAGTCAAAGCATGTCTTCGGCGAAATCAATCAACTCTTTGAACCGAAATTCAAGACCAGAGAAATCAGCCCCTGAACTCAAAGGAATTTTTGCCGAAATTCTTAAGGAATATTCGGCGAAAATATTAGGCTGACTCGGCTAATTTAGGGTTAAGTATTTATACTTAACCCGGCGGCCCAAAAGGAGACAATCATAATTTACAAACACACAACTTTTCGAATCAGAATTCTCTGAAGTTCTGGAGCGAAGAGCTGGAGTTCGAAGAGCCGGATAGAGATCGTGACGCCATCCCTTCCATCTCAGAGAACCGAAGCTAGGAGTGTAACTTACCGAAGATCGAAGTCTGCCAGAGTCGTCTAAATTAGGTTTTTCAGATTCTTTTCTGTTCTTCCTTTGAATGATGAACTCTTTCCTTGTCTTTGTTTCTTTTGTAATAATCATGAGTAGCTAAACCCTTTAGAGCTTAGACTAGATGAACCCTAAGTGACCCAGGGCTTTAAAGCGGTCACGGATCGGCGGTGATTAGATTCGAAATTCAATCAGTTCTTTTTCATGTTTGATTCGTTCTTCATTGTTCATGTTTCTTGTCTGGATTGATCACCTAGATTAGATTCTTGTTAAGCTAAGGATAGAAGCGAACGCTCGCCTTACTTTAGAACATCGAATTGAACAATTAACCTTATAATTGGAGTGTGCCTTTCGTAGGAACCGATTAGGGTTAATTCACTGCAAGAGTAACTCATTAATCACTAGTAATTGCACCAATTAATTAAGTCATTGCGAGAGGCGACCGTACCCGGGCGGCTAGTTAATCTTGGTAGTTAGAACGGATAGAGCGAACGTTCGCCGGTCTTAAACCTAAGGGTAAGGAGTTATGGTGGTGTCTTAGTAATTGATTGAATGAAAATCAAAATCCGCTGATCTGTTGATTACCAATGCTCTGAGGAACGAAGGGGGATTCAAAGTCTAAGTTCGTTTGTCATCCTTGTTTTCAAACCCTAATTCTCAATCTGCTTTAGTTTAAGAATACTTCCCTCCGGCCAGAACACTTCCCTCCGGCCAGAACAACCGCCATCAAGGACAGCATCGCCAGATTCTCCCAGAAAGAAGGAGAAAGCTTGTATGATACTTGGAATCGATTCCAAGAACTTCTCTACACCTGCCCTCATCATGGATTCGAGCAGAGGCAGTTAGCTAAAATCTTCGCTCGTGGACTTCGAGAAGAATCTGCCAAGTGGGTCAATTCTCTAGCTGAAGGGGATTGCACTACACTCACTCCTGAAGCTGCTCTTCTTCACTTCGCAAACTGTGCCTCCAAGTCAAGGAACTGGGAGCGACAATCTGAAGGATCAAGGAGCAAGCTAGATCTTGAAGCTACCATCAAGGCAGAGGTAGAGAAGCATCTGAAGAAGTCTACCACACCGATCAAGCCGCCGGCAGCTTCTGTCTATGTTGCTGATTGCGAGTGGTGTGGAGCTTGCTCACATAATGGAGGCCGTTGTCAGAATTTTGGTAAGGCAGAAGTCTGGTCTGCCGAAGAGGTAAATTTCATCCAACAAGGCTTCGTCAATAATCATAATGGTTATGCTGGTTATCGTAACTTCGGACAGCAAGGGAACTATCAAGGCAGACCTCCCTACAATGCTGGCGCCAATCATAACCAGAACCAGAATAACCGCCCGCTGGTCTAGCTCAGGATCAGAACCTAACCATCCGCCGGCAGGTGTCTACCAGCCGCCGCATCGCAATCCGGGTAATTATGGAACTGCTCCTGGCAATCGCCAGAATCAATATCTTAACAATACCTATCCAGGTCAGCAGCATCAAAGAGATAATAATGTCAGTGACCTGGATAAGAAGCTCAGCCAGATCATCACAAGACTCGATGATCATGACAGTCAGTTCAAGGCTCAAGCTCTTCTCAATCAAGAACAGATAGCATCTGGACAAAGAATTGAGCAAGTCGTGAACAACATCTCGAGCATGCTAGCATCTGGTCGACCATTTGGCCAGCTTCCAAGCCAGACAGAGCCAAACCCGAGAAAAGAACAGGCTAAAATGGTAACTGCTCAAAAACTCCCGAACTTAATTGCTTATGCTTATTCTGTTTTATGCAGGATCGCTGAAACTCCAGAAGAAGAGGAAGAAGAGGAAAAGAAACCGACGCCTAAGGAGGATCCTCCTCTTGCACCATACGTCGTAAAGCCTCCTTTTCCTAGAGCATTGCTTCCAAACGCAAGGATCGAGACTGGCATGAAGGGGAACAAGGAAGGATATCCTGACATTCGTGCTAAGAAACCTGTTTCTCCATATCCAGCTAAGTTATCTGATCCTGGTTCTTTTACTTTGCCGTTGGTCATTAATGATGTTGAGATTGAACGTTGCTTAGTTGATCTAGGAGCATCTGTTAATGTTATGCCTGTGAGTCTATATGAAAAGTTAAACCTAGGAGAACTTGAACCGCCTAGTATGCAACTCGTCTTTGCTGATAGATCGCTTAAAACCCCTAAGGGAGAGATTAAAGACGTTGTCACTAAATGTGGTCCGTTCACGTTCTTAGCTGATTATGTGATTATGGATACTAGTACAGATGATGCTACCATTCTCATAGGTCGACCTTTCATGGCTACTACTGGAATGAATATTAACGTTCCAAATGGTTCTTTAACTTTAAGAGTCGGTAAAGAAACAAAAACGTTCCGTCTTAAAGATGGCATGAAATATGACTCTAGGAATGAAGAATCTCACTGCCTAGCTGTTGAAACGGTGGGGTTGACTCCGGTCAACTCCGTTACTAATGCTTCTCCCAGTGTCTCTAGATCAGCTGTTGCTGCAGATATTAAACAGGTCATTACGAAGAAGCCAGAAATTTTGGTTCAAAAGCCGCTTAAGAAGAAGAAGAAGGAACTGCAAGCCTCTTCTAAACCACCGAGCAGACCTCGAGGAAAGAACAAGAAGACGAAGACCCAAATGGTCTGGAGACCAAAAATTCCACCGTCTTCCATCGAGCCAGCTGCACCATCTACTAGTTCCGAGAAACCGGCACCGGAACAAGTATGGAAGGAGAAGCCGAAAGGGTCTCCTAAGGAAGTACTAACGATCACCGATCCTGGTGATAACAAGCCGAAGAAGAAAGAAAAGGAGAAACCGACAGTCCTCATTCCTTCCATCGTCACACTCAAGAAGGATGACCTCTCTAGAGAGCTGTTCGGACCATTCAAGTTCGTTGATCATCTTCCCGACGGACGTACCAAGCTTTTGCATGCGAACGGGAAGAAATTCACGTTTACCGGAGAAGTCCCGAAGCTGTACTTCATGAACTCCGACGCGAGCATGAAGGAGAATCTGAGTTGGGATGTCTCCTAATACCGTCCAGGTATCGTCCAGCTCAAGGACGTTAATAAAAGAGCGCTTCGTGGGAGGCAACCCACGGCTGGAGTCTGTTTTAATTTTTTGTCGAACTTAGTATTTTAGAGTCAGTTCGGGAGAGCCAAAAGTGTCAGTTTGTTTGATTTATTATTTTTCGTGTAGAGTTTGCATGTCATAGAGTCAGTTGCAAGTTGATTGAGGTCATTCCGATTTTTGTGGATTTAACTGTGATTTTCTGAAGTTAGCCGATTTACGAAAATATTTAAAACCCGAACAGTTCAAAATTTTCGGCGAAACCACCCTTGTTTTCGGCGAAATCGATTTTCAATTTTCGAACTCAATCTCCCTGTTCATTGTTTTTGGTTCGAAAAGTTTTTTTTTTCGGCGAAACCATTTTAACTAAAATTTTCGGCGAAACCGTACTATCATTTTCGGCGAAACCGCCTTCGAAAATCCGGCAGTCCATTTTAACTGAAATTTTTGGCGAAAACACCCTTTTCTTTTCGCCGAAAATAATTTCAAAAATCAGAAAATTCCCACTTTAAAAATCCGGTCTCCCTCTCTCTCCTTCCTTCCCTTCTTTCATTTTCGTTCAAACCCACCGAAAACACCCCCTATCTATTTAAAATCGCCGCCGACCACCACTTCTTTCAATCCGCCATCGCCGCCGTTTACCACCGCCACCGCCGTCGCCGACCGCCGCCGCTCCCTTCCCTCCATTTTCCGATCGATTCAAGCCCTAGAACGTTCGAATCGGAGCTTTGCAGCTCCAGTTCCCTGAAACCCCAGTTTTCAAGTTTTTTACCGATTTCTCTCAACTCGTTCATTTTTAGCAGTCATGACTTCTAGGTAAGTTGTATAACTTTTCAATACGAATCTTTTGACATATAGATTGCTGAATTTCGTCGGGGTTGATTTTCGGTTGACTTTTCGGTTTGCCTCGTTTTGCGTGCCGACTGTTTCGTGTGAACTAGGATTAACTGAACTTCTAGAACTGTTCTAGGATGCTTAGGGAGCTCCGTGCTTAATTGCCATATCATTTGATCATATGTTGCTATGCATACGATTAATTTCTTGTTATGTTGACTTTTGTGAGAAATGTCGGTTTGACTTTGAACTGTTGTTGATCGTTTGGCTGTCATAAGTGTTCATACTCGTTCATATTATCGAGCTGCCATTTGAAATCATATTTTACCGTCATTCTCCACGTTATGATAGTCTTGCCATGATTAGGGTTCAGTATGCTTAAATGTTGACTTCCAAACTGTCGGTTTGACTTTTTGAACTCTGATTGTGCTTATCCGATTCTGGCTGTTCCTAAGTATGTATTTTACTGTCTTTAATTACCGGTTACTCCGCTTTGCTTACCCCACTTAGTTTCCCTCATTTCTTTGTGAAGTCGAGTTTTTCTACTAAGTGTGGGGTAGGGTTTTGGTTGACTAATCTGGTTCCATTCTGGTTCTAGGAACACCACTTATGAGCGCAGGACTAAGGCACGACTTGATGGCGCCTCGAGCTCAGGAGATGCCGCTCCCGTCACACCTGCTGTTCTGGGTCCACCACCTGCTCTACCCCGCCATGCTGGATATCATCCCACCATCGTCCGTCTACCGGATTTCTATTTTGAGTGCTTCCAGAAGATTCAGCACGTTCGGGGAGCTGACGTGCGCCCTCTCTCCATGGAGTCCCTGCACGATCATGATGAGGACTACCACCGGAACGTGCATGACGCCTTAGCACCGGCTGGTCTCCTCGAGCTGACCACCATCGCGCCGAGTTCCCAGACATTGCCCTCCAGGAGTTCTGGGCAACCTTTATCTGGATGAGCACAAGAGGAAGCAGCGCCATAAGGTGATCACCTTCTATCTTGGTGGGGTGTACAGGCAGCTCACCTACGATGAGTTTGCCGCTCATCTCGGCATCCCCTATGAGCATTATCACGATCATCACCTAGGTTGGGGCGAAGATGATGACGACGAGGAGTACAACGCGCTCTGGAGCCACATGACAGTCGTGCCTGGCGATCGCCTCGGGACGAACAACTCAGTTAAGTCTCTCTCTCACCCGCTCTATAAATTTATTCATATGGTTTGGCGGAGGTCGCTTTTATATGTTCCAGATAAGGACCGCCACCATATCCTCAAGGAGGAGCTCATGCTTCTCCGAGCCATCCGAGAGAGCTACCCTCTCCACCCCGGCTGGGTACTGGCTCGCATCTTCCGCCAGAAGACCAGGAGGAAGACGCCACCCCGCAAACTATTGGGAGGCAACTTCATAGGACAGCTCATCCTCTCCTTCGGCATCAGCCATGAGTATGGCCCGTACATTCCACGACATCCAGTTCGGACCGTTGGAGGAGACTTGGCGGTTGAGTACGACTTAGAACTCGACCTCAGTCCCCATGTAGCAGCTGATCCTCCACTCCAGCCTGTGGTCGAGTCAGAGGAAGAAGATGATGCTGAGGATCAGCAGCCGCAGCCGCCGCCTGAGTTTCATGATTATATGCCCTCGCCACACCATCAGGCAGGGTACATCCACCAGTCGCCGCCGCACATCCCCGAGCCATATCCGGCGCATACTCAACAGCCGCAACACCACCCCGCGGATGTTGGAGAGTTATACGAGCGACTGCAGGAGTGGCGCATCACCGACAACGCTACTCCAGAGGCGCGATGGACTATTATGCAACAACATATGCGCCGCGCCGACCGGCGATATGAGGTACAGATGGCGTGGCAACGCCAGCTCGGCGAATTTCTCCACTTTCCACCTCCCGGCTCACCGGACCAGCAGTGATCGGGTTGTATTTTCTTCTTTTATTTATTCTTTTCGGATTTCTATCCAACTTTTTTCTGTGTGGATCCGGGACACTTGTCCCGGTTTCCTTTTTATGTTTCATTTGTTTTTGTTTTGTAGGCAATCGGAGACTCCCTTTGCTTCAGGTTCTGTTACACTTCCCTCCGCTCCGAGGATCCGTGCTTACCCTTTGAAATCAACCGTCCTCTTCCAGGTTCTTCCAATCCACTATGAACTCTAGAATTAGTCCTATGAGGACACAGTCCGATTTAAGTGTGGGGTAGGATGCTAGAGAACCTTGCATGAACTTGATTGCGCTTGATTGTGTTTTATGTGTGCCTCATGATTCCATTCCAGTCTCTCTAGCATTAGAATGGCTCAGTTCTTGATTTTTGATGTTAAGTTGTTGTTCAAACTTTCATAATGATGCTTAGACTGCTTAACCTAGAACTTGAGAACCAACTTGTATGCTTTGATGCTAAATTGTCTGGTCAGAACAGAATTTTAAAATCACACTTGTAGTTTGTAGCCTTGATTGCATGAAAATGACCGAATCCGACTAGCAAACCAACTGTGAGCTTTTGATCCATTGCACGTAACTTGCAATTTTAATTCTTTCTGAGTGGTTTTCTGTTTACTTGAATGAGATAGAATTTGCATGAGACCTACTCGAGACCACACGATGACACGAGTTCTAGAAGGATAGGGGCACCTAGATTCAGCTACTAAGCCAGATAGCCTACCAAACGATAAATCCACTAGGTTTAGACCCTTGAGCTTGGCCTGTTCTTTCGGTTCGATAATACATTACAGCCATTTCCCATTTCTTCCATTCCCCGTTGATCCCCTGTGGTTGTAGTTCTAGACTGACCTACCGGAAGTCGGTTTGTGGTAACCTGCCTATAGCCATTAAATAGGTGGTCTTAGCTAATATATCCAGACGTGTAAACCCCTCTAGCAACTAAAAGAAAAATCGGCACAAAAGAAAAAAAATCAAATCAGAAAAATAAAGTAAAGTAAGAAAAGAAGCAGAAAAGAAAATCAGAAAAAGTTCAAAGTGTTGTTCAATAAAACGTTCTTCTCCCTACAAATGGAAGAACGAAGTCAAAAGAAAAGTTGAAAAGAAAAAAAAAGAAAAAAATCGTGAAAAGAAAAAGAATAAGTGCTAGGTTGCTTGAGGGTATCATAGGACGAGCATTCATTATTCCACCCGTGTTTGGTTAGACGGTAGGAAGCCATAGATTAGATTCGAGGGAAGTTAGTCGAAAGCTACACCGCACAAAGCCATCATCATTCATCCCCATCATCCATCTCATTATAAACCCGAGTAGTGTAGATTTCATTACGGTCCTAGCAGGGAAGTCCTTCTTGACTAGATACTCGTGTTGTCACAGTGGTGGAGATGTGGTCGAAATGCAAACCTATGACAGAATTCGGTAACAGAAAATGATCGAGAGCAGAAACACGTCCCTAAACACAGAGAGTGAGAGTTCCCATTGTACTATATACATCCTGTGTGAGGAGTCTGGTCGGTCAGGTCAGATTCGTAAGTAATTGGTTGCTAATTACTTGTCGTGTGCAGTTATTAGTGAGACCAGGTAGTTTGGCTGATCTGTATGCATGTTAGGTTTCTTGTTCTAGGATCGATCTGTCTAATAATTCATTGTGTTTGATTGAGCTCCAATTTAATCGATCTTATCATTTATGAACATGAGCGTTTCTATTCAGTTTGCTTGAGGACAAGCAAACGCTTAAGTGTGGGGTATTTGATGACACTCGATTTGACGTGATTATCAGCCTCATTTAAGCGACATTTCTTTGCTTAAGACATGGTTTTTAGGGTAGAATAACAAATATTCTTTCGATTGCCCTATCTCATGCCATTTGTGTTACCTTGGCCCGTTTCGGGTCTATTTGATGGTTTTCTAGTGTTTTTGTGTTAGCACAGGTTTTTGCCGTCAAATAACGTAGCCATGGACGTGTCTAAGGCGTAGGAACCTCGAGGAATCAAACCGGAATCGATCAAAGGAGTCGATCAAGTTCAAGCCAAAATCTGCCCATTAACACTTGCATTTTCGGGCGAAAACAGGCTTGCATCTTCGGCGAAATCAATAGTGCAAATCAACTGGTGCCGAGTCAAAGCATGTCTTCGGCGAAATCAATCAACTCTTCGGACCGAAATTCAAGACCAGAGAAATTAGCCCCTGAACTCAAAGGAATTTTCGCCGAAATTCTTAAGGAATATTCGGCAAAAATATTAGGCTAACTCGGCTAATTTAGGGTTAAGTATTTATACTTAACCCGGCGGCCCAAAAGGAGACAATCATAATTTACAAACACACAACTTTTCGAATCAGAATTCTCTGAAGTTCTGGAGAGCGAAGAGCTGGAGTTCGAAGAGCCGGATAGAGATCGTGACGCCATCCCTTCCATCTCGGAGAACCGGAGCTAGGAGTGTAACTTACCGAAGATCGAAGTCTGCCAAAGTCGTCTAAATTAGGTTTTTCAGATTCTTTTCTGTTCTTCCTTTGAATGATGAACTTTTTCCTTGTCTTTGTTTCTTTTGTAATAATCATGAGTAGCTAAACCCTTTAGAGCTTAGACTAGATGAACCCTAAGTGACCCAGGGCTTTAAAGCGGTCACGGATCGGCGGTGATTAGATTCGAAATTCAATCAGTTCTTTTTCATGTTTGATTCGTTCTTCATTGTTCATGTTTCTTGTCTGGATTGATCACCTAGATTAGATTCTTGTTAAGCTAAGGATAGAAGCGAACGCTCGCCTTACTTTAGAACATCGAATTGAACAATTAACCTTATAATTGGAGTGTGCCTTTCGTAGGAACCGGTTAGGGTTAATTCACTGCAAGAGTAACTCATTAATCACTAGTAATTGCACCAATTAATTAAGTCGTTGCGAGAGGCGACCGTACCCGGGCGGCTAGTTAATCTTGGTAGTTAGAAGGATAGAGCGACGTTCGCCGGTCTTAAACCTAAGGGTAAGGAGTTATGGTGGTGTCTTAGTAATTGATTGAATGAGAATCGAAATCCGCTGATCTGTTGATTGCCAATGCTCTGGGGAACGAAGGGGGATTCAAAGTCTAAGTTCGTCTGGCATCCTTGTTTTCAAACCCTAATTCTCAATCTGCTTTAGTTTAATCTTTTTAATTTTTCTGCATTCCTTAGAAGTAGAAGTCGTGGAACTCACACCACGCACAACGTGTTTACCTTTGAATATTTTGCTAGTTCTGAAGTAACCAATCATAGAAAGCCCTCGGAATACGATCTGCTATACGCTTTTTAGCATTAGTAGTTTTTATTTGGTTGAACCCCGACCAACGACCGGGCGGTTCACCAATATGATCTCGAAGTCCATCTACTCGGAGGACATGCCAACGTGGGTTACACGAAAAGAGATGCTTTCAACCATTGCCACAGAGACGACATTGAGAAACTTTCCGAAGGTGATGCTGCAACAACACTTGCCTACTTGAAGTCTAAAACCAACGGTGATATGGATTTTTTCATGGAGTACACCGTGGACGAAGACAGAATGCTAGAAAAGGTATTTTGGGCTGACAGCTCGAGCATTGCAGATTTCGAAGCTTTTGGCGACGTTTTGATGTTTGACACTACCTACAAGAAAAATAAATATAACCTTCCTTTTGTTATTTTTTCTGGTACGTGCTTCAACTTATTTTCCTTCATTATAATATTTCCTTTGTTTGCAAAAAATATTTCGCCAATTACTACAGCACTAAATATTTGTTGTGTTATATCACAGGTGTGAACCATCACTACAGTACTTGTATTTTTGGATGCGCATTACTGCAGCACGAGAAGGAAGATAACTATACTTGGGCATTGGACACACTAACAAAAGCCATGGGAGGGAAAAAACCCACCGCAGTCATCACCGATGGAGACCATGCTGTGTCAATTGCAATAACGAAGGTATTCCCGAAAGCAACGCATCGTCTGTGCTCGTGGCATCTGGACAAGAACGTGACACAGCACGTGAAGGATACTCAGTTTAAATCAGGGTGGTCGAAGTTTGTGGATGCAGAGTACGAAGATGAGGAGTTTACTGTCAAATGGAACGAGTTTGTGGAGAAGTGCTCCCTAACAACAAACAATTGGGTGAAGAAGCAATTATTCGACAAACGACATGAATGGGCTCAGACTTATTTTCGTGGTGTTTTTTTTTGCTGGGATGAAAACGACATCGAGATGCGAGGGATTGAATTCAAAACTGGGCAAATACGTCGGACATAACTACAGTCTACTTGAATTTTGTGTAAACTTCGATCGTTGGATGGAAGATATGAGGGAGGAGGAGCGAAAATTAGACTACGAGTCTATTCACCGGGCACCAGAACTCACATCAAAGACAATGAGGTCAGTGGAAAAAAGTGCATCTGATGTTTACACATTGAAAGCATTTGATAAATTCAAACTTGAGCTAGAAAAATCTTTGATTTGGACTAAGGAGAGCGAAGAGACAATTGGCGATTATCACATCTACATACTGAAGAAGTATGATCCTAACAACAGCACAAGAGAGAAAGTTACATATGATGTTGAAAAGAAGTCAGCCGAGTGCACTTGCAAAGCCTTTAGTAGTTTGGGAATACCGTGCCAACATATGATAGCTATCTTGAAAGAGGAAGCAATATTTGAGATTCCAGACAGCTTCGTGATTCGGAGGTTTACAAAGAAGCCAAAAATTCAAAAACGATCGAGGGTTCAGTCAAACTATACCGACGAGGCCTATCAGACTAGACTAAGACATGGAAATCTGCTGTCTTCCACCAGAGAATTTTTGAAGTTGGGGGAATCATCGGTAGAGGCATATAAGGTTGCTCAAACCAGCATTGACGAAGCGAATGACAAGTTGCGGAAAATAGAACACACTCCTACATCTGCTTCGACAGAGAAAGTACCAGAAGAACTACAAGGAATAAAAGACTCCAAAAATGTCAAGTTTAAGGGATGTGCAGGAAAGAAGGGGAAAAAAGCAATCAAAACGAGAAAGTGTAGCAATTGTGGTGTGGTCGGACACTATTCAAATCATGGAAAATGTGAGCTTAATAAAGCTTCAAACAATCAGGTAAAAATGTAACATTTTATCATGGTATTCTGCATGTGCATCATCACTAGTTCCTTATTTCATATTAATTCTTCTTTGTTGATGGTTGTTTATTATGAATTCAAGGGCGATTGAGGTCGATTAATGGAGCATACGAAGTTGCAAGCTATTGGCGGGTGAAGTTAAGTTGCATGATTAGTTAAATGAGACTTGTAATTTAGTAGCTATTTTTTTCGAGTATTGAACTAATTTTGCTATTCTGAGTATTGATCACTATGATAATTAGTTAAATCAGCTTATCATTTTGTTTCATAAAATTATGAGTTCCTTTTTCATACATAAACCCAAGAAACTTGAAGAGTGCATGCTCCTGAGTTCCTCTTAGTGCACCTCCATAGATCTGCAGTATCCACTTTCATACTGCTCGGCTATGGGTCTTTCTTCCATACCCACACTACAAAAAAAGAGCATTTTGGCGTCGGTTGAAACGAAAGAGGATAGCGTCGGTCGACCGACGCTAAAGAGAATCTCGCGTTTTAGCGTCGGTCGTTTGGTCGACCGACGCTAAAAACTAACCCTAATGAGCTGAACGCCTCCTGCTTCTCTCTTATCTTTCTCTTTTCCCTTCTTCATCTTCCACTCCCAAACCTCTCTTCTTCTTCTTGTTCTTCGGCCGCCCACCCCGCCGCTCCACCTATTCCGCCGCCGCCGCCGCTCCCAAGCCCAAGCCTTCGCCGCCCACCCCGCCGCTCCCAAGCCCAAGCCGCCCACACCGCCGCTCCACCTATTCCGCCGCCGCCGCCGCTCCCAAGCCCAAGCCTTCGCCGCCCACCCCGCCGCTCCCAAGCCCAAGCCGCCCACACCGCCGCTCCACCTATTCCGCCGCCGCCGCTCCCAAGCCCAAGCCTTCGCCGCCCACCCCGCCGCCCACCCCGCCGCCCACCCCGCCGCTCCCAAGCCCAAGCCTTCGCCGCCGCCGCCGCTCTACCTTTTCCAAGACCGCCGTCACCGCCGCTCCACCTTTTCCTAAGAAGAAGAAGGAGGGAAGAAGAAGAAGAAAAAGAAGAAGAAGAAGGAGGCTAGAAGAAGAAGAAGAAGGAGGCTAGAAGAAGAAGCAGATGCAAGACGGAGGGAAGAAGAAGGAGGGAAGAAGAAGAAAAAAGCTGCAGCTGGATCTGCAGCTTTTTTTTTGGGATGTGAACGCATATTTAGCGTCAGTCAGTTTGTGCCGTAGCGTCGGTCGACCTAAAACCGACGCTAAATATTAACGTCACCACATCTGGCGTCGGTTTTGTCGACCGACGCTATTAAATTTAGCGTCGGTCGGTGACCGACGCCATAACGCGCGTCTGACCGACGCTAAACTACCTTTTTTTTTGTAGTGCCAGCGGCTGCTTGCTACCTGCAATAAAAGAAAATAGATGATTTCACTTGGTAAGTTCTTGATGAGGGTAACAAAGCAAGTTTCCATGATACACTCACATCAAATGTATATTAGGCAGTGGCTAGGCATGTCCCCATGCTCATCACTACAGATCAATGAATTTCAATCTTAAGCTATTTTACTTGCACCGACAAGTTCCTAAGTTATATTTAAAACATTAAATTCCCTTTCAAAGTGAAACTCACCCACTGCCATCCTTATCAAAGTGCTAAAATGATGTGTACAAATGATCATCTCTTTCAAGCTTGTATCTTTGCATTGTTGCATAGATGAATTCAGTGTAGTCAATTGTTCCATTTCCATCCACCTCAGCCTGAAAGTATGCCAGAATGAGATACTATATTGACTATGACAAGCACAACAGTAACCAATGAAACTAGACTATTATAATGACTAACAACTTTCATGAGTTGCTTAACCTCAACTTCGGATAGCTTCAATCCTAATCGAGCCAAACCTGTATTCAGTTCTTCATAGTTAATGGTTCCACTTGTCAGTGTCTAGCTCAGTGAACAATGTTTTCAGACCTTTAATTTGTTCTTCCAAAACTAGAAAGCAATTTTCACAACTACTGGTTAGAGACACAATGCAGACTCCAAACAATTAAACACTGTACGATGTGCGTATGCAAGAAATAATAATTGAGGAATGATTAAAATAATATACACCAGTCACGAGGAACATCATGCCTATCTGTCAAATTACCTTCAAGGAAAGCTTCTTCATATTACTCATTGCCCTGAATTGCTTCATTATGGACAAGACTGCACTTCCAATTGGTTTGTCTGATGCTGCACCACCCTTGATGCAAGGATGCTCTGTAAATAAACCCATAGTAGAGTTAGAAAGTTTACCATAGAAATTCAGGTCTCCTGCAAATGACGCCTTATGATCAGAAGTTTAGCGAGAAAAGAAACAAAATATTAAGTTGGCAACAGCATGCAACAGAAATTTCAGATATGGTGAAATTAAAAAAGTTAACCAGTATGATCTTGCAACAAACAGTATTCATGATTACTTATGGAATCAGTTGTATAAATAGCATATACACTTTAAGTTCCACAGACAACTTGCAAAGGAACTGAAAAGCAATCTACCTCACGGCTTAAGTAGAACTTCATATTCTTGAAGAGCTTTTTACACTCCTTTGTAACCAGATCACCATCATTTTCAGTATCTTCTTCAATAAGGTGCATCAATGCTCCAAGTTCATTTGATGGCAGTTGATGCTGAAGTTGGGAAAGTCTTAACTCAGACTCTTCGAATTGTGTACCCTCTTTTTGGCCTTCTATTTTCTCTGGCTTAGAAGAACCAGAATCTTTCTGCTCTTCAATAATATGCTCAAGCTTCCATTCATATATCGTGTGAGAGCATACAGATCTGTAAAAACAAGTATAACATGAAACCAGCCACGTTTAAAAACTCGGCAGATGTAATAGTTTCCAGCCATGAAAATATGAATAATACTTCCAAACTAGAATAAGAACATACCTGCTGCTAGAGCTTCTAGTCTGGGATCAAGAATTGGTGGATACTTAACATTTATGGAATGATAGAGCTTAAAATTGACAAAGCTACTAAGCAAAACTGACTTGATTGAGTTGAAACAGAGATTCAATTCACTCTTCTAAGACCGAGGCAACTTCTACACTCAAGATATGCACTCTCAATTGGATTCTTATAACGAAAAACGTAATCGGATTGAAGGAAACTGCATATGCATAAATGATTTAAATACATCTATGATTCATGCTTAACTAACTTGGTTATGAACTCATCCAACTCAAAGTAAGCCAATCGCATTCCTGATTAGCAGTTTATGCTATCACGAGAAGTAATGCTAACAGATTCATGAGAACTAATTCAAGCTTGATTTCAAGTTCTGCAACAAATTTCCATAACTTCAAGATTTTGATTCATTTCTATCTTTGAAGAAGTCCCAATGCAGAATATCAATATGAACAGAGAGAGATCTCATGTTTTTAACCATACAGGAAAGGGGACACATTAACTTTTGGGGTAAGATGGAATGCCACAAACAGATTGTTAGCAATTCAATGAGAAGAACTACAAGGTGTGGTCCAGAGATAGGAACATCATAGAAAACCATATTAACGACAAAATCACAATATAGCAAAAGGGCAGATTGTTAACAAGTCAATGAGTAGAACTATCAGGCGTGTTTCAGAGATCTAAACACAAACAAAACAATTAGAAGAATGCCACCTATCTAGATGATGATGCTTACACTTCAATTTGATCAGTCGGGCTCGTCCTGAACTCATGATGATGCTCAGGCGCCGGCTCCCACTCGGATTCAGAAGAATTGGACCCGGTTCTGCGAGGCGGCGGCGGGGTCAGGGAGCGTCACTGGAAGAATGCCCGATCGCGCCAATAAACAACAGCGATCGCGCCACGAAGCTCGATCACAGGAAGAAAACGACTGCTTCGTCAGGCAATCTAATTCCGCGAAGTGAAGCGCATTGGCGATCTTCAATCCGAAGCTGGAAGCTTTCATGGTCGAAACTAGGACTGCAACATTGGGAGAGGAAGCGAACCAGACGAGGGAAAGAGAATCCGAGAGAGTAACCCATGATGAATTTGCTATCTTCCCATTTCGGTAATCTGATTCACCGGAGAACGCCATCGCCGGTAGTTTTAGGATAAACTTCAGATTCTCAAAAAAAAAAAAAAGAATGGAAAATAAGTAGATAAGGTTTGGATGGTAAAGTTAAAATATGGATGGTAAACTGAAATGAACTTTGTGAGAGTTACAATGACCAAATAGTTATGTACATTAAATTTAGGCTTAAATCTGCAGATTTTTTTAGTTAATTAGGTGGACCAATTAATGATTGCCATGTGGCAGTGGGTACCGGTACCCTGCGGGTACCGGAGTGTTTGCCATATATGAGAATAACTATGCTTACTAATATTCGTTTTTGCTTTTGTTTTTTTTCCAACTTTTGGAATAACCGTGTATATTGTGGTAATCACTATTAACATTTTCTTTGAAGTATTACTAGCTTTTTGCCCGCCCGTTGGCGGGCTTGAGCAAAACAACATTTTCATTTTCTCCCTATTCATAATTTATACCACTTGATCTAAATGTTCTTTACTTCATTAAATCAATATATCTAACCATTCAAATTAAACCTATTGCGTAAGTCACCAATCATTCATTGTAAGAATTGTTTGTTATGTGATTAGTTCTAGATAGAAAGTTTTCTTAAAAAATCAGTAGAATAGAATTTAAATCAAAGGGAAAATATAAATTTTTAATAAAGAAATACTGTTACTAAGAAATATATATTGCAAAATATGGGATAATACCTTCACTATTTTAACATTATCTGCAAGTGTTTTATGCGAGATGGTTATCCCAATCATGTTTTAAAAGTAATGTCACATCACACCGATCATATTCTATAATATAATGTAACATTATAATAAAATTTTATGTCATTACATTAATGAATTTGGAATCATAATTATGTAACAAAGATGACGTCGTTGATACATAATATAAATATCATACATGGGGTTCATGCATGGTACGCATTGTCTCTATTAATGTATATTGAGAATAGATTCATGCATGTGCAATTTGTAAATGTTCTTTAATCTCAATTTGATAGAATCAAAATATTTTTGCATTTCCTACACATATGTGTACATAATTATTAGAATCAATAGAATATGATTAAAATTAAGAAAAAACTATTTATGATAAAGAAATATGTCTTGCGGATATGAGATAATACTTTCACTATTTTGACATGATCTGCAATTGTGTCATGTGGTATAGTTATCCCCAATCATGTTCTATATGTAATGAAAATTATAATAAAAGTATATGTCATAGCATAAGTGAATATGAAAGCCTAATTATGTAAGAAAGATGGTGACATTGAAACACAATATAACTATCATACATGGAGGTTCACATGTGGTATGCCTTTGTTGAAAATAGGTTCACATGTAGTTTGTGAACGTTCATTGATCTCAATTTGGTGAGACGTCAAACTATTTTATGATCTTTTACACATATGTGTACATAATAATAAGAATACATATGTGTACGTCAATTTATTAATTAATAATACTTAATTGATATGTTTATACTTCTAAAATAATAATTCATATTAATATTAGAGGAATGGCATTTTTCATATATTTAATTTATATTATTCATTTTATTTATCCTAAAGATAATATAATATTAATCAAATAAGCATTACATTGTGATAATATAATTATTAAAATTGTATAAAGAGAGTCGTAAACAAAAAAATAAACTACATTTTTGGGATAATTTCACTAAAAAGGTCAATGATAATAAATAGAACACTAATCTACTAATGTTTGGAGACAAAACGTACAGGTAATTTGACTTAAAGACTGTAAAATTTTACCTTGTTTACTTCTATACAGTATGCATAACCTTAAATAATAACTTTCAATAAATAAAATTTTATTTTTAATAGGTCTAACAAAGTTCATAATAAAATATATTATAAAAATACAAAATTAAAGTTTAAACTGAACATGATTAAAAATTTTAGTAATGTTTAGTCCAAAATTTATGATGGGTGACGTATAAATGAGAAATTGCAAGTTGTTTCTATGTACATAGAGTGAAAATTGGAGAAAAAATTATTGAGATAGAGAATAATGAATTAATTACGATAATTTCCTCCTGGTTTTCTTGAATCAATTTTGCCCATTTTTTTAGGTTCTTATGCCTAAATGGAGTGGGTAATCATCTTTGTTGTTCTGAATGTCCAAACACACCTTGTTTTGGGCTCTTATTCAAGTAAAAATTAAAATATAAGATTCAGTTGGTTGAATAATAATTAAAAGTTACAGGATCATTCTAATCAAACTAACTAAAGTTTGTCATTATTTGATTAGTAAACAGTCGGCTTTAAACCATGATGAGTGATGAAGATAACTATAAAAATTAATCCTCGTATTTTTATTTTGTTGATTGAATAATTTATATCTAAAATTGTTAGAAAGTTCGTTAAATAAACTCAATTTGGGTTGATAAAAATTATAAGAAACAATATGGTAAAAGAAAAAATCATGAAACACAATAGATATTTGTTATAGGATTATTTAAATTTAACAAAATATGGTAGATAGTTATTACTTATTATCGGTTTACTGGTTTTAAAATTTATGATGGTTGAAGTATAAATGAGATATTATAAGTTGTTTTTATGTACGTGGAGTGAAAATTGGAGATTTTTTTGAGATAGAGAATAATGAATTACTTATGATAATTACCCCTGACTTTCTTGAATCAATTTAGCCCGATTATTCTTAGGTGCATATGTCTAACTTGCAATAAGTGAGTAATGATCTTTATTGTTCTGCTTGTCCTAAGTCCTAATACACCTTGTTTTGGACTCTCATTCAGCTGGAAATTAAAATTTAAGATTTAGTTGGTTGAATAGTAATTAAAAAATTATAGAATCAGTGTAACCAAACTAACTAAATATTGTCTTTATTTGGTAAGAAAATAATCGGGTTTAAACCATGATGATTGATGAAGATAACTTTGAAATTTAATCCTTTTATTTTTGTTTTCTATTTAATTGATGGAGTAATTTTTATATAAGCTCGTTAAAATGTTGTTATATAATCAATTTGAGTTGATGAAATTAATACAATTTTTGTAAATACAAATATTAGAAACAATATGGTATAATAAAGAATCATGAAACTCAATAGGTATTTGTTATATAGTTATTAAAATTTTAATAAACTATGATAGAAAGTTATTACTTATTATCCGTTTACCATTTTTTTTTTTTTGAAAGTAATGTGATGATTTTATTACTAATGTCTCAAATCGCACGCATCGTTCAAAATGCCACAAAGTCAGTCCGGAGACTCTGAACCTATTACAGTATCAGACAGGAATAGCGATTGTCTCGCCAGCACATGAGCAACCGTATTCCCACTTCTCCTAACAAAAACAACCTTCACTCTCGGTTGGTTCTTCAACGGCGACTTACCTCTCATTATGATACTTTCAAACTCCGTCCTGTCGCCACCCTCCTTGTACAATGCCATTTGGGTCGTCTGACTGTCGGTCTCCACTATGGCCCGCCTCATTCCCAGCTCGTTGGCCCATTTCAACGCCATGACCACTGCCTCAGCTTCACATTCCACCACCAGCGGACACCCCAGCCTCTTCTCCATTTTGTATCCCGCCAACTCACCTTCTTCATCGCGAATAACGATCCCGATTCCATAAGCATTTTCATCTGCAAAGATCACTGCATCACAATTGATCTTGACGAATGTTGCCGGCGGCTTGTGCCATTTCGGACACCTTCGTTCCTCCACTCGCCTCGGACCTGGGTTTACACCTCGACTTCGACACCAGCTCCTAACCTCCTCGACCACTGAACTCACCACACGCTCCTCGTTTGTAACTTTGCTATTCCACACACGCTCATTTCGTTCCTTCCACAAGCCCCACGTCACCGCTGCCATTTTCTTTTTCACCTCCGCCTCCCCAACTCGCAGCAGATTCATGCACCAATCTCTCCACTCTTCATTATGTGTATCTCCTGCCGGCAGCATCTCCTCCATCCCAACCAATCTCCAACACCTCCTAGCCACCGCACACCTTAAAAACAGATGCGCCGTTGTCTCCGCACCGCTGCCGCACAAACCACACACATCATTCACCTCAATCCTCCGCCGCTGCAATTTATTTCTAGTCGGGATGACATCCCTAGCCACTCTCCATAGCAGATGTCTCATTTTTTATGGCACTTCCAGCTCCCACAAACGCCTCCAATCCCCATCAACTCTCAGGCCCAACCTCTCCTCACTCTCATCTGCCAACATTCTATACGCCGTCCTCACTGAGTAATCACCATCGCGGCTCCACTTCCACAACACACGATCGGCCTCTCCCTCCTCTGGCGGCGGTAATCGCCTAATACCCTCCACGTCTGGTCTACACATAGGGCACGAATCATCTCCTCATCCCACCCGCCACCTCCCAACTGAGCCAGCTCCGACACACACCAATGCTCCGTTCCTTCCTCCGCCTCCGACACCAACCGACAATCCTCCCCCTCCCTCAACCAAGGTTCCTCCCACATCCGAATACTTCGTCCATTACCTAATCTCCATCGATATCCCCTCTTGACAATATCTTGGGTCTCCCGAACGCTTTTCCAAACATAGCTGGGGTTAGAACCCTCTGCAGCTGACAAAAAATCCCCTTTTGGGAAGTATTTGGCTTTGTAGACTCTAGAAACCAAAGCGTTAGGGTCGGAAAAAAGCTTCCAACCTTGTTTCCCCAACATTGCCAGATTGAATCCCATGAGATTACGGAATCCAAGGCCTCCAAACTCTTCTTCACACACAATCGCTCCCACCTCAACCATGATATACCTCCTCCTCCATTGTGACCCTTACCCCACCAGTAGCTATTAATCATCCGCTCCAACTCTTCAGCCACCGTCTTGGTGAGCAAGAACACATTCATATGGTATACCGGGATCGCTTGAGCCACTGCCTTGATGAGCACCTCCTTTCCCGCATATGAGATGTGCTTCCCTCGCCACACCTGCATTTTTTTCCACATCCTGTCCTTCAGCTGTGCAAACACCGCCCTTTTACTACGTCCCACACAAGACGGGAGCCTCAAGTACCGTCCAGTATCCAGCGAACTGCGGACACCCAAGATCTACTTCAAACCCTCCTTCAACATTACGTTCGTATTTGGACTGAAGAGAACACCCGACTTTGAAAATTAATCATCTGGCCTGAGGCCGTCGCATAAGTATCAAGAATCTGCTTCAACCGACGGACTTCTGCAATCTCTGCTTTGACAAAAAAGAAGCTGTCGTCAGCAAACAGCAAATGGCTCACCTTGCCGTAGTCCTCGTTTCAGCGTAATCGGTCCCACCATATTCGAGTTCACCACCACCGTATACTCCACAAAAGAGACACACATCATCATCCACCGGACCCATCTCTCTCCAAACTTCATCTTTCTCAGCACCTCCTGCAGATAGTTCCATTCCACTCGATCATAAGCTTTAGAAATATTGACTTTCACCGCAACCTCCCCCACCTTCGCCTCCCTCCTCTTCTTCATACTGTGAATAGTCTCAAAGGTCCACCATGATATTATCAATAATCGATCTTCCTCTGACAAAAGCAGATTGCTCAGGCGACACAATCTTATCCACAACCCCTCTGATGCTGCAGTTTTAGCGGTATCAAATACTACCAAGCTGTGAAGCTAGGGTAGATCGTATTCCACAGGGTTTCTACTAATTGACTACTCAAAGAAGCTGACAATTTATTCAAGTTAAAACACGTTGTGCGTGGTGTGATTTCCACGACTTCTAATCTAATGAACAAAGGAAAATAAAAGACAAAAAAGTAAAAGGTTGACTAACGAGAAGATAGACGAACTTAGATTTGAATCCCCCTTAGATCACCAGAGCAACGGACAATCACAAGATCAGCGGTTTTCAATTCTAATTCAATCGGTTTCTATACACCACCATAACTCCTTACCCTTAGGTTTAAGACCGGCGAACGTTCGCTCTATCCGTTCTAACTACCAAGATTAACTAGCCCCCGGGTACGGTCGCCTCTCGCAATGACTTAATTAACTAGTGCAATTACTAGTGATTTATGAGTTACTCTTGCAGTGGATTAATCCTAACCGGTTCCTACGAAAGGCACACTCCAATTATAAGGTTAACTGGTTGAATTGATGTTTTAAAGAGAGGCGAGCGTTCGCTTCTATCCTCAACTTAACAAGAATCTAAACTAGGTGATCAAGGAAGACAAGTTTATGCGCCAAAGCAGGAAGATGTCTGGCGACTAACCCTAGCTTGCAAAAACCTAATCTAGGCGATCAACCGGAGAAGAAACATAAACAATCAAGAAAAAACAACCATGCAAAGAGAAACTGATTGAACTTCGAATCTAATTACCGCCAATCCGTGACCGCTTTAAAGCCCTGGATCACTTAGGGTTCATCTAATCTAAGCTCTACAAGTTCAGTTACTCATATCAGAAACAAGAGAATCAAAGGTAACAATGAAGATCATCATACAGAGGAAGAACAGATAAGAACTGAAAAACCTAATTCTGACGACTCCCGCGAAGCTTCAATCTCCTGGATCTTCAACTTTAAGCTCCAAGTTCTCCGAGGTGGAAGGATGGCGTCACGATCTCTCCACGGATCTTCGAACTCTCTAAACTCTATCTATCGACCCTAGAGTCGGCTGACTCTCAAAAGTCTGATTTGTGAAAATATGAATAATGATTCCCCTTCTTCCTTTGGGCCGCCGGTTTAAGTATTTGATACTTAAACCCTAAGTCGCCGAATTTGGCCTGATATTTTCGCCGAAAATACCTTGGTATTTTCGCCGAAAATCCTAGTGTAAATGGACGGTCCGCCGGCTGCTCTCTCCTGTTCTTTATTCTCGGTTCAAAACTTTAGGGTTTCGCCGAAAACTTTCTTCACTTGACATCGGCCGGTTTGTGAACATATTTTTGCCGAAAATGCTTGGGGATTTTCGACGAAAATTCCTTTGTAAACCGGGCAGGAATTTTCTGAACTTGATTGACTCCTTTGATTGATTCCGGCGCAATCCCTCGAGGTTCCAACGCTTTAGACACGTCCTTGGCTACTTTATTTGACGGCAAAAACCTGTGCTAACATAAAAACACTAGAAAACCATAAAATAGACCCGAAAAGGGCCAAGGTAACACAAATGGCACGAGATAGGGCAATTGATTGAATATTCGTTATTCTACCCTAAAAACCATGTCTTAAGCAAAGAAATATCGCTTAAATGAGGCTGATAATCACGTCAAATCGAGTGTCATCAAATACCCCACACTTAAGCTTTTGCTTGTCCTCAAGCAAACTGAACTAGAACACACTCAAATTCACAAATGACACGAGATTAAACCGAGATTCAATTCTAACAATTTGGTTTAGACTGTTCCACGTAGAAACTTAACCTACACATGTAAGAACATCAACCAAACAAGTTTTCGATCTCACTAATTTCTGCACACTTCAAGTAGTAGTTTTAACAAAGCTCGTTTCTTGGCAAAACAATTAATCATAATTAACCGACTACGATAACACCAATTCTAATAAAAAAGACTTTAAGCTCTAGCCATGATGTGGATGCGGAGGTAGGAAAAGTGACGTGGCTATCGACTCGACTTCATCCGTTTCTAGATCTGTACGTTACATGTTCTAGCTAGGACCGCTTTTTAATAACAATTTCGTTCAAGCTTCAACTTATTCCTTCAATTTATTTACTGCATACTAGTGCTCGATACCAAACACTTCACTTAGGTGTTGGACCTGCCTAGCTCACAGTATTTGTGCCTTTGCTAGTGCTCAACCCGAACACTTCACTTAGGTGTCGGGCTTGCCTAGCTTTATTTTGAGCACTTTAAAGAATTTAGCAATTAATTCGAACAACTCAATTTACTTGATTTAACCATTTAGCCACTTGATCCTAGCTAGTTATAACTTTTACACAAGATTTCGAATTGGATTTCCGTCTAATCTCTAGCCACAATCACAGGTGAACAAATATGGAGTGGAAAAACATGGGAGAAGCTAGCATTTATCATCTTAGAACGGTGTTATCGAGCTTTGTTATTAACAAGTCAATCAATTCAATTAATTCAAGTTCAACTACAAGAGTGATTTATGATATGTTCTGACCTAGACTCATTCAATATCAGTTCCGACACATTGGTTACAGATTCTAAGTGGAACAGTCTCGACGTCATTGTTCAAAATTGAAGACAATTTAACATCAAAAGTCAAGAATTGAGCAATTCTATGCTAGAGAATTTTCAAATTTGAACCACAGAATCACAGATAGCAAGCAAGATCATGCATAATCTTAGAATCCTACCCCACACTTAAACGGTTCTGTGTCCTCACAGGACTAAACTAGAGTAGAGAGATACGAAGAACCTGTGACGAGATGGTCGGTGTAGGGGATGAACACGAGAGTCCGGAGCAGAGCGGAGTAGCTACTCAAGATCCTACAAAACAAAAACAACAAAAAGATCAAAAGGATACCGGGACAAGTGTCCCGGATCCACACAGAATAAAAGTCGAACAAAGAAGGTTAAGGGGAATTTTAAAAATATTTTGACGATTGAATGAGAAACTGAAAGAAGGAAGAGAGAAAGGGTGAATCCGGATTTTAAAGTGAATAGTTGGGGTGATTTTCAAAAGAGTTTTCGACGAAAATAAGAGGGTGTTTTCGCCAAAAATTTTAGTTCAAATGCACTGCCGGATTTCCAAAGGAGTTTTCGCCGAAAGTAACCATATGTTTTCGCCGAAAAGAAGCGTTAAAATCATTGCCTGGTTTTCAAAAACTATTTCGCCGAAAACATTATAAATTTTGGACCGAAAATGTTAAACAGGGAGACTCAGTTGAAAATCCAAAAGGTGATTTCGCCGAAAATGGTAAATTCGCCGAAAATTTTGAACACCACGATTGAAAATATTTTCGCAAACCCGGCAGACTTCAGAAAATCACAGTTAAATCAACAAAAATCGGAAAGACCTTAATCAACTTGCGACTGACTCTATGACACACAGATTCTACACGAAAAATAATAAATCAGACAAACTGACACTTTGGCTCCCCGGAACCTGACTCGAACGATGAAAAGACTGACTCAAAAATTCAAAAATGGACTCCAACCGTGGTTTGCCTCCCACGAAGCGCTCTCTTTTAACGTCCTTGAGCCGGACGATACCTGTTAGGGACCCCAACTCAGAAGTTCCTTGAAGTCAATCGTCTTCTTCAAGGACAGCGGTTGAGTGCCATGTAGCACTCCAGAAGGGTGATGTAGCCGGTAGTGCTCCAATAGATCGCGATCTTGGTTGGATGACCAGTTCTTCTTGAATTCTCCTACTCGAGGAGGAAAGAGGTAGTACGGCGCGGCATGTTCAATGAGCTCCATCTTCTCTACAGGTTGACTCGGTGGAAGTGTAGGTGAGGGTATCTCCTCAATCTCTATGTGCTCCTCTTCAGCTTCAACTTCAAGATGGATTGGCTCTATGTCTTCATGAACCACCACCGCCAAGGATTCTTCATTAGATGCTTCTAGCTCGCAATGGTCATCGGTGAGATTGTCATGTTCAACTTCGTACGGCTCTTGAGCATCTTCTTCCATTAGTGGATTTGGTTGCTCGAGCTCCACATCCATCACGTTACGAGCTTGTATAATCGAAAGGAGATCATCCAAGGCGGATTCTATTCTTCCCGTCTGTTGTCGATGCTGATGAGCCGGTATATACACCTCTTGATGAATTTGCTGGTCGTGTGTAGCTTCTGGCTCTTCTTCGAAATGCTCTTGAGCATCTTCTTCCATTAATTGCACTAGTCGCTTGAGCGCGGCGTTCCTTGCATCAACAGCATCGTCCATCGACTGGAGGTTGTCGATCGCGGCTTGGGTGCTTGCCATCCATTGTTGATGCTCATAAGTGTGTAAATCCATCTCTTGGGAGTCTTTAATATATGGTGCTTCATTGATGTACCACCCTTGGTACTGGTCATCCCACCTGTAATCCTGCATAATTAAAACTCAAGAACACTACCTAGGTAAATCATGAAAATATGAAGGAAAACAAATGGTAAGGCGGAAAGGTAGAAGAATAATTTGCCAGCTCTTCTTTCAAACAATTAGAAGAGTCCCCGGCAACGGCGCCAATTTGATGCTGCAGTTTTAGCGGTATCAAATACTACCAAGCTGTGAAGCTAGGGTAGATCGTATTCCACAGGGTTTCTACTAATTGACTACTCAAAGAAGCTGACAATTTATTCAAGTTAAAACATGTTGTGCGTGGTGTGAGTTCCACGACTTCTAATCTAATGAACAAAGGAAAATAAAAGACAAAAAAGTAAAAGGTTGACTAACGAGAAGATAGACGAACTTAGATTTCGAATCCCCCTTAGATCACCAGAGCAACGACAATCACAAGATCAGCGGTTTTCAATTCTAATTCAATCGGTTTCTATACACCACCATAACTCCTTACCCTTAGGTTTAAGACCGACGAACGTTCGCTCTATCCGTTCTAACTACCAAGATTAACTAGCCGCCCGGGTACGGTCGCCTCTCGCAACGACTTAATTAACTGGTACAATTACTAGTGATTTATGAGTTACTCTTGCAGTGGATTAACCCTAACCGGTTCCTACGAAAGGCACACTCCAATTATAAGGTTAACTGGTTGAATTGATGTTTTAAAGAGAGGTGAGTGTTCGCTTCTATCCTCAACTTAACAAGAATCTAAACTAGGTGATCAAGGAAGACAAGTTTATGCGCCAAAGCAGGAAGATGTCTAGCGACTAACCCTAGCTTGCAAAAACCTAATCTAGGCGATCAACCGGAGAAGAAACATAAACAATCAAGAACAAAACAACCATGCAAAGAGAAACTGATTGAACTTCGAATCTAATTACCGCCAATCCGTGACCGCTTTAAAGCCCTAGATCACTTAGGGTTCATCTAATCTAAGCTCTACAAGTTCAGTTACTCATATCAGAAACAAGAGAATCAAAGGTAACAATGAAGATCATCATACGGAGGAAGAACAGATAAGAACTGAAAAACCTAATTCTGATGACTCCCGCGAAGCTTCAATCTCCTGGATCTTCAACTTTAAGCTCCGAGTTCTCCGAGGTGGAAGGATGGCGTCACGATCTCTCCACGGATCTTCGAACTCTCTAAACTCTATCTATCGACCCTAGAGTCGGCTGACTCTCAAAAGTCTGATTTGTGAAAATATGAATAATGATTCCCCTTCTTCCTTTGGGCCGCCGGTTTAAGTATTTATACTTAAACCCTAAGTCGCCGGATTTGGCCTGATATTTTCGCCGAAAATACCTTGGTATTTTGCCGAAAATCCTAGTGTAAATGGACGGTCCGCCGGCTGCTCTCTCCTGTTCTTTATTCTCGGTTCGAAAACTTTAGGGTTTCGCCAAAAACTTTCTTCACTTGACATCGGCCGGTTTGTGAACATATTTTCGCCGAAAATGCTTGGGGATTTTCGGCAAAAATTCCTTTGTAAACCGGGCAGGAATTTTCTGAACTTGATTGATTCCGGCGCAATCCCTCGAGGTTCCAACGCTTTAGACACGTCCTTGGCTACTTTATTTGACGGCAAAAACCTGTGCTAACATAAAAACACTAGAAAACCATCAAATAGACCCGAAAAGGGCCAAGGTAACACAAATGGCACGAGATAGGGCAATTGATTGAATATTCGTTATTCTACCCTAAAAACCATGTCTTAAGCAAAGAAATGTCGCTTAAATGAGGCTGATAATCACGTCAAATCGAGTGTCATCACCCTCTCAGCCTATTCGCCAGGACCTTCACCACCAGCCTGTACAGAACACTGCATAACGAAATAGGCCGCCAGTCTTTCATTGATTTCGGCGCCTCCACCTTCGGCAACAAGATAATATTAGTTTCCTTGACCTCTTTCGGCAAGTCTCCTTGCTCCAACCACCGGACTCCTGCCTGAAACACCTCATCTCCAATTAGATCCCAGAAAAACTGATAGAAACCTGGGTTAAAGCCATCCGGTCCCGGTGTTTTGTCCGCATCCATTGCAAAAAGCGCCTCCTTGAACTCCTCTTTCGTGAATGGTGCCTGTAACATCAGATTATCATCTCTTGTAATGAAACCGTCAATTGCATTAGTTACAGGTACAGGGTTTGTTTCAGCTGCCTGAAACAAACTCTCAAAATAACGACGCACCACCCCTCCTATCTCCTCCGCGTCCGTCACCATCAATCCCTCCTCATCTTCAAGTGATTCGATCTGTTTGAATTTCCTCCTCCCATTAGCAACCGAATGAAAGAAACGGGTATTCTAATCACCCTCCTTCAACCAATACTACTTCGCCCTCTGCTTCCAATACTCTTCCTCCTCCTGCAACAGTGTCAACAACTCCCTATTCACCTCGCGCGCTTCCTCCACCGCCTCCCTACTTGTTTCATTTCTCAGCGCCACCAACTTCTCCTTCTTCTCCTTAATTGCTAACCGGAAGCGTCTCTCTCTCTCCTTACCCCACCACCCTATCCGGTCCGCGCACCCTGCCAGTTTCCCCACCACACTTCTCTGGCCCGCGTCCTTCCATTCTTCCTCCACCAACGTCTCAATTCTGGGTCCTTCCTCCACCGGTTTTCAAACCAGAACCTCCACCTATGCTTCACGACACCACTTGGTTTGGTATCCAACAGAATCGGGGAGTGATCTGAGATAGGCGCAATAAGATTATGTAGCTGCGCCTCTAGAAACATCTCATTCCACTTCCCATTTACCAATGCTCTATCTAACCGGCTCTCCACCCATGCAGCTCTCCCTTCGCCCTTGCCCACGTAAACTGATATCCCTGCATGGCCACGTACTCCAAACCACAATCACTCACTGCCAATTGGAAACCCACAATCCAATTCTGAGGCCTTGGATTGGGCCCCCGCCTCTCCCCACCGTCTAGAATGTCATTAAAATCATCGATCACGCACCATGGTGTCTGCTCTGGCATCCCCAAACTTCTCAGCAAATCCCAAGACTGCTGTCGCCGCCCACTCTCCGGGAATCCATAGAACCCCGTAAGCCTGAAAGCTTCACCTGTCGCTTGCACCACATCTGCATTAATAAAGTTACGTGAGTAATTAATCACATTTACATTCTGCCCCTCCCTCCATAGCAACCCGAGGCCACCACTTCTACCCTCCACATCCACCGCCAAGCATCCTTCGAACTTTAGTTTCACCCTAATTTCCTCCAGCTTCTGCTTCGCCACCAGTGTTTCTAGCAGAAACACCACATCGACCTTGTGAGTCTTTACCAACTCACCCAACACCTGAACTGCACGGGATTGGCCGAGACCCCGGCAGTTCCATGCCAATATGATCATGATGACTGGCAGGTCGAGAACGCTCGACCCGCCTGCGACGTGTTTTTGGCTCACGTCCATCCTTCTTTGGTGATTTAACTGGCTTCCCTCCACTCATTTCCACTCCATCCATTTCCGACCCACCATGCCCCCCGCGCCTCCTCTTTCGCTGCTCCTCCGCTATTTCCATTTCAATCTGTTCCTCAGCCACAACTCTACTTCCATACACCACCGGTAGGTCCTTTCCTTCTTCACACGCCCCCAAATTTCCTAATAGCTCAGCCACCCCCCTCGGCATCTCCTTCCCACCCATCCTCCTGCTCCCTGCCCCTTCGTCACCCCCCCCCCCCCCCCGCCGCCTCCTGTCCCTCTACTCGATCCTCCTCCTCTCACTCTATCCTCTCTTCGAGCCAGCCACCTCTCCCCATCCCTTTGCTTCACCTTCTTGGAGGTGCACGAAGTTCCTTATCCCATAGCCTCTCAATTTGATCCTCCGGCACTCGGAACAGCACTTCACAAAATCGATCCACATGCCCCATTTTTCCACAAATATAACAGAAATCAGGTAGTCGTTCATATTGAAATTTACATATAATCGACTCCCCTCCTGCCTTCCGAACCTTCTTCTCTCTCTTCAACGGCTTTCTGACATCCAGCCGCACGCGCACCCTCATATATGAGTCCGGTCCCATATGCACGTTATTCGCATCATACTCCAGAAACTTACCGATATAGTCACCCAGCGCCTTCCCCACCGTTGCTGAGTATAGACCAGCCGGCAAATATCTCACTTGGACCCAGAAGTTCACATAGCATAACTCCACCGTCAATGGTGTCTCGCCTGCCTTCAGCTCCCGCAGGACAAGTAAGCTTTGGTCGAACGTCCACGGCCCCCCATCAACAACCCTCCGAAGGTCCACCACGTGATTAAATCTAAATAGGATCAGTTTATTTCCAAGCTCCTCGATCTCCATCCGACGCCCAGGCCGCCAAATCCCTGCCATTGTGCTCTGAAACGCCGGGAAGTTATATCGCTTATCGGTCAGCAGGAGTCCCACCACGCACAGCTCGTACCCCTCCGGTTCCGCCACATCAGTTAACTCGTTAAACACCAGCTCCTCGCCATCATCTTCCAACGTCAATCTAGCCACTTGACTCTCCATTCCGTTACGATCCCGCCTCTCGCTACGCTCTATCGAACCTTACCCGCTCTTGTCTCCAAAACCCTAGAGAAACCCTAGGCCGCCGTCAAAAAACCCTTATTCGCAAGGGACAACTCTCACATCAGGAGAGAGAAAAATCATCGAAATCGAGGTATGTATACTTATTTAAGTAGTTAATTGAAGCTTTCATTTCATTATAACTATTAATGAAAAAAGTTACATCATGAGTAGATACTAGATATATGATAAGGAGGATGATGAAGTATTTCTTGTCGAATATGATTGTGTTCCCATCACTCCAAAAAATGCATAGAAACATTCCGTTTACCAATTTTAATGAAATAATAGTAATTAATCCAATATATAATTACAATAGGCTTATTATTTATTAACTTTTAAATGAAATTAGTAAATAAAATGTTTAAATGAAAAAATATATAACTTAAACCCCACAAACGTGGGTGGCCTATGTCTACTAATACATTAAAGCATATACCATTTTTTTCAGTTGACACGTCAGTTTTTTGAGGATTTTAGAGCTCCTCCTTCATTCTAGGAATGAGTAGGGGTGGCAAACGGGTGGGTCGGGGACGGGTTTGGCATATCCGATGCCCGCCCGTTTGCTTGGCGGGTTTTACCCGTACCCACCCGGCCAAGCCAAATGGGTACAATTTCGAAACCATCCCCACCCACTCATGGGTGGACGGGTTTGGTGGGTAATTTCCTGGTCAGTAAATAACAAATGAAATCAGATTCGAACTGAAGCAAACAAATCTGCAAATATCAATCAGTGCTAATGTCATATTTGCAGATAACACAAAATCACAAATGAAGCTTTTCAAAGCTACATAGAACATCAAAACCATCAACCAATTATTCTGCAGAGTTGTAATGGAGAGCATCAACCTAGATAGCTAATAATCAAAGTCTTAAACCACTAGAAAGAAAACATTGGAAACAAAATCAATGTCTGAAAACCACTGGAAAAAATTAAAACTAATGCAGATTGTGATAGAAGCTCCAGCAGCAGTAGCTCTAGTAGCTTTCCAGCAGCAGCTCAAATAGCTCTCCAGCAGCAGCTCAAATAGCTCTCCAGCAGCAGCTCCATTAGCTCCAACAGCAGCTCTCCAGCAGCTCCAACAGAAGCTCTCCAACAGCAACAACAGCAGCTCTCCAACAGCTTCAGCAGCAACAGCAGCAACTCCAACAGCTCCAGCAGCAGCTCTCCAACAGCTTCAGCAACAGCAAACACAGCAGCTCTCCAACAGCATCAAACAAAAACTACCAGCCTACCAGCACCGCTCAAGGACTCCAGCAAGCAACATAACTGACCAACATAAAATGTACAACAAAGCAGCCCAACATTAATTCAAATTTCAGAGCAGCTAAACTCAGATTCGAAGATACAAATAATTACCTAATCAAAGTACAACTGGAATCCGTAGCAAAGCAAGAAGATCACAGGGGGGCTGTCCCAGCTGGCCAAATAACTGATAAGTGATAAGAAGATAGTTCAGTCACTAAACCAATAACACGACAATTAGTTAAAAAATCAGAAACAAGTCCCAGAAACATAAGCTTTACCATCTTCATCTGCTCCAGCTTCATCTTTCACAGCCAATGCCGAGAAAACACTCTCTAAATCGGCAACTTTCGTGTCAGCTTCTACGGAAAAACAGAAAGCACAGATCATTAGTTAAACCATTAAAAAACATCATGAATTATAGTAAATAAGTAATGTTCCAAATTAAACATAACAATACCTTTACTAATTTCGTCTTTTACCCAGCTTCTAGCACACATCATCGCTTCAACAGTTGAATGATGTAGTTTGCACCTGTGGGGATCTAATAGCCTCCCACAAGTGCTGAAAGTAGATTCAGATGCGACGGAGGTTATTGGAATGGCTAAAAAAATCCTTTGCAATTTGTTGCAAAGTGGGATATTTGGCACCATTGAGTTTCCACCACAAAAGTAAATCAAAATCAGGTGTTCTAGGAATGATTTGCTCGGCCAAGTAATGGTCAAGTTCAGTAGTTACTAATGTGGTCCTCGACCTTTTCCTTTGGCTCATAAATAACTCGAAGTCCAAATCCGTAGCAGAAGCAGTTGCAATAGAAGAAGAACTAGAACCAGAACCAGCTTGAGTACTAGATTTTGATTGATAAGCCAAAACCAAATCACAAACTATCTTCTTCACAGACTCACCAACCAAATCGCTATTAGTAATGCAAAGTTTTGTAGCATAATACTCAATGAGGTGAAGCTTGTACCTCAGATCCAACACAACAGCTACAACAAGTACTAAATGGATGTCATCCCAATATTTTGTAAACTTAAGCCACATTTTTTCAGCCATTGCACTAATGATAGGATTGGAATCAACACGCCAATTCATTAATTCCAGCCTAAGATCACAAACTTTAGAGAAAAATAGATTAGATGTTGGGTAGTTGCTACCGGAAAACAACTCAGTGGTTTCAGCAAATATTTTCAGTTTCTCTACAATAGCAGTAGCAAATTCCCATTGATCATTACTAGGGACCGAGTCATAATGATCGTCCCTTATCATCAAACGGTAGAACACATCCTTGTACGGAATAGCAACATCAAGCATTTCGTACGTGGAGGTCCACCGTGTTGGACAGTCTAAAACCAGCTTTCTATTCACATTAACTTCAACATGCCTAGCAGATTCAATGAATAACTCGACTCTCTTCGGTGTGGCAATCCAATAAGCAACTGACTCTCTAATTTTATCAATACCATCCTTAATCACATCCAAACCATCCTTAACAATTAAATTAAGAATGTGAGCAGAGCACCTCATGTGTAGAAGAGAACCATTCATTAGGAGATTAGATGGCACGAGCTTTTTTTCGAAGTAGTGAGACCATGGAGTCATTGGTAGTACAGTTGTCAAGCGTAATAGCCGACAACTTGCTATCAATGTTCCACTCTAGCAAGCTAGTAGAAAGGCGGTTAGCCAACCGCGCACTTGTGTGAGGAGCTGGAACGTAAAGAAACCTACAAAAAATTATGAATGTCGTTCACTTCTACATGAATTGAGTAAAACGAAATGAAAAAGTAATCAAATTTTATATTTCTTGAGGATTACCTAACCAAAATGCTTCGAAGATTCTATGAATTGTCGATATAGTGGGCAGTTATAGCCATATAACCTCTTTTCTGATTAGTGGCTGTCCACATATCAGTAGTCACAGCTACTCTTCCCCGATTCTCATGTATTTCCCTTTTAATTTTGATCTTGGTCAATTCATAAAGAGTTAAAATTTCCTTCTTAATGGTGTTGCGGCATGGCAGTTTAAACAATGGCTGAAGGGCACAACAAAACCTCTTGAATCCTAAGTGGCCAACGATACTAAGAGGGTATTCATGGATTAGGATCATTGAGCACAACATTTTCTTGGCGACCTCGTAGTTATATTCTGTGGCTACTAGTTGTGCTTTACCCTTAGTGATAAAGTTTGGACCAAGGACTTTTTGTTGACCATCATGTATTTTCTTATGAATACAAGTTCGGATATGGTTTCGAATGTGAGAAGTGCCACTATTGGATTCACCACTAAGTAACTTACGACAATATTTGCACCTAGCCTTCAACACCCCATTCACCTTCACTCTATTACAATGGGCCCAAACATCAGAGGTTAATCTGCTGTGATCAACAGATTCGTCCCCTACAACAGCAGCAGGTTGAGGTTGATTTTCAGGATTGGCAGGTTCAGGTTGGATTGGATTAGGGTGTGGAGGTTGGTTATGAGCAGGAGGGGGTTGGGGATGGTTGTGCGGAACATTATTAGGAGGCATTGCTTCAATTTGAATAGTAGGATCATTATTAACTCCTTCCTCTGTTTAAGAATGATAAAAAGAAATAATGAATCGAATCGAAATGAATGACTAAAGAAGGTTTAACATTGAACTGAGTAGAAATTGCTTTGAGAGGAGTTGTTTTTCAGAAGTGTAGGTTAATTGCAGAGTGCACAAGAGAACTGATTAGGTTGAACTTAGTTACTTTGAGAAGTACAGGTTAGTTTCAAAACTGATTAGGTTGAACTTCAGAAGTGTATTTTAGAACTGATTAGGTTGAACTTAGTTACTTTGAGAAGTATAAGTTAGTTTCAAAACTGATTAGGTTGAACTTCAGAAGTGTATTTCAGAACTGATTAGGTTGAACTTAGTTACTTTGAGGAGTATAGGTTAGTTTCAAAACTTATTAACATACAATAACATATAAACATGGCAGCAGAATAACTTAGAAATAAACATGGCAGCAGAATAGCATATCAGACGTAGAACAGAGTCCACTCGATACTCGACTGCTATGGAAACAAGTAAGAAATCAACACATTAAGTTAGTAAGAAAGAAACCAACAAATTAGAAGCTTTGGGCGTACTAAACAAAGAAAATAGAGATAAGCATCCTATACCTTTAAAGCTTTTGAGTGCAGAACTCCAGACATCCAGCAGCTGAAGCTGAGAAATCGAATAACAGAGCAGTGATCGAAGTTAGAATAATCAAACTGCTGAGAGCGAACAAGCCATTTATAGGGTTGGGACCAAGTACGAACACCGACTCTAAGAGGAGTCTTAGTATCTTAGACTTTGATTATGAAAACGAAAACAGAAAGAAAAATCAGTAGGATGCTTATCTGGACTCGGAGAATCCGTGCTTGATTCTCTGTATGGAGCTCTCCTTATCGTCAGTTTCCCTATTTCCACACATAAATCAACAACGATTGGAAGATTCGTTGCCGATGATCTCTGCATCACGACTCTACTGAGAGGATTTGGATGAGAAAACTACGGGATGCCTAATTTGGGAAGATTTGTGCCGAGAGAATCGCGGCGGTGGCTGGCTGTGAATCATGTGCTTAGCAAAGGTCTGAGAGGAGATAGGGTTTTGTTTGCTGCTGGGAGTTGGATTTGGGTATTTTGCAAATCAATTATGTACCAACGGGTGGGTACGGGCACGGGTTGCCCCAATCCAATACCCGTCCGCAACCCGCACTTAACGGGTACAGGGTTCGCCCGGACCCGGAAAATACCCAAGCCGGTCGGGTTAAATGGGCCCAATCCGGGTGGGCTCTGGGCGGGTACCCTGATTCATGGGTCCGAATGCCACCCCTAGGAATGAGGGTATTTTGGAAAAAAATCGATTCTGACAAACAAAATTTTTTGATTCTTTTCTCATGAACAAGGATCGAACTCCTAACCTCATGGTTAAGAGACAAAGTGAACAACCAACAATGCCACACCTAATGATTGGAGTAGTTTACTATTTAATCAAAGAAAAGTTGCAGTGTTTTCAACGTAACAACAAGAAAGCATAACTATAATGCTTTTGTTTATTATATCCCAACAATTGATAACAAATTTATAAATTTTTACCAACATATGAATTAAATGATTATATATTAAAAAGTAGAAATAAAAAGTAGAAAAAATTATATATTAAAAAGTAGAAATATTAAGTAGAAAAAATTCAACCACACTTCTAAGTAATCTAAATAAAAATTATTTTTCGGTAAACTATTAACACAAAAAATCGGCCATTGGGCCGCTGATAATCTAGTTAATTATAGAAGGGAATCATTAATATGATTCTTAGACGTGGGTAATTTTAGGTAGTTAATGAATTTTTGTAAAAATAAAATGTGGAAAAATAAATATAATGAAATTGTTCGATTGGTTAGAAAGCTACATTTACGGAGAGAAGGAATAAAAGAGGGGGTCTTTTATATTCCTATAATAGATATAATAGATATAACAGATAGATTTGTTGGAAGAGTTTCAGACTAATTATGCTTGTATGTAAACAACGGTTACGAATCTAACAATATTTATTCCAATATTCAATCTAACGGCAAAAGTTAATACTTAAAAGCATAAATTAATAGTGATTAGCACAATATTGAATATACACGATTATTCTCATATATATATATTATATTTCATAATTATTATATATAATATATTATATTAATTATGTTAATACTCAATACTAGATAAGTAACCATAGTTATCATAGATAACATATTATATTAATTATGTTACTACTCAATACTAGATAAGTAAGCACTTGTGATTTTTCTGACAATTTCATTTACTTCAGCGCTAGTAGTTCGCTATAGGTAGTAGGCATAGTTATTATATGTAACATATTATATTTAGGATTAATGATTTTTAATTTTTAATTAGTGTTTCTAGGGGTTAGAATTGAAAAAGTGTGGATTAATATAACTCAACTTGAGAATTAAAAACTCAAGCTAATAATATATATATATATATATATATATATAACCATTGACATGTCACAATTGTGTTGTTAAGGGTTGAAGGGTCTTTAAACGGGTAAATAGCTCCCGACATTACTTGATTATTAAGTGAATTGCATATAAACTACTTAACTTTTGAAGTTGCACCAAGTACTACTTAACTCAACTTCTCGGTGCGCCATCTGAAATTCCGTCCAATTTGTTAACCAAAGTAATATCGAGAAGTTTAATAATCATATGATAATATCAACAAATCAGAAAAATCTTCTTGATTATTAAACTGGTGCTATGTATTCGTCTATAAACTGTTAATAACATTATTGGTCACTTTAAATATCATGTGACTATATATGGGTCCTAAAAATTCTAATGGGTTGTTTGGATCCTCTATTTATTAGAGAGATTTGTATTAAATATAGATATTTCAGTAAATCACTTGTTTAGTGTAACAATTAAGACGAGAGATTTTAACCCAAAGAGATTTCGAAATATCTCTATTGAGTTATTTATAAATATCACCGACTACCCCAAATATTTTAAAATCTCTTTCATTATTGACAATATTATCCCTATTAATCATTAAAATTTACGTATTTTGGGTATATAAAATAAGAACACAGCTCACTGGGAAATAATAAACCCTACACCATTCAGCTACCGTTCAACCTTGTTTTACATCTGCTGTCGCCTAACCACTGCACAACAACCAAGGTAATACCAAGTGCTTTGCTTTATTCCTTTACTTTATTCCCTTTCTTTATTTGTTTAATGTACATGTATATATGAAATGGAGGAGCTGGAGATAGCTACAGACCATTTCAGTGATGAGCACTTGTTGGGTTCAGGCGCTTTTGGGAATGTGTATAAAGGGTTCTTTGAAGCTGAATGGGTTACTATGGCGGTAAAAAGAGCTCATGCTAATTCTTTCCAAGAGATGTGGAGTTCATAAATGGTAAGGAAGGCATATCATTTTCATAATCCCTTGCTTCAACAGTTCAGCTTCCATCATCTCTAATTCATAGCCATCGGTGTAAAAAAAGAGTGCAAAGGAAGTATGAATACTTTTATCTTGACTCTTGGTTAATGCGAATTGCCAAGTCGAGTACTTTATTATAAGCATCACCTCTTAATAAGGGTAATTTAGTATTTGTTATGTAATCATTAAAAATCATCATTTACAAATCACTATTAAGAAAATGGCATACAAACGATATATTGTTACAAATGAGCGATTTAAGTTACTATCTATTTTCAAATATAGAGATTTAGTAAAATATCTCCATTTCTACAATATGGGATCCAAACGGCCCATAATATGCAAGGTTATATCGAGTTACTTATTAGTGATTAGTCCTGTAAAAATATTAATGTAACGAATTGGTCATTGGATTCAAAAGTAATTTGTTCAACAAGGTATGTGATGAGCCATAACCCAACAAGGTTGGTCTCTGATGATTCTAGTCGTTAACCTAAGTGTATGGCCTAACAAACTAGATTCAAAGAGGACAAAATTCAACACACTTAAACAGATTGAGTTGAGGACTTCAGCTTCGACTACAAGGTGGTCGGAATCTCCAAGACTACGAGATTTTGACGAGCAACGATTGGGTAGCGCAACTTCTTTAACGGATAATTGATGGCAGTGCTATTAGGCCGCAAATGCTTCATTTTAACGATAATTTCAGCTTCTCGTCGATGACTGTATTTTTCAGCAGATTCGAGAATAGAGAAAAGGAATTTCTAAAACAATAAATTTGTTTTTTTTCTATGATTTTTGGCAGGGAATAAGTTAACCCCTAAATTCTAGATTGTTCCAAATAGAAGATTTACTCTAATTCTTATCCACCGGCCGATGTTAGGTATTTAATCTAACGGTCTTTATTAGTGTTCTCATATAAAAATAGATTAGTGTTCTCAATTAGTCTACCTTTCAATCTTCACCATATCAAAACATCTAAATCAATGGCAAAGATTTTATTCGGAACACAAAAAAACTGATGAACAAAACCAAAATCTAACATGACAGTTTGTTGGTCATTTTATAATCATTGTTTACGAATGGCCTTGCAAAAATTAATTTAATATTGAGTAGAGATGGTTCTAGACCGTCATTTTTAACATCCAGAACTGCTAGTTCGTTTCAAAAGACTTAAAAGAGAATGCTTGCCCCAATATCAAGAATAGGGTCATCGATACTTACCAACTTCTTAGAGTGAAGCTCATGATCAACAATAATGCGGAAGAAGTGCGATAGTAGTGGAGGGGTGCGAGATCGCGCTGATGTAGGTGGCCAAGAGAAGGCAGCCTATGTCAAGCAACTCCATGAGAAGGCCAAAACCAATATTGAAAGAAGAACTGCTCAGTACCTTCGCAGTGCCAACCGAGGAAGAAAAGAGAAGATATTTGAAGCCGAAGACCAGGTGTGGGTACACTTTCGAAAGGACAGGTTTCCAGAGCAGAGGAAGTCCAAGCTACTGCCCAGGGGAGATGCCCTACACAGTCCTCCAAAGAATCAACAATAATGCCTACATCCTCGACCTACCAAACTCTTACGGGGTGAGTGCAACCTTCAATGTGGCTGACCTAACCCCTTATTATGATGAAGAATATGCAGGACATGATTCGAGGACGAATCATTTACAAGAAGAGGGGGGATGATGAGCCCAACAAACCCTGGACACGACCTGAGCCCCCTTTCACCCGAAGCCAAACCAAAGCCTTCCGAGAGAAACTTAACACCTACATAGAGTCTTGGAGTAAAGAAGGGCACGAAGAGGATGTCGATCAATTTGTCAAGGAGGGCTACACCCTCTTGGAAATTCAAGAAGACACCAGGCCACACCCGGAGCATGGCCCAAGACAGATCACTAAAGCCTCGGGTCAAGGCCAAGCCAAGACCGGAGCCTCCGGCCAAGCCCAGCCGGCGCCCGACCGAGCAAGCCCGTCAGGCCGCCACCGAAGCCCAACCAGGCCAAGCAACCGATCACGGTCGGATTAGGGTTTTGACCTAATTAGGTCTTTTATTCAACATTAAAGACTTCAGTTATTATTTTATGTTTTATTCCTTTTTAGTCGGATTTTTTAGGAGTGTTAGGATTCTAATTAGGATTAGGAGTCCTTATTTTATTCTTATTTAGGAAGTAGTCTTTAGGGAGGAGAGCTTGCTCGCTTACCTATATGAGGAAGCCGCCGGCCACCCTTGTAAGACACAACTTTTGAAATCAATAAACTTCTGTTAGAACATATGTTCTCTTCCCTTCAAGCCTTTGCTCGTTCTTGCATTGCTTAAGGTTCGGCTTATCATCAAGAGTATCCTCCTCTTGAAGTGGCGCCCTCGACTTGATACTTCTAGTTCCTAGCTCCTTTATAGCTAGTGGGTCAAAGTCCTCTTCCATCCCGGTTCTGACGGTTTTTTCTCGTTGCTGTGACGATCAGCTGCGGTGTTTAAGGGTCGTCTGCCCACGGTTGCAGCGGTTCACATCATATAATGAAATATTACATTTTGGCACCTAAAGAATAAATTTGTACAATATGAGACTTGGAAAACTTGATTATCAAAAACATTAGTTGCACTTTAGGTATTGTTCCATATGTACTATAGTGAAGACACTTTTCCCAGCAGACTGTCGGTGAGCTGTAGTCGTTGTGATGCGTTCAACCAAATAACTAACAAAGCTACAAAAGCTAGGGTAGATCGTATTCCACGGGTCTTCTATGATTGACTACTCCAAAAACTAGCAAAATACTCGAATGCAAACACTTCGTGCGTGGTGTGAGTTCCACGACTTCTAATTCTAAGAAATGCAGAGAAATTTTAAAAATTAAACTAAAGCAGATTGGAAATTAGGGTTGAAAACAAGGATGACAGACGAACTTAGACTTTGAATCCCCCTTCGTTCCTCAGAGCATTGGCAATCAACAGATCAGCGGATTTCGATTTTCATTCAATCAATCACTAAGACACCACCATAACTCCTTACCCTTAGGTTTAAGACCGGCGAACGTTCGCTCTATCCGTTCTAACTACCAAGATTAATTAGTCGCATGGGTACGGTCGCCTCTCGCAACGACTTAACTTAATTGGTGCAATTACTAATGATTTATAAGTTACTCTTGCAGTGGATTAACCCTAACCGGTTCCTACGAAAGGCACGCTCCAATTATAAGGTTAATTGTTCAATTTGATGTTCTAAAGTAAAGCGAGCGTTCGCTTCTATCCTTAGCTTAACAAGAGTCTAATCTAGGTGATCAATCCAGACAAGAAACATGAACAATGAAGAACAAATCAAACATGAAAGAGAAACTGATTGAACTTCGAATCTAATCACCGGCGATCTGTGACCGCTTTAAAGCCCTAGGTCACTTAGGGTTCATCTAGTCTAAGTTCTAACGAGTTTAGCTACTCATGTTTATCACAAAAGAATCAAAAACAAAGAAAGAGTTCATCATCCAGAGGAAGAACAGAAAAGAATCTGAAAAACCTAATTTAGACGACTCTGACAGACTTCGATCTTCCGTAAACTACACTCCTAGCTCCGATTCTCCGAGGTGGAAGGGATGGCGTCACGATCTCTTTCCGGCTCTTCGAACTCTAACTCTTCGCTCCAGAACTTCAGAGAATTCTTCGAATTCTGATTACGAAAAGTATATTATGATGTATCTTTCGATTTGGGCCGCCGATTAAGTATTTATACTTAACCCTAGTCCAGTCGGATTTGCCTGATATTTTCGCCGAAAATAACAAGGTATTTTCGCCGAAAATCCTAGTGTAAATGGATGGCCCTTCGGTTGCATTCTACTGTGATTTTCGTTTCGGGTCAAAAACTTAACGGTTTCGCCGAAAGTTCCTTCAGCCGGCGGCGATCGATTTGTGCTGATATTTTCGCCGAAAATCCTAGTGTATTTTCAGCGAAAATTCCTTTGTAAACCGGGCAGGAATTTTCTGAACTTGGTTGGCTCCTTTGATCGATTCCGGTGCAATCGCTCGAGGTTCCAACACCTTAGACATGACCTTGGCTACTTTATTTGATGGCAAAAACCTGTGCTAACATAAAAACACTAGAAAACCATCAAATAGACCCGAAACGGGCCAAGGTAACACAAATGGCACGAGATAGGGCAATCGATTGAATATTCGTTATTCTACCCTAAAAACCATGTCTTAAGCAAAGAAATGTCGCTTAAATGAGGCTGATAATCACGTCAACTCGTGTGTCATCAACTGTTAAGTTTGCAATAGAATGGAAGAGGTCAAATTCTTACCCATTTCGACTAAGATTGATATCGACAAACTGTATGATGCTGAGTACTCTAGCAATCTAGACTTAAAATTATATATGAGAAGTTAATTTGTACACTAATTCTATAGTTTGAAATGAACAACAATTTATAATTGGGGTCAATCAGATTCTTCAATTGTTTCTGTATATTAGTTTATATCTCAGTAAGATGATGATGGTTATCAGGACACAACATCATGTGATCATTCCAATTCGAATTCAATTTGTGTGTACCACTCATTGCTATCGACACATATATGCCCGCCTACATTAGTTATTTAACAAAATTGCTATAATAATTATATCCACTCGATCCCTACTTGTACTCAATGCTTCCCTAATTTCTGAACGTGACTAATTAGCTTTGTAACTAAGTCGTAACAACCCGTGTAGGAAATGAACAGTTGTGTGCAAAATATTTGCCAGCTAATATTTAAAATGTGGTCATTCAACTGTAATAAACTCAGCTATAATTGGTTTTGTCTAAATGTTTTATTATGTTAAGAACATGAGTCCATTTGAATTAATTGTTGAATAGAACATTCTAGTCGAATATTAGAAGACTTGTTAGAAAACAACAATGAAAAGTCTTCCAGAAATATCTAAAACATTTCACACATGGTCAATAGGAAATCAGAAAGTACAATTAAGATATAAACTTGAACTCAAATAACATTTCGATTCTTTCCTGCATCTACTCCATATCTAAATCGTTGTGCTCTTCTTCTTTTCTATTTGCACATCCCATTACAGGGTATTTTATCTCCAACTCATCATTGAAAAATATGGTAGCGTTTACAGTTGATGGCCCCACGTATTCCGACATTATCACAAATCCGTTTGCTATTGAATAGAAGTTGAAGAATTTCATCATACCCTCGTTCAGCAATACAATACCATCCATGTCGCGACTGACCTGTACCTCCCACGCATCTCCTGTGGGTACTCTAAGGGTGACACTCGTGGTCCTCAATCGGCTGCTAAATTCTCTTGACAGCCTCTGTAACATCCCCGCCCAGCTGAACGGTTTGGAACTCGAGTTTGAGTATTTGAGACATTGGAAACAATGTTCTTGAGGCCCCATCGAAGTCCGGGACGTTCATAGTTGAGTCGGGTCGAAGATACAAGCGAGTACGCGAAAATTTGTCAAAGTGGGCAGACCATGATACATGGCCGTGTATTACAATACACGTCATGTATCATGGCCTGACTATTAAATGCTGATTTTGCACGGAAATTCATAACTTCCCCTTCTTTATCTTTCCCCGAAAATCCTTTTGACGAACCAAAAACCCCCTTAGCTTCAATCCTTGATATCGGGAGTTGTAGAGCTCCGATTGATGATCCGTTTCTTGCTACGCGTTCGTGGCGACGAGAGGAAGATATTGCACCCTGAGTTTCTGGGTATTTCGGAGTAGGCTGCTGTCGGTGAAAAGGAGAAGAGCTACGAGTTTGGAGTTGTAGAACTTGGTGGTTCGGGTTCCGAGAGTTGTTTTAGAGCCTCGTCTTCTTGTCAGGTGAGGGTTTAGCGTACGATAGGTAGTATAGTCGGTATGAGGAGCTGCAATTTTGACTTAGAAGAATGTAGGGCTTTGCATGAAATTGAAAAAGAGTAAAAGGGGGAAACTGTACTGCAACTGTTTGTTATGCAAATTTTCATGAATTGTGATTGTTGTATGATTGTTTAAGGATGAGTTGGATGATGAATGTTGGCTGATGTTTTATGTGTGAGGTTGGGAAATGATGAACATTGATGATTAATGGATTTGACTTAGTAACGAGTGTAGGAGGGTCGGGTTGTGATGCTGTAATCTGTCTCTGTATCTTGTGCTGACAGTGGTGGTTGCAGGAGGGTGGTCCTACCAATGTGGGGTCGCCCTTTATATGATGAGCAGGTGGATGGCCCTACCAATGTGGGGTCGTCCAATGAAGGATGTACAGGAGGGTAACCCTATGACTCATGACATGGCTATCCCTGTACTTGCAGGTGGGGTGGCCGGTGAGCTAGCCGTTTACCCTTAAATTGTTTGTGTTATGTGGAATGGTGAATGAGATGAATTGTGATTGTAAATGTGATATTGAGTGAAATGATGATATATGTAGTTGGATGAAATGATGTTACGGGTTGTTGGATGACTTGATGTTATGTGTTATTTGGGTGAAAGTGGTGCTATGTGGGATGGGGTTGATAATATGATAGTGATATGGAATTACGACAGAATTGGATAATGGAATTGGTACATGGAATTGGCTAATGGAATTGGGACATGATTTGTGAAATGAAATTGATTGAATGGGATTGCTTTGTTGATGTGTGCAATTGACTTGCTTGTGATCTGTGCAATGTGGGTTGGAATTGGATTAGTGTTGGAATTGGATTGATGATGGAGTTGATGGTGGAATAGATGACGGACTTGACGATTGGGATTGTATGGTATCGATGAGGAATTTGATGGATGGTATTAATGTTGGATTCAGTATGTGGTTTGATGAAATTGATGAGGAAATGGATGGATGGTTGATTGGTGGGAATTATTTAATGAATGATAGAACCGGTAGGAGTCCACACTGCCCACCTTGAGATGTGATGAGTTGTGTCCGGTTCACGTTGAGTGAATCACCCTGGTTAGCTATCAGGGATTATGATGAGTCGGTCTACGTCGAGTGGATCACCCGGGTCTAGTACCTGGGATTATGGGTGTGGTGTCGGTCTACGTTGAGTAGATCACCTTGAGTTGTATTACCAGGGATTGTTGGCCGGCAGTGGTGGTGTGGAGCAACTCCTAGGCACCTAATAACTCACCTAGAATGTAATGAGTCTAGTCGTGTTGTGACTGTGTGATGTGTTGAGTTGGTGGAACAGAGATTGGTTTGGTTGTGCTTGGTTGATGTTGTAACTGTGAAACTGTGAATTGTGAGTTGTGTGGTTGATGTATGAATGTGGGTGCTATTCAAGTTATGAGTGTTGTGGAAAGATGTCGATTTGTGTGCCTGATGGACTTGATGATGTTGTGATATTGTGGATTGATGACTTGTATGTGTTGCTGAATTTATAACTTGAGCATATTGGGTTGTGGAATGCATCTATGTGATCGCCTAGTAGCATGATAGGACTTAAAATATGAATGGGTGCGTCGGATTCCGCTGTTGTTTGTGTGTGGAGTTGGGATCCCTCTTCAGGTTAGGTTCGGCGCATAGTTACACCCAGTGGATTCACTCAGTTTCATTAGGAAACTAATCCCCCCAGTTTCTCTTTTCAGGTTCACTTGGTAGTGAGAGTGAGTTGGAGTTCAGGTGTGCTGTTGAGTTCAGAAGAGTTGCAGGTTGGAGTTGTGAAGTGAAGATTAGGAAGCTACTTTGGAGTGACCATTGTTTAGAGTTTTGTATTTTCAGTTGACACTTTTGGGTTGGGGGATTTTGTAATCGTTGTTGAGGTTTGGATTTCGGATTTTCATTTATCGGATGTTCGGATTTTGAATTGTATTTCATTGAAGGCCTTCGTTTGTTTTGAACCTTTTAATAAGAGTTGTTTTGTTTCCGCTGCGTTTGCTCGTTTCTTTAAATGTTGTATCTTCGAGTAGCACCCAAACCGGTTCGACCACGGGTAAACCCGGGTCGGTTTGGGACGGGTGTTACAGCCTCTGCAAGTGAAAAATAAATCATAAGATTTTGGGTCAGTAAGGTAACCAAATCATCAAATATCAGGTTGGTGCAAGAGAAAATCAGGCATTGGTATACCATACTACAGCAACCAGATATGTACTATGTGAACTAAATATCAATCCATAACAAGGTGTCTTTAGATAATACAATGGAGCATCTGTTCAGAAATGTAGATGTGTATATGTTGTTTTAAGTACAAGATTAAACCATCATCAATTCATATTTGATAGAAAAAACTTGCTAATGTTCTGCCCTGTGCATCTGCGTCAAGAATCAGTGTCGCGAATCGCAAGGGTGCTGCAGCGGCCATGAGAGGCGATAGGAGGACGACGGTTGGAGATGATAGTGGTCCTATGTCAGGTGAGATAGATTTTGTGTGAGAATACTGGTGGTAGAGTTTATTGGTAGATGTATTTATAGCATACCCTAATAATATGCTATTTGCAAATTAGTACATTTATCTGTCATATTTGATATTAGGCACCTAGTTTATTAATAGTAACAATATTTTAAAAAAGTACTCACTTATTTCCAGCTCTGTCCATTGTTGATTTTGCCAATGCATCTGATCATTCATTGGCTCATTCTTTGTTTTAACGTCTATGCACTGCCTTCTATGTTAATCATTGTCCATTGTGATCTATGTTGAACATTGAGAAAGATCTTCCCCACAATGGAAGCTTTATGAAAAGTTTTGTAAACAAATAATAATACTACTAAAATTTAACATGCTACATAAAATAACTTTAAAATAATAACACGAACATGTTAATACATTAATATCTAGGATCTAATATTTCCAGTAGGAACATTGTACTGAGCATGCAAAATGAGCGAGATAGTTAGGCTGGCTGAGCTGATCATGATATTTAGCTCACTAACACAACAGTAGCTGTCTAAGTAGGTGACATTAGAAAATACTTCAACACATTTAGACTTCTTGAAACACTGTGACTCGGAACCGAATGCGTGGGACAGTTGCAAGCAACTCGAAATAACACGTATCTTCAATGGTGATTGCGTTTGCTCTTGTAAAATTTACCCAACTTAGGGAAACATATTTCTTCCCATTCAAGTAGGTTGTTGCTTCCTAGACGTTTCCTCCCTTTTCCAATATCACAGGGTGATACCACCAATGGTTAAGTGCTCTTTTACAAAATCCGCTGGTATGTGCTGCACACAAATAGTTAACAATTGAATTCAATGTTTTTATTTGTCGTACAAATGGACTTATTACTGTCGCATTAAGAAGCTTACCACTAATTTTGTACGAGTCAAGCAGCAGTTGATAAGGTCAAGCTTGAAGAATGGCAATTGCTCTGAAAGTGCTGGACGGGTGTGGCTGAAATAGCCATGCAGGGAAGTAATAAAAAATAAGTATTTACAATGTCTAAATGAGGAGCTACAGTTGGTATCAAGTAAACTTGGTGGAACAGATTGTGTTTCCTTGTAGTCTGAATCAGTTTCTTCTTTGATTTTAGTCGCCTCGTTTGTAGGTTGTGTTGTTGCGTTGTCGTTTTCTAGCAATATGGTTAATCGTTATAGGAATATAAGAATGTGATAAAGCAAATAAGCGATATAAAACACTTTGTCTAAAAGCTCTGGTATGATCACACTTGGTGGGTTATTCAAACCTTGTCTAGAGTCTGAGCCTCCACTAGGATTAGTGTCGCAGTGTTGCGAATTGGACTCAATCTCACAGGCAGACAGTTCAAAGATGACAACTGAAAAGCGAGAACTTCCAATGTTTATGAATAGGAGCAGATGGCCATAAGTGATCGAATAAAACGCATAGAAAGCATCCCAGTGTCCAGAGAACCAACTGATTCCATCGTTGTCACGAGTAATGCCTATGTCCCATTGATCTCCAGATGGAGTTTCAAATATTGCTTTTGTGCCGAATGAGAATCTAGCATATTTTCTTGGTAATGGCTACATACAAAATTAGATATCATTACAAACAATAGAAAACAGGAAGAATCACTACATTTGGTAGCAGAAACTCAAAGAACTAATAACACTTAACAATAAAACGGGAATATGCGGGATATATAGCAAGCACTCCAAACTGGCAACTGATTGTAGGCTTAGAGAACGACGCTAACAAATAGAATACAAAACAACTGATGAACAGTAGCAAAATTAAATATTCGTCTAAAAAACGATGGGTTAGTAAAAAAACATTCTTATTAGGACCGAAAAGATGTAATAGGAGCATCGTCTTGCAAAAGTTAAATTAATACTGGGTAGTAATGGTTCTAGCTATTCATTTCTAACAACCAGAACTACAAGTTCGTTTAAAAAAGAATCCTTGCCCCAATATGAAGAACAGGGTCATCGATACTCAATGTAGTCAAAATCCCGATTTTAATTTTAAAATCTTACGGTTTTACGATTTCACTGGTCTCTAGCAATCTTGATTCCACGCAAAATCTATGGGTCGTAAAATCTTGATCAAAATCTTAGAATCTTAAAGATTCAACGATTTTTCTTGTATTTTACGATTTTACTTTCTAGGGGAAATTACCTGTTTGTACAACTATATATAAGTCAGAACAAAGACAATTAAATTAAATTGATTTTTTTTTAGATATTGAGTAATTAAGTTAGAAGTTATTGCTAAAAAGTGTCTAAAATCTAATTATTACTTCCTCGAATGACTGCTTAAGAACCGACATTCTCTCTTTTTTCTTATTTAAACTTTTCAAAGTTGGGTAATGGTCTTCTTATTCTTAATATGTTATTGACTTAAATGTTTCGATAGTAGTTCATAAAATCTTACGATTTTACGATTAAAAACTAGATTTCGATTTCACCCATTGATGACGTAAGATTTACCGCGTTTATCTCGCCACATTTGAGCTACATTTTACTTGTTTGACACCGAATTGTGATGTATTCGAGTGATTTTTTAAAAAAATGTGTTTTATTCCCCGTTGGCCCTCTTTTGGGTCATTTGATGTGTTTTTGAGTTATTTTGATGAGATTTAAGGTTGCCATATTGTGGAGAACCTTTCTACGAGCTCGACGCTTCAAACGGGGACCAATTCGGAGTTCAAACGGAGTGGAAAATGATCGAAGAAAATTGCCCGAACACAGCCGTAAAAGTGTGCGTTTTGGAGAGAAAAGTGCGCCTGCGCACTTTTCGACCCCCTTCCCGCACTTTTTGCTTTAATTCCGGATTTTGATGAAAATTGGGTTTTTAACCCAATTTCGATGGAAGAGGAAACAGACATCATTTTCGGCAATTCTCTACTTTTTCTCTGACGAACCAGACACTCTCGGAGGTGAAGACGGAGCTTTGGAGACGCGATTGAGCGAGGATTAGCTCAGGAGTTTCAAGGTTTAATCGAGATTAGGTCTACTCGGAGTAAGATGTCTTCTTCTCTGGTTTTCTTCTTCTCTGTTTCTGAGATTTCTTCTGTAACGATGTCTGGCTAAACTTCTAGGGTTGTTTAGATTAGATGAAGTGATAGATAGGATTTTTTATGGATGATTTCGAGTTTCTAACCCGTCTTTGTTAATCGATGATATTTCAGACTTAGATGCGATTTCTCCTAAACCCTAATTTAAACTGTTTGACTCTGGCAACTTGATCAATTGTTAGTTTCTGAGTTTATCTTTGAATTGCGGGTCTGACCATGAACGCAATTCATTCTAGAGTTTAGGAGGTCGTTAGGCTCTCCAATAGCTTGACCATAGGATTGTCAGAACCTAATCTCTTTGCATGAATTTGTGGCATTTCACTGTTCTTGATCGTTCTTGATTTCTTGCAAGTTAGCTTGACCATAGGAGCTTGTAGGTTTGATAGAATAGAATCTCTACGGCCTGACCATGGAGTAGAGATTACAAAAGGATTTGCCGAGTCGTCTAGTCTGTTGAATTTCGTCGATTGCGTAGTTTCATCCATCTTAACCGAACTAGCGTGGATTCGAGTCTGAACAACCGCCTTAGTCTATCTTTGAAACCCCAATTTGCTTTACTTGTTTGTTTGACTTAAATCGTTTTCTTAGATTAATTCATTCTTAAACCCAGTTCAAACCAACGACCAAAAACCTCGAATAGCTTATCTCACAATCGTTGAGTAATAGAAACAGAAAGACCCTTGGGAATAACGATCTCGCTAGAGCGATCTAGCGAGTAAAACTTTGTGTGCATAAATTTGCGCATCACGTTTTTGGCGCCGTTGCCGGGGAGCTTTTCTTTTTCTAGGAAAGGCATTGTGCGTTTTAAGCTTTTCATTCACTCTTTTATCATCTCTTATCTACCACATTTTTATACTACTCGGTATTTCTTGTTTTTTTTTTTGTGTTTCAGGCAAGATTGCAGGTACGAAAGAAAGAAGATAGAGTAAGCGCATAGCTGACAAGGGCAGAATTTTCTACACTCAGTTCGACACTACTCCTGTACCTCCTCCTCCTGCCAAGACACCTAAAGCAAAGAAGAACCTCTTCACATCTTCATCCACATATTCACCTTCACCATCCTCCATTGCTACCGCAGACCCTCCCACAGATCCTCCTGTCCCTCCTGAGATAGAAATTATGGCGGAGAGGACGTTGAAGGATTACGACCGACCGACCATAGATGGGACAACTTCGTGTATTCAGATTCCCAACACGGGAACTCGGAATCTGCACATCCCATCTCACTTGATCAACATGATTCAAGCAAACGGGAACACTTTCTCTGGAGGTGTTAATGAGGACCCGAATGCTCGTGTGAGGAACTTCTTGAGGCTGGCTCATATAGTCTCTAACAATGAAGCAGATCATAATGCAGTCAAGCTTCAGCTTTTTCCTTTCACTCTGAAGGGTCAAGCAGAACTGTGGTTGTATGATCATCCTGCGAATCACTTCACTACGTGGGATGGTCTGGCTACAACATTCCTAGAAGAGTTTTTCTCCCCTTCCAGAACCGATGCACTCAGAGCACAGATAACAGGTTTCACAAGTGGTCCGGAGGAGAACTTCTATGAGGCTTGGCAAAGATTTCAAGAGCTTCTCCGAGCTTGTCCTCACCATGGATGGGATGACTATAACAAGTTCTCTATATTCCTCGAGGCTTGGATTATGAGAAGAGGAAGGATTTCTCTTTACAGCTGAATACGAACTTGGATGATATGACCGCAGCCGTGACTTTGGCTGCTTGCAAGGCCTTTGCCATGAGGATCAAGTCTCTAATGCAAGCTAATCCCTTAAAGGTGGACGATAGGAGTCTGGGGCAAAAGAGATTTTCTGCTGATGCCCAATACCCTGTTCCCACGGTTCCTGCACCAGTAGACCTTGTTCAAAGTCAGTTGGAGTTGGATAACTCGAAATTGGAGATGGAAGTGCAGAGATTAAAGCATGAGCTGGAAAGGGCTAAGATAGCTCCTTCGCTGGGTGTTCCTACAGCTCCACCGCCAGGGTTTAAGATGCTTTCTAGAACCACTCCATCCTCTGCTTCTACGGCGGCGACTGTAGCAGCAGTCACAGCCCCGTGTTCAAACTGTGGTGGTCAAGATCATAAGCAGAGAGTTGTAATTGGAAGTTTGAGGGTAACCCAGACCAACAACAAGAGGAGGTTGATTATGTTGGTGGACAGAACCAGGGGAATTACCAAAACCAGAATAACAATTTCAAAATTCCAATGGTTACCAGAATCAAAACTCCCAATGGCAGAGCAGAGGGAACTGGAACAACAACCAGAATCAGAATCAGTTTCAGGGAGGAAATCAAGGGGGTTACCAAAGGTATAATGGGAATCAAAATCAGAATTCCCAATGGCAGAACAGAGGAGGCTGGAATAATAATCAGAACTAGAACCAGAATCAGAACAACAACGGTGGTTCGAGCTCTTCTGCGCCTAAGTCCTATTCTGATATCATGTTGGACAAGATTTTTGCTGAAACCCAATCAAACAAGAAGGACATCTCACACACCGACTCTTCTCTCAAGAAGCTAGACGATCGGGTGACGGCAATAACCAACTTTCTAAGGGAGAATGCAGTTGGTCTTCTGCCTGCACAGCTCCTTCCTCATCATCCAGCAATGACGGAGGAAGCAAAACTAAGGAAGAATTATGTGGAGCAGTTTCTCTTCAGGATGGCACAGAGAAATTGGAGAAGCCAATGGAGCAGTTGTGTCAGAAGGAGCAGCAAAGAAAAGAAGCTACTCCACCAGTCGATCCTTACCGACCAAAAGCACCTTATCCTGCAGCTTTGAACAGACCTGTGCTAAACAAGGAGAATTTGGGGAAGACTCTGGTGACTATCAATAACCAGAAGATGGGAGGTGCTTTAGTGGAAGAACTTCTTGCAAACCCGGATTATGCGAGGCATATGAAAGAAATTCTCTCCAAGAAGAAGAAGCTGAAAAATGCAGAAGCTGCTGCTGTGGTGGAGGAGCTGAGAAGCGTGATTCCTGACAAGAAGAAAGACAAGATTGTCAATCCTCTTCCAAAGAACTCCTCTCAAAAGACAAGAGCAGAAGAGATAAATGAGATCGCCTCAGTTACCCTCCATGAAGCTGGCGAGTCTGTTCCGAAGCAGAGCCACGTGGTGCCGAAGCGACCTGATCCAGGGAGTTTTTCTTTTCCTTATTCTATTGGCACATATTTGATTGATAGAGCTCTTGCAGATTTAGGGTCTAGCATCAGTGTTATGCCTTACTCGTTGTTTGAGCATCTAGGACTACCTAAGTTAACCCCTACCACCATGAATATCAACCTGGCTGATCAAACTGTTAGACATCCTAGGGAATTGCTGAAAATGTTGTAGTTAGGGTGCATGATAGCTACTTCATGACTGATTTTGTGGTTATTGATTGCATGGAGAGTGTTAACATTCCCCTTATCCTGGGACGACCCTTCCTAGCCACTTCTGGTGCACTCATAGATGCAAAGGCTGGGAGGTTAACCTTTCGGGATAAGGAAAAAGTTATTACATTTGAAATTCCTCCACTTGATCCTAATGCGCACTCTTCCGCTAAGAAATCCATGTCGTTAGTATTTGAGAATGCTTCAGTATATACGGTGTTTACCGATATGGATCCTCCTGATTCATCTTCATCTTTGCAGGATCAGGTAGCGGCGATGGTATCTACCCAAGATACAGGTGGAGTTAAGAAAAAGAACAAACCTCCTAAGAAAGCTAAGGCGCCGCCCCATGAAAGTACTTGTACCAAACCTCCAGATGTGGTCCTGGACAAAGTGGAGCTATTTGGACCCTTTGAGGTAGCTGGATTGCGTGGCGATGGCTCTTTGGAGCTTTACCATGCTAGCGGGAAGAAATTTGTGCTTCGGAGTGGAGCGATGAAGGTATTCTTTCAGGACACTGATGCCAGTCTGAAAGAAGTTCTGAGCTGGGATGCCGCACGTTAGACCAGGTATCGTCTAGCTCAAAGACGTAAAATAAAGAGCGCTTCTCGGAGGCAACCCGAGTCTGGAGTCTATAATTTTATCGAGTCGAGTCCGTGGTAGAGTCTTGTGTCGAGTCAGGATGAAAGAAAATAATTGGAAAAAAAATTAAAATGGATTTTTGGTGTCTTCTCAACACCATGTGTCAAGAAAGCACAATAGGTGAGATTTAAGAAATAAAATCCCTGTTTCAAGACACTACATTGGTGCTTTCAAGACACATGGTGCTGAAATAAAAAATTTTCCAAAAAAAAAACGAAATTCGAAAAAAAAAGAGCAGCAGCTCCGTTCTCTTCCTCTCCTCTCTTCTCTTCTCTCCCTTCCTCTACCTTGAACCAACCAGCCAACAAACTCGTCGTCGGCCACACCCCTCACCGGCGACGACCCTCCCGAAGTCCACCGCATCTCTGTCGTCCGTCCGATGCCATCGGAATCAGTCGAGCCCTCCACCCGCCGCCTCCCACGACGGAGTCCGACACAACTCGAGTTTCCCTGCTACAACTCGGTTCTCCTCTCCAGTCCTTCTCGTTTTAGAGTTTTCAGTCGACTCTCAGGTATGTAACTCTTCTCCCTAGCTTCTTAAACGTTTCCCCAGTGATTTTCCCCATCAATTTCGGATTTGCAGGTCTAGATTCGGATTTGAGTTCTTGAGCTCAAGCACCCTAATTTTTCAAGTTTGTGATTTTGCGAAATTGATCTGATATAATTGAAATTGGTGGTATATGAAGTTTATATTTTGAATCGGGGGTCGTTTTGATATCGTTTACCCATCCAATTGTGCATTCTCATTGACTTTTCATACCGACATTGTTCGAAATTGGGGATTTTTGCATATGGCCAAATTTGGATGAATTGTTGCTTCGAGACTGATCTTGTGATGATTATGAATGTGTTTGAATGCTTTTTCTCGAATATCTTTGGCCGTATTATGCTTAAATGATGAATTGAGCGTTCTTTGTGATATCTCGGTTTCATGACTTTGTGCCTTAGCATATGTGAATTGTTGGGCTAACTTGGATGTGTTTGTTACTTGAGTTATGATAAGTTGTTGATTGAGTAAAGACGTTTTCTTGTTCCATTGGTTAAATGCCCGATTATGCTCGTTTTGCTAAGTGTTGTTTTGTGCTTTGAGATGTGTTTAAGGGGCTTTGGCTTAAATTGTTGGCATTTAACATACATTCTTTGGACTCTGTTTCTTTGGTGTTTGTTGTTGTTGCTATTATTCAGGATGGATGAATCAAAAGGAAATACTTCTTCTTTATCTCGCAACGGCAAGAGAGCTACCTAGATTTCAAGAGGAGGACCAAGCGCAGTGGTTTGTTATCGAGAGGAAGGTCGCGCAACCATGAGTCGCATTGATTGGGAAGACATGGAGGATCTTTCAGTGATCCTAGTGATTTCAGGATTTTTCCTTATATTTCTTATCATCCAGAACTCTGTACTTTTATTTCTTTATTTGTGTCGGTCTGTCTGTTTTGAGTCTTTGTTGAACTTTGTTATGGATCAAATTAGTGGATATTCTGAATGCTCTAATCGTGTTGTGTACTCTCTTTCCCATTCTCTCAGGATATAATATGTCTTCCGATGCTCTGAATCAGATGCCATTTTCTGCTTGGAATTTTGCCCTCGTCATTCTCTAGCGCCCTCATGCTCACTTACGTACCGCTATACACTTTTCTTCCTTTTATGTGGTCCATTGAGGACAATGTCCTGACTAAGTGTGGGGTGGGGTATTAATGTTTGAGGGTTGCTTTGCTCTGATTTATGTGCCCTTTCTCTGATTGGAACTTGCTCTATTCTTGACTTGCAATGCTAAACTGATTTTCAATCTTTCACAATGATGCTTAGACTGTCTTATCTAAAACTTGTAACCAGCGTACTTGAATTGATATTAAATGAATTCGGTCAGAACAGATTTTAGAATCACTCTTGTAGCTTCACTTTGAATTGCACGAAAATGATTCGAACCCGACTAGCAGCCAATTGTGAGCTTTTGATCTGTTGCACGTAACTAGCAACTTGTTTCTTTTTGAGTGGCTTTCTTGTACTTTAAATGAGTTAGAATTTGCATGAGATCTATTTGAGACTACACGATAATACGAGTTCTAGGAGGATAGAGGCACCTATAATTGCTAACTAAGCCAGAAGCCAACCCGACATTAATTCCCTAGGTGTAAACCTTTGAACTTGGTCTGTTCTTTCGGTTCGATACTACGTTACAGCCTATTCTCATGTTTTTGTTCACCCTGTTGATCCCTTGTGGTAGTAGCGTGAGATTAGCTTACCGGAAGTCGAGTTGTGGTGATCTGCCTATAGCCAGAAACCGGTGATCTTAGCTAGTATGTCCAGACGTGTAAACCCCTCTAGCAACTAAAAAATTCAGCACTAAAAAAAATGAAAAAAATAGAAAATTCCAAGTAAAGTTTCAAGTATAAGCAGTTTTTAGTTCAAAACGTTCTTCTCCGTACATAAGGAAGAACGAAAGCAATAAGTAGTAAAAAAAAAAAAAATCAGAAAAATAAATAAATAAAGTGCTAAGTTGCTTGAGGGTATCCTAGGACGAGCGTACATTATTCCATCCGAGTCTGGTTAGACGGTAGGAATCCATAGATTTTGATTCGAAGGAGGTTAGTTGATTGTTGCATCGCACCATACCTTTCATCATCATTTATCCCTTCATCCATTCATCATAAGCCCTTGTAGTATAGAATCAGTACAGTCCCTTGCAAAGTCCTCTTGACTAGTATCTCGTGTTGTCAGAGTGGTGGAGATTGTGGTCGGAATGCAAACCTATGACATAATTCGGTCAAGAAAGTGATTGAGAGCTTAAACACGTCCCTAAACACAGAGTGTGAGAGTTCCCTATTGCTATATTTTCTGTGTAAGGAAGTCTAGTCGTTTCGGTCGGATTCGTGCTTGATTGGTGCTTGTTACTTGATGTGTGCAGATGATAGTAAGACTTGGATTTGTTTGGTAGATTTTCTTTCATGCTTGGGTTGCGTTTTCTGAATGATACAGTTTAGGTTAAATTGTTAAGAGATTGAACTTCGGTGTAGTTGATCTTGTCATTTGTGAATTTGGGCGAGATTCAAAAATTCTATTTGTTTGAGGACAAACAAAAGTTTAAGTGTGGGGTGATTTGATGACGTAAGATTTACCGCGTTTATCTCGCCACATTTGAGCTACAATTCCTTGTTTGACACCGAATTGTGATGTTTTCGAGTGATTTTTGATAAAAATGTGTTTTATTCCCCGTTGGCCCTCTTTTGGGTCATTTGATGTGTTTTTGAGTTGTTTTGATGAGATTTCAGGTTGCCATATTGTGGAGAACCTTTCTACGAGCTCGACGCTTCAAACGGGGACCAATTCGGAGTTCAAACGGAGTGGGAAATGACCGAAGAAAATTGCCAGAACACAGCCGTAAAAGTGCGCCTGCGCCCTTTTCGACCCCCTTCCCGCACTTTTTGTTTAATTCCGGATTTTGATGAAAATTGGGTTTTTAACCCAATTTCGATGGAAGAGGAAACAGACATCATTTTCTGCAATTCTCTACTTTTTCTCTGACGAACCAGACACTCTCGGAGGTGAAGACAGAGCTTTGGAGACGCGATTGAGCGAGGATTAGCTCAAGAGTTTCAAGGTTTAATCGAGATTAGGTCTACTCGGAGTAAGATGTCTTCTGTAACGATGTCTGCTAAACTTCTAGGGTTGTTTAGATTAGATGAAGCGCTAGATAGGATTTTGTATGGATGAATTCGGGTTTCTAACCCGTCTTTGTTAATCGATGATATTTCAGACTTAGATGCGATTTCTCCTAAACCCTAATTTAAACTGTTTGACTCTGGCAACTTGATCAATTGTTAGTTTCTGAGTTTATCTTTGAATTGCGGGTCTGATCATGAACGCAATTCATTCTAGAGTTTAGGAGGTCGTTAGGTTCTCTAATAGCTTGACCATAGGATTGTCAGAACCTAATCTCTTTGCATGAATTTGTGGCATTTCACTGTTCTTGATCGTTCTTGATTTCTTGCAAGTTAGCTTGACCATAGAAGCTTGTAGGTTTGATAGAATAGAATCTCTACGGCCTGACCATGGAGTAGAGATTACAAAAGGATTTGCCGAGTCGTCTAGTCTGTTCAATTTCGTCGATTGCATAGTTTCATCCATCTTAACCGAACTAGCGTGGATTCGAGTCTGAACAACCGCCTTAGTCTATCTTTGAAACCCCAATTTGTTTTACTTGTTTGCTTGACTTAAATCGTTTTCTTAGATTAATTCATTCTTAAACCCAGTTCAAACCAACGACCAAAAACCTCGAATAGCTTATCTCACAATCGTTGAGTAATAGAAACAGAAAAGACCCTTGGGAATAACGATCTCGCTAGAGCGATCTAGCGAGTAAAACTTTGTGTGCATTAATTTGCGCATCACCCATGTTTTTGATTTCACGCAGAATCACGATTTTGACTACATTGTCGATACTTACAAACTTCTTAGAGTGAACTTCATAATCAACAATAATGCGGAAGAATTGCGATAGTAGTGGAGGGGTGCGAGATCGTGCTGATGCAGGGACTGTATGGACAAGATTAGATAACGATGCCATGGTGCTGGAGAGAAGTGCAGATAAATGAGTATTTGTTTAGGTTTCCATGTTGAAAGGGAAAGTAAGGAAATGGATAAGGACAAGGGGTTTGTGAATCGACGGATAATAAGAAAAAAAATTATATAATGAAATATTACATATGGTGGTACCTAATGAATCAAGTTGTACAATATGAGACTTGGAAAACTTGATTCTCGAAAATATGAGTTGCACTTTAGGTATTGTTCCATATGTACTATAGTGAACATATTTTTTCCATCAGACTGTTAAGTGTGCTAGAGAATGGGAGAGGACAAATTCTTACCCAATACGACTAAGATTGATATCGCCAAACTGTATGATGTTGAGTAATCTAGCTATCTAGACTTAAAGTTATCTATGAGAAGTTAATTTGTACACTAAATGTAAGGTTTGAATTGAACAATAATTTATAATTGGGGTCAATCAGATTCTTCAATTGTTTCTGTATATTAGTCTATATCTCAGTAAGATGATGATAGTTATCAAGACACAACAACTTGTGATCATTCCAATTCGAATTCAATTTGAGTGCACCAGTCATTGGTATCGGCAATTAAATGCCTGCCTACATTAGTTGTTTAACAAAATTGCTAGAATTATTATCCACTTGATCCCTACTTGTAATCAATGCATCCCTATTTTGTGAACGTGACTAATCAGATTTTGATTCGGATTCTATACGTTATTAATCAATACCCAATTGTCCAATATCATCTGCATTTTTTTTCCAATGTCAGATGAAAATCTTGGTATGGCCATTATTATTGCTAATTGTATGTATAAAAAATCTTAGATATATAGTGACTACAGTCAACATAATGATTAGTTGTTGTATTAACTAACACATAGTTAATTAGATGTAACTGCTGATTTGAGTTTTCAAAAAAAAAACTGTTGATTTCTTTCCCGCTTATTTTCCCAGAAGGAAGGTGCGAGCTTATATGACACTTGGAATGAATTCCAAGAACTTCTCTATAACTGTCCTCACCATGGTTTCGAGCAGAGACAGTTAGCTGAAATCTTTGCTCGAGGTCTACCTGAAGAATCTGCTAAATGGGTCAATTCCTTAGCTGAAGGGGATTGTACTACCCTCACACATGAAGCTGCTCTTCTCCATTTCGCAAATTGTGCTTCCAAGTCAAGAACTGGGAACGACAATCAGAAGAATCAAGAAGCAAGCTCGATCTTGAAGCAACCATTAAAGCAGAAGTTGAAAAGCATATAAAGAAGTCCACTACACCTATTAAGCCGCCATCAGCCTCCGTTCTTGTATCTGATTGCGAGTGGTGTAGAGCTTGTGCTCATAACGGAGGCCGATGCCAGAACTTTGGCAAGGCAGAAGTCGGGTGTACCGAAGAAGTCAACTTCATCTCTCAAGGCTTTAATAACAATCAACAAGGTTATGTTGGCTACCGCAACTATAGACAACAGAGAAATTTCCAAGAGCGACCTCCCTACAATGTCGGCGCCAACCAAAACCAAGGTCAGAATCAGAATAGCCGACCAGCTGGTTCAATCCAGGATCAGAAGCCAAGCAATACGTTGGGAGGTATCTACCAGCCACCTCACCGAAATCAAGGAAACTATGGAATAGCTCCTGGCAACCGCCAGAATCAATACTTGAACAATACTTATACAGGACAGCAGCATCAGAAAGATAACAAGGATAATGATCTTGACAAGAAGCTCCATCAGATCATCACTAGACTTGACGATCATGATAGTCAGTTCAAGGCTGAAGCTCTCCTCAACCAAGAACAAATTGCTTCCGGACAAAGAATAGAGCATGCGGTGAACCAGATCTCCAGCATGCTAGCAAATGGCCGCCCCTCTGGCCAGCTCCCAAGCCAAACCGAGCCGAATCCAAGAAAGGAGCAAGCTAAGATGGTCTCTATTCAAAGTCCGACGAACTCACCTGCTAATACTTCTTCTAACCTATACAGGGCCATTGATGTTTCGGAGAAGAAGAAAGCACAGGAGGAAGCACCAAAGGACTACGATCCTCCTCTTGCTCCATACTACGAGAAGCCTCCCTTCCCAAATGCGTTGCTACCAAACGCAAGGATCGAGACCGACATGTGGGGAAACAAAGAAGAACGCTCTACCATCCATAGTAAGAAGTCTTCCTCGCCATATCTAGCTAAGTGCCCCGGTCCTGGTTCTTTCACTTTACCTCTTATCATTAATTATATTGAAGTAGAGCGTAGTTTGGTTGATCTAGGTGCTTCCATAAATGTCATGCCTATGAGTTTGTTCGAAAAGTTGAATCTATGAGAACTTAAACCGACTAGCATGCAACTTGTTTTTACTGATAGATCATTAAAAACGCCTAGGGAAGAAATTAAAGATGTTGTCACTCGATGTGGTCCTTTCACTTTCCTAGCTGATTTTGTGGCTATCGATACTCGAGAGGAGGATTCTACTATCCTTATAGGTCGACCCTTCATGGCAACAACCGGGATGCAAATCAATGTCCCGAGTGGTTCCTTGACCTTGAGGGTTGGTAAGGATACGATTACTCTCCTTCTTCATTTCGTCAGGATCTTTACCTCGTGGCGAATCAGTGGAAGATGCCTTCGACTCCTCCTTCTTCTTTGGCTTTTGTGCCGGAGGCTCATTCTTCAAATTGATGACCTGTGCACCACTTGTTTATGCTAACTTGGGAGAAACACTAGAAATTTCATTAGTAACGGAGTTGACCGAGGCCAACTCCACAATTTCAATAGACAAACAATGCGCCTCTCCCTTAGGGATGTACTTCATACCATCCTTGAGGCGGAATGTCACGCTATCCTGACCGACCCTCAATGTCAACGAGCCATTTGGGACATTAATTGTCATGCCAGATGTTGCCATAAAAGGTCGGTCTAGGAGAAGAGTAACATCCTCCTCTCGAGTATCCATGATGACAAAGTCAGCTAGGAAGGTGAACGGAGCACAACGGATAGCTACATCTTTAATTAATCCCCTAGGTGCTTTCACAGATCTATCGGCAAACACCAATTGCATACTAATTGGTTTTAATTCTCCTAGGTTCAATTTCTCATATAAGCATGTAGGCATAACATTGATGGAAGCGCCTAAATCAACTAAGCTACGATCAATTTTTATACCATTGATAAAGCAAGGTAAAGTAAAAGAACCAGGATCGGAGCACTTAGTTGGGGGAGGTATGGATGGCGTGCGGTCGAGGTCGGTAGAGCCCTCCTCATCAATAGAGATGGAAGACAACTCTCCCTTCTTCTTATTCCTTGCCAGATCCTTCACGACTTTTCCAACTTCTGGTATCATTTGGATAGCATCAGTAACTGGTATTTTGACCTCAATGTTCTTCAAGTATCCATACCACTTCTTGAATTGAGAGTCGTAAGTCTTCTTCTTCAAGGCTTGCGGGAATGGAATATTTGACTAATAAGGAGGGAGAGGTGGCTTAGGGGTCGGCTTCGGAGGAGGCGGAGCAGTCACCTACTCTTCATCTTTATCTTCCTCTTCCTCCGTGATATCCTCAATCTCTGGCATGTCTATATCGATATCATCGAGAACCATTACCTAATCAAGATTTGTAGGACCAGCTAGTTGCTTACCGCTTCTTATAGAGATGGCTTTGACATGCTCATTTCTTGGGTTCGACTATGTCTGGCAAGGAAACTGACCCAAGGGTATGCCACTGGACATGAGGTCGATAAGTGTGCTTAGTTGGCTTTCTATTCTCTGTCCTTGTGCTATTTGGCCTTGATTCGAAGCAGCTCGAGACTTGAGTTGAGCATCATGATCATCAAGTTTGGAGATAATCTGGTTCAGCTTCTTATCTAACTCACTCTCTTTGTTGTCTTGTGGCATTGATCGTTGAGGCTGATGTCCTCCGGTAAATCCAGGAGGGCCTTGATAAGTGTTATTCAAGTACTGATTCTGGCGGTTGGTAGGTGTTGTACCATAATTTCCTTGATTTATGTGAGGCGGTTGATAGACTCTTTCGATTTGATTGTTAGGCTTCTGCTCTTGATACGACCCATATGGTCGGTTATTCTGAGTCTGACTAGCCCCGGAGTTGTAGGGAGGTCGCTCTTGGAAACTTCTTTGTTGTTGATTCTACTGGTAATTATGGTAGCCAACGTAACCTCGTTAGTTATTAGCAAAGCCTTGATTGATGAAGTTCACCTCATCTATAGACCAGACATTAGCCTTCCCAAAATTCTGGCAACTTCCTCCGTTGTGAGCACAAGTTCCACACCATTCACAATCAGCTACACAGACAAAAGCTGACGAAGGGTTAATAGGCGCGCCAGCCTTCTTCAAATACTTATGGACTTATGCTTTAATCTGCTCTTCAATGTTGAGTTTACTCTTAGCTCCTTCTGATTGTCTCTCCCAATTCCTTGACTTGGAAGCACAATTAGCGGAGTGAAGCATAGTAGCTGCTGGAGTAAGAGCGGTGCAATCTCCTTCAGCCAAGGAGTTGACCCATTTAGCAGACTTCTCATTCATACCTCGAGAGAAGATCTCAGCTAGTTGCCTTTGTTCGAAGCCACGATGAGGTTCTTGGAATTCATTCCAAGCGTCGTACAAGCTCATTCCTTCCTTCTGTCTAAACCTGGCGATGTTATCCTTGTAGGTTGTTGTTCTTGAAGGAGGAAAATATTCCTCTACAAAATCTTGAGCTAGCTTATCCTAGTTGTTGTAGTGACCGGGAGGCTTGCTATTGAGCCATCTCTTTGCGAGGCCTTTGAGAGAGAATGGGAAGGCTCGTAAGAATAAGGTGTTCTTATTGAGATTCCCACTCTTGAAAGTTTTGCAGATAGCTAGGAAATCCGCCAAATGTGTGCATGGGTTATCATGCGGCTAGAGATCATTCCCAGGAACGGGATCTTGATCTCGTAGTCAGGATCAGCTTCATTGTGTGGCACAGAGATGGAGAACCCAACGCTAGTCGCGCTCAGCTTATTATAATTCGCAAGACTATTCTGAGCAGCCATTACAGTGGGATAGGGTGACGGCAAGAGTGATGCAGTGGCTGAAGCTGAAGAAGACGATGAGCTCTCCTTAAACTCCTCGAACTTAATAGGTGTAGAGGATGGGGGCGGATCGATTCTGACTTGCTTTGAAACTCGCGATTGTTTAGGTAGAGCAGAACTACCCGGCTTGTCTGAAGTAGAAGTCTTGATAGGCTTAGACTAAGAACGAGTGAACGGGCGGTTCATAATCCTGTAAACAACCTGCAAAGAACAAAAACAAACACAACCGGTGTAAAATCGAAGTGTGATGGAAAAATGAAAGATGGAAAGGTAGAAGAATAAAGTGCCAACTCTTCTTTCAAACAATTAAAAGAGTCCCCGGCAACAACACCAATTTGATGAACATTGTAATGCGTGCTTCAAATACTACGAAGCTAAAAGCGAGATAGATCGTATTTCACAGGTTTCCTCCAATCGTTTACTCAAAGGAGTTAACAAATTATTCAAGTTTAAATACGTTGTGCGTGGTGTGAGTTCCACGACTTCTAATCTATGAAGCAGGAAAGTTGAAATGAAAACAAAAAGCAAATTGAAAAGTTGATTGACTTGACGAGACGACAGACAAGCTTAGATTTCAAATCCCCCTAAGATCACCAGAACATTGGCGATCACAAGACCAGCGATTTTCAATCCAATTCATTCAGTTCTCAGACACCACCATAACTCCTGACCCTTAGGTTTAAATTCGGTGAACATTCACTCTATCCGATCTAACTACCAAGATTAATTGACAGCCCATGCGTTCGCTTCTGCAATGAAAAACTAACTGGTATAATTACTAGTGATTTGTGAGTTACTCTAGCAGTGGATTAACCCTAACTGGTTCCTACGAAAGGCACACTCCAATGAATAGGTTAATTGTTGATTTGGTGTTTTAAAGTGAGGAGAACATTCGCTACTATCCTCAGCTTAACAAGAATCTAGTCTACGTGATCAAGCTAGAAAAGAAACACAAGCAATGAAGAACAAATCAAACATGCAAGAGAAACTGTCTGAATCTGAATTTAATAACCGCCGATCCGTGACAGCTTTACAGCCCCGGGTCACTTAGGGTTCATCTAATCTAAGCTCTATGAGTTTAGCTACTCATATTCAATACAAGAGAAACGTAAGCAATCAAGGAATACATCTCAGGTAGGAAGAACAGAGAAAACTGTAAAACCTAATTTGATGAATCTGAGAAGCTTTAATCTCTTAAATCTGCAACTCCTAGCTCCGAGCACTCCAAGGGGAAAGATGGCGTCACGATCTCTCCGGGAACTCCGCGGATGCTTTCAACTCTCTCTCAAACTATTGAAGCCTGGAAATTAATCCATGGAGAAAAGTATATCGAATGGCGTCGTAATTGTGTGTAAAAGAGATCTTCTAATGAATGTCACTGCTGCTGCTTATATAGGTTTGTCCAAGTTTGAACCGGAAAAGGAAGGACTTCTCAGCGAGAACTTTAGTTGTAAAGTCTCTTGTTCTGCTTGGGTTTGTTCAATAGTTTTCGGCGAGAACTTCTTCTTTAATTCTCCTGTATCCTCTGTGCTCAAACTCTTTGGCGAGAACTATGGAAGTTCTCGCCAAAATATTTTCATGAATGCTCTTGTGTCTTTTGTGGAATTTCCTCATGACTTCTCGGCGAGAACTTGGGTTCTTTTCGCCGAGAACTTCAGTGTAAGCAGGGATAGGTTCTAGTTTCAGAATTGTTTGATTTCTGGATCGATTCTGGGCAATTCTTCGAGGTTCCTTTGCTTCCCGAGCACGTTCATGGCTACGTTATTGATGGAAAAAACCTGTGCTATCACAAAAGTACTAGAAAACACATCAAATAGACTGATGAACGTTGTGTGACAGGTTTATCAAATAACTACTCAACTGGAAGCTAAGTAGATCGTATTCCACGGGTCTTGTAATAATCGTCTACTCAAATGTAAAGGCAGATTACTCAGGTTTAACACGTTGTGCGTGGTGTGAGTTCCACGACTTCTACTCTAGAAAATGCAAGCAAATTAAAACTAAATTGAAAGAAAGATTGAAAGATTGGTTGACTTAACAAAGACGACATACAAGCTTAGACTTCGAATCCCCCTTAGTTCACTAGAGCATTGTCAATCAACAGATTAGCGGATTTCAATTCTCGTTCAATCAATTCTAAGACACCACCATAACTCCTGACCCTTAGGTTTAAGACTGGCGAACGTTCGCTCTATCCGATCTAGCTACCAAGATTAATTAGCCGCCCGAGTACGGTCGCTTCTTGCGACGACTAAACTAACTGGTGGAATTACTAATGATTTATGAGTTACTCTTGCAGTGGATTAACCCTAATTGGTTCCTACGAAAGGCACACTCCAATGAATAGGTTAATTGTTGATTTGGTGTTTTAAAGTAAGGCGAGCATTCGCTTCTATCCTTAGCTTAACAAGAATCTAATCTAGGTGATCAATCCAGACAAGAAACATAAACAACGAAGAACAATTCAAACAAGAAAGAGAAACTGATTGAACTTTGAATCTAATCACCGTCGATCCGTGACCGCTTGAAAGCCCTGGGTCACTTATGGTTCATCTAGTCTAAGCTCTACAATTTTAGCTACTCATGTTCATAACGACAGAATCAAAGACAGAAACAGAGTTCATCATGAAAAGGAAGAACAGATAGAAACTGTAAAACCTAATTAAGACGACTTTTGCAAAGCTTCGCTCTCCGGTAATCTTCAATCCTAGCTCCGAGTCTCCAAGGTGAAGGGATGGCGTCACGATCTCTTCCTGGCTCTTCGAACTCTCTAACTCTGCTCTCTCGAATTCTTTAGGTCTGGAACTTCTGAAAGTTTTAAATTATGAGATGTATGTTAGGTATGGGCCGCCGGTTAAGTATTTATACTTAACCCTATCAGCGCCGGATTTGTTAAGGATTTTTCGGCGAAAACTTAAGGAGTTTTCGTCGAAAACTTCAGTGTAAATGGATGGCTCCGTCGACTTATTCTCCTGTGAGTCTTAAGTCTAGATTTTTCGGCGAGAACTTGACTTCTCGCCGAAAACTTCTTCTTGTATTGCTTTGCCGATTTCTTCTGGACTTTTCGCCGAAAACTCTAGTGTAAAACGGAGCAGGATTTCAGTTGACTTGATTGATTTCTTGGACTGGTTCCGGTGCGGTTCCTCGAGGTTCCAATGCCTTAGACACGTCTTTGGCTACTTTATTTGACGACAAAAACCTGTGCTATCATGAAAACGCTAAAAAACCATCAAATAGACCCGAAACGGGCCAAAGTAACACAAATGGCACGAGATGGAGTAGTTGAGTGAATATTTGCTATTCTACCCTAAAAACCATGTCTTAAGCCAAGAAATGTCATTTAAATGAGGCTGATAATCACGTCAAATTGAGTGTCATCAAAATACCCCACACTTAAGCTTTTGCTTGTCCTCAAGCAAACTGAATAGAACGCGCTCACGTTCACAAATGATAAGATCGATTAAATTGAAGTTCAAGCATACACAATGAATTATTAGACAGGTAATTCCTAGAACAAGAAACCTAACATGCATACTGATCAACTAAACAACTTGGTCTCACTAAAAACTGCACATGACAAGAAGTAGCAACCAATCATGCACAAATTTGACCTGACCGACCAGACTCCTCACACAGTAAATATTTAGTAAAAGGGGAACTCTCACTCTCTGTGTTTAAGGACGTGTTTCTGCTCTCAATCATTTTCTGTTACTGAATTTTGTCATAAGTTTGCAATTCGACCACATCTCCACCACTGTGACAACACGAGGAACTAGTCAAGAAGGACTTCCCAGCTTGGGATTGTAACGCATTCTACACTACAAGGGTTAAGATGAGATGGATGAAGGGAATGTATGATGATGGCTTTGGCGCGGTGTAGCTTTCGACTAACTTCCCTCGAATCTAGCCTATGGCTTCCTACCGTCTAACCAGACAAGGGTGGAATAGTGTACGCTCATCCTATGATACCCTCAAGCAACCTAGCACTTTATTTTCTTTACACACATTTTTTCTGAATTTTCTTTTGACTTCGTCCTTCCATATGTAGGGAGAAGAACGTTTATTGAACTGAACTATACACTTGAAAACTTTTCTGAACTCTTTTTTTCTATATATTTTCTCGAATTTCTCTTCTTTTCTTCTTTTTTTTCTATTTTTTTCTTTTGTGATGATTCTTTCTTTTAGTTGCTAGAGGGTTTTACACGTCTGGACATAATAGCTAAGACCACCTGTTTAATGGCTATAGGCAAGTTACCACAAACCGACTTCCGACAGGCTAATCTAGAACTACAACCACATGGGATCAATGGGGAATGAAAGAATGGGGATTGGCTGTAATGTATATTGAACCGAAAGAACAGGCCAAGCTAAAGGGTTTAAACCTAATGGATTTATCGTTAGGTAGGTTATCTGGCTTAGTAGCTGAATCTAGGTGCCCCTATCATTCTTGAACTCGTGTCATCGTGTGGTCTCGAGTAGGTCTCATGCAAATTCTAACTCATTCAAGCAAACAGAAAACCACTCAATAAGAATTGAAATTGCAAGTTACGTGCAATGGATCAAAAGCTCACATTTGGTTTGCTAGTCGGATTCAGTCATTTTCATGCAATCAAGGCGACAAACTACAAGTGTGATTTTGAAAATCTGTTCTGACCAGGCAATTCAGCATCAAAGTATACATGTTGGTTCTCAGGTTCTAGGTTAAGCAGTCTAAGCATCATTATGACAGATTGAACAACAACTTAACATCAAAAATCAAGAACCGAGCAATTCTAATGCTAGAGAAACTGGAAAGGAACCACAGAACATACAAAAACACAATCAAGGGCAATCAAGTTCATGCAAGGTTCTCTAGCATCCTACCCCACACTTAAATCGTTATGTGTCCTCACAGGACTAAAACTAGAGTTGAGAGTGAAATAGAAGAACCTGGATTGAGATGATTGTTGTAGGGGATGAACTCGGGTCTTTGGAGCAGAGGGAATCTACGAAAGCAAAGGGAAGTGTAGTAGACCCTAAGCAAAGGGAATCTCCCAAACTACCTGCAAAACAAAAAAAAATAAAGATAAAAAGGAAACCGGGACAAGTGTCCCGGATCCACACAGAAAAAAGTTGGATCGAAATCCGAAAAGAAGAAATAAAAAGAAGGGACAAGGAAGAGGATACAACCCGTTCACTGCTGGTCAGGTGCATCGGGTGGGGGAATGTGGAGGACGTCGTTGATCTGCCGCTGCCATGCCAGCTGCGCCTCGTACCTCTCATCATCGCGGCGCATATGCTGCTGCATAATAACCCATCTGGCATCCTGGGTGGCAGTGTCTATGACTCGCCACTCCTAGAGTCGCTCGTACAGCTCTCCAAGATCAGTTGGATGTGGTCGGTGCTGAGGATGGGGCGCCTGGAATGGATCCTAGAGGGGCGACTGCTGCTGATATGCATACCCTGCCTGATGCTGTGGTGAGGGTATATGATCGTCAAACACCGGCTCCGGCTGAGGAAGCTGGTCCTCAGAATCATCTTCTTCCTCTGACTCATCCTCGTGTTGGAGAGGAGGAGCTGCCGCTGCCTGTGGACCAAAGTCCAACTGGAGGGCGTACTCGACCGCTAAATCACCACCTATGGTGTGTACTATGTGACGTGGGACGTCCGGGCCATATGACTGGCTGAGAACGAGGGAGATGATGAGTCGGCCTACAAAGTTACCGCCAAGGAGTGAGTGAGGCGGCCTTGGCTTCTGGGTCTTCTAGTGGAAGAGGCGTGTAAGCACCCATCCGGGATGAAGAGGATAAGCCTCCTAGATGGCACGTAGAAGAAGGAGCTCCTCTCTGCTGATGTGGTGGCGGTCCTTCTCTGGAGCAAACAGCAGTGACTTACGCCAAACCATATGAATAAAATGACAGAGAGGGTGAGAGACTGACCAGACGTAGTTATGAGACGTGGTCTGAGAGTCCGGCACTCCAGTGATGTGGCTCCAGAGCGCGTCATATTCGTCTCCTTTGCTCGTGTTGTTCTCCCAACCGTGGTGGTGACCCTCGTAGTGCTCCCGGGGGATGCCGAGATGAGCTGCGAACTCATCGTAGGTAAATTCTTTGTGCACCCTGCCGAGGTAGAAGGAGATGACCTTCTTGTGCTGCCTCTTCTTGTGCTCATCCAGCTCGAATGTAGCCCATAACTCCTGGAGCGCGACGTCTGGAAAGCTATCGGCCAAGGTGGTCAGCTCCAGAAGTCCTGAAGGTGCCAACGAGTCGAGCACATTCTGGTGCCAATCCTCATCGTGCTCGAGGAGGGAGTCCATGGACAATGGTCGTACGTCGGCTCCGGGAACATGCTCGAACCTCTGGTAGCGCTCAAAATAATGCACGGGCAGGCGGGCAACAGTGGGGTGATACCCGACACGGCCTGGGTATGCTGGTGGAGGACCATGGGTGGCAGGTGTGATGGGGGCTGGTGCCCGGGAGCTAGAGGCGGTGTCGAGTCTGGCCTTAATCCTGCGCTCATGGGTGACATTCCTATAGCAAGAAACGAAACCGGATTAGTCAAACTAAGAACCTACCCCACACTTAGTAGAAAAACTCAAGTTCACAAAGAAATGAGGAAAACCGAGTGGGGGTAAGCAAAGCGAGTAATCGGTAAACATAATGAATCACAAAGCACACATATGTCTAGCCGGAATGTTCACATCACAATTAGAGTCGAGAAGTCAAACCAACATTCAAAAAGTCAACAATAGAACGCATTGAACACTAATCATGGCAATCACTAGCGCAAATCGAGAAATAACGACATAACATCAACTCTGACAACCAACACCGTGATACGAACATGAATGCACAAATATGGCAGCCAACAGAGCAAAAACAGTTCAAGGTCAAACCGACATTTCATAAAAAGTCAACGCCACAAAGAATCATTCTTTAAGCATAGCAACATATGATCAAACGGTTTCAAATTCAGCACAATTCTCCTTAAGCATGCTAGAACAGTCCAAAGCAATCAGTTCACCAAAATTCTCACGAAACAGTCAGCAGGCATATCGAGGTAGACCGAAAAAGTCAACCGAAGTCAACCCTGACGAAATTCAGCATTAAACATGTCAAAAGACTTGAAATGAAAAGCTCTACAACTTACCTTGAAGTCGTGACTGCTGAAAACAAACGAAAAATGAGAAATCGGCCAAAAACTCGAGAAATTAGGTTTCGGTGGAACTGGAGCTCTAGAGCTCCGATTCGGACGTTCTACGGTTTGGAATGATCGGGAGAGAGAGAGGAGGGGTGCGGCGGCGGCGGCGGAATCGGGCGGCGGTGATTTTTTGAAAAAGGGGGGTTTGTTTTCGTTCGAAAAAATGAAAATGTGAGGGGAGAGAGAGAGGAGGGACCGGGAAAAGGGGATAAGATTTTTTGGATTTTCTCAGATTTTTTGGCGAAAAGAAGTGCACGTTTTCACCAAAAAATCCATTTCAAAACGTCTGCCAGATTTTAAAGTTAGTTTTCGCCGAAAAGTGTGAAACTTTTTGCCAAAAAGTTTATCAAAGATCGGACAGAAAACACAGTGGGTTGTAAAGAGAAGTTTTCGCCGAAAAGGGTGCAAATTTTCAGCGAAAACTCTGCACTGCAGCTTTTCAAAACGTTTTCGTAATTTCGGCAAACTTCAAAAAATCAGAATTAATTTGACAAAAATCAGAACAACCTCAAACAACTTGCGATTGAAACGATGACACACAAACTACACAAGAAAAATAAGAAATCATGCAAACTGACAGTTTTGGCTCCCCCGAACCGACTCTAAAACAAGGAGTTCGATACAAATTAAAAACTGACACCAGCCTTGGGTTGCCTCCCACGAAGCCCTCTTTGATTAACGTCCTTGAGCTGGACGATACCTGGACGGTGTTAGGAGACATCCCAACTAGGATCTCCTTAACGCTAGCGTCGGAATTCATGAAGTAGAGCTTCGAGGTATCTCCGTCGAGCGTGAATTTCTTCCCGTTAGCATGAGTGAGCTTAGTGCATCCATCGGGAAGATGATCAGTGATCTTGAACGGTCCGAACAGTTCTCTTGAGAGAACATCCTTCGTGAGTGTTACAATGGAAGGAATGAGGACAGTCGGCTTTATCTTCTCTTTGACCTCCGGCTTCATTTCATCGGGATCTGTGATCTTTGGCGCTTCCTTGGGAGATGCTTTTGGCTTCTCCCTCTTCACTTGCTCCTGCGCCGGTGGCTTGACAGGGACTGGTGGTGCAGCTGGCTCGGAAGAGGATGGCGGAGCAACTGGCCTCCAGACCATTTGAGTCTTCTTCTGATTCCTCCTCTGTAGCCTGCCAGGTTCCTTGCTCGGCGGTGATTGAGAGGAAGAGGCTTTCAGTGTTAGGAATTAATCACGTGCGGGAAACTATAATTAGAATGTTAGTTGCAGAAGTTAGTTTATTATTTAGAAAGGCCGAAAGGTTATGTTGGTTGAATGGCGTCAGTTAGTATATATATAAATAGGTGTAATTCATGAAGCTTGTACAGACAGTCGGAACAACATAATATTATATTAGTTACTATTTGGCCACTCATCTTTGTTCATATTTTGGTTTCGTTCTTATATTTCCAACATTTGGTATCGGAGCACTAGGCTCGATTCAGGATGGGCGACGAAACCCTTGGTGGTGGTGGTGATTCGATTGTAAGGGTCAGCGGTGTTCCGATTCGATATCCTCTTCTTACGGATACGAATTACGGAATATGGGCTATGAAGATGAAAATTCTTATGAAATCGTTGGGAGTTTGGGCAGCCATTGAAGTGGATGATGATAAGGACCTTGACGAAAGTACAGATCAAGGAGCGATGGCCGCAATCTCTCAATCTGTTCCTGACCTCGTCATGATGCAAATTGCAAATTGTGAGACGGCGCAAGAAGCATGGGATGAAATACAAAAGTTAAGAGTTGGAGAGGAACGTGTCAAGAAATTTTCAATACAAACCCTACGACGTCAGTTTGATCGGCTAATTATGGATGACTCCGAAGAAATTGGAGGTTTTTCGGCCAAACTCATGTCACTGGTGAATGAAATTCGATCTCTTGGAGGAGAATTGAAAGATGGTGTGGTGGTAGATCGCCTGTTTAGTGTCGTTCCTGATCGTTTTACGCCGATAATATGTACAATCGAACGATGGGGTGATCTTGAGACGATGTCAGTCTCCGAAGCAGTAGGACGTCTCCGGGCTTTTGACCAAAGTCCGCGAGGGCGTAAGAATGGCCGAGACGAACAAAGAGGTGAACAACTACTGATGGTTACGAGGTCGCAAATCGAGAAAATGATTAGCAAAGGAAGGATCGACGACGGTGGAAGGAATGAAAGAACTCACCGTAAGTTTGACAAAAGCAAGATTAAGTGCTTTAATTGTGATGAAATGGGGCACTTCACGTCGGAGTGTCGTAAGCCACGATGAGAAAAAGCAAATCTCGTCATAGAAGAAGACGTGTTCGATGAACCCACCTTGTTGTGAAGTTGCTTGAATGAAGGAAGAGTACTTCCAAAGGTACCGGGAGTCAAAGTCATTCTTGAAACAATTCAAGACTGGTGTTGTTGAAGGGTTCGTGATGCAAGGTTGGTGATTGACGATAGCACGTGATTAGGGAGAGTGTTAGGAATTAATCACGTGCGGGAAACTATAATTAGAATGTTAGTTGCAGAAGTTAGTTTATTATTTAAAAAGGCCGAAAGGTTATGTTGGTTGAATGGCGTCAGTTAGTATATATATAAATAGGTGTAATTCATGAAGCTTGTACAGAGAGTCGGAACAACATAATATTATATTAGTTACTATTTGGCCACTCATCTTTGTTCTTATTTTGGTTTCATTCTTATATTTCCAACATTCAGTTCCTTCTTCTTCGGCGGCTTTTGTGCCGAAGATCCTGGTTTCTGTTTGGTAATCTATTCGACACCTGCAACAACAATTGATATAGAAACACTGTAAGAGACATCAGTAACGGAGTTGACCAGTCAACTCCACAGTTTCAACAGCAAGACAGTGAGGTTCTTCATTCATAGGAGTATATTTCATACCGTCCATAAGGCGGAATGTTATCATTTCTTACCAACCTCAAGGTCAAGAACCACTCGGAACATTGATTTGCATTCTTGTTGTTGCCATGAAGGGTCGACCTATAAGAATAGTAGAATCATCCTTGCTAGTATCTATAATCACAAATCAGCTAAGAAAGTGAAAGGACACATTAGTAACAACATCCTTGATCTCTCCTCCAGGCGTTTTCAATGATCTATCAGCAAAGACAAGTTGCATGCTAGTCGGTTCAAGTTCTCCTAGATTCAATTTCTCAAACAAACTCATAGGCATGACATTGACAGACGCACCTAGATCAACCAAACTACGTTCTATCTCAACATCATTAATGACTAGAGGTAGCGTGAAAGAACCAGGATCGGAACACTTAGCTGGATATGGTGAGGAAGGCTTCTTGCTACGGGTGGTAGGGTATCCTTCTTTGTTTCCCCACATGCCAGTCTTGATCCTTGCGTTCGGTAGCAATGCATTCGGGAAGGGAGACTTCTCGTAGTACGGAGCAAGAGGAGGATCATACTCCTTAGGCGCCTCCTTCCTTGCTTCCTTCTTCTCCGGAACTTCAATGGTTCTGCATAAGATAGAAGAAGTATCAGAAGGTGAGTTTGTCGGATTTTGAATAGATACCATCTTAGCTTGCTCCTTTCTCGGATTCGGCTCGGTTTGGCTAGGGAGCTGGCCATATGGTTGACCAGATGCTAGCATGTTAGAGATCTAGTTCACTACATGCTCTATTCTTTGACCGGAAGCAATCTGTTCTTGGTTGAGGAAAGCTTGAGCTTTGAACTGACTATCATGATCGTCAAGTCTGGTGATAATCTGATTGAGCTTCTTGTCGAGTTCACTGACGTTGTTGTTCTTCTGATGCTGCTGTCCTGTATAAGTATTGTTCAGATATTGATTCTAGCGATTGCCAGGAGCAGTTCCATAGTTAACCGGACTCCGGTGCGGCGGCTGGTAGACACCTCCTGTCGGATTGTTTGATTTTTGATCCTGAACTGAACCAGTTGGTTGGCTATTCTGATTCTGGCCTTGGTTCTAGTTGGCACCGACATTGTAGGGAGGTCGATCTTGGAAATTTCCATGTTGTCTGTAGTTGCGGTAGCCAACATAACCTTGTTGGTTGTTGTTGAAGCCTTGAGAAACGAAATTGACTTCTTCGGAAGACTAGACTTCTGCTTTACCAAAGTTCTGGCATTGGCCTCTATTATGAGCACAAGCTCCACACCACTCGCAATCAGCAACGTAGACAGAGGCTACTGGCGGCTTGATAGGTGTAGAAGACTTCTTCAGATGCTTCTCAACTTCTGCTTTAATGGTTGCTTCGAGATCAAGCTTGCTCCTTGATCCTTCTGATTGTCGTTCCTAGTTCCTTCACTTGCAAGCACAGTTCACGAAATGGAGAAGAGCAGCTTCAGGTGTGAGGGTAGTGCAATCCCCCTCAGCTAGGGAATTGACCCATTTAGCAAATTCTTCACGAAGACCTCGAGCAAAGATTTCAGCTAACTGTCTCTGCTCGAAACCATGGTGAGGACAGTTGTAGAGAAGTTCTTGGAATTCATTCCAAGTGTCATATAAGCTCGCTCCTTCCTTCTGAGAGAATATGGCGATGCTGTCCTTGAAGGTTGTTGTTCTGGAAGGAGGGAAGTACTCTTCGACGAAATCTTGAGCAAGAGTATCCCAATCTCTGTAGTAACCAAGTGGTTTGCCAGTGAGCCACCTCTTAGCTGCGCCTTTAAGAGAGAACGGGAAAGCTCTCAAGCATAGAGTGTTCTTATCGAGATTCCCATTCTTGAAAGTGCCACATAGATCAATGAAATCCGCCAGATGCGTGCACGGATTGTCAAGTGGCCTGCCTTCAAATTGTAGATCCCTAGAGATCATGGTCAAGACATGAATCTTGATCTCATAGTCAGGATCTCCTTCGATGCGTGGCACGGCGATAGAAGATCGAACGCTAGTCGCGCTCGGCTTGTTGTAGTCAACTAGACTCTTTGGTACGCCCGGTGGTGGTAACTGATCACCCATCCTAGGAGATGGAGGGGGTGAAAGTGCTTTGGTGTATGAAGCGGATGAAGATGACGGTGAAGATGAAGATGAGGAACTCTCCTTCAGATCCTCGATCTTAATTGGAGTGACAGATGGAGGTGGATTGGTTCTACCTCTCGTTGGAATTCATGATTGTTTTGGCGGAGCAGAACTGCCTGGTCTCTCTATACTCTTAGCCTTGTCGTTCTTGGCGGTTTGGGAGCGCGTGAGAGGGTGGTGGTGCATAAACCTGTGAACAACCTACAAATGACAAAAACAAGTAAAACCAGTGTAAAATTGAAGTGGATGGAAAAATGAAAGATGGAAAGTAGAAGAATAAAATGCCAGCTCTTCTTTCAAACAATTAAAAGAAGTCCCCGGCAATGGCGCCAATTTGATGATTGTTGTGTGACAGGTTTATCAAATAACTACTCAACTGGAAGCTAAGTAGATCGTATTCCACGGGTCTTCTAATAATCGTCTACTCAATTGTAAAGGCATACAGGTTTAACACGTTGTGCGTGGTGTGAGTCCACGACTTCTACTCTAGAAAATGCAAGCAATTTAAAACTAAATTGAAAGACAGATTGAAAGATTGGTTGACTTAACAAAGACGGCAGACAAGCTTAGACTTCGAATCCCCCTTAGTTCACCAGAGCATTGGCAATCAACAGATCAGCGGATTTCAATTCTCGTTCAATCAATTCTAAGACACCACCATAACTCCTGACTCTTAGGTTTAAGACTGGCGAACGTTCGCTCTATCCGATCTAGCTACCAAGATTAATTAGCCGCCCGAGTACGGTCACTTCTTGCGACGACTAAACTAACTGGTGGAATTACTAACGATTTATGAGTTACTCTTGCAGTGGATTAACCCTAAGTGGTTCCTACGAAAGGCACACTCTAATGCATAGGTTAATTGTTGATTTGGTGTTTTAAAGTAAGGCGATCGTTCGCTTCTATCCTTAGCTTAACAAGAATCTAATCTAGGTGATCAATCCAGACAAGAAACATAAACAACGAAGAACAAATCAAACATGAAAGAGAAGCTGATTGAACTTTGAATCTAATCACTGCCGATCCGTGACTGCTTTAAAGCCCTGGGTCACTTAGGGTTCATCTAGTCTAAGCTCTACAAGTTTAGCTACTCATGTTCATAACGACAGAATCAAAGACAAAAACAGAGTTCATCATGAAAAGGAAGAACAGATAGAAACTGTAAAACCTAATTAAGACTACTCTGGCAAAGCTTCACTCTCCGGTAATCTTCAATCCTAGCTCCGAGTCTCCGAGGTGAAGGGATGGCGTCACGATCTCTTCCTGGCTCTTCGAACTCTCTAACTCTGCTCTCTCGAATTTTTTGGTCTGGAACTTCTGAAAGTTCTGAATTATGAGATGTGGTGAACCGCCCGGTCGTTGTGCGGACGTTCAACCAAATAACTAACAAAGCTAACAAGCTAGGGTAGATCGTATTCCACGGGTCTTCTATGATCGACTACTCAAATAAGCTGGCAAATTACTCGGATTTAGACACTTCGTGCGTGGTGTGAGTTCCACGACTTCTACTTCTAAGAAATGCAGAGAAATTTAAAAATTGAAACTAAAGACAGATTGGAAATTGGTTGATTAAAACAGAGATGACAGACGAACTTAGACTTTGAATCCCCCTTTGTTCCCCAGAGCATTGGCAATCAACAGATCAGCGGATTTCGATTCTCATTCAATCAATTCTAAGACACCACCATAACTCCTTACCCTTAGGTTTAAGACCAGCGAACGTTCGCTCTATCCGTTCTAGCTACCAAGATTAATTAGTCGCCCGGGTACGGTCGCCTCTCGCAACGACTTAACTTAACTGGTGGAATTACTAACGATTATTGAGTTACTCTTGCAGTGGATTAACCTAACCGGTTCCTACGAAAGGCACGCTCCAATTATAAGGTTAATTGTTCAATTTGATGTTCTAAAGTAAGGCGAGCGTTCGCTTCTATCCTTAGCTTAACAAGAATCTAATCTAGGTGATCAATCCAGACAAGAAACATGAACAATGAAGAACAAACCAAACATGAAAGAGAAACTGATTGAACTTTGAATCTAATCACCGCCGATCCGTGACCGCTTTAAAGCCCTGGGTCACTTAGGGTTCATATAGTCTAAGCTCTAAGAGTTTAGCTACACATATTCATCACAAAAGAATCAAAGACAAAGAAAGAGTTCATCATCCAGAGGAAGAACATAAAAGAATCTGAAAAACCTAATTTAGACGACTCTGGCAGACTTGATCTTCGGTAAACTGCAATCCTAGCTCCGAGTCTTCGAGATGGAAGGGATGGCATCACGATCTCTTTCCGGCTCTTCGAACTCTAAACTCTCTGCTCCAGAACTTGAGAGAATTCTGAAGTTCTGATTATGATGTATTATGAGGTATTGAAAAGTATATTCTTCGCTCCTGATGCTGCAGTTTTAGCGGTATCAAATAACTAATCTACCAAGGTAGACTAGATCGTATTCCACAGGGTTTCTTCTAATTGACTACTCAAAGAAGCTGACAAATTATTCAAGTTAAAACACGTTGTGCGTGGTTTGAGTTCCACGACTTCTAGACTAAGATGCAGGAAACTTAAAATGAACTTAAAAGACAGAATGATTTGTAGGTTTAAACAGACGACAGACAAGATTAGATTTTGAATCCCCCTTCGTTCACCAGAGCATTGGCAATCAACAGATCAGCGGTTTTCAATTCTCATTCAATCAATTTCTATACACCACCATAACTCCTGACCCTTAGGTTTAAGACCGGCGAATCGTTCGCTCTATCCGTTCTAACTACCAAGATTAACTAGTCGCCCGGGTACAGTCGCCCGGGTACGGTCGCCTCACGCAACGACTTAACTTAACTGGTGCAATTGCTAATGATTTATGAGTTACTCTTGCAGTGGATTAACCCTAATCGGTTCCTACGAAAGGCACACTCCAATTATAAGGTTAACTGGTTGAATTGATGTTTTAAAGAGAGGCGAGTGTTCGCTTCTATCCTCAGCTAAACAAGAATCTAAGCTAGGTGATCAAGGAAGACAAGTTTATGCGCCAAAGCAGGAAGATGTCTAGCGACTAACCCTAGCTTGCAAAAAACTAATCTAGGCGACCAACCAGAAGAGAAACATGAATAATCAAGAACAAAACAACCATGCAAAGAGAAACTGATTGAACTTTGAATCTAATCACCGCCGATCCGTGACCGCTTTAAACCCCTGGGTCACTTAGGGTTCATCTAATCTAAGCTCTACGAGTTTAGTTACTCATATTAGTAACAAGAGAATCGAAAACAAACAAGGAATACATCTCAGGTAGGAAGAACAGAGAAGAACTGTAAAACCTAATTTGACGAATCCGTGAAGCTTCAATCTCCGGTAATCTTCAATCCAAGCTCCGAGTCTCCGAGGTGAAGGGATGGCATCCCGATCTCTCCACGATTCTTTGAACTCTCTAAACCTCTCTCTCTCTCGACTTCTAGGTCTGGAAATTATGAGGGTCCCTTCTTTTGGGCCGCCGGTTAAGTATTTATACTTAACCCTAGATTAGCCAGATTTGCCTGATATTTTCGCCGAAAATACCAAGGTATTTTCGCCGAAAATCTTCGTGTAAATGGACGGTCTTCCGGTTGAATTCTCCTGTGATTTACATTTCGGGTCGAAAACTTAACGGTTTCGCCGAAAATTTCCCTCAGCCGGTGGCGGTTGATTTGTGCTGATATTTTCGCCGAAAATACTAGGGTATTTTCGGCGAAAATTCCTTTGTAAATCGGGCAGGAATTTTCTGAACTTGATTGGCTCCTTTGATCGATTCCGGTGCAATCCCTCGAGGTTCCAACGCCTTAGACATGACCTTGGCTACTTTATATGACGGCAAAAACCTGTACTAATATAAAAACACTAGAAAACCATCAAATAGACCCGAAACGGCCAAAGTAACACAGATGGCACGAGATAGGGCAATTGGTTGAATATTCGCTATTCTACCCTAAAAACCATGTCTTAAGCAAAGAAATGTCGCTTAAATGAGGCTGATAATCACGTCAAATCGAGTGTCATCAAATACCCCACACTTAAGCTTTTGCTTGTCCTCAAGCAAACTGAATATAAACGCTCATGTTCATAAATGATAAGATCGATTAAATTAGAGCTCAATCAAACACAATGAATTATTGGACAGCTAATTCCTAGAACAAGAAACCTGACATGTATACAGATCAGCCAAACAACCTGGTCTCACTAGTAAACTGCACACAACAAGGAATTAGCAACCAATTATGCACGAATTTGACCTGACCGACCAGACTCCTCACACAGGAAATATTTAGAAAAATGGGGAACTCTCACTCTCTGTGTTTAAGGACGTGTTTCTGCTCTCGATCATTTTCTGTTACTGAATTCTGTCATAGGTTTGCAATTCGACCACATCTCCACCACTGTGACAACACGAGTATCTAGTCAAGAAGGACTTCCCTGCTAGGACCGTAATGAAATCTACACTACTTGGGTTTATGATGCGATGGATGGTGGGAATGTATGATGATGGCTTGGTGCGGTGTAGTTTTCGACTAACTTCCCTCGAATCTAATCTATGGCTTCCTACCGTCTAACCAAACACGGGTGGAAGGATGAACGCTCATCCTATGATACCCTCAAACAACCTAGCACTTATTTTCTTTTCTTTTGAACTTTTCTTTTGACTTCGTTCTTCCATCTGTAGGGAGAAGAACGTTTTATTGAACTAAAACTTTGAAACTTTTATGCTTTTCTTTTTTCACTTTTTTCACTTTTTTCGAGAAATTTTTTCTTTTCTTACTTGACTTCTCTTTTTCTTTTGTGCCGATTCTTTCTTTTAGTTGCTAGAGGGATTTACACATCTGGACATATTAGCTAAGACCACCTGTTTAATGGCTATAGGCAGGTTACCACAAACCAACTTCCGGTAGGTCAATCTAGAACTACAACCACATGGGATCAACGGGGAATGAAAGAATGGGGAATGGATTTAATGTATAATCGAACCGAAAGAACAGGCCAAGCTCAAGGGTTTAAACCTAATGGATTTATCGTTTGGTAGGCTATCTGGCTTAGTAGCTGAATCTAGGTGCCCCTATCATTCTAGAACTCGTGTCATCGTGTGGTCTCAAGTAGGTCTCATGCAAATTCTAACTCATTCAAGCAAACAGAAAACCACTCAAAAAGAATTGAAATTGCAAGTTACGTGCAATGGATCAAAAGCTCACAGTTGGTTTGCTAGTCGGATTCGGTCATTTTCATGCAATCAAGGCTACAAACTACAAGGGGATTTAAAAATTCTGTTCTGACCAGGCAATTTAGCATCAAAGTATACAAGTTGGTTCTCAAGTTCTAGGTTAAGCAGTCTAAGCATCATTATGACAGATTGAACAACAACTTAACATCAAAAATCAAGAACCGAGCAATTCTAGTGCTAGAGAAACTGGAAAGGCACCAAGAAACACACAACACACAATTAAGGGCAATCAAGTTCATGCAAGGTTCTCCAGCATCCTACCCCACACTTAAACCGTTCTGTGTCCTCACAGGACTAAACTAGAGTAGAGATATACGAAGAACCTGGAATGAGATGGTCGGTGTAGTGGCTGAGCACGGATAGCCCGGAGCGGAGCGGAGTAGCTACTCGAATTCCTCTCGTCAGTGCGGAGCATGTGCTGCTGGTACCTGACACGGCCATGGAAAGCCGGTGGAGGGCCCTGGACGGCGGGTGTGAGAGCCGGTGTCAAGTCGCTCCTTGGTCCTGCGCTCATGAATGACATTCCTAAGACCAGAAACGAAACCAGATTAATTAACTAATAACCCACCCCACACTTAGTCGAAAAACTCAATTTCACAAAGAAATGAGGAAAACCGAGTGGGGGTAAGCAAAGTAAGTAACCGGTAATCACAATAAATCACAATGTACGCATACGTCTAGTCGGAACGTTCATAACATAGTTAGGGATCAGAAGTCAAACCGACATTCAAAAAGTCAACATCATAGCACATTGAACCCTAATCATGGCAAGACTATCTCAAAGCGGGAAACGACGGTATAACATAAAATCAGATGGCAAGCACAGATATATGAACGTGAATCAACACTTATGGCGGCCAAACAAGCATAGAAAATTCAAGGTCAAACCGACACTTCACAAAAGTCAACACCGCAAAGAATTTATCTTTAAGCACAGCAACACACGATCAAATGGTTTCAAAAATTAAGAAGAGAGGAGAGAGAGATTGAATCGGATTTTAATACGAGAATTTGGTTGATTTTCAAAGGAATTTTCGCCGAAACTAAGTGCAAGTTTTCGCCGAAAATCTTAGTTAAAAAGTACTGCCGGTTTTCAAAATAATTTTCGCCGAAAACATTAATACATTTTCGCCGAAAATATGAAACAGAGACGTCTGGAAAACTCAGTGGGATTTCAAAACGAATTTTCGCCGAAAACATGGGTTATTTTCGCCGAAAATATTGAATCTACGATTGAAAATATTTTCGCAAACCCGGCAATCTTCAGAAAATCACAGTTAAATCCACAAAAATCGGAACAACCTCAAACGTCTTGCGATTGACACTACGAGACATAGACTACACACGAAAAATAAGAAAACAAACAAACTGACATAGGTTGACACAAATGAAAAACTGACTCCAGCCGTGGGTTGCCTCCCACGAAGCGCTCTTTTATTAACGTCCTTGAGCTGGACGATACCTGGATGGTGTTAGGAGACATCCCAACTCAGGATTTCTCTTAGGCCCGAGCCGGAGTCCATGAAATATGGCCTTGGGGATTCTCCGGCAAGTGTGAACTTCTTCCCGTTTGCGTGAATTAACTTGATTCGTCCATCAGGAAGGTGACCAGAATTTTTATGAGGCCCGAACAGTTCTTTCGAAGAAGCGTCCTTCAGAGGATCATTCTTCTCCAGTGGCTCGGTAGACGGGGGCTGAGCAATTGGCTTCCAAACCACCTTCGTCTTCTCTTTATTCTCCTCCTTTATCTCGCCAGGATCTTTAACGTTTGGTGATTCATGAGGGGACGCCGTCGGATCCTCCTTCTTCCTCGGCCTTTGTGCAGGCAGCTCATTCTTCAGATTAGGGGCCTGTCCAACACCTGGCAAGCAAATTTCTAAAGAAACTCCAAATTTTTGTTAGAACTAGAGTTGACCGAAGCCAACTCCACAGCTTCAACAGATAAACAATGCATCTCTTTTTTTACTGGGACTTGTATACCATTCTTGGGCGGAATGTCATGGTGTCCTTGCCGACCCTTAATGTCAACGAGCCATTCGGACATTAATGTTAATGCCGGCTGTTGCCATGAACGGTCGGCCTAGGAGATGAGTGACATCTTCCTCTCGAGTATCCATGACAACAAAGTCAGTCAGAATAGTAAAAGGACCACAACGGACAACCACGTCTTCTATCAATCCCCTCGGCAGTTTAACAGATCTATCAGCAAACACTAAATGCATGCTAATTGGTTTCAACTCTCCTAGGTTTAATTTCTCAAACAGGCATGTAGGCATAACATTGATAGAAGCACCTAGATCAATTACACTACGATCAATCTTCACATCATTAATAATGCAAGGCAATGTAAAAGCACCGGGATCTCGACACTTAGTTGGGGGTGGTATGGGTGTCGCCTGGCCCTGGATAGCGGAGCATTCTTCCTTGAGGGAGACGGGAGACAACTCTTCCTTCTTCTTGTTCTTCGCAGGATCCTTTGCGATTTTGTCAGCCTCCGGTATCACCTGGTTAGCATCAGTAACTGGTGTATTCATATTCGTGTTCTTCAAGTATCCATGCCACTTTCTGTACCGGGTATCATGATCTTTCTCCTTTGACTGCGCAGCCTTAGGAAACGGAATCTGAGGTTGATATGGATGGAGAGGTGGCGCGGGTGCCGTCTCTGCCAGGGGAGGCGGGGCAGTCACCTCCTCTTCTTTTTCTCTATCCTCCCCCTCGATCTTTGGCTTGTCAATGGCTATAGCTTCAGGGATTACGGCTGGTTCAGGAGCTACAGTATCAGCTGATTGCTTGTCGCTTCTTGTGGAGATGGCCTTGACGTGCTCCCTCCTAATGGTAGAGTCGACTTGAACCGAGGATTGATTAAGGAGGGGGCTACTAGTTATCAAGCTAACCATGTTATTTATCATGCTCTCCATTCGTTGACCTCGAGCTTCATGTTCTTGATTTATGACGTCTTGAAGCTTGAATTTCTCCTCATAGTTATCGAGCCTTGCCATGATCAGGTCGAGCTTCTTGTCTAGATATCCCTTGTGTTCCCTGATGTAGATCTCTGAGGTTGATCTTGATAGCTATCGCTCAAATACTGATTCTGACTTTGGTTGAATCCGAAGTTGTAAGGGGGACGCTCTTGGAAGCTTCCTTGTTGTTGAGGAGGTTGTCTGAACTGACGATAGTCGGGGTAGCCCTGTTGACTGTTGGTGAAGCCTTCATCAATAAAGTTCACTTCCTCTGAAGACCAGTTACCAAAAATCTTCTTCATTTCTTTCTGCACTGCAATCTATTGATTAGCTTGGTCGCTCTTAGCTCAAACGTCTCTCCGCTTCGACTTAGATGCGCATTTTGCAAAGTGAAGAAGAGCAGCTTCCGGTGCGAGTGCGGTGTAATCTCCATCAGCTAAGGAGTTAACCCATTCAGATGACTCTTCGTTCATACCCCAAGCAAATGCCTCTGCTAGCTGTCTCTGAGTGAAACCATGATGAGGGCAGCTGTGGAGGAGTTCCTGGAATTCGTTCCAAGCATCATGTAAACTTACTCCTTCTCTCTGTCTGAACCTTGAGATGTTTTTCCTATAAGCAGTTGTTCTGGAAGGAGGCAAGTATTCCTCTATGAATTCCTGAGCAAGAGTCTCCCAGTCAGTGTAGTAGCCAGGTGGTTTGCCAGTGAGCCACCTCTTAGCTGCACCTTTCAGAGAGAACGGGAAAGCTCTCAAGCAAAGAGTGTTCTTGTCGAGATTCCCATTCTTGAAAGTGCTGCAGAGATCAAGGAAATCCGCCAGATGCGTGCACGGGTTGTCTAATGGCCTGCCTTCAAATTGTAAATCCCTAGAGATCATTTCCAGGAAGGGGATCTTGATCTCATAGTCGGGACCGTCTTTATTGTGCGGCACAAAGATGGAAGAACGAACACTAGTAGCACTTGGCTTATTGTAATCCGCAAGACTCTTTTGAGCGGACATTGCGGTAGGGAAGATGGAACGGGAGTGATTCGATTTTGTACCTGCTATGATCTGCAAGAGACAAAAACAAGCACAACCGGTGGAAAATCGAAGTGTGACGGGAAATGAAAGATGGAAAGTAGAAGAATAAAATGCCAACTCTTCTTTCAAACAATATAGAAGACTCCCTAGCAACGGCGCCAATTTGATGCTGCAGTTTTAGCGGTATCAAATAACTAATCTACCAAGGTAGACTAATCATATTCCACAGGGTTTCTTCTAATTGACTACTCAAAGAAGCTGACAAATTATTCAAGTTAAAACACATTGTGCGTGGTGTGAGTTCCACGACTTCTAGACTAAGATGCAGGAAACTTAAAATGAACTTAAAAGACAGAATGGTTTGTAGGTTTAAACAGACGACAGACAAGCTTAGATTCTGAATCCCCCTTCGTTCACCAGAGCATTGGCAATCAACAGATCAGCGGTTTTCAATTTTCATTCAATCAATTTCTATACACCACCATAACTCCTGACCCTTAGGTTTAAGACCGGCGAACGTTCGCTCTATCCGTTCTAACTACCAAGATTAACTAGTCGCCCGGGTACGGTCGCCTCTCTCAACGACTTAACTTAACTGGTGCAATTGCTAATGATTTATGAGTTACTCTTGCAGTGGATTAACCCTAATCGGTTCCTACGAAAGGCATACTCCAATTATAAGGTTAACTGGTTGAATTGATGTTTTAAAGAGAGGCGAGCGTTCGCTTGTATCCTCAGCTTAACAAGAATCTAAGCTAGGTGATCAAGGAAGACAAGTTTATGCGCCAAAGCAGGAAGATGTCTGGCGACTAACCCTAGCTTGCAAAAACCTAATCTAGGCGACCAACCAGAAAATAAACATGAACAATCAAGAACAAAACAACCATGCAAAGAGAAAATGATTGAACTTTGAATCTAATCACCGCCGATCCGTGACCGCTTTAAAGCCCTGGGTCACTTAGGGTTCATCTAATCTAAGCTCTACGAGTTTAGCTACTCATATTAGAAACAAGAGAATCGAAAACAAACAAGGAATACATCTCAGGTAGGAAGAACAGAGAAGAACTGTAAAACCTAATTTGACGAATCCGTGAAGCTTCAATCTCCGGTAATCTTCAATCCAAGCTCCGAGTCTCCGAGGTGAAGGGATGGCGTCCCGATCTCTCCACGATTCTTTGAACTCTCTAAACTCTCTCTCTCGACTTCTAGGTCTGGAAAATTAATTATGAGGGTCCCTTCTTTTGGGCCGCCGGTTAAGTATTTATACTTAACCCTAGATTAGCCGGATTTGCCTGATATTTTCGCCGAAAATACCAAGGTATTTTCGCCGAAAATCTTCGTGTAAATGGACGGTCTTCCGGTTGAATTCTCCTGTGATTTTCATTTCGGGTCGAAAACTTAACGGTTTCGCCGAAAATTTCCCTCAGCCGGCGGCGGTTGATTTGTGCTGATATTTTCGGCGAAAATTCCTTTGTAAATCGGGCAGGAATTTTTTGAACTTGATTGGCTCCTTTGATCGATTCCGGTGCAATTCCTCGAGGTTCCAACGCCTTAGACATGACCTTGGCTACTTTATTTGATGGCAAAAACCTGTGCTAACATAAAAACACTAGAAAACCATCAAATAGACCCGAAACGGGCCAAGGTAACACAAATGGCACGAGATAGGGCAATCGATTGAATATTCGCTATTCTACCCTAAAAACCATGTCTTAAGCAAGGAAATGTCGCTCAAATGAGGCTGATAATCACGTCAAATCGAGTGTCATCAAAATACCCCACACTTAACCTTTTGCTTGTCCTCAACCAAACTGAATAGAAACGCTCATGTTCACAAATGATAAGATCGATTAAATTGGAGCTCAATCAAACACAATGAATTATTAGACAGATAGATCCTAGAACAAGAAACCTAACATGCGTACAGATCAGCCAAACTACCTGATTTCACTAATAAACTGCACACGACAAGTAGTAGCAACCAATTATGCACGAATTTGACCTGACCGACCAGACTCCTCACACAGGATATATTTAGTATAATGGGAACTCTCACTCTCTGTGTTTAAGGACGTGTTTCTGCTCTCAATTATTTTCTGTTACTGAATTCTGTCATAAGTTTGCAATTCAACCACATCTCCACCACTGTGACAACACGAGTATCCAGTCAAGAAGGACTTCCCTGCTAGGACTGTAACGAATTCTACACTACTTGGGTTTATGATGCGATGGATGATGGGAATGTATGATGATGGCTTTGTGCGGTGTAGCTTTCAACTAACTTCCCTCGAATCTAATCTGCGACTTCCTACCGTCTAACCAGACACGGGTGGAATAATGAATGCTCGTCCTATGATACCCTCAAGCAACCTAGCACTTATTATTTTTCTTAACACAATCTTTTTCTGACTTTTCTTTTGACTTCGTTCTTCCATTTGTAGGGAGAAGAACGTTTTATTGAACTAAAACTTGAAACCTTTTCGGTTTTTCTGATTTCTTTTCATTTTTTCGAAACTTGCTTCTTCTCTTCTTTTTTTCAATTTTTTTTTCTTTTGTGCCGATTTTTCTTTTAGTTGCTAGAGGGGTTTACACGTCTGGACATAATAGCTAAGACCACCTGTTTAATGGCTATAGGCAGGTTACCACAAACCGACTTCCGGTAGGTCAATCTAGAACTACAACCACAGGGGATCAACGGGGAATGAAAGAATGGGAAATGGTGTAATGTATTATCGAACCGAAGGAACAGGCCAAGCTCAAGGGTCTACACCTAATGGATTTTTATCGTTAGGTAGGCTATCTGGCTTAGTAGCTGAATCTAGGTGCCCCTATCATTCTAGAACTCGTGTCATCGTGTGGTCTCGAGTAGGTCTCATGCAAATTCTAACTCATTCAAGCAAACAGAAAACCACTCAAAAAGAATTGAAATTGCAAGTTACGTGCAATGGATCAAAAGCTCACAGTTGGTTTGCTAGTCGGATTCGGTCATTTTCATGCAATCAAGGCTACAAACTACAAGTGTGATTTTAAAAATTCTGTTCTAACTAGGCAATTTAACATCAAAGTATACAAGTTGGTTCTCAAGTTCTAGGTTAAGCAGTCTAAGCATCATTATGAAAGTTTGAACAACAACTTAACATCAAAAATCAAGAACTGAGCCATTCTAATGCTAGAGAGACTGGAATGGAATCACGAGGCACACAGAAAACACAATCAAGGGGAATCAAGTTCATGCAAGGTTCTCTAGCATCCTACCCCACACTTAAATCGACTGTGTCCTCACAGGACTAATTCTAGAGTTCAGAGTGAAGTAGAAGAACCTGGACCGAGATGGTTGGCGTAGGGGATGAGCACGGGTCCTCGGAGCGGAGGGAATCTACCGAAGCGAAGCAAAGGGAATCTCCCTACTGCCTACAAAACAAAAACAAATGAAACATAAAAAGGAAACCGGGACAAGTGTCCAGGATCCACACAGAAAAAAGTTGGATAGAAATCCGAAAAGAATAAATAAAAAGAAGGGACAAGAAAGAGGATACAACCCGGTCACTGCTCGTCAGGCGCGCCGGGAGGTGGAAAATGGAGGTAATCGCCGAGCTGACGTTGCCACTCCAGCTGTGCCTCGTACCGCTTATCAGCGCGGTGCATATGCTGCTGCATAATAGTCCATCTCGCCTCTTGAGTGGCGTTGTTGGTGATGCGCCACTCCTGCAGTCGCTCATACAACTCACCAATGTCCGTGGGGTGCGGTCGGTGCTGAGGGTGAGGCGCCTGGTATGGATCTGGAATGTGCGGCGGCGGCTGGTGTGCATACCCTGCCTGATGATGTGGTGAGGGTATATGGTGGTGAAACTCTGGTTGCGGCTGGGGCTGCTCCTGCTCAGAATCATCTTCTTCCTCTGACTCGTCCTCGTCTTCGAGAGGAGGATCCGCTGCTACCAGGAGGCTGATGTCCAGATCGAGGTTGTACTCGACCGCCAAATCTCCTCCAACGGTGCGTACTCTGCGGCGTGGGATGTTCGGGCCATATTCTTGGCTGAGGCCGAAGGAGATGATGAGTCGGCCCACAAAGTTACCTCCCAGGAGTGAGCGGGGGCGACCTGATCTCTTGAGTCTTCTTGCGGAGTAGGCGAGCAAGCACCCATCCGGGATGAAGAGGATATCGCTCCCAGATGGCGCGAAGAAGAAGAAGCTCGTCCTTGCTGATATGGTTGCGGTCCTTCTCTGGAGCATATAAAAGTGATCTACGCCAAACCATATGAATGTATCTAAAGAAAGGGTGAAAGATCGACTTAACTGAGTTATGGTCCCCGAGGCGATCACCGGGCACTCCAGTCATGTGGCTCCAGAGCGCATGGTACTCCTGTCCGTCGTCCTCGTCGTCCGCCCACCCAAGGTGATGTCCGTGGTAGTGCTCGTAGGGAATGCCTAGATGAGCTGCAAACTCATCATATGTGAGTTCCATGTGCACCCCGCCTAGATAGAAGGTAACAACCTTCCTGTGCTGCTTCCTCTTGTGCTCGTCCAGCTCGAATGTCGCCCAAAACTCCTAGAGAGCGATGTTTGGGAAGTCGGCGGCGAGCGTGGTCAGCTCTAGCAGGCCGGCATGGGTCAGTGCATCGAGCACGTTCCGGTACCAGTCATCATCGTGCTCTGAGAGCGACTCCATGGAAAGAGGGCGAACATCAGCTCCACTGGTGTTCTCAAACCGTGGTAGCGTGCAAAGTAGTGCTGGGGAAGGCGGGCAACGGTGCGGTGATACCCAGCACGGTCAGGGAAAGCTGGTGGAGGGCCCTGAACGGCGGGTGTGACGGGAGCGGGGGCTTCGGAGCTCGAGGCACCATCAAGTCGTGCCTTGGTCCTGCGCTCAAAAGTGGTGTTCCTAAACAAGAAAACAAACCCGATTAGTCAAACTAAAACCCTACCCCACACTTAGTCGAAAAACTCAATTTCACAAAGAAATGAGGAAAACCGAGTGGGGGTAAGCAAAGCAGATTAACCGGTAATCACGAACAATAAAATACATGCGTAGGAACAGCCAGAATGGAATTAGCACAATCAGAGTTCAGAAGTCAAACTGACATTTCAAAAAGTCAACATAATAGAACATTGAACCCTAATCATGGCAAGACTATCACAAAGCGAAAAATGATGGTATAATATGATCTCAGATGGCAAACACAATAATCTGAACGAGAATGAGCACATAGGGCAGCCAAATGATCAAAAAACAGTTCATGGTCAAACCGACATTTCTCGAAGGTCAACATCACAAAGAATAGGACTTAGGCATAGCAACACATGATCAAACGATATAACATTTAAGCACGATACTCCCTAAGCATGCTAGAACAGTTCAACAAGTTCAACTAACCTAGTTCACACGAAATCAGTCGGCACGCAAATCGAGGCAAACCGAAAAGTCAACCGAAAGTCAACCCTGACGAAATTCAGCAATCAAAATGTCAAAAGATTCGCAATGAAAAGTTCTACAACTTACCTTGAAGACATGGATGCTAAAAATGAACGGATTGGGAGAAATCGGTGAAAAATCCAAGTTTTAGGGTTTGGGGTGAACTGGAGCTGTAGAGCTCCGATTCGGCTGTTCTAGGGCTTGGATTGATCGGAAAAAGGAGGGGAAGGGAGCGGCAATGGTCGGCGGTCGGCGACTGCGGCGGCGGCGGCAAGAAATGGTGGCGTCAGCGGGGTTTGATACAAACAGGGGGGTTTTCGGGTTTGGTTTGAAAATAGAAAGTGAGGGAAGAGAGAGGGAGAAATTCGGATTTTAAAGTGAATAGTTGGTTGATTTTCAAAGAAATTTTCGGCGAAAATAAGTGCAAGTTTTCGCTGAAAATTCTAGTTAAAAAGTACTGCCGGTTTTCAAAAGAAATTTTCCGAAAACATTAAGAAATTTTCGCCAAAAATGTGAAACAGGAACGTTTGGAAAACTCTGTGGGATTTCAAAGAGAATTTTCGCCAAAAATATGGGTTATTTTCGCCGAAAATATTGAACTCTACGATTGAAAATATTTTCGCAATCCCGACAAACTTCAGAAAATCACAGTTAAATCCAAAAAAATCGGAAAGACCTCAAACGACTTGAAACTGACACTATGACACACAGACTACACACGAAAAATATGAAATCAAACAAACTGACACATTTGGCTCCCCGAACCGACTCTAAAACCTAAGGTTGACACAAATGAAAAACGGACTTCAGCCGTGGGTTGCCTCCCACGAAGTGCTCTTTTATTAACGTCCTTGAGCTGGACGATACCTGGATGGTATTAGGAGAACTCCCAACTCAGATTCTCCTTAATGCTAGCATCGGAGTTCATAAAGTAGAGCTTCGGGGCTCCTCCGGTGAGCATGAATTTCTTCCCGTTCGCGTGTACGAGCTTGGTACGTCCGTCGGGAAGGTGGTCAATGATTGTGAAGGGTCCGAACAGTTCTGTCAAAGGATCATCTTCTACAAGGAAGACAGTGGACGGAATAAGAACGATCGGCTCCTTCTTTTCTTTAACCTCCAGCTTGATATCACCATGGATCGGTGATCGTCAGTATTTCTTTAGGAGATGCTTTCGGCTTCTCCTTCCATACTTGTTCGGTGCCGGTAGCTTGGAACGAATTGGTGGTGCAGCTGGCTCGGTAGACGGTGGCGGCACAACTGGTCTCCAGACCATTTGGGTCTTCGTCTTCTTGTTCTTTCCCCGAGGTCTGCTAGGTTTTGTGCTCGGTGGCTTAGAAGAGGCTTGCAGTTCCTTCTACTTTGGTGGTTTTGGAGGGGCAGATTTTGATTTCTGCTTGGTAATCTGTCCAGCACCTGCAACAACAATTGATCTAGGCACACTAGGAGAGACATCAGTAGCGGAGTTGACCGGAGTCAACTACATAGTTTCAACAGCTAAACAATGAAATTCTTCACTTTTAGGACTATATTTCATTCCGTCTTTAAGGCGGAACGTGACAGTTTCTTTACCAACTCTCAAAGTTAAAGAACCATTCGGAACGTTAATTTGCATTCCAGTAGTAGCCATGAAAGGTCGTCCTATGAGAATGGTAGAATCATCCTTACTAGTGTCAATGATAACAAAGTCAGCTAAGAACGTGAAAGGACCACATTTAGTAACAACGTCATTGATTTCTCCCCTAGGGGTTTTAAGTGATCTATCAGCAAAGATAAGTTGCAAACTAGGCGGTTCAAGTTCTCCTAGGTTCAATTTTTCATATAGACTCATAGGCATAACATTAACAGACGCGCCAAGATCAACCAAACAACGTTCTATCTCAACATCATTAATGACAAGAGGTAGAGTGAAAGAACCAGGATCAGAGCACCTAGCTGGATATGGAGAGGACGGTTTCTTGATACGGGCATCAGGATATCCTTCTTTATTCCCCTTCATGCCAGTCTCGATCCTTGCATTTGGCAGCAATGCTCTTGGAAAAGGAGGCTTCACGACATATGGTGCAAGAGGAGGATCATCCTCCTTAGGCGCCACTTGTAGTGCTTCCTTCTTCTCTGGAGTTTCAGCGATCCTGCGTAAAACAGCACAAGCATCAGCAGATAAACTTGTAAATTTTTGAGCGGTTACCATCTTGGCTTGCTCCTTTCTCGGATTCGGCTCTGTCTGGCTCAGAAGTTGGCCAAATGGTCGACCAGATGCTAGCATGCTCGAGATGTTGTTCACAGCTTGCTCAATTCTTTGTCCGGCTGTGATCTGTTCTTGATTTAGAAGAGCTTGAGCTTTAAACTGACTGTCATGATCGTTGAGTCTGGTGATGATCTGACTAAGCTTCTTATCCAGGTCACTGACATTGTTTTCCTTCTGGTACTGCTGCCCTAGATAGGTGTTATTCAAATATTGATTCTGGCGATTGCCAGGAGCAGTTCCATAGTTACCAGGAGTACGGTGCGGCGGCTGGTAGACACCTACCGGCGGATGGTTAGGCTTCTGATCCTGAGCTGGACCAGCCGGGCGGTTATTCTGGTTCTGGCTATGGTTGGCGCCAGCATTGTAGGGAGGTCTGTCTTGATAGTTCCCTTGCTGCCTGAAGTTGCGATAGCCAACATAGCATAACCATTCTGATTATTAACGAAGCCTTGTTGAACGAAATTTACCTCTTCGGCGAACAGACTTCTGTCTTACCAAAATTCTGGCATCGGCCTCCGTTATGTGCACAAGCTCCACACCATTCGCAATCGGCAACATAGACAGAAGCTGCCGGCGGTTTGACTGGTGTGGTAGACTTCTTCAAATGCTTCTCTACTTCTGCCTTGATAGCTGCTTCAAGATCGAGCTTGCTCCTTGATCCTTCAGATTGTCGTTCCCAGTTCCTTAACTTGGAATCACAGTTTGCGAAGTGAAGAAGAGCAGCTTCAGGTGTAAGCGTAGTGCAATCCCCTTCAGCTAGGGAATTGACCCACTTGGCAGATTCTTCTCGAAAACCTCGAGCAAAGATTTCAGCTAACTGCCTCTGCTCGAATCCATGATGAGGGCAGTTGTAGAGGAGTTCTTGGAATCGATTCCAAGTATCATATAAGCTTTCTCCTTCTTTCTGGGAGAACCTGGCAATGCTGTCCTTGATGGCTGTTGTTCTGGCAGGAGGAAAGTATTCTTCAACGAAGTCCTGAGCCAGAGTATCCCAATTAGTGTAATATCCAGGTGGTTTGCCAGTAAGCCACCTCTTAGCTGCGCCTTTCAGAGAGAACGGGAAAGCTCTCAAACAAAGAGTATTCTTGTCGAGGTTTCCGTTCTTAAAAGTGCTGCAGAGATCAAGGAAATCCGCAAGATGAGTGCACGGATTGTCTAGGGGCCTGCCTTCGAACTGTAGATCCCTAGAGATCATAGTCAAGAATGGAATCTTGATCTCATAATCAGGATCTTCTTCAATGCGCGGTACGGCAATGGCAGATCGAACGCTAGTCGCGCTCGGCTTGTTGTAATCAGCTAGACTTTTCTGTGCAGGCGGCGGTGGTGGTGGATTTCCGCCTGGTGGTGGTGGTGGTGGTAATTGATCAGCCATGGTAGGAGATGGAGGAGGTGAAAGTGACTCGGTATATGAAACGGATGTAGGTGACGGTAACGGTGAAGACGAGGGACTATCCTTCAGTTCCTCAATCTTAATCGGAGTGACGGGTGGAGGTGGATTGATTCTGCTTCTCCTTGGAATCTGTGATTGTCGAGGTGGAGCAGAACTGCTTGGTCTCTCTATACTCTTAGCCTTGTCGGTTTGAGAGCGAGTCCAAGGGCGGCGATGCATACACCTGTGAACAACCTACAAATAACAAAAACAAACAAAAACCAGTGTAAAATCAAAGTGGGTGGAAAATGAAAGATGGAAAGTAGAAGAATAAATTGCCAGTTCTTCTTTCAAACAATCAAAAGAAGTCCCCGACAACGGCGCCAATTTGGTGAACCGCCCGGTCGTTGTGCGGACGTTCAACCAAATAACTAACAAAGCTAACAAGCTAGGGTTGATCGTATTCCACGGGTCTTCTATGATCGACTACTCAAATAAGCTGGCAAATTACTCGGATTTAGACACTTCGTGCGTGGTGTGAGTTCCACGACTTCTACTTCTAAGAAATGCAGAGAAATTTCAAAATTGAAACTAAAGACAGATTGGAAATTGGTTGATTAAAACAGAGATGACAGACGAACTTAGACTTTGAATCCCCCTTTGTTCCCCAGAGCATTGGCAATCAACAGATCAACGGATTTCGATTCTCATTCAATCAATTCTAAGACACCACCATAACTCCTTACCCTTAGGTTTAAGACCGGCGAACGTTCGCTCTATTCGTTCTAGCTACCAAGATTAATTAGTCGCTCGGGTACGGTCGCCTCTCGCAACGACTTAACTTAACTGGTGGAATTACTAACGATTATTGAGTTACTCTTGCAGTGGATTAACCCTAACCGGTTCCTACGAAATGCACGCTCCAATTATAAGGTTAATTGTTCAATTTGATGTTCTAAAGTAAGGCGAGCGTTCGCTTCTATCCTTAGCTTAACAAGAATCTAATCTAGGTGATCAATCTAGACAAGAAACATGAACAATGAAGAACAAACCAAACATGAAAGAGAAACTGATTGAACTTCGAATCTAATCACCGCCGATCCGTGACCGCTTTAAAGCCCTGGGTCACTTAGGGTTCATCTAGTCTAAGCTCTAAGAGTTTAGCTACACATATTCATCACAAAAGAATCAAAGACAAAGAAAGAGTTTATCATCCAGAGGAAGAACATAAAAGAATCTGAAAAACCTAATTTAGACGACTCTGGCAGACTTTAATCTTCGGTAAACTGCAATCCTAGCTCCGAGTCTTCGAGATGGAAGGGATGGCGTCACGATCTCTTTCCGGCTCTTCGAACTCGAAACTCTCTGCTCCAGAACTTGAGAGAATTCTTATGAAAAGTATATTCTTCGATTATGATGTATTATGAGGTATTGAAAAGTATATTCTTCGCTCCCTTTTATTTTGGGCCGCCGGTTAAGTATTTATACTTAACCCTAATACAACCGGATTTTAACTGATATTTTCGCCGAAAATACTGAAGGATTTTCGGCGAAAATTCCTTTGCAAATGGATGGCCCGCCGGCTGATTTCTCCTGTAAATTTCGGTCCCATAGTTTTCGGTCGAAAACTTAACATTTTCGCGAAAACTTCTGTTGATGAGCATCGTCGATTTGTACTGATATTTTCGCCGAAAATGCTGAGGTATTTTCGCCGAAAATTCCTTTGTAAACCGGGGCAGGAATTGTTTCGACTTGATTGGCTCCTTGGATCGATTCTGGTGCAATTCCTCGAGGTTCCAACGCCTTAGACACGTCCTTGGCTACTTTATTTGACGGCAAAAACCTGTGCTAACATAAAAACATTAGAAAACCATCAAATAGACCCGAAACGGGCCAAGGTAACACAAATGGCACGAGATAGGGCAATCGTTGGAATATTTGCTATTCTACCCTAAAAACCATGTCTTAAGCAAGGAAATGTCGCTCAAATGAGGCTGATAATCACGTCAAATCGAGTGTCATCAAGATGTATTTTAGGTATGGGCCGCCGGTTAAGTATTTATACTTAACCCTATCAGCGCCGGATTTGTTAAGGATTTTTTGGCGAAAACATAAGGAGTTTTCGCCGAAAACTTCAGTGTAAATCGCTGGCTCCGTCGACTGATTCTCCTGTGAGTTTTAAGTCTAGAGTTTTCGGCGAGAACTTGACTTCTCACCGAAAACTTCTTCTTGTATTGCTCTGTCGATTTCTTCTGGACTTTTCGCCAAAAACCTGAGGACTTTTCGCCGAAAACTCTAGTGTAAAACGGGGCAGGATTTCTGTTGACTTGATTGACATCTTGGACTGGTTTCGGTGCGGTTCCTCGAGGTTCCAATGCCTTACACACGTCCTTGGCTACTTTATTTGACGGCAAAAACCTATGCTATCATGAAAACACTAGAAAACCATCAAATAGACCCGAAACGGGCCAAAGTAACACAAATGGCACGAGATAGAGCAGTTGAGTGAATATTCGCTATTCTACCCTAAAAACCATGTCTTAAGCCAAGAAATGTCGCTTAAATGAGGTTGATAATCACGTCAAATCAAGTGTCATTATAGACCCATAACGGGCCAAAGTAACCAAAACGGTAAGAAATAGAGTGAAAACACCCTAAACTACCCTAGAAACCGTGTCTCAAGCAGGGAAATGTCGCTTAAATGAGGCTGATAATCACGTCAAATCGAGTGTCATCAGTCATATTTCTTCTAGATCATGAGTGCCAGAAGCGTCCACTTTGGTCAATCAACCTTGTGTACTTGGGCTACTGGTATGCACAGGTGTTAGAGTTTTTTTCTTTCTTTTCCTTCCTTCCCAGATTTCCCATCTCTTTTGACTTCCGTTATTTACTTTTCATAGCTTGAGCCCCTTATTCGGCGTCTTATACTTCGTATGGGGAATCTTGTGAATCATCCTTCAACATGCTCAAGCATTCTTCTACTTCATTTCATTTTTATATTCTCTATTATAATTTAGAATACGATATTGGATTTTCCCAGGAGATAGATCTCACTACGTTGGCGTTCATAGTAGGGTACTTAATGTGCTGAACTACCATTTCTACGGTGACATTTCCCGATGATGTCATGGATTTGGACCATTTGTCGTATAGTTTCTGAAATGGACATGTAGTCCTTGACTACTCTCTGACTAACGAACATGGCTAGGAACATCCTGGAAAATTCGCCAAATTCTTGATCACGCCTTCTAGGAGCACATTGTATTGTACATATGCATGGAAAATGTGAATTCCACCATGTGATTTTTCAGACAGCTTATCCATTTGTAGACGTTCATTAGTGGGGGTGTGAAGTTATTAGGAAGCTCTTTGACCAGATGCGCTCTGGCCAAGGGTTGCCACAAGGCCTACTATCGTTGACCCGCATGATGGGAAGGAAGGAACAACATCACCATCTCGTCAAGACTTAACATCTCTTGTGAGGAACACACACATGTTAATCCCTTGTAGAGCTCTCTCTAGCATAAAGCGATTGGATCAAGGCGACCATGTTGTCATTCTACTTTTGGAGTTTTGCGACCTATTTTGCCAAGTCCCGAGTAACGAATATAGTCGACAAATGAGGACATCATGTCAGTCAACGCTCCACTAGTTTGATTGGGATGAGCGTTCCGACGGCCAAAAGTAGGCTCTTTTATCGTCCCTACTCCGCAACACTTATCCTTGTTATCTTCGTTGTTGTCCTCTACTCAATCTTGAACTTTGGGGAATCGAAGTTGGGCATGGGTTCAGTTTGGTTATCATAAGATGTTTGGAAGGAGCCATATAGTGGAGCTAGTATTCGAGTTGGCTCTCGAGCTCGAGTTCAAGCCGACTTGTGAGCCTATCGAATCGAACATGCCCTGCTCAAGCTAGGCTCATTTAAAATTGAGCCAGTCAAGAGCGAGCTTTTATCGAGCCGAACCCCGAGCTTCTAGCGAGGGGCTTGGTTCGTCAACAACCCTAGTTATCATAAGCTATTTAGAAGGAGTTTTATGCTTGTTGGTTCTGGTCTTCGTCGATTTCCTTGTCTTGCTGGTGGGTGATAACCTCTATTTCGTTTCTACTAAGTGGTGTAATTATGTAACTGAATACGCTAGCGCCCCTATAATTGTTTCACGTAGTTGGTGTGGCTGGTTCAATAAGAGTTTCTACTTGGACGATCGATGGGTTGGTTGAGAGAGAGACGTTTCCCTTTCTAAACACATTCAAGTCGTCATTTTGGTACCTCATATGACGTATAAGAGAGAATAGTAAGTGTCTTAATGTTAAGAGGGGGATATGCGTATAGGAGAGACTAGCAAGCATCTTGGTGTTAAAAGAAGGATAGACGTATTTAGTGAGTGTGAGATAGAGAAGTATTAGGGTGTACCCCTAGTGCGTATGTGGTAGCCTTAGGGGTGCCTAGGTGTGGGCGTATATGGCCTAAGATGTGTACTATTAAGATTAGGTCATCTGCTATAAATTTTGGGGTCAGATCCATATTTACAGGTGTTATCAGTGGATTGGTGACCCAACTTAGGCATGATTCTGGTATTCCAACTACGAATAGATGTGATCGTCATGTGTTTAAGCATAAATGTATGACATACGGGTCGTGACCGAAGCTGAGCTTTTCGGGTTGGTCGCTAAGTTGGCCAAAGCGATCTAACCACCAATTGGGCTAGAGTCCATCACATTTGGACCAACCATTTTAGAAATTGAAATTTCATAGGGGATGTTTGGTATTTGTGATTTGGAGGGGTGATTTTAGAGAATACATGTATTGTGGTGAATGCCTTGTTTTTATGTTAATTTTCTATCTAAAATTCATGTATTGTAATTCCCAAAACAACCTCAAATACATGGATTCAGAATCTCACCTAAGGTGAGATTGTGGAGAATCCCCCATTTTTTATCTTTTATTCCATCATATGCCCTTATTATACTTTTTTAGGTGAAATTGATATTCATAAAAATTGGGGCAAAATAGACAATATAACTTTTAATTTATGAATTTAAAACACAAATGCCAAACATACTTATATTTATGAAAATCACCAATTTAACCTACATTTCAAATACTCTAATTTCGAAGAATCTATATATTTTAAATCACAAATACCAAACATCCGGGAAAAAACTCTTTTGAATGTTCAAACTTGGAAAGTTTGAATTGTATCGAGTTTCAATAAAACCAATAAAATTATTTTATTGTTAGGGGATTAGATCAGCGTCCAAGAGAATATGGGTTTGGAAAATTCTAAACTCATCCTCAACCATTAGATCTAGTTTGACCCTTTGACCAATCTAATGGTCCAGATTTGCTAGGGGTATTTAAGACTTTACACAAATCATTTAATTATTATATTTAATTTAAATATTTAATTATTACTTTTATTTTAAATATTTATATATGTTTACTATGTTACAGTAGCCGGACTTCGCCGGCCACCGTCGCCGGTGACTTTTCCGGCAACTTTTTCGGCGACTTTTTCGGTGATTTTTTCGGCGACTTTTCCGGTGAGGACAAGTTAACTAGTTAACCTGATTTTTATTATTAACTTGTTAGCATTTTTTTTTAATTGATAACTAGTTAACTAGTTAAATTGGGTTTTTACAGTTAACTAGTTAGTTAACATGTTTTCCGACGACTTTTCCGGCGAGGACAAGTTAACTAGTTAACCTGATTTTTATTAATAACTTGTTAGCATGATTTTTTTATTGATAACTAGTTAACTTGGGTTTTTACAGTTAACTAATTAGTTAACATGTTTCCCGATGACTTTTCAGGCAACTTTTCCGGGGAGGTTCCGGAGATCGACCAAACTCCGGTGACTTTTCCGGCAAGGACAAGTTAACTAGTTAACCTGATTTTTACTAATAACTTGTTAACAAGATTTTGTTATTGATAACTAGTTAACTAGTTAACCTGAGTTTTTACAGTTAACTAGTTATCAGCAGATAACTAGTTAACATGTTATCTAATCGAGTTAACTAGTTACCAAGTTGTTAACTAGTTAACCAATTGAGTTAACTATTTATCAAGTTGTTAACTAGTTAGCAAGATTTTTAGTTCATAACTAGTTATCAAAATCAATTAACTTACCGAGTTAACTAGTTAACATCATGATTTAGATAACGAGTTAACTAGTTATCTAATCGAGTTAACTAGTTAGCCAATCGAGTTAATCTAGTTAATCACTCAAGCTACTAGTTAACCAATCGAGTTAACTAGTTAACCAATCGAGTTAACTAGTTAACCAATGAGTTAACTAGTTAACCAATGGAGTAATGTTAACTAGTTAACCAATCGAGTTAACTATTTAACAAGATTTTTATTTGATAAATAGTTATCAAATTAGTTAACTAATTATCAATTAGTTAACTAAATAGTGATCTGATAACTAGTTAACAAATTATTATAAACTATTAACTAGATTTTTTTTTAACAAATATCTAATTATTTATAACTAATTAACAATTTTTTTAAGTGAGATAACGGGTTAACAACTTTTTTATTTTGCTTTCATTAATTACTAATTAATCCCTACAATTTTTTACAACTGCAAACTAGTCACTTAACTTTGCTATGTGACAAAAAGGTCATCTTCTTCTTGAATCCAAATCCACGGCTTGTATTTTGACCAGAGCTGAAACTGGAGCTAGTTTTTCACTCTATCACACTACTTGACCGCAAATATGTTTCCAAACCATAGATCCTCAATTGTTCGATCATGATACCGTCAGATCGGAGATCTGAAACTTTTTAATTCTTCCGTCTGTTATCCTCGCCACTATACCCTAGCTTCGACGCAACGGTATTTCGTGGCCGTGACGACAGTTTCAGTGATGGCGGAGTGGGGTAAAGTTGTATCGGGGGAAGGGGGCACCGAATACAGCTTCGTCGGAGAAGAGGGCTCCGGATAGCTTCATCGGAGAAGGGGAAGGGGGCTCCAGATAGCTTCATCGACGAACAGGAAAATGATGGCGGCGAGGTGAAACTGTATTGGGAAAGCGGGTCCGGATACTGCTTAATCGGGGAAGGAGAACTGGAGTTCATCATCCATCAACGAATAGGAACAGCGGCGAGATGAACTGTATCGGGGAAGGGGAAAGCATTGATTAATTAATTCAATTTTTTGAATTTCCATTTTTACCTCTCCGGGTGATTGGATTGGAACGTTCCAAACCCAAAGGTTTGGACGCTGATCTGTTGCCTTATTGTTAGAATCGTACATGCTCTTTTGGTTGAAAGTACTCAAGTTAGTTGGTTGGCGGCGGTTGGAAAACGCACACCGCCGACAAGTGAGAAGAGAATACGGCTAAGGCTTCTTAGGCCTTAGCCCAAAAATATAATCAGAAAACAAAGCGTATGCAATGACGCTGTGCCTCATAAAAATCTGAAATTTTTGGAACCTAGTTGGGTGGACCAGTGGGTGCGTGGGAGGTAGCGTAAAGACAACGTTTCGGTTGCCAGATGCCCTCTCTTCTGACTATAAATATCATACCATCCCACTTCTTTCCTTTCCTGCAACTCTATCACCATTGAGTCCTGTCATTTCTCTTTGTAATTAATTCCTTTACCACCATGGGTAGACGTAAGTTCTCTCTCTCTCTCTCCCACCCCCCATTGAAATTGAAACAATCCATAGTTCAATTTCATCATTTATGTTTCATTATATGTTTATGTTGCCTTCTGCTTGTCATCTGATTCATCTGCCAACTTGGTGCACTGTAAATCGTGTACAGAACATAATCACATGTGTTTACTTTTAAAAGTTGGAAGCTAACTTGTTATCATGTTTAATTGATATAATTGGATTGGGTATGATGATGATGATGATGATGATGCAGGACCTGCAAGGTGTTATCGGCAGATCAAGAATAAACCCTACCCAAAATCACGATTTTGCCGCGGTGTCCCAGACCCGAAAATCAGGATATACGATGTAGGGATGAAGAAGAAGGGAGTTGACGAGTTTCCCTTCTGCGTTCATTTGGTGTCATGGGAGAAGGAAAACGTGTCCAGTGAAGCTCTGGAAGCTGCTCGCATCGCTTGCAACAAGTACATGACCAAATCAGCTGGGAAAGATGCTTTCCACTTGAGGGTTAGGGTTCATCCCTTCCACGTCCTCCGTATCAACAAGATGCTTTCCTGCGCTGGAGCTGATAGGCTGCAGACAGGGATGAGGGGTGCTTTTGGAAAGCCACAGGGTGTATGTGCTAGGGTTGCAATTGGTCAGGTTCTCCTCTCCGTTCGATGTAAGGACCACCACAGTCATCACGCTCAAGAGGCTCTCCGTCGTGCAAAGTTCAAATTCCCTGGCCGTCAAAAGATCATTGTCAGCAGGAAGTGGTATGCACTCAACTTGTATGTGTTTCTTCTATGCCAGCAGCTACTTGATTACATAGATGTTGGATTTGATCTTATGTGTGTTTTTGAATGCAGGGGATTTACCAAGTTCAACCGTAGTGATTATATAAGGCTGAAGAAAGAGAACAGGATTCAACCAGATGGTGTGAATGCTAAGGTTAGTTGGTACTTGTACTCTGTTTCACCCTTTTTGTTTTTGTTTGTTTGGTTCCAACTTGTAGGAGAATGCTTATGCTTGGTTCACACAATGCAGTTGCTTGGATGCCATGGGCCGTTGGCGAATCGAGAACCAGGAAGGGCTTTCTTGCACACTGCTGCCAATGCATAAAGAGGGTTCTTCTTGTTATATATATAAGCACTAGTTAGTATTTTGATTTCAACGTGACATATATGGTGCTTATGGAAGGCCGTTTGCCTGCCATTCATGAATCTTGCTTGTTATCTCTGTATGTATCCTGGGTATGTATCATGAATTTTCGCAACAGATGCTCGTGCACCTGTGTAAAGTTCCTGTATCAACATAAAATAATCATAATAATGGATGTTAGTCAGACAACCCACTGTATATCTTATCTTATTAGATGAAAATTCAAAATTGAGATGTGGTCTAAAACTTACTTTTGTTTCTAAATCAAATATTGAATAATAGGATGTCGTCGAAGTCTACGACGAGCTGATTCTTTGCAATTTCAAGCTCAATGACTAATAAGATCATGACTTTTGAGACGAGTGCTTTTCTCGGAACTTTCCCTTCTTATTTTGCGACTCGCGGTCTCTTCTCCGGCGTCGGGCGACTTCTTCTGAGGCTTGACCCAGTGTTAGGCGGTGTCTTTCTCTTTCCGACCTTGTTGTTTCTCTTCGTTCCTCTCGTCCTTCTTTGCTCTATGCCTGGTACTATTCCATCGTCATCTGGAAAAACGTGGGCATCGGTTGTAGGTCCAGATCTAGATTCAGATCTCGAATACTTGCCTCTGGTTTTAGTTGGCGGATTGCTACAGGTTCCATCAGAGGTTATTGATTTTGGTTTGAGAAGTTCCGAAGTGCACTGGTAGGGAAATTTTTGGGGCCTGTTCCACCCTCTCAAGGTATTCCAGTCCCTTGCTAATAGACTTTGGGATTATGATGGATATGTCGTTGTATTTGAACTATCCAAAGATACTTTTCTGATTGATTTTCTTACGATAACTGTTTGTGAATGGGTTCTTAAACGTTTATGGCACGTCCATCATCTTCCTCTATTCTTGAAGCAGTGGAGCTTAGAAATTGAACCGATCAATTTGGCTCATACTGATAACCGGTTTGGATCCAACTTATTGGATTCCCAGTGCCTTTGTGTACTCATCTAGGTGTGGGATATCTGGCAATTTTGGTTGGTAAACCTACAAGCAAGTTTGTGAGAAATGGCACATAGGTCAAAGTGTGTGTTCTTATGTCGCCTACGGACGAGATGCCTTCAACTCTTACAGTTACTGTGGCAGGTGCTTTGCATAGTGTTTGAAGTGGTTTTCCTTGAGACTAGAGGTTATGCTGATAATAAACAGAAAGCTCCACGGAAAGAGGACAAGGTCAAGGCTATTTAGCAACCAAAAATCTCTGTTACTGATCCTGCAAGAGGCAATGCAGCTAAGTTTTCTGAGGACGAGAAGGATGCACCTCAAACACTGTTGGAAACGACAATTGAACATGTATCAAACAATGGAGTTGAGTCTCCCTCTGAAGAGAAGGCTTCACCTGGTACACCAAAAGAAGATAGTAAGCAACTATTTGGCTCTTCTGATGCTAAACCTGCTGACAGTCCAGGTAATGACCTGTCTGATTGTTCTTCTTCTACAAGTGATGGAGATAAGACCACTAAGATTCCAGATCCTCTCTCTCTTGAAAATTTTCCTCCCTTTAAGAGGGGAATAAAAGGGGAACAAGACGGTTATATGAAAGTTCTGTCATGGAATCAAAGGGGTTTTAATTCCCCTATAAGGAGAGGCATATGATAGATTTCTTAAATAAAAACAATATTGATATAGTAGGTATTTTAGAGACTCGTGTTCTTGAGGATTTTGCTTCAGATATCTGAATTAGCAAGTTCAGTGGCTGGTCCTTCTTCTCCAACTATGATTCTAGCCCCCTAGGGAAGATATGGATCTTGTGGAGGAATATTCAAGTTCATATTCTTTCTCATTCAGATCAGTTTGTCCTGCTTTTAGTGAGTGGAGTGATTACTTCTTACATATGCTTTGTATATGGCTCAAACGGCTTATTGATGGGCCCCCCAGCCCAGAAGAAGGGCCCAAAGCCCACTAGGGTTCCTAACAGGCACAGGGCCCAAAGCCCACTAGGGTTCCTGACAGGCGCCTTGCCGACGTCAGAGTGAGCCATGTCCTGACGTCCTCAGCAACCGCCCTGGTCAAGATCAGTCACATCCTTGCCACCACCCACGCCGTTGACAAGACATGGGCCATCATCACATACGTGGTCCACTGGGCTGGCAACACGTGGCACTAGGGCCCTTGCCACCTTAGACCTATAAATAGGAGGTTCCCCACACAATGCACGACACGACACACTCAGACCATACGCCCGATACTGCACGCTCATATGCTGCAGGCTAAAGGCCTTGGTCATCCGCCCTGTTCAAGGGTGCACCCCGATACTTCTCTGTTATCCTTTCCCCACACTCCATATCTATTCCTGTCCTCACTCACCTCTAACGCCTGTCCATACGCCTTGTAAGGTACACCTTACCTGTAACATCCCCGCCCAACCGAACAGTTTGGAACTCGAGTTTGAGTGTTTGAGACATTGAAAATAATGTTCTTGAGGCTCCATCGAAGTCCGGGACGTTCATAGTTGAGTCGGGTCGAAGATAAAAGCGAGTACGCGAAAATTTGTCAAGGTGGGCAGACCATGATACATGGCTGTGTATTAGCAATACACGCCGTGTATCATGGCCTGATTATTAAAGGCTGATTTTCATGGATTTTCATAACTTCCCCTTCTTTCTCTTTCCCCGGAAATCCTTTTGACGAACCAAAAATCCCTTAGCTTTAATCCTTGATTGTTGCGATGAGAGGAAGAGAACACACCCTAAATTTCTGGATATTTCGGAGTAGGCTGGTGTCAGTGGAAGAAGGAAGAGCTAAGTTTTTGGGGATGTAGAGCTTGGCTGTTCGGGTTTCTAGAAGTCGTTTGGAGCCTCGTCTTCTTGTCAGGTGAGGGTTTAGCGTACGATAGGTAGTATGGTCGGTGTGAGGAGTTGCAATTCAGACTTAGAAGAATGTAGGGCTTTGCATGAAATTGAAAGAGAGTAAAAGGGGAAAACTGTTCAGCAATTGATTGTTATGTGAATTATGATGATTGATGATTGTCGCGTGGTTGTTAATTGATGAATTGGTTGTGAGTGATGACTGTTTGTGATGTGTTTTGGTTGGGGGAAAATGATTAACGATGATGATTAATGGATCGGACTTAGAGGAGGGTCGGGATGTGATTCTGTAAACTTTTTCTGTATCTTGTGTTGTCAGTTGTGGATGTAGGAGGGTGGTCCTGCCAATATGGGGTCACCCTAATCAATGATGAACAGGTGGATGGCCCTGCCAATGTGGGGTCGTCCTATGAAGGATGAACAGGAGGGTAACCCTAAGACTCACGACATGGCCAGCCAGGATATGCCTGGGCTAGACCCAACGATTATTCAACATCAGTTGGCAGTAAGGGCGGACGCTCGCCCGGTATCTCAGATGAAAAGGACAGTCAACTAGACAAGGAAACAGGTTGTCCAAGACGAAATCAATAAGCTGTTGGACGCAGGCTTCATTAGGGAAGTACAATACCCTGAGTGGCTCTCTAACGTGGTAATGGTGGGTAAGACGGATGGTAGCTGGCGCATGTGCGTTGACCTTACCAATCTCAATGATGCTTGCCCAAAAGACCCGTATCTGCTCCCGAACAACGACCAGCTGGTGGACGCCACGGCTAATCACGAGACGCTGTCTTTCCTAGACATGTTCTTAGGGTACCACCAGATCCTCTTAGCCAAGCCGGATCAAGAAAAATCCTCGTTCTCTATGCCTTTCGGCAACTACTGCTACGATGTCATGCCCTTTGGCCTGAAAACGCCGGAGCCACTTACCAGCAGATGATTGACCGGGTGTTCCAAGACCAACTAGGCCAGCACATGAAAGCTTATGTGGATGCTCTCTTGGTGAAAACCAAGACAGGGAGGATCACCTCGTGAACTTGAGGCCGACGTTCGACACCCTAAGGAGGTTCCGCCTTCGCATGAACCCTAAGAAGTGTGTGTTTGGAGCTTCCTCAGGGAAATTCCTAGGTTTCATCATCACACGAAGAGGGATCGAGGCGAATCCGAAGAAGATAGAGGCGATCATAAAAACTCCACCGCCAAAAAAGCCAAGGAATGTCAAAACTCTAACAGGGCGGTTGGCCGCCATGAACCATTTCATTCCCAAGTCAGCTGAAAGGCAGGCACCATTATTCGCCACCCTGAAGGGCGCATCAAAATTTGCCTGGACAGAGGACTGCTCCAGGGCGTTCGAAGAGTTAAAAACATTCCTCACAACGCCACCAGTCTTAGCCGCTCCTGTCCCGGGTGACCAGCTATACCTGTATGTGGCCATAACCACAACAGCCGTCAGCTCGGTGTTGGTACAAAGAGAGGATAAGGAAGAGCGTCCGGTGTTCTACATTAGTAAGACACTGGTGGAGGCGGAAAGAAGATACACCCTCCTGGAGAAAGCAGCGTACGCCGTCATAGTGCCATCTCGGAAGCTACGCCCGTACTTTCATGCCCACACTATTCATGTGGTGACCAATCTGCCCATCAAGACGGCGCTCAGGTCTATGAGCGTGGCTGGCAGGATGGCCAAGTGGGCAGTTGAGCTGAGCGAGTATGACGTCCACTTCCAGCCACGGACCGCCATCAAGGTCAGGCACTCGCAGACTTCATAGTTGAAGGGTGCGTAAGGGCGGAAGGAAAACTAGATGACTACTAGGAGTTCTATGTGGATGGAGCCTCTTGCAAGAATGGGGCGGGGGCAGGCATTGTGCTAAAGACGCCACAGGGGGTCTTACACGAAGCTGCTCTAAGGTTCGCCAAGCACCGCACCAACAACGCCGCCGAGTATGGAGCAATGATAGCAGGCATGCTCATGGCGAAGTCCATGGGCGTCACTCACATCAAGGTATATTCAGACTCAACCATAGTTGTCAACCAACTTACCGGCAAATATGAGGTGAGGGAAAAATCATTATTGCCATATTATGAAGAAGCCAAGGCAGCGTTGCGAGATTTTGAAGTAACAGAGCTGACCCAGATTGTCAGAGAAGACAACGCCACACGAATGCCTTATCTAAACTCGCCACCGCCCTCAACTTCGAGGAAGAGCGGATGCTCACAATGGAGAAAGAGAAAGAGGTTTGCTTGGCATTGGAAGAGGCGGAGGCCGACAACGCGGCGAATTGGAGGGCCCCAATCGGAGCTTATATTGAGGCGGACGTCCTACCTGAGGATCGAATGGCGGATGCTAAGATCCGCCGCCAGGCCGCCAGGTGTGTAATCCTAGAGGAGAACTTGTACCGTAAGTCTTTCGCAGGACCTTACCTACGCTGTCCAAGAGAGGAAGAGGTGGCATACGTGCTAAGGGAAATCCACCAAGGCGTATGCAGCATGCATATTGGCACCATGAGCCTGGAGAAGAATATTCTCCACGAAGGATATTACTGGCCTCACATCCGCTGAGACGCGGAAGCCTTAGTTAAGCACTGTCACAAGTGCCAGGTCTTCGCCAACGTACATCACCTGCCAGCATCTTCCCTGCAATCGATAGTGTCGCCTTGGCCATTCGCCTTCTGGGGAATGGATCTCTTGGGTCCGTTTCCAGAGGCAACGGGGAAGCGAAAGTTCATCATCATGGCGGTGGACTACTTTACGAAGTGGGTGGAGGCTGAGGCTCTAACATCTATCACGACGCTTCAAGTACAGAAATTTGTAATGAAGAACATCATTACTAGGTTGAGCCTCCCCACAGGTTTTGTATGTGACCACGTGACGTAGTTTGACTGCGTGTCGTTTCTGGAGTTCTGTCAGGAGTACAAAATCATGGTGCACCTAGCCTCAGTGGCATATCCCCAGGCCAACGGACAGGCAGATGCGGTGAATAAAATCATTTTTAAGGGGCTAAAGAAGAAGGTTGAAGAAGCCAAGGGGAGATGGGCGGATGAGTTGCCCAAAGTCCTATGGGCGCATCGCACTTCCTACAAAACCGCCACGGGGGAGACGCCCTACATGCTGGTGTATGGGACTGAAGCAGTACTCCCGGTGGAGGTCAATCTGCCAAGCCTAAGAGTACATCACTTCAACCAGCAGAAGAACGAGGAAGACTTGCAGCAGGACCTCGACAAGTTACAAGAGAGAAGAGAGGAAGCAAACACCCGCCTACTCGCGGAGAAATAGCAGCTAGTGCACCGATACAATGCTCACCTCCGCCCTCACCGCTTGGTAGAAGGCGAATGGGTTGTACGGAAGGTTTTTAGGCCAATCCCCCAGCACGGCAAGCTTAACGCCACTTGGGAAGGACCCTACCAGATCAGGGAGGTGATTAGGCCAAGCACCTTCAAGTTATAATGACCCTCAGGGGAACTTGTGCATAAGACGTGAAACTCTATGCATATGAGAAAGTTCAAGGCGAAAGTACAGCCAATGAACTAAAGGCTGAAGTTCTTTTTTTTGTTAGACCCCCGTATTTTTTTGTAGGTGATTCTGTTAAATCACACTACCTGCATTCGCCCAAGAGGCCTGAGTTTTAATTAAGAGGGTTGATTTTCAAAACACTTGTATCAACACATTTTCCTGTCGACGCCTTGAAACACCTCGAACGATGGCCGTGTCCGATGGCAGTAGAGCCCTGATACCCTTTGGAGGTACGGCTGATAAGAGGCTAAGCGCCCTGAAAAATTCGGCGCCCGGACACCTCCACGGTGGCCGCTTCCAAGTGCGCAACGCCCTGATACCCCAAGGTGGTACGACTTGATGCGACACTCGCAAATATCGACGCCATGTCCCCTATGTCATGGGGACGACGTCCGATGTAACTTGCACTAAAGCCACAGAATGGCGCGGCTCGGCACGCCCACAAGAAGGACGCCCTGTCACCCATTTTACGGGTGGCGGCGTCCAATGCTGCTGTACGTCTTCGCGGAATGGGTAACCGGCGCTGAAGATAATTTCGAGAGGGCGCTGAAAAAGATAGACATGAAAGGACAAGAGAAATTTATTCTTTTGAAAGAGCGTAAAAGCCTAAGTGGTCTTTACAAACCACAGGCAAAACGCCCGGCAAAAAGAAATGTACAAGGCGGCAGGTCACGGCCGCTCGCCAGAAGTAGCTGATTTGGCCTTCTCACTGGAGGTGGCGGATGGCTTCTTAAATTTCTTGTGATGCTTGGCCAGTTGGCGACCTTCGCTCCTCGCCGCCTTCAGAATTCCCACCTTCTCAGTGGGAGGGAACACCACGGAGTCCGCCGAAGCTTCTTGGTAGGCCTCAGTTATCACCCGTCGGTTCACCACTTTGAGCATATGCGCAGTGTCCCACGGAAAATCGGGGTGGCTGGCGCGCAACTCATGGCGAATAGAGGTAAGGACCAAGTCAGTGGTGCCAAGCATTCGCTCTGCCAAGCGGGACTCTACCTCCTTGTTAAGGTCTTGGCGGACGCGGTTAAGATCGTCTTCAGCTTTGCTCTATTTAGCGCGCGCATTCGTCAAGGCAAGACCATCCTCCCGGAGCCTCTCTGATGCCTTGTTCAAGTCCTCCACCAGCTGTTTATTGTCACCCTCCAAGGTGGTCACCCGTTTCGAAAGAGTGTCCCTGGCGGTGGTAGCAGCTCTTCTTTATGGGCAGAGTCGCGGTCCGCCAACTCCTTCTCATGTTTCTCCCGAGCTGCCTGCATGGCACAAAAGTGTTCAGTGCAAGCTTCATTGTAAGCCAGACGAGTCACGTCGAGCTTAGCAAAAACACCAAAAAGGAGTTCGGCGGACTCTACCTCCATGGAGTTCTTGGCCTTATTGTACAGGCCCTTGTACTTGGTGACCTCCGCCTTGAGCGCTTTGGTCTCTTTCTCCAAGTTCTCAATCCTAGAGGCCTGGCCGATTGTGCCGCCCGACCCACCAGCGCGGAGGTGCTCGTCCGCCGTCAGAAATGCACCGGCATAAGCTAACATCTGCAAGGGCAAAACAAGCTCGTAAACAAAAAAAGAAGAGGCTAAGGCAAGAGTGCTAGGCGTCTACCTTAGCACCCATGGCCGCTTGATCCATAGCAAAGGAACGGATAACCTCCTCATCCTCCTGAAAATCCATCCGCCATAGGCTAGCTAGCTCAATCGCCGTCTCCAAAAGGGCAGTATTCCCACCCGGAGGGGGGGGGGGGGCGAAGGATGGCAGATGCAGCTCATCGCACTTAGGCGAAGACTCTTGGACTGGGGGTCCTTTGACCGTTTCTTCTTCCTCCGGTAAGAACTGCCAGTCTCCACACCTCTCGCCCGCTTTTTGGAGGCGGGAACTTTTGAGCGCGGTCCCTGGTGCTCAGAGGTGCCTTCTCCGCTGACGTCGGGCTGAGAGATGGGCGGAGGGCTGAAGTCGGGAAGAGGCACCACGGTGTTCAAAGGCGTCAGGGGGGAGCTCTGGCAGGTTCTTCGCCCTTCTCTGGTTGAGGTTGCGTATCAGGGCTTGACCCTCTGGCGGCGGCAGAGATCAGGCTATCCAGGATCGAGTATGCTGCAAATACAATATTTAGAAGGGCGGACCAGATGCCGAATATTAAAAAATAGAAGAAAATAAGCAATAATCAAAACAAGTGTTATACACCGTGTGCGTCCGCCCTGGATTACTTACGTCCATGTGGGGGGAGTAATCGTTCCAAGTCTTCATTCCCACGGGCGATCAGGTTATAATTCCAAGAATTTACTCGATCGGCCAGGTTGACTAAGCGCCCAGAAGGAGAGGTCAAGGTGAACCGTTCGGTGCTCCCATATGACTAGGTTGGGCGGAGTCTCGAGTACCAGGCAAATTCCTCTAAATCGTCCACCTTAAAAAAGAAGAAAGAGTTCGACCAAACAGAGTCACCCTTCAAGGAGGAGTACATCCCACTCTGGCCATACTTTCGCCTCTTTTGGAAAGTGATCCCGTTCTGAGAAATTTGGGTGAAGTAAAGAACCCGGAAGACCTGGGCGGAAGGCAGCACCCTCCTCTTCAAACAGGCCACTTTGAACGCCGTCGGAGTACCCCAAGCGTGAGGCATGAGGGCGGCCAAAGAAGCGCGTAGAAGATCGAGAATATCCAACTGCCAAGGCTCCAAAGGAAAACAAAGCCTGTAGGAGAAGGACCTTGTCCAACAACCCTGTCAGCCCGGAGGGCAGCTACCAACGGTACACAGAAATGCCGGAGCCGCATACTAGAACCGCTTTGGCAAGTTGCTGTCTCTCAAAACTCTGAGCAAGGCGGATGTTCGGCAATAAGGGAAGTAACCAGGACTGAACACTACTCGACAATCAAGATTATCAGCTTCTGCCCACATACTCTCCCACGTTGCCACGCGGTACCCATATTTGGCTTGGGCAGAAACATCCATGTTGAATCCCCTGAAAGCCAGGCAGAATCCCTGCTGATGAAAGGCGAAGCGCCGATAGTTGTTGGGAATCACGTCCGGTTTGTTAGACACCTGATTAAACCACCTTTTTCCGTCTGAGTGAGAAGGTGTTCCATCGTGGGGCCTTCCATCTCACCATCAGGTGCCTCTTGCGTGTCAAAATGCAAGTCATCATCTTCAGGATAAGGAGGGCCCTTCTTTGATTTTTTTCCTCCTTTTTTCTTCTTCCCAACGGCGGTGGACGTGGAAACCTCATCTCCAATTGAGTCCTCATCTTCACCCTCGATGTCAAGGTAGGGAGAGTTGGACTTCTGTGGGTCGACGTGAGCCATATGGCGATGAAGGAGAACGGAAATCAAAGTGGACGAGGATGAATCAGTAGAAGAAGATGACTGTGATGATTCGTTGGGTGAACCGTGCGATCCGGAGAGGCCTTCCCCCTCCACGTTCCTTCGACCCTCGACATCTGAAGGAAAAGGAGAAGCGAGAGTCTGAAGGGAAACAGTCATGGAGGCGGAAGGAGGAACAAAAGACAAAGGCTGGTAAGGGTCGTAGGGTGGCGCGCTCGGTCGAGGCTCCGCCCTAAAGGAGCCTCCATCCCAGCTCATATCACTGGACAACTCAATACGAGAACCATCTTCGTCACTGGACAACTCAATAGGAGGGCCGCCTTCATCCCAAGGCGCCTTGCTCGAAAGCACTGCAGGAACTCAGCGGCCGTGTTGATGTCCAGGGAAGACGAAGAACTGGATGACATGACGCACGAAAGGAAAAGAAGCACAACGAAAAGAATAGGCGTATCAACTAGGTGGCGAAAAGAAATTAAGAGTTTCTAGAGGCGTACTCTGGTCAGGCAGGGAAGTTGAAGAAGCATCAGATGAAGCCATGGCGGACAAACTTTAGCAGAAGAAGGCGCAAGGAAGTTAGATGACAGGGCGGACGCTCTCAGAAAGCTTGAAGGCGGATGCTCTCGTAATAGATGCTATAAAACGGGGTGAGGAGCATTTGTGGGCTTCCACTCCTTTTATAGAAGGAGAGGGGGAGACGAAAGGTTCACTCCCAGAAAATGAAGGACACGTGGCACACCACGTCTGAACACAGGCTACCCCCAACCAGCTGCTCAACTTTTCCATCGCTTCTCCCAAAAAGCGGCGAGGACACGCTCCCCAAGGAGATTAACCTTCCCCAAGAAGATTCAAATATGGAGGGAAAAACTCAAGGAAGTCCAAAGGACTTCCGAAGTCCAGAAGGGCGAATACAACAACGTAGGGCGAGGCGCCCTAGAGGATTTCCACATCAAACAAGTGCCGATCAGGATGACGCACATAGCATTAAAAGCGCTTCTCAAGCATCAGCCCTCCTCATACTAGGGGGACAATTGTGGGGGCTCTCAGGTCAAGGGTCCTCGAGCATAAAATATGTAGCAAGGCTAGGTTCGTGGATTCACTTATCTACCAATGCTAGGGGGCAATTGATGGCCCCCCAACCTAGGAGAAGGGCCCAAAGCCCACTAGGGTTCCTAACAGGCGCCTTGCCGACGTCAAAGTGAGCCATGTCCTGACGTCCTCAGTAACCGCCCTGGTCAAGATCAGTCACATTCCTGACACCACCCACGCCGTTGACAAGACATGGGCCATCCTCACATGCGTGGTCCACTGGGCTGGCAACACGTGGCACCAGGGCCCTTGCCACCTTGGACCTATAAATAGGAGGTTCCCCACACAATGCATGACACGACACACTCAAACCATACGCCCGATACTGCACGCTCATACGCTGCACGCTAAAGGCCTTGGTCATCCGCCCTGTTCAAAGGCGCACACCCGGTACTTCTCTGTTATCCTTTCCCCACACTCCATATCCATTCATGTCCTCACTCACCTCTAACGCCTGTCCATACACCTTGCAAGGTACACCTTACCCGGGCAAGGAGAGCTCTGGCTAGATTGGTTCGGCTTCCCCAAGTCCGGACCTCCTCATTATTGACGAGCCCATTAGGGCGGATCACTTATCATGCAGAAGGAAAATGTATCACTACAAAAAATGCTACATTTAACAGCGGCAGAATCAAAGTTTAACAGCGGCCACAGGCCGTTGTTAAATTGACCAATGCGAAAAACAAATAACAGCGGGTAAAAGTGGCCGCAGTTAAATTAATTTATTTAACAGCGGCTATAGCCGCTGTTAAATTATTTCATCGGAAAAATATATTGGCTGGAGCTCTGGCGATAAAGCTAGAACTTCGGTGACACACATTCAGATCTGGCCGTCCTTCCGTCATTCTTCACACGTCTTGGGCAGCCAACTTCCACCGCCAACTTCACATGTCATTCTTCCACCGCCGTCTTCCCCACAACAACTTCACTCTGGGCGCCGTCTTCCCCTTCTTCCACCACCGCCGTCTTCCCCTTTTTTCAAACAAACTCAATCAACAGAGCTCTCCCAAGCTAATAGACTAATTCAATGGGCGCCTTTTCACTCTGAATCAATGAAATCAATCAATTGCTTTTTATTGTTCAAGAGGAGAAGAAATCAACTGCGACAGAAGTTGTAGAGAAGAAAGCAGAAGAAGAGAAGAAGAAAGAGAAACCAGCAGATGAGGAGAATCCCCCAGATGCTACGCCGACTGAAGATGAGAAGAAGGATGAGAAGAATGAAGGCGGTGAAGATGGAAAAAAGAATCCAAGGGAGAGGACCGCCAGCCGAAATAATGAAGGGGAAAAGGATTTCGGATCCGCCGCCGATGAAGAAGGATTGAAGAGATGAAGCGTTTAGGGTTGAAGGGAAGGGAAAATAGATCGGACGGCTTGAAATCATCTCTTACATTAGATCTGACGGTTTATAAGGGCAATCCGTGTGTTTAATTTAACAGTGGCCCATGGCCACTGTTAAACTGTCTGATTTAACAGCGGGCTTGGGCCGCTGTTAAATGGTCGCTTTTAAATAATATTAACAGCGGCACTTAAGTGGCCGCTGTTAAATTATTGCCGTTAAATTAACAGTTTTTTGTAGTGTATGAGGATCTGGTCTTGCAGGTGAATGGCCCCTTGTGTGTGTTGGGGGATTTCAATGGCATTGTTACTCCTGACGAGGGTTCTAACGCCTCAGGCTATACTGCTAGTATGAGGGATTTTGGCTGCTAGATAAATGACAATAAACTGTTGGATCATAGAGTGATTGGTCCTTTATTCACTTGGCATAATAATAAAGGGAAGGGCCTCATTCATAGAAGGCTGGATAGATGCCTGGTTACTCTTGATTGGATCATATTCTTCCCTAGTAGCACAATGGAACTCTTAGCTCTAGGTTTTTCTAATCACTGTGGGGTCTTACTACATACTGATATGCAGATCACTTCTCTTCCGAAGGCCTTTGAGTTCTTTAACTATTGGGTTAACTACAAGGATTATGACAAGATTGTTAAGGATGCTTGGGACAGTGTGTATGTCTTTGACAAAGATAATGGGTTTTTTTAGAGTTTATGCTAAGCTAACAGAAGTCAAGAAAGCTCTAAGTAAGCTAAATCTAGATAACTACTCAGATATAAGAAAACGTGTGCTTGAGGCAGAAGGCATTCTAAAAAATGCACATATGGCTCTGTTGAACTCTTCTGCATGATAGATATTACAGAGGTTAAGAATCTTCATCAGACCTGGGTAGACTTAAGAGTTGTAAAGGAATCTCTTCTAAGACAGAAGTTAAGAGAAAATTGATTGCAGTTGGGGGATTCAAACTCATCCTTCTTCCATAGACCTGTGAAGATAAGACAAGCAAAGAAATGACTGAGGAGATTATTGATTACTATAAAACTCTCCTCGGCCAAGGTGATTCAAATGTAGTTTGAGACAAGATGTATAGTTTCCCCTTATTCTAATTAGTTAAGGACTTCCTTATAATCTAGGTAATTAGAGCTGTTAATTAACGTTTGGTCAAAATTTATTTTGGTACATATTTTTTCAAAAGTTTTATTTTACTCGTGATTGTTTCAGAAAATCTCGAAACGGTACTTCCGTCTAATTTTCTCCAAAATTTTCATTATACGCTAACATGACAGCTAAGTCACACATCCTAGTAAGCTAAAATATTAATAAAATAATAATTTTACTATTTTATTATTAAATATTAAATTATTTAATTTTTAAAATTAAAAAATCCTAATTACTAAACCCTCCCTCCTCTCTCCTTCCTTCTCCCTTTTTTTCCTTCGCCTCTTGTCTCTTCTCCTCCTAGTTCTTAATCGAAAATCCAGATCTAAACGTTTCTCCACTTTTTCATTTTGTTACTTTTCATTTTGTAGATATGAGTTTTCTATTGCGGATATTTGAGGAGGAAGACAAGGAGAGAAGAAGGAGGCAGTGGAGGAAAAGGAGGAGGGGTGAAGGAAGGAAAGATGTGGGGGAGAGGACGGGCGGAGGTGGAGGGAAGAGAAGACGATTTAGGAATTAACATTATTTTATTTTTAAAAAATATAAATATTTTTATTTAAAAGTAATTATTTTGAAAACTAATTTAGGAGGGTTAGGTATCGTATTACTCAACTAGAGAGGGAAGATGGTACCATAACTACAAATATTGATGAAATAACAGGTATTGCTATTAAATATTACTCTTCCCTTCTTGGCAGGGTTGATGAAAATGTGAAGGTTCCAACTGTTAGTATCTTTGAGAACCTCATTCTCAAAAATCTTTTTGTTGCAAATAGTATTGAGTTAACTAAATCGGTTTCTGATGAGGAGATCAAGAATGCCATGTTTGCAATCCTTGTTGAGAAAAACCCTGAGCCAGATTGATTCTCATTGTTTTCCCAAAAATCTTGGGGATTGATTGGTAGTTACTAAAGTTGAGCTCAAATTCTTCTCTACTAGTAAGATGCATGAACCTGTGAACTCCACACTATTAGCTCTTATTCTTAAACGGAAAAAATGCTACCAATATTAAGGATTTTCGACCTATAAAAGTATGATGTAATGTCCTCTACAAGTGTGTGGCAAAGGTGATTTCTAACATAATGCTGAGTTGTCTTCTTGATGTTATCAATGCTAGCCAATCTGCATTTGTAAAAGGAAGGTAGATCGGGGATAATGTGATTATGGCTCATGAACTAGAAAATTCTTATCATTTGAAGCACACTACACCTAGATGTGCTATAAAAATTTATCTTCATGAATCCTTTGATTATGTTCATATTGGATTTTTTTTTGTTGTGCTTCATGTTATAGGGTTTCCCCCTCTAATCATTAAATGCGTTGAGGGGTGTTTGGCGAGTGTGATGCTAGGTATTAGTGTAAATGGAGGGATTGTTGGATACTTTGAGAGTAAGAAGGGCTTGAGATAGGGGGACCCTCTCTCCCCAGGGCTTTTTATGATTGTAATGGAGGTTTTATAATACTTGTTTGTCAAAAGTGCAGATGTTGGTCTTATACCCTATCACCCTAAATACAAGAAAATTGAGATTATAAACCTGTGTTTTGCTGATGATTTGTTGGTGTTCAGGAATGGTACTAAAGCTGGTTTGGATGGCATTTGTAGTCTCCCACTATGTTCCTAGTGAAATTAGAGACTCTATTGTTAGCTTTTCAGGATTGAAAGAGGGTTCTCTCCCAGTGAGATGCCTTGGGGTCCCTCTTACTTTTGATCCTCAGATTGTGACATTCTAGAGGAAAAGATCACAAAAAAAATATATTTGGATGGAAAGTGAGTTATCTTAGCTATGTTGGAATACTAACACTTGTTAAATATGTTTTAGTTAGTATAAGTCAATATTGGTTGAACATCTTTTTACTTCCTAATCGATTATCAAAGCAGTGGAAAAGCGATGTAGTGACTTTATTTGTAGCGTGGGCACTAGATTAGGAAGAAGGTAAAGGTTGCGTGGAAGAGTATGGCTAAACCTAAATCTGAAGGTGGATTAGGGATTAAAGACCTCTTCACATGGAATATTGCTTGTGTAGCAAGGCTAATTTGGAATTTGCTATGTTAGACTGGATCTATATTGGTAGCATGGACGCAACATTTCAAGATTAGAAAAGTGGATGTATGGCAATTGAAAAGTGTCCCTTATCATTCATGGATCAAGCGAAGAATTCTCAAGGTTAGGGTAATGATATCTCCCTATATAGGGATGAGTGCGGAAGGCCCCTTTTGGGATAATCAACAGTTGAACAAGTATTCAATAACTACAGTTTGGAAGAGCTTGCGTGAGAAGTATCTTGTTACTTGGTATTCTCTTGTTTGGGAATCCCCCAGATACCCAAACATTCTATAATTGTATGGTTGCCTGTTTTAGGAAGGCTCACTTTCAAAGCTGAAGTTGATACCTGGTGACTTCCAGTTGATATCCGTCGATTGCTATGTGATCGAGGGATTGACAAAATAAACCATGTTCTCCATGATTGTGTTTACTTTTAGGAGATTATCACAGCCTGATTTCACCTGTTCTGGCAACCAAAACTTGTGATGGGGATATGAGATACTATGCTAAGGAATTTGTAGGTTCTACTGATAAGAGTCAGGCTGGGAGAGTTATCTGGAAGGTTGATGACACCACACAACTTGTTAAAACCCGAATAGTTTTCAATTCCTTTGAGTAAACATGAAGAAGAGCCCATGGAATACGATCTATCCTACTTTTATGGATTATTTATTTGACCAATGTTTCACAACTTATCAAATTGGCGCCGTTGTTGGGGAGTCTTCTTACACACGCTTGAAAGAAGAGTTGGCAAACTATTATTCTACCTTCCATCTTATCATTTTTCCATTACACTTCGATTTTACACTGGTTTTTCTTGTTTTTGTTGCATTGCAGGTTTGTATACAGGTATATGAACCATCCAGCTACTCGCTCTCAAGCTAAGCCAATCAAGACTAAGAGCGTAGAAGTTCCAGACAGTTCCATGCCGGTAAAGCATGGCAAGGAAAGTCGCAAGTGCAAACCGATCCATTCTCCCCCATCAAAATAGAGGAGGCTAAGGAAGACACATCTTCATCCTTTTCATCATCTACATCTTCAGGCTCACCACCACCCACTCCTCACACTGTTCCACCACCACGTCCCTCAATGGCAGCTCCACCCACAATGGCGGATTACAACAAACCGAGCTCAACTAGCCTCCGGTCAAGCATCTCTGTCCTAGCCACTGAAGCATATCTAGACTATGAGATCAAGATCCTGTTCCTAGACATGCTTTCCTAGGAAGTTTAGTTTGAAGGGAAGCCACACGACAATCCTTGCACTCATATCGTAGACTTCCTCGCTATGTGTGCCACTTTCAAAAGCGGGAGTCTAGACAAGAACACACCCTGCTTACGTGCATTATCACTCTCATTATGGGGTGCCACTAAGAGATGGCTCAACAGCAAACCACCAGGCCACTACACACAGTGGGATGCTCTCACTCAGGATTTTGTGGAGGAATACTTCCCTCCATCCAGGACTACAACATACAAGGACAACATTTCCCGTTTTCAACAAAAGGATGGATTCGGTCTCTATGGTGCTTGGAATGAATTCTAAGAGCTCCTCAACGATTTCCTTCACCATGGCTTCGAGCAACGACAGTTAGCCAAGATCTTTGCCAGAGGGATGAACACCGAGTCTACCAAGTGGGTGAACTTCTTAGCAGAAGGTAACTGCACCACCCATACTCCAAAAGCTGCTCTTCTTCATTTTGCAAGTTGTGCCTCCAAGTCCAAAATATGGGAGAGGCAATCTGAAGGAACAAAGAGCCAATTTGATCTTGAATAGCTGGTCAAGATTGAAGTCCAGAAACATATCAAGAAAGCCGGAGCACCCATCACCCCACCATCAGCTTCTGACTTCTTCACCGACTGCGAGTGATGTGGCGCATGCGCACATAACAGAGGAAACTGCCAGAATATTGGTAAAGTAGGTGTCCGGTCTATCAAAGAGCTGAAATTTTATTGGTCAAGATTACACTAACAACCATAGGATATTCTGACTACCGCCAATACAGACAACCTCAACAACAACATCAATAGGAAAGTTTCCAAGAGCGTGTGCCTTATAACTCTTGTGCAAATTAGAATCGGACCAGTCGATCATCTAGGTCATTCCAATAGAACAAACCGACAAATCAGTCTAATGGAGTGTACCAGCCAACACATCAGAATCAAGGCAACTACGATTTAGCACCAGGAAATCCCTAGAACCAATATGCATACAATAATTACTACTATGAAGGACCACCTGGGTTCACCAGAGGGCAACCACCCTAGAAGACGATGCAACAAGAATCCAAGGAGAGCGAGATAGAGAAGAAGCGCAATCAAATCAAGAACAGACTTGACGACCATGACAATCAATTTAAAGCTCAAGCCGCCTTGAATCAAATCCAGATAACTCAAGGGTAGAGGATGGAGAGCCAATTCAACAACATCGTCAGCATCCTCTCTAGTGGCCGCCCACTCGTTCATTTGCCTCGCCAGAAGAATCCAAACCCAAAAATGATCATGTCAAGGCCATCTTAACAAGAAGCGGCAAAAAATAGCTGGTCCCACGGTCCCTGATTCCACTTCGGTCATGATTCCTGATGATATAGCCATTGGCATGCTAGAGATTGAGGATATCACAGCCGAGGAAGACGAAGAAGAGGTGATTCTACCTCCATATCAACCTAGGATTCCACTTCCTTGGGCAATGAAGTTAAGACTCATGACTCCAAGTACAAGAAGTGGCGCTCAATTTTGACAAACACGGAGCTTAAGATGTCGCTCACTGATGCCATAGAGACGATACCACAACTCGAGAATTCATGAAGGATTTTATGAAGAACAAGAAGAAGGGAGGGGTGTCTTCTATCTCGCTCAATGAGGAGTGCTCTGCCGTTCTTTGCCGCTCACCATCTATACCCCCTCCAGCTAAGTGTCGCGACCTTGGCTCTTTTACTTTACCATGCACTAATAATTCGTATTAAAACTGAACGCAACTTGGTTGATTTAGGTGCTTCGATTAACGTGATGCCTACAAGCCTGTATGAAAAGCTTAATCTAGGATAATTGAAGCCTATCAGTTTGCATCTCATGTTAGCTGACAGATATGTGAAGATACTAGGGGGAATAGTAGAGGATGTAACTGTTCGTTGTGGCCCGTTCACCATTTTAGCTGATTTTGTTGTCCTGGATACCCGAGAGGTAGATGTAAATCTTCTCCTAGGTCGTCCCTTCTAGCAACAGTCGGCACTAACATCGATGTTAAGCGTGGCTCGTTGACTTTAAAGGTCGAAAAGGATAGTGTGACATTTCGCCTCAAGGACGGTATGCAATATTCTACTACTTGAGATGAGCATTGTTTATTTGTTGATTCTGTGGAGTTGGTCTCGGCCAACTCTAGTACTAATGAGAAGTCTAGCATTTCTGCAAAGTTGTGTATCATAGGAATTGCGCAAACTACCCATCCAAAGAACGAGACTCTAGCGAGGAAGATAAGGGAGAAAGAGGAGTAGAAGGCACCCTCTGTTGGAGCTCGACAAAGGGGGAATCATGGAAATATGAAGGAGATGCACATAGTGAAAAAGAAAGTGACTTGGAAGCCAATCGACCCTTTATCCTCCACCAAGCCACCAAAAAAAACATACAATTGAAGGGACGGTTTGGGCCATTCGAAGCCACTGACATCCTCCCTGACGGTAGAACCCAACTTACTCACATCGATGGTAGGTGATTTCTCTTAACCGAAGGTGCACCCAAGCTATACTTCAAGGACGCAGTGTGAAGGAAGTCCTGAGTTGGGAGGCCTCCTGATCTATACCCAAGTATCGTCTAACTCAAGGACGTTAAACAATAGCGCTTCGTGGGAGTTAACCAACGGCTGGAGTTAGTTTTGTATTTATTGAGTCAGTTCCTGTGTTTTGAGTCGATTTCGAGAGGTGCCAAAAGTGTCTAGTTCGTGGTTTTTATTTTTCTAAGGTGTGTCTTGAGCTCTCAGCGAATTTCCAATTTATTTGGGATTTTTCTGATTTTTTTTTTATTTTGTTGTGGTCTTTAAAATTTGGGTCGTCAGTTTTGTTTTAAAATAAATTTGAGTGCCCAGGTTCCAGGTTCTCCGCGAGAATCCTGGAGTTCTCGACGAGAACTTGGCCAATCTTTTTGTGTTTTTGTGTCGTCCATCTTTTTCATTTATTTTTAAAGTCGTTCTCACCGAGAACTTTCAAGTTCTCGGCGAGAAGGTTGAGTCAGTTAATTTAAAAAACCTGCGTCACGGTTTCTAATTTATTTCCGAAGGAGTTCTCGATGATAACTTGGGAACTTTCAGAAATATTTCGAAAAAAGGAGAAAATTTTCAAATTCCCCCCTAACCTACTTCGATTCGATTTTATTTTGTGTGGATCCGGGACACTTGTCCTAGATTACTTTTGATCTTTCATTTGTTTTTGTTTATGTAGGACTTTGTAGCTGCTTCATTCTACTCCGAGCTCTCCACGCCCATCATCGACGTCATCCACCATACTCCAGGTATTTCGTATTGCTCTAACTATATTTGGTCTTGTGAGGGCACAATCCCGACTAAGTGTAGGGTGGGATTTATTCAGTTGAGGGATGTGTGATTTTTTAGCAATTTTTATATTGGAAATTTACTTGATTCTTGACTTGCAATGTTAAATTGACTTGATTTTTTCACAATGACGATTACACTGTTCCACTTAGAACCTGTAACCAGCGTGTCGGCACTGATATTAAATGAGTCTAGGTCATGACAGATAATAGATCACTCTTGTAGTTGAAATTTGAATTAATTGAATTGATTGACTTAATACTTATTTAAAAATGCTCGATAACACCGCCCTAATATTAGAAAGGCACTTAGAATTCCACCACTTTCAGCCAAAAAGCCTACTCGATGTCATTTTCGTATAGGATAACCCCGTTGAGCCTTGGCCTATTTGTTGGTTTATACATATTTTCAGCTCTCTTCCATGTTTTTCATTCCCCATTTGATCCCTAATGATTGTGGCTTGAGATTAGACTAAAATCCAATTTGAAATCTTATGTGAAAGTTATAACTAGCTAGGATTAAGTAGCTAAATTTTCAAATCAAGTAGCTAATTTTTCTAAGTTGTGGAGAAAAATGTTTGATTATTCAAAAGCATAGCATTTAATTTCAACGGTTTTAAGTGTGAAAAAAAGCTAGGCAAGCCCGACTCCTAAGTGAAGTGTTCTGGTTGAGCACTAGGATTGACACAAATACTGTGAGCTAGGCAGGTCCAACACCTAAGCGAACTGTTGGATTGAGCATTAGTATGCAGTGATTTGATAGAAAGTCAAAAAATCTTAAAAGAAATTGTTGTTTAATTTGGTCCTAGCTAGAGCATGTAATGTGCAGGTCTAGAAGCGGATGAAGTCGAGTCAATAGCCATGTCACTTACACCCACTACTTCCCAGATATGTGCTACCTCCACCTAAGCCGCATCATGGCCCGAGCTTAAGACCTTTTGATTAGAGTTGGTGTTATCATAACCGGCTAATTTGTGATTAATTTGCAAGCTTTTGGCAAGAAACTCATTTTAATAAACTACTACTTGAGGTGTGCAGAAAACAGTGAGGTCTAGACTTGTTTGGTTGATGTTCTTGCATGTGTAGTTTACGTTTTCTAAGATGAAGAGTTTAAATTGAATTGTTAGGATTAAACTTCAATTTGACTAGTCTCGTCGTCATATGTGAATTTGAGTGTATTTCTGAAATTTACTTTGCTTCAGGACTAGCAAAAGCTTAAGCGTGGGGTTATTTGATGACACTACATTTATAGAGTTTATCTTCCCATATTAAACTACATTTCACACCAATTGATGCAATTATGATTAGTATTTGGTGTAAATGTGTTAACTAAGCCCCTGTTTAGTATCAATTTTGGTTTGATTTGAAAACAAAGACAATTTGGAAACAAACACAAAATGCAATCAAAGTGAGAGGTGAAAGTGAAAACATGTTTAGTTGGCACACTTTTTTTTTTTTGAAATTGAAAACTAAAATCAAAATTGTGTTTAAATGAACATTATTGGAAAACTAATCTAAGTCCAAAAATAACCTAGCTACCAACTACTTCCTTTACGTATGATAAATGACCGAGTCACTCAAACACTTTGATGATTATTCCATATTTGGTTTGCGATTGAATCACGTCTTTCAGCCATTTCTCTAATTTGAGATGAATTGTTGATATATTCCGTTGCTATGAATGGTTCAACTGTTGCATCTTCCGCACCACTATCTTGAAATTGATCAAACAACTCATCTCTTGTAGCATGTAACCTGATGAAATTATGGATTGTGCAGCAGGCCATAACAATCCGTGTCTGCTTTTTGAAACTGTAACTACGCATAAATTTCAAAATCGGGAATCGGGCCTTCAGAACGCCAAAGCACCGTTCGATACATTTCGCAAACTAGAATGCCGGTAGTTGAATAATTCTTCTCTCCCTCTAGGCCCTCCTCGTCGTCGAATCTCTTGAAAATGTGATGTGATACCCCGGTAGGGTGCCAAAAATCCAGGAATATTTGAATATCCAGAGTCCACAAGATAATATTTTCCTAATAATTAATAAGTGAGTGTTATAGTTCTATTATCAACAAAAAAATATGACTAAGTACATGTATAATTTACCTTGTGGTGGCATCGGAAATTGATTATTAGGATTAGATGCCGTCTCTGCTAATATTCTAGCATCGTTTGATGTACCCTCCCATCCTGCCACCACATATGTAAACAACATGTCAAAATTGCAAACACACATTACATTTTGTGTTGTCGTAGTTTTCCGTCCTCGAAAAGGTATTTGTTGGTCAGTTGGAATGCAAGCATCTATGTGGACACCATCAATTGCACCAACACAATCCTGTAACAAATTAAACAATTAATACACATGAGACGAATAATAATGAGTCCACCAAACTAAAATAAAATATGGAACTTACCTTAAAGTATGGATAAATTTTGGGATCTTCAGATATTCTTGATGGCACGTCACGAAAGTTTGGCGGCACAATTACCCTCTTCGACAACCCAATTACTGCTTTCAAGACACGGCCGAAGTATTTTGATATAGTAGCAGTTGAATGTTGAAATAATTCGGCACCATCTCTAGCTGTATTAGAGTGAGTAAGGACCCTTAAAAAGATTGCAACCTGCTCTTCAACTATGACATTCTTACTCGAACTTAGCCCACCATGTTCCTTCAACTCCTTACAGAAATGTTTAAACGTTTTTTTATCCATCCTTAAACTTTCATATATTCTAGTTTTATGCCCATGTAGTAGTTCTTGGACCCAATCATGTCCTTGTCTTGTTGAAGTTCGACAAGGCAACCTCTGCTTCTTCTTTTTTAATAGCAACAACAACAATAGATTTCGGGCGGCTTCGTCATCACTATCAGTGTCAAATAGTTCATCGCTATTTGTGTCAGACGGTTCATTAGTATCACTATCATAGTCATTAAAGTCTGTCATTTTCCTGCAAAAAAATCATCACAATTATTCGAGATAACAAGATAGTCGTACCCAAATGAAAGTATGTTTGAAACCCATCCAATTCAAGTAAGCATGAAACGCAACAAGCATAATACTAAAAACATAAACGTGCTAAAAAAACAATGAATACAACAATATTTAAACAATAGACAATGACTTAAGCCACTTTCTCCTGCTCTCATCATTCATGTTGAGGAACAACTGCTGAAACACGGGCATAGCATGTAAACGATTTAGTCCTTTGGTGAACTCTGCTCCATCAATATCCATCTCCTGCATAATGTTCATACATTCAAGGATTGTAGAAGTGTCATTTTTCCTTAATAATGCTTCAGTCTTAGCAGCTGCCAATGCCGACGAAGTAACATTTCTTTCCTCTAACATTTCATTTCTCTTCCTTGAATTCTCAGCCATGACTGCCAACGTCTGCTCTATTGCACTAGAAGAATTCATCTTGGCTTTCTTTGCTTTCTTAGTACCTTTGGAATTCTCCTTCACCTCATCTCCATCTTTGCCCTTCGCCATAACCTCTTCTTCATCCCTTGCGCTATCAATCTCCACCACATCCGCATTAATATCTTCATCCTGCATCTCGAGACTATCAATAGATGCAGATTGTGTAGAAGGTCTAGCATATGCACCTGTAGCAGTAGTATCTCCGATGATAAAACACAAATCAGGATATTCAGGGCATCCTTGCTTCTTGAAGCGACTGTGCATCTGGCTGTGTACCTATTCATATGAAGGACACATCAATTACACAAGTCTACCCGAAACTAATAATGTTGTTTGTGAAATTCAAATTGAAGATAAAATAGAATTAAAATAGCTACAAGTAGACTCACCGCTTTCAACCTGTCCCATACTTCTTCGGTTGCGTCTAGTTTCCCCGTTGCAGCAACATATCCCACTCCTGTCTCATTCAATATTGCTTTACACCTTCTTTGTCTTTGCCTCAACTGATTGTACTTGTTCTTCAGTTGAAGAGTCGTCCAGCTTTTCTTAAACTTATCTTGTAATCCCTTTTGAATAGTTTTTCATCCGGTCTTGGAGAACATAGTGGTAGTACGATTTCCCTTCTTCACTTCCTCAACCATTAAACTAATCAACTCTAATTCTACAGCGTCAGGCCAGATCTCTTTTCCATCAATCTCCACGCAATCATCATTACCTTGAGAATTATTCATACTAACACTAAACATCGCTTAATTAGACTAGTTTATTATAACATCACTCAACACATAGAAAGCACATCATCATATATCATATAATTCCAACATATAATTCCAACACAGTCTTTAATATCTGATATGAAAGAAAACGGGGCTGAAGAATAAATAGCAACAAAATCATGATATCTTGAAAATGTTTCTACCTTTGTGTATGAAAAGAGTAAATATGAATTAAGTATGGAAAGTGGTGTTCATATGAAAAGCGTTTGTATGTAAGAATAGTGGTAGGCAGAGGCAATGTATAATTAGTATTTTTGGTATAAAATATGAGTGGAGGTATGGGGGTAAAGAGATATTATGTCAGGCTAAAGAGAGAGATGATGGAGGGTGACAGTACCTCTGTGAATAGAAGACAAGATTGCACTCTGCAGAAATCAGAGATAGCCGCCGCTGGCAATAGGAGTCTGTCAAATAGTGTCATGCTTGGTAGCTTTTAAAGGACAACTGTTAGGTTTGTTAGATTTTAAAGGAAATGATGTTAGGGTTGTTAAAGAGATTGCACCATAAATGACGTTGGTTGGATAGTAACAGAAAAGTAAAACAAATAAAGAAGTTTGAAAAAGTCATCAGTCTCATTTGAAGGGTGGGCTGTTATACGATTTTCATTTTTTTTCCTGTCTTTTTTCTAAATCAAAATCAGCAATCACTTGAGTGAAAACATCTTTTTTTCACTTCCATAAATAACACTTGTTTTCAAACCATGTTTCCAAATCATAAATAGAAAGTATAACTAAACATGATTTTTTTTTTATTTTTTGAAATCCCAAAACAGAAAGTGGAATCAAAGTGAAAGAAAAGTGATACTAAACGGGCCCGCGATCATTGGCTCAAAGTGCGTACATTGTCCATATTTTAGCTATTTTTACCTTGGTTGTAAGTTTTTTTGTTAAGCCTCTAGGTTACCACATCGTAGAGGACTCTCTCACGAGTCCAGATCTTCAAACGGGGACCAAATCAGTGTTCAAACGGAGCGGGAATCATTGAAACAACGAGAAGGAATTCTGCTGGTGGAGAAGTTCTCGGCAAGAACTTGGCCTTTTCCATATCCAAAACTGAAACGGAAGGATTTCAGCCCTATTTTAGCACCCCTTCAGCCCCAATTCATGACACATCCGATTTCCTAACTTAACCACGACCCGGAGAGAGTTTGGAGCATACTTTGGAGTCCCGGAAGACGCTCAGAGCCTAGGAGATGAAGATTTTCGCGATCGAAGCTGCTCGAAATCATCGAAATTAGGTTTTTTAATTTCTATATGTTCTTTCTTCTTAAGATGAATTCTTATGTATTCTTTGAATATTGTTTGTCGGATATGAGTAGCTAAACTCATCTAGATTATATTAGATGAACCCTAAGTGACTCAGGGCTTTAAAGCGGTCACGGATCGGCGGGAAGTAAGACTTTAAGTCAGACTCTTCTTTTTCATGTTTAATTCATTCTTACAATCTTGTTTCTTCTCTAGCCTGATCACCTAGATTAGATTCTTGTTAGAATAAATTATAGTGGCGAACGTTCGCCTTGTTCTAGAACGTCGAATTAACCAGTTAACCTGTTTAGTGGAAACACCTGACCAATTGGAGCCATTTAAGGTTAATTCGTTTTAAGAGTGGCTCATAGAATAAATTCAGGTGAACCAGTGAGTTATCCGTTGTAGAACCGAATGCATGGATGGATAATTGGTCTTGGTAGCTAGTTCAATAGTAGAAAACGTTCGTGGACTTAGACCTAAGGGTAAGGAGCTACGCCAGTGATTAAAAATTGAATGAATTAAGTATGAAACCTGCCGGTCTTGTGATTGCCAATGCCTTGGTGATCTTAGTGGGATTCGAGTCTAAGCTCTTGTCATTAATTGAATCTAAATCGACCAATCAAACCTGTTAGTCTTAATTAGTTATTTTCTTTATTTGCATGATAGTAGTAGAAATTCGTGGAACTCACACCACACAACTTGTTAAAACCCGAATAGTTTTCAATTCATTTAAGTAAACGTGAAGAATAGCCCCGTGGAATACGATCTATCCTACTTTTGTGGGTTAGTTATTTGACCACTGTTTTACAACATATCAAAGGTCATTATAAGCAATATCTTGTTTGAGAGGTGTCGAAGATATGCGGGGGAGAGAAATACCAAAGTTACTAGCCTATTTTTTTTTTTTTTTGAAAGAAGTTACTAGCCTATTGAAGAGAATTTCTTTTTAATACAATTGTAAAAAGGATGTTCATTAGTCTTTAATTTTTAGTTTCTAATCGTGCTAGGTTTCCTTTCTCATAGTGGATATGGACACATTGGTTACGAGGGAGATATTGAAACGAACGGGATTGATATAGCTTTGTTTAAGCTCCTATGTTGGCTTATAGCTGTTCTTGCTTTGTAGAGCTTACGTGTCTGTGTTGGTTTTTCTACTTGGTCCATTTGATCAATGAAAATCTAATTATTCATAATAAAATAATTATTTTAATTAAAGTATAATTTAAAATATAATAATAATAAAAAATTATTATTAATATTTTAGTTGACTAGGATGTGTGACTCAGCTGCCACGTCAGCATTTAACAGAAAATTTGGACGGAATTGGACTGAAGTACCATTTTAAGATTTTATGAAACGATCATTGTTCATGATTAAAATGAAATTTTTGAAATGATGTGTACCAAAATAAAATTTCCCAAATGTTATGTACCAAAATATGTAACACCTCGTGTAATTTGGACATCTCTGTTGAGGGATATGGAGAATTGAAGCCATCTTAAAATTTGACCTAGGGGTTCATTTGTGTTTTGCTTGTAGACCCTCACGTTTTTTTGATGCATTAAAATCTATTATTCATGAAATCTATTTGTCCTAGGGGTTCTTTTGTGCTTTGCTTGTAGACCCTCACGTTTTTTTGAATTTCTAAATTTATAATGTCATTGAGTCTTAAAACTTAATTAAATTTTATTTTCAATCCTTTTAAGTCGAAAAATAATTATTTTTTAACCAAGAATCGGGTTTATTTATCTTGAATTTTTTTTTCGCCAACGTATTGTACACATTTATACACATGCATTGGTTTTTATACTCATGTACACATTTCTATACTAACATTTTTGTGCTCGTGTAGACACATTTTATACACGAGTACACTTATTGTTGACGTGTATGCAAGTTTGTACATATTTTTATACATGTGGTCACCTATTTGTACATGTGCACACACTCTTTGTATACGTGTACGGAGGCAGAGGATGGTGATCATTGACAGATGGAGGTGGACGGTTATCAATCACAGGTCGTCAGCTAACAAGAGTGGTAAGATAATTTTGATAAATTCCTTATAATCATACACACTCAATTATCATTCATTTAGAGTGATTAGATCTATAAGGATTAAAATAATTTGATTATCAAAAGTCGGTCTCTAAATTTGCCTGCTATTCTTACAAAGATCATGACTCTGGACATTAATTCATCCTAAATCGGATGCCAAGATGAAACCTCATTGCAGTTCATTATTGATCCGCCTTGTTGGGCCGTTCAATACTGCTGGGGTTCAACCGTGGATGGTCAAACCTGCTTCACCTGGATCAGCATTGCCCGTGGTCAGGTGTACATTGCAAGGCGTGGGACAGGTGTTAGGGAAAGTGAGGGCTAGTATGAATATGGTGAATGATGGAAGGAATGGATAACAGAGAAGTACCCGGGCGTGTGATAAAAGGCGATTTTACCAAGGTCGTATTCCACGGGGTCCTCTCATAAACCAATACTCACACTTCTCATAACGGTCTAAACATTTGAAATTGGTTTGGTTTGATCGAGAAAATCAGAAACAAAGGCAAAGAAATGCAATACTAACAAAGATTAAGCAAGAGAGAAAAGTGGCTCAAATCAAAGACAAAGGGGTTCTCTTGGTGGGTAGTGTCATCATGCTCAAGAGGACAAATTGAACAAACAAGTCAATCAAGATCGAGTTTGCATTTGGATGACCATGCAATTCACTTCTATAGACTCAATGCACTCTCGTAGCACCAAATCCCTATCCTAATACCACTCAACTTAGGCTCTCGCTCTCAAGCTAAGTGAAAAAGGATGCATTCTAAGTGTTTGATGAAATGCCAAGACACAAGACCCTCTCTTAAGACTCTATGACCACAAGGCTAGGCACACACTCTCATATCAATGCCCTAACACTAAGAGGTTCACCAAAAAGCCTTTTCAAACTCAATTGAATGAAAATCCACATGCACACCAAGTGTTCGATAAAATGCCCAAGAAAGAAATCAAGTGAAAATGGTTGAAATAAGATGATCTAATCTCTTAGAACACACCCACTTCAATCCCTAGACCTACAATCTATGCAATCCAAGCACTCTCATGCATCAAATCACAATGAATGGACCAAATTAAGCAAACATGGCATAAAATGGCATTAAGAACAAGTCTAGGAATCATCCTCATACAACCAAGATCAATCATGGCAAGTTCTATACAATCATCTCTCTATCATAGCACAACTAATCTACCCATCCAAGATGAACCCTAGAAACTCAGCCACACATGGCCAAGGGAGTAAAGAGAAAAGAAGGAAGAATGGTCACCAAGAACACCATGGATGAATCCTTGAGATGATCTTCACTTCTCCACTTGTAAGCACTTCTCCCAAGGTTTGTTGGCTTCAATCCTAGCTCCAATGGCTTCAAATTGCTCCAAAAATGTGTTCTAGGGTTTGAGGGTTCGTGGGTATGTGTTTGGGGTTCAAAAGAGATCCAAGAATTCCCCAAAATGGCCAAAAACGAAGGTATATATAGTGCAGGGGACAGTGCACGGCGTGCACCCATGCACGGCGTGCACATCTGCACGGCGTGCACCCCTGCACTCTGCAGAAAGCTCGATCTTGTAATGCTCATATCTCCCTCGTCCGGCCTCCAAATGACCTCCCGTTTGCTCCTATGTGCTCCTTGTCATCCGTACTTTGATGCCATAACCTGAAAATGCACAGAGGCAACTCCAATAGACCACGAATTTGGCTCCAAAGTGGCAACCGGACAACAAAATGACACTTTGCTCAAAACTTCAATAAAAGCATATAAGTCATGTCATTTCACGAATAAACACGGGCATTTCAAAGGTCATTCATAAGCTTAAAGTGCACTAATTAAAGTCACATCAAATTCCCCTACGACTAAGCTTTGCTTGTCCTCAAGCAAATGAATTAGAAAACATCCAAGTTCACAAATGACAAGTTCGGTCCATTGAGATTCAAGCAATCACAATTTAGCTTAAACTGTTCCACGAACAAACTAAACCTACACATGCAAGAACATCAACCAAAAAGTCTAAACCTCACTAATTTCTGCACACTTCAAGTAGTGGTTGATTGGGACACAGCAAAACCGACCACGACAACACCAACTCTAATCAAAAGGACTTGAAATCGGGACATGGATCGTAAGTGGTGAGTGATTATGATGTGGCTATCGACTCGACTTCATCCGCTTCTAGATCCGCACTTTACAAAACTCTGGCTAGGATCAAGGGCTACATTTGAGAACTCTTTTTCTTTCTTTTCTTTTCTTTTCATTCCCATTTTTCTTTCTTTTTTTTTTCTTACTGCATACTAGTGCTCGATTCAACACTTCACTTAGGTGTTGAACCTGCCTAGCTCACAGCCTTTGCCCTTTTGCTTAGTGCTCAACCCGACACTTCACTTAGGTGCCGAGCTTGCCTAGCTTTTCTTTTGAGCATTTTTTTTTTCACAATTTAGCCACTTGATCCTTAGCCCCTTACAACTTCACACAAGATTTCGAACTGGATTCCGTCTAATCTCAAGCCACAATCACGAAGGATCAAAAAGGGTAAAGAAAGACATGGAAAAGGGTGAAAATTCTGATTGCCTTCATCATCTTAGACCGGTGTTATCGAGCGGTACAAAAACACGTATCAAACCAATCAACCAACATGCAAGAGTGATAAAATCTCAGTTCTGGCCCAGACTCATTTGATATTAGTGCTAACATGCTGGTTATAGGTTCTAAGCAGGACAGTCTAAACGTCATTGTGAAACTTGAAGTCAATTAAACACCAAACGTCAAGAACCGAACGATTCTACAATAGAGGAATTCGACATTCAATTAAGATCATGCAACACATCAGAACATAGCTTTAGACTTCTACCGACAAATAATCACACCAAACCTCAAACTCCCCTACGACTAACATGAGCATTGCCCTCAATGATCAAGAGAGAGAGAGGATAAGGTGGAACGAATATACCGCGCGGTGAAGAAGAGAAGCCGGAGATGGAATCCCGGGTCAAGTAACCTGTTCAGGACGAGGACCTGAATCAGGGGTACCTGTAGAAAAAAAGGGAGGGCACACCACTCAAACACAACCCATAGTCGACAAGATGAGAGTACGGATGAGATGTGTGATCCAACAACATGACAAGTGCAAAGCCAGAAATGAAAAGAGAAAATCAGAAGTCAAACACAACAAAACATGCAGTCATAAACAGAAATAAAAGAAGGAAAAATCCAAAGTCCTGAGAAGTGGTGAGTGATCCTGCGGCTCTCAGTGGGGTGGTGGTCGTGGGTGCCCAGGCCACTGTGACCATGGATGGTAGCCGTCAAACGGGGGAGGCGGTGGAAAGACTACCCAAGTGCTGGAGGGGCCGGACTCAGAGTGGAAGCTCTCCTGGTAGTAGTAGGACTGATGCTGCTGCCAGTACTGAGAATGCTGAATCTGAGTAATCTGGATACCCTGAAACTGCTGAACCTCATGCACCTGAGCAAGCTGCTGTCCATAGAACTGCTGGCTCTCAAAGTCCCTAGCGTTGTACGCCTCTAGGTTCTGAACTCTTCTGTTAAGATCCTGTATCGCCGCACTGTCTCTCCTCTGTCCCTCACGAATATCCTCCACTACGGTCGTGAGGCGACCCATCCCCGAGATAAGCTCATGAAGCGAAGTAGGGTCGATCTCTACATCCTCCTCATCACTGTCATCATCTGAGACCCGACAAGTCGGAACCAGAAGGTCTGTGATCTGAGCTGTAGGTAGGACAATCCTCAAGAGAACTGGTCGAGGCTCGACAAATGCTGGAGCAGGACCAAAAGCATCAAGGCACTCATACCCACGCACCAACCTGGTCACAAATCCTCCTCCCACCAGAACACCAATAGTGTCATTAGCTTGTATCTGAAGGAGGGCTCCTAGCACTAAATCACCTAGATGCAGCTTGATGCCCCTCTCCAAGCAATAAAAGAGAAACAAATCTCTGACTGAGACTACACCTGGAGAGGAGGATGACTTCCTGTGGGTGATGGATTGCCGGAAGAAGTGATGGAGGAGCTTCAGCATAGGCCGATTCACTTCTGTGACCTTGGATGAGCGAGCTGAATAACCTCTAGTCCTCGGTGCAATTTCCTTGAAGAATGCACTCTTGGCGTCTCCCGCAAGAGAAGATATGAGAGCCAACCCAGAGAGCTCGCCACTTTGAACCTTCACCCACTCATAGAACCCAAGGCGGTATCCAAACTCGTCAATGGAGCAAACACGCGCCATCCCGCCGAGCCTGAAGCGCACACAAACCTCACTAGTGGTCTCGTGACACTCCACGGTGAGAGTGCTCAAGAACTCCTTTGTAGGCCACTCATACGCCCTCTCGTCAACCTCCAAGAGCGGCCAAATACCGGCTCCATCAGCCAAAGTCTTCAAAGCATCCAACCAACCATCATGACTCTGCAACCCCTCATAATCAAATCTACCCTGCCTCGCCACAGGCCATCTTGCCATAACCTGATAACGGCTGTAAGCCCGATCCCTGGGGTCGAAGTCGAAGATCCTCTGAACCACTGACTCAGGAGGGTCGACGCCACGAGGAGCTGGAGGCGGTGAAGGCGACCGTGGTGGAGGAGCAGAAGACTCCCCAGTCTGTCCCTTCCTCTTCTTGGAAGCTGGTGCCTTGGATCGCTTGGGGGCGGAGGATGAAGAAGCTGCTTTACCCTTAGGAGGCATCCTGCAAAAGAAGTGCAAACAAAGAATCAACAAGAAGGGCACACTCCTAACACAAACCCTATCAAGGCGCCTAGTCATAACACATGATCAAAACATTGAGCACAACATTGAGCACGATTCAAGATCATCAAGTTCAAGTGCAACAACCTATGCTAGCAAAAATCAAATCATTGAATTCCAAACTTAAGCAAAAGGCATGCATCATGGATCAAAAACACGAATCGATAACATATAAGCCTAAGTCCACACAATGTAAGGAGGAATATTTAAAATTAAACCAATGAGTGGTGATAAACCACACCCCTCCTCACACAAAGAATGGAATTCAGCCCCTGAATTCAGAACCGAAAGGATCAACTGATAGACCACAATGAAATTCATGGAACAAGAATACAAGTCATATCATAAGAGCATCAGCATCTATACTGAAGCTCAGCACTCAGGAGCACAATCAACACAAATCAATCCAAACCTGAGACACACCGCACCACAATGATTTAAGCAAACGAATAAGCACAAACGAGTCGGACTATTCAAAACCTTATAGCTTAGTGAACACCCAACACCACAACACCACAACCTGACTTGCAACTCAGCACTTAAACTCAAAATCCCTAGATACCCTGCCCAAAACCCCCAGATTAACCCAGATTAAGCACAAGGCAATGAGAAATCTCATCAATAAAACAAGTACCACACTGTCCAAAATCCCCACTTTTCAAGAGCAAAGCACCCAAACACCATTAGGCAAATAACCACAAAATTCCCACCATCTTCACAATCCACACAGCAAGGAATTAACCCCAACATTAGTCAAACCACTTAGCCAACCCCAACATGAACACCAATCTGCCAATTGAAGCAATTAACCCAACAGAAATGAAAGAAAACCTGGCTGGGATTGAGTCGGGAGATTTGGTCGAAGAAGAAGGTCGACGGGTCGGCAGTTGGGAAGCCGGCAGCTGGATGCGGGTGGGCTGGTGGTCGGTGGGCGGGTTGTTGGCAGTTGGGAAGTCGGCGGCGGGATCGGTGTCGGGATTGGGAGTTGGCGGCGTCGGGCGGTTGGTTGGAGTTGCTGGTGGTGGCGGGCGGTCGGCAGGCGTGTACGGGTGGCGGCGGCTGGGCGGGTGTGGTGGCGTCGGGCGGTTGAGGAAGCTTCGGCGGCTGGAGTGGGAGAAGGGAGCGCTGTCCGGTGGGGCTGGGGTCGGGTGTGAGGAGGGAGGGGATAAGGGGGGTTGGGTTTAGTTGGGTGGGTCAGCCGGGTCGGGTGAGTAGGCTGGTTGGTGGGTGGGTTGGTTTGGGTGGGGCAGGGGTGAGTGAGTGGGTCGGGTCGGACCAGCTGGGTCAAGTGAGTTGGGTGAATCAAAACCAAACCGAACAATGACTCAAACTGGAAAAACAAGAACCAGATGACTCAACCACTAACCAAACCGAAATAAAGTAAAGGTGAAAAATCAGGTGCAGTACGGCGTGCAAGGTGCACGGCGTGCATGGGTGCACGGCGTGCACCTTGGAGCTGAAATTTGTTTCGAAACCTCCTGGACAGCACGTGCACCAAACCGTGCACGGTGCACGGCGTGCATCATGCACGGCGTGCAGTGGTGCACGGCGTGCACCTCCTCAGCCTAAAATCAACTTTTCACCTCGACGAAAAATGACCAAAACACCATCAAATCAACCCAAAACGGACCCCGAATTTCAGAATTTCAACACCTACGAGACCACAAAGGACACCACAACAACTCAAGGACCTTGAACACCACAAAAACACACAATCACGCAATCAAATCAAGAAGAAAAGACATGAAAAACACTCGGGTTGCCTCCCGAGAAGCGCTTGTTTAACGTCGTAAGCTCGACGAAGCAAGGAACACTCAAGGCACGACCAAAGACAAGACCTCAACAGCACCTATAGTATCACTAACAACATAATGCTTAAGTCTATGGCCATTCACCTTAAAAGGTTCGGTTTGGGATGGAGAGATTACCTCGATGGTGCCATAAGGAAAAACATGAGTTACCGTAAAGGGGCCGGACAACGAGACCTCAATTTCCCGGGAAAGAGCTTGAGCCGAGAGTTGTATAGGAGAACTTGATCACCAACTTTGAAATCCTTGCCCGGCTTCAAACGGGAATCATGAATGAGCTTCGTCCTCTCCTTGTAAAGCTTTGCATTCTCATATGCATGATGGCGATTCTCCTCGAGCTCATGTACCTGAAACTTACGCTCTTCTCCTGCGAGACTCATATCAAGGTTTAGAAATTTCAATGCCCAATAAGCTCGGTGCTCGAGCTCTACCGGCAAATGGCATGCTTTGCCATAGACCATCCTATAGGGAGTAGTGCCTATAGGGGTCTTGTAGGCCGTGCGGTAGGCCCATAGAGCGTCATCAAGCTTCTTCGACCAATCTTTCCGTGATTGGTCGACCGTCTTTTCTAAGATTCTTTTAAGTTCCCTATTGGTCACCTCGGCTTGGCCACTAGTTTGAGGGTGATACGAGGTGGACATCCGATGAGTGACGCCGAACCGGTGGCATACTCTATCGAATTGCCCTTGAAAATGAGTACCTCGATCACTAATGATAGCACGAGGGGTACCAAAACGGGTGAACAACTTAACAAGAAACTTCCCTACGACTCGGGCATCATTGGTAGGCAAAGCTTGTGCCTCCGCCCATTCAGACACGTAATCTACCGCGACTAATATGTACTTGTTACCATGCGAAGTAGGAAACGGTCCCATGAAATCAATACCCCATATATCAAATATTTCTACCACTAACGAGACATTTTGAGGCATTTCATTACGGGAAGAGATGTTACCTGAACGTTGACACGCATCGCAAGACTTGACAAAGTCTTGACAATCTCGGAAGATCGAGGGCCAAAAGAATCCGGACTCAAGTACCTTGCGAGCCGTGCGATTTGCTCCATGATGTCCACCCGTAGGACCGGAGTGGCAATGTCGCATGATGTCCTTAGACTCTCCATAAGTGACACATCTTCTAATCATACCATCCGAGCCAACTCGAAATACAAAAGGATCGTCCCAATAGTAATGTTTCAAATCCGCAAAGAACTTCCTTTTGTCTTGAGTGGAGAGGCCCTCCTTCAAGTCTCCACTAGCAAGATAGTTAGCCAAATCCGCGAACCAAGGTTCCTTGAACTCTAAAGTTGCTATAGCGAATAATAGCTCATCGGGGAAGTTATCATTGATCTCTTCATTACCATTGTGTACCATTTCGTCCTCTTCCAAGCGAGACAAGTGGTCGGCGGCTACATTCTCGGACCCCTTCTTATCTCGAATCTCAATATCAAACTCTTGCAATAGAAGGACCCATCGGATCAACCTTGGTTTAGCATCGGTCTTAGATAGAAGGTACCTCAAAGCTTGGTGGTCCGTGAAGACAATAGTGTGAGAAAGTACCAAGTAGGACCTAAACTTATCAAAAGCAAACACTATGGCCAAGAGCTCCTTCTCCGTAGTTGTGTAGTTCCTTTGAGCATCATTGAGAGTCTTACTTGCATAGTATATTGGATGGAATCTCTTGTCGATTCGTTGGCCTAGAACCGCTCCAATGGCGTAATCGCTAGCATCACACATCAACTCAAATGACTTTGACCAATCCGGAGCAATGAGTATAGGGGCATTCGTGAGCTTACCCTTGAGGAGTTCAAAAGCTTGCAAGCACTCTTCATCAAAACGAAATTCCACATCCTTCTCAAGAAGCCGAGTCATAGGAGTAGTTATTTTCGAGAAGTCTTTGATGAAGCGCCTATAGAAACCGGCATGCCCCAAGAAGCTTCTCACGGCTTTTACGGATGAGGGTGGAGGAAGTTGAGAGATGGTCTCCAATTTTGCCTTGTCAACCTCAATGCCCTTTTTAGAGATCTTATGACCAAGAACAATCCCCTCATTGACCATGAAATGACACTTCTCCCAACTTAATGCAAGATTGGTCTCTTCACACAGACGCAAGACCTTCTCAAGGTTCCTCAAGCATAGGTCGAATGAATCCCCAAAAACCGAGAAGTCGTCCATGAACACTTCCATGATATCTTCCACGAAATCATCGAAAATGGCAAGCATACACCGTTGGAAGGTAGCGGGAGCGTTGCACAACCCAAAGGGGATCCGTCGATAAGCAAAAGTACCGAAGGGGCATGTGAATGTGGTCTTCTCGATGTCCTCCGAGGCGATCGGGATTTGGAAGTACTCGGACATACCATCCAAGAAACAATAGTACTCGTGACCGGAGAGACGTTCGAGCATTTGATCCATGAAAGGTAGAGGAAAGTGATCCTTCCTAGTGGCATCATTGAGTCGACGATAATCTATGCAAACACGCCACCCGGTGATCGTCCTTGTCGGGGTAAGCTCATCCTTGTCATTAGCTACCACCGTGATCCCTCCTTCTTGGGAACAACTTGCACGGGGCTAACCCAAGGGCTATCTGAGATAGGAAAGATAATCCCCGCATCCATAAGCTTAATAACCTCTTTCTTCACAACCTCCTTCATGTTAGGATTTAGCCTTCTTTGTGGTTGCACAACCGGCTTGAAATCTTCCTCCATAAGGATCCGATGTGAGCAAAATGTGGGACTTATACCTCGAATATCCGAGATGCTCCACGCAATAGCTCTCATGTACTTCTTGAGGAGCTCCACTAGACGGTCCTTTTGCTCGGGTAGAAGCTCAGAATTGATGATGACCGGTAGCTTAGAATCTGGCATGAGAAAAGCATACTCCAAATGTGCGGGAAGAGGCTTGAGCTCAAGAGTAGGTTGTTCTTCATAGGAGGTCTTTACCCTTTCCACCTTTGGGAGAGCAACAAAAACCGTTTCACCCTCTAACTTGTCTCTCCCTTCATCAAGGTAAGCCACTTGAGCTTTTAACTCCGGGGTGCCTAAATGTTCCTGCACATCCGTTCTAAGGCAAACATCCAAAGAATCTCGACACACGAAGTTAGAAATACTACACACACTAGCCGAAGCAATAGTATCACAAGAGTACTCTAAATCATCTTGTGCATGAGCAAACTTCATGCCATTGGCTATGCAAAATGTGACACTCTCTTGTCCTACTCTCAATGTCAATTTTCCGTCATGCACATCAATCAAGGCACGAGAAGTAGCTAGGAATGGTCTACCAAATATCAATGAGACATCCACATCATCGGTATCTATGACCGCAAAGTCAACTAGGAAGACAAAAGGGCCTACTTTAACTAGCACATCATCAACAATCCCCCTAGGACTCTTGGTCGACTTGTCCGCAAGTTGAATGTACATACGAGTAGAACGAAGATTAGACAACCCTAGCTTCTCAAATATGCAATAAGGCATGACATTGATACTAGCACCTAGATCCGCAAGACCATTAGCAAGAGAAATATTACCAATAGCACAAGGGATAGTAAAGGTACCCGGATCCTTGAGCTTTTTGGGTGGACTTTTGAAGAGAACGGCGGAGCATTCCTCATTAAGGTGGACTAGAGATGTCTCCGGTAGCTTTCTCTTGTTGGTGTAGAGTTCCTTCATGAACTTAGCATATTGGGGCATCATAGTCATTGCTTCGGGAAACGGAAGAGAGAATTGCATTTGACTAATCCGCTCCACAAACTTCTTGAAAACCTTCTCAAGGCCATCCTTCTTCAATCGAGATGGGTATGGAGGCTTAGGCTTGTATGGAGATACAACCGGTGCGGGGGAGAGACCGGTGGTGTACTCGATGTAGCCTTACTAGGTTCCTTGGCAACCTTAGTGCTCACATTACCCGTAGGAGGTTCGACTTCAACCTCAACTTCATCCGAAGGAGGATCATTAATATCATCATCATCAACCATTAGATTAGGATCTTGTACCTTTTTAGAGTCAATTGGGGTAGAGGTTGTATCTTGCAAGGGTCTTCCAATTCTCAAGGTCACTACCTTGCAATGCTCCGGACCTTTGGGGTTGATCTCGGTATTGGAAGGTAAAGAGCCCGAAGTTCTCTCCGAAAGTGCCTTAGCAATATGACCCATTTGATTCTCCAAATTTGCAATTGAAGCTTGTTGATTCTTGATAAGTTGAATCATTGCCGCATTGGTGTCTTCTTGGGAGATTGTAGAACCACCCTCTTTGTTTTGAGAAGGCTTGGTGAAACCGGGCGGCCCATTACCCTTATGATTATACATCCCCGGTGGATTAGAACCTTGCTCACCACCTTGGTTACCTTGATTTTGGTTGCCTCCTTGGTTACCTTGATTGTACCCCTTGTAACCTTGGAATCCTCCTTGATAACCTTGGTTGTAACCCTTGTTATAACCACCACTTTGATTACCTTGGCCTTGGTACCCTTGGTTAGGCTTGTTGTACCCACCTCCTTGGTTCCAAGGACGGTTGTAGTTACCCCCTTGATAGTTCCCTTGAGGATTGAAGTTACCATGGAATCCTTGACCTTGTGCAAAGCTTACTTCCTCAATGTTTTCATCTTGGTTAGGCTCGAAAGTAGCGGAAGGGCATACATTTACATCATGGCCTTGGCCTCCGCAACATTCACAACAAAATACCGAGGCAACCGGTGGATTACCCAAATGAGATGATGAAGCCTTAGAGGGATGCTTAGGCATACTAAGATTACTTACTTGAGAGGCCATGGCATCAATCTTGGACATAAGGAGAGCAATCATGGGATCATCTTCATCTCGGTGCCCCGGTAACTTAGGCTTCTTCCCATAGCTAGACGAATCCTTTGGTGCATCAACACTTACGGACCGAGAATCATAGTGCGTGTCACTTCCATACTTAGACTTAGGAGGTTGTTGTCGAGACCAACTCCTTGTCTTGTTGGCCATCTCCGCGAAGAGTTCTAGAGCATCTTCGGGAGTGAGCATCCTTAAGTCACCTCCGGCGGCTTGGTTGATCATCCTTGTATTCTCAAAATCAAGGGACCTAGCAAAGATGTCCGTCAAGCTCCATTCGGCGAAGTTGTGATGAGGACAAGACCGAAGAATGGCTTGGAACCTATTCCAAGTCTCATGGAAGAGCTCTCCCTTGTGTTGTGTGAAGTGGTTGATGCGGTCTCGGATTGCATCCATCATATAGGGAGGAAAGAACTCTTCAAGGAAAGCTTCGGCTAGGCCCTCCCATGTAGTGAAAGCTCTACTCAGTTGATTCTCCAACCATGACTTAGCTCTACCTTTGAGTGAGAAAGGAAAGAGCCGGAGTCTCACACAATCCGGGTGAACTTGGTCATTCTTAACCGTGTCACATATCTCCAAGAAGTCCTTGAGATGCCTAGATGGACATTCACCATCAATGCCATTGAACACCACTCCATTTTGAACCATTTGGATCATATTAGGCTTGAGCTCAAAGTTCCTAGCATTGACGGGTCTTCGAACAATGCTAGAGGCTGCCCCTTCAAGAGTAGGACGAGCATAATCTGCCAAGGTACGTCTCGCACCCCTTTGTGAGTGATCATCATCATTGGTATGGTGAGAATGCTCCGAAAGGTTATCTTCATCCTCGTGATGAGACATAGCGTGGTGTGAGATGCGATCAACTTCTTCTTCTTCAACTGTAGGAGGTGGGGAAGTGGTAGGTGACTCGAGCACTTGTTCTAGTCCTTGGATTCGTGCTTGAAGACGAGCTGAACGCCTCATGCACTAACCCAAAATCTCCTGCAAACAAGCACAACAAACACACCCGAGTAATACAACGATGCGGGATAATAAAGTAAACAAAGAGCAACAAGGAAGCAAAAAGTAAAGCGGAAGGAAGTGAATAGATCGGTCCACTACTAAGTGCTTTCAAAGGAATGAGAGAGTTCCCCGGCAACGGCGCCAAAACTTGATAAAAGGTGATTTTACCAAGGTCGTATTCCACGGGGTCCTCTCATAAACCAATACTCACACTTCTCATAGACGGTCTAAACATTTGAATTGGTTTGGTTTGATCGAGAAAATCAGAAACAAAGGCAAAGAAATGCAATACTAACAAAGATTAAGCAAGAGAGAAAAGTGGCTCAAATCAAAGACAAAGGGGTTCTCTTGGTGGGTAGTGTCATCATGCTCAACAGGACAAATTGAACAAACAAGTCAATCAAGATCGAGTTTGCATTTGGATGACCATGCAATTCACTTCTATAGACTCAATGCACTCTCGTAGCACCAAATCCCTATCCTAATCCACTCAACTTAGGCTCTCGCTCTCAAGCTAAGTGAAAAAGGATGCATTCTAAGTGTTTGATGAAATGCCAAGACACAAGACCCTCTCTTAAGACTCTATGACCACAAGGCTAGGCACACACTCTCATATCAATGCCCTAACACTAAGAGGTTCACCAAAAAGCCTTTTCAAACTCAATTGAATGAAAATCCACATGCACACCAAGTGTTCGTTAAAATGCCCAAGAGAGAAATCAAGTGAAAATGGTTGAAATAAGATGATCTAATCTCTTAGAACACACTCACTTCAATCCCTAGACCTACAATCTATGCAATCCAAGCACTCTCATGCATCAAATCACAATGAATGGACCAAATTAAGCAAACATGGCATAAAATGGCATTAAGAACAAGTCTAGGAATCATCCTCATACAACCAAGATCAATCATGGCAAGTTCTATACAATCATCTCTCTATCATAGCACAACTAATCTACCCATCCAAGATGAACCCTAGAAACTCAGCCACACATGGCCAAGGGAGTAAAGAGAAAAGAAGGAAGAATGGTCACCAAGAACACCATGGATGAATCCTTGAGATGATCTTCACTTCTCCACTTGTAAGCACTTCTCCCAAGGTTTGTTGGCTTCAATCCTAGCTCCAATGGCTTCAAATTGCTCCAAAAATGTGTTCTAGGGTTTGAGGGTTCGTGGGTATGTGTTTGGGGTTCAAAAGAGATCCAAAATTCCCCAAAATGGCCAAAAACGAAGGTATATATAGTGCAGGGGACAGTGCACAGCGTGCACCCCTGCACGGCGTGCACCCATGCACGGCGTGCACCCATGCACGGCGTGCACCCCTAGCACTCTGCAGAAAGCTCGATCTTGTAATGCTCATATCTCCCTCGTCCGGCCTCCAAATGACCTCCCGTTTGCTCCTATGTGCTCCTTGTCATCCGTACTTTGATGCCATAACCTGAAAATGCACAGAGGCAACTCCAATAGACCACGAATTTGGCTCCAAAGTGGCAACCGGACAACAAAATGACACTTTGCACAAAACTTCAATAAAAGCATATAAGTCATGTCATTTCACGAATAAACACGGGCATTTCAAAGGTCATTCATAAGCTTAAAGTGCACTAATTAAAGTCACATCAGCGTGCACCTTGGAATAGGGCAGATGACCACAGCCCTTAGTGTGCAGCGTATGAGCGTGTAGTGTCAGGCGTATGGTATGAGTGTATTGTGTGTGTTGTCCTCTTCTGAGTGGGTGAACCCTATATTTATAGGGTTTAGTGGATGTGATGGGGGCCACATGTCTAGCTCCTATTGGACCGTGATGGGTCGCTATCACCAGTAGGTGCGATGGCCGTCCTTCTGTCTTGTCTATCAAATCACCCGGTAGGGCGACTCCCTTAGGAGAGGGCGGTCCGCCGTATGACCCTCGAGGGCGGTCTTGGCTCTGTGGCCTATAAATTGCCACGTAGTATGGCCTTGGGAGCGTAAGGGTCCTGAGGCGATACTATGAATCTGCTGCTTGAGCCCCGACGGCAGTCCTGATCTTGGGGCCAATAAATTGCCCCCTAGTATGGCCTTGGGGGTGTAAGGGTCTCAAGGCGATACTATGAGTCTACTGCTTGACCCTGAGGGCGGCCTGGAACTAAGCCCCTCAATTCCCCCTAGTATGGCCTCGAGAGCATAAGGGTCCCGAGGCGATACTATGAATCTACTGCCTGAGTTCCGAGGGCGGTCCTGATTAAGTTCCCGAGGGCGGTCCTGATTAAGTTCCCTAGGGTGATATTGATTATGTTCCCGAGGGTGGTTCTTATGAGCCCTTCTGGCATTCCTTCTCTTCGCCGAACAATCTTTGGGAACTTGGGAGGCTCCTGGGTTGGAAGGGTCTTGTTGGGTGCGCGACTGTTTGCCCTATTTGTTGCTCTGATGTGGCCTTCGAATTACCGCCGTCAGAGAAAATACTCCGGCAGAGGTGGCGATTGTCCATTAGGGAGTGCTCTTCTTTTTAGGCGAGGTTGCACGTTACCCTATTGAAGCGTGCTCCCAAGGCATTGTTTCCTGGTTGGGTAATTGGCGCGAGCTCCTAGGCATGCGTAGCCTATGGATCCTACTCACCCAATGGTTCGGTACCACGTGGCGAGCCTGTCTGCTGGTGACGGTTCCTCTACCCACGTCACTAGTATAAAAAGGGCTTTTGTCCTCGTCATTCTGCACCTTACTTTAGTTTTCTGAGCATTTTTCGAGAGCATCCGCCTTTTTCTCAGTGTCTCTGCTTGATCTATCCACCTTTCACAGAGTCGCTGCTTCCTAAAACAAAGCTCACACCATGCCTTCAGATTCAGAGTCCTCCTCTTCTGAGCCAAGTAGGTGTTGCTAACCTTTCTTCTTCTTGCCTTTTATATTCGCCTAGCGTTTCTCTTTTTTTCGTTGGGTCTGCTTTCCTTTTTCGCTTTTAAGTTCACCCTTGAGTGAGATGTCTTCGAGTAGTTCATCTTCCTTTGATTTAAGCTGTTTAGAGGATGTTCTAGGGTGAGCCCGGGCGCGCAGGGGGCTGGCTCTCGCCCCCGCCCTTCTAGCGCGAGGGCGAGCAACGTCCTTGTGTCGGTCTGCCCCTTGGCCTTCATACCTCCTCCTCTTCTGATTTATGCCCCTTTCCCTTCTGTTGTAGGAGGCTACGATGAGAGGGGGAGGGGCTCTAGGATGGAAGAGTCGTCTGAAACGTCCTCCTCATCCTCTACTTCTTCATCTTCCCCGCCGTCCCCTCAACAAAATGAAGTGAGGACCAACCACGACCATCTCCCCTGACCCCTGAGCGGTCCCAGGGAGATGACCAGCATGACGAGGGTGAGTCAGAGATGTTGGGTCCCAAAAAGTAAAAGGGAAGGAAACCCACGGAGCTGCCGCCCATGCCTTATAAGGAGGATGAGGACCTGAATTTCAACCCTTTTGAGGAATTCTGCTGTGAGTATGAATTCTCAGAGGATGCTGAGCCGCTACCCACCCCTTTGCTGGAACAGCTGTAGGACCAAGCCGAGGCGAGGTTCAATGGGGTCTCAAAAAAGAAAGAGGCGCCCCCAACAACGGACGGCGGTTCGCTTTGTGTCAGAATCCCGAGGGTTTGAGCTCCAAGTCCACGCCGCGGATAAGTACAGGTTTAAAATCCTCACATGAGAGCAGAGGTGGGAGGGGGCACCTGCTGATTTTTGTCAAGTGTTCGGTCGGGGTACTTCTCATATGTGAAGACTTCTGCGTTGGCTAGAACGCTGAACGACTACGACATGCCACAACATTTCTTATACGCCGCCCCCGCTCGCCTAGGTACAATTGGGCACTGTCATCCTAGCTAGACAGGGGTGTTGGTGAAGGCGCTGCTGTATGGGTTGCGCTTTCCTTTGGAACCCTTTGAGCTGGATGTCATTATGGCATTACCTTCACGAAGTGGAAGGCTTATACGGGCAGCGGAGTATATGGTGCCATCAAGGCGGACTCCGTGAGTGGCACAACTTCTTCTCTATGAAGCCTGACACCACTAAGGATGCATTCTGGCCCATACACCTTCGCCCGGTTTGGTTGTATGGGGCGATTGAGGAATTCAACAAGCCCAACCGCCCTCGAGGCAATGACGCGGCCATCCTTGAGTGGGTTAACTCTTGGAATTATAACTTGAAGGGTCGAGGCCGTGGCGCCCTGCGGTGATGGGTGGTAGACGGCAGTGAGAAGAGGGCGTTTTGGGTCTTTAGGTCCTTTCTGTGTGTTTTCAATATACAGTGTTTGTACAAATAATGTTTTCCCTTCATTTGATGTAGAGAGCTCCATTTTTGCGGCGCTTATCAATGCCAAGGCTCGGGGCGGATTAGCTGACACGCAGCCTCAACCTGAAAACCCTGAGGTTGGCGGGTCTCAGGGGGTGATAAAGTGGAGCTCCTTGACAAGGAGCATTCTGAAAAGGAACGTCCGCCCCCCCAGAAGTTTAAGGGTGGGAATTGAAAGAAAATGATTCCTCGCTGTGGCGGCGACAAGAAGAGGAAGACTGACGTAGGGTCTCAAAGTCACTCAGACCCCACTCGCCCAATGCCATCCAAGGGCGATTTTAGCTCGGCACGCCTCCCCACCATGCAACCGACTCTGAGCGGTAACGATATTTTGACAAAAGCTGCCCTCTAACTGGCTGTGGATTAGGACATCGACCATCTGCGGTCTGACGATGGCGTTCGTAATCTGGCCATGGAATAGATGGCCATGGGCGCACGAGTAAGCATTCTTCCTTAGTCTTTTTTTCGTGAGTATTATTCCGTTGACCCGTGCCTATCTGACCCAAATGCTTTTCATAGCTTCTAGGTACTGCCGGCGCGCTTCTGTCGGCGGACCGGGCACACCGGGTGAAGTAACTGCTGAGTGCTGCTGCCATAGAGGTTGAGTTGCGGGAGGCCAGGGCCGCCACCCAGTATTGGAAGGCCAAGTACACTAAGGCCAAGAAAGAGATGGATGAAGAGGCGGCCCGACTCTTGGTAACTACCTCTTACGAACTGGATTTACTTCCCTTGTGCATGCTAATCAGGCCACTGAAAACATGTTGGATCTGCAGGTTGAGGAGGAAAAATGGGCTAAGGCCAAGCGGAAGCAGCAGCTGGCCCTAAGCAAGGTGGAGAGACGCCAAGAGGGAGCTAGCGAACAAGGTGTCCGCCCTAGAGACAGAAAAAGCGGACTTGTCCAAGAGTCTGGCGGAAAAAATCAACGCCCTAACGGCCGTTGAGGGCGCTCTTGAGTCGTTAAAGATGGAGACCCGCAAGGCCGCTCAAGAGGAAGTGGCCAAGGAGCTGGGCGACCGGGTTCAAGGGGCAATCGACATAGCTCTGGCTGCTGTTCGCCACGAGTTGTGCCGTGACAATCTTGAGTGTGCTTGGGATCAGGCGCAGATGTTTCGGTTTGCCTCAAAAAGGCTCATGGCCTAGGAGTTGAAGGAGGAGTCCGCCGACTCCCAAATGCATCCCAAGGATCGCTGAGATGAGCTACTGACGGACGCCCACGCTGAGGTGAGCCAGCATCATAAAGAGCTACGGAAGAAGGCCAAAGTTGACAAGGCCAAGGCGGACAAAGAAGGCTCCTCCAGTGGGAAACACTAGGTAATATTTCTTTGTTCTGTTGTGTTTGAGCTATTTTATTCTTTTACCCAAACAATATTTATCGCGCGGGGTGATATCCCTTTGTTTTATTGAAATTTCATCTTTCTTCTGTGTTCGAAGTCCTCAAGGGCGTGTAACGTCGTACCACCTTGGGGGGACTAGGGCATTAAAGTCCGTGACATTTTTGAATCCTATCGCTCGGGGTTCAACTTCCTTAATTTCGTGTGGTTCCGTACCGCCGTGGGATACCAGGGCGTGTGGACATTGGATGTTGTCACCGTCAAGTGGTTCCAATGCGTCGATGTTCTTTTGGAAGGCCTTGAGGAGTTGAACCTTACCGTTTGGGGTTCGAATTCCTCAAGAGTGTGTATTGCCATACCGCCTAGGGGTACTTGGGTGTGGAAGTTGAGGCGATTGTATGTGCCTGGAAAACATGCCCGTCTTTAATAGCTAGGTCGTGTGCCATAATACATGAAAAATGTGCTTTTAAAGTTTGACACCAAAATAAACGAACAAAAAGCTATCTGCCTCTACTCTTCTAGTCTTTCAGCCGCCTCATACTTCCTCAAGTGCATAGCATTCCATGTCTTATGCACAAGCTCCCCTGAGGGTCGCTGTAGCTTGATGGTTCTTGGCCCAATCACTTCCCTGATCTGGTATGATTCTTCCCAATTGGCGTTTAGTTTGCCGTGTTAGGGGATTGGCCTAAAAACCTTTCGCAGAACCTAATCGCCCTCCGCCAAGTGGTGAGGGCGGAGGCGAGCGTTGTACCGGCATTCTAGCTGGGCCTTTTCTGCGAGGAGGCGCATGCTGGTTTCTTCTCGTTTGTCTTCCAACATTTCCAAGTTCCTTTGTAAGGCCTCTTCATATCCTTGGGCGTCAAAGTGTTGTACTCGGAGGCTTGGTAAGTTGACTTCTACTGGAAGGACTGCTTTGGTTTCGTATACCAGTGTGTAGGGCGTTTCATCGGTAGTAGTTTTGTAGGAGGTACGGTGCGCCCAGAGAACCTTGGGCAACTTGTCCCTCCACCTTCCTTTTCCTTCCTCCACCTTCTTCTTTAGCCTTTTGAGTATGATCTTGTTAACTACCTCTGCTTGTCCGTTTGCCTGGGGATACGCCACTGACGCGAGGCACACCATCATTTTGTATTCTTCATAGAACTCTAGGAACGAAGCGTAGTTGAACTGCGTTCCATAATCGCATACAAATCCCTAGGGGAGGCTGAATCTAGTGGTGATATTCTTCATCACAAACTTTTGTACCTGAAGCGCCATGATCGAAGCTAGTGCTTCCGCCTCCACCCACTTGGTAAAGTAATCCACCGCGACGATGATGAATCTCCTTTTGCCTGTTGCTTCAGGGAAAGGGCCCAAGAGATCCATTCCCTAAAAGGCAAAAGGCCAAGGAGACACGATGGGTTGAAAGGCGATCGCCGGTAAGTGATGCGTGTTGGCGAGCACTGTTGGCTTAATAAAAGCTTGGAATGATCTCTTCTCAGTTTTACCCGTTCTAACTGCTGAAATAAGAGCAAGTCTGTTTTTGATTCTTTGTGCAGATCAAATCAGCATCATTACTTGATCTGATTTCTCGCAGATAAGGAAAGTGGAGCGGGGCTTCATCTCCATATAAACCGAAGATCACCAGCTTCGTAAGGCATCAATCAAAAAAGTAAAGAGTGCAGTAGCCTTTCGAAGCAAATCAATTCATATGGGGAGTTGGAGTGATTTGTTCAAAAGAGTGGTATATCAGCAGGGAGCTGGGGTTAAGATTGAGGGGAGCAATCTGTGTTTCTATATCATCTCTGTAATTTGTTGGTGCTGCTTGTTGCTTAATAAGATTGACTATCTCGAAGGGAAACCCTCGAGCGTGGATGTACATCAGAGCCTAAGTGCCAGTGGAACCACGTTAAATCGTGTCTTAATCCTCTCGTTCAATCCAGCTGCTTCAGCCATTGAAGCAGCACTCGGAGTTCTACTTCAGTCTAAATTCCAACCTACGAAAGAGATGGAAAGTAAAGTGTTATTGGGCCCAAGTTCATCTTAGCCCAATATAGAGTGTGCTGACTCTTGGTTAAGCGCCTTCGCCATTCATTCATCACTTGAGAAAATCAAAAAGCAGAAACATACTCCGGTCACACTAGGGCTTCTAGAGTGATTCCTCTCACTAAGACGATCCACTAAGAAGAAGGATCAAATTCTACATTTGGTATCAGAGCAAACCTGGCGCTGATCGAGCCTTCTGCCAACAAGCGACAAAAGATCCGATGATATCCGTCCTCTCTTATCTTCAATTTTTCTTCTATGTTCACCAAAATGGCAGCTACTTCCATAAACACTATTTTTCTTGCAGATGGTTTCTCACAAAATTGGCCTCCAATGTTTGAAGGTGCTCATTACGGCTATTGGAAAAATCAGATGGAGCTATTCATCAAGTCGACGAATCCAGCACTGTGGAAGATAGTGATCGACGGACCAATTAATGTAAAGAATGAAGCTGACAAATGGAATGAAGAGGACATGAAAAACATGCAGAAGAACTGATGACACTCGATTTGACGTGATTATCAGCCTCATTTAAGCGACATTTCCTTGCTTAAGACATGGTTTTTAGGGTAGAATAACGAATATTCATTCAACTACTCTATCTCGTGCCATTTGTGTTACTTTGGCCTGTTTCGGGTCTATTTGATGGTTTTCTAGTGTTTTCATGTAAGCACAGGTTTTTGCCGTCAATTAAAGTAGCCAAGGACGTGTCTAAGGCGTTGGAACCTTGAGGAATCGCACCGAAATCGATCCAAGGAGTCAATCAAACTGAACCAAATCCTGCTCCCATTTACAAAGAAGTTTTCGGCGAAAACCCTTGGAATTTTCGGCGAAAACTGATGAAGAAATCGGCAGAGCTTACAAAAGCAACTTTTTGGCGAAAACTTGCCCGGCGTCCGGAAATCACAGGAGAAAGCAGCCGGCGATCACCCCATTTACAAAGGAATTTTCAGCGAAAACTCAAGCACATTTTCGGCAAAAATTCCAGGCAAAATCCGGCGGTATTAGGGTTAAGTATAAATACTTAACCGGTAGCCCAAAATCGAGGAGAGACACAATACACATCAATACCTCATACTTTCAACTAATACCAAATACTTCAGAATTCTCCCGAGTTCTGGAGCAGAGAGTTAGAGTTCGAAGAGCCAGGAAGAGATCGTGACGCCATCCCTTTCATCTCGAAGACTCGGAGCTAGGATTGTAGATTACCGAAAGATCAAAGTTCTGCCGGAGTCGTCTTAATTAGGTTTTTCAGATCCTTTTCTGTTCTTCCTCTGTTCAAGATGAACTCTATCTTTGTCTTTGATTCTTTTGTGAAAAACATGAGTAGCTAAACTCTTAGAGCTTAGACTAGATGAGCCCTAAGTGACCCAGGGCTTTAAAGCGGTCACAGATCGGCGGTGATTAGATTCAAAATTCAATCAGTTTCACTTTCATGTTTGATTTGTTCTTCATTGTTCATGTTTCTTGTCTGGATTGATCACCTAGATTAGATTCTGGTTAAGCTAAGGATAGAAGCGAACGCTCGCCTTACTTTAAAACATCAAATTGAACAATTAACCTAATCATTGGAGTGTGCCTTTCGTAGGAACCAGTTAGGGTTAATCCACTACAAGAGTAACTCATAAATCATTAGTAATTGCACCAGTTAAGTTAAGTCATTGCGAAAGGTGACCGTACCCGGGCGGCTAATTAATCTTGGTAGCTAGATCGGATAGAGCGAACGTTCGCCAGTCTTAAACCTAAGGGTGATGAGTTATGGTGGTGTCTTAGAATTGATTGAACGAGAATCGAAATCCGCTGATCTGTTGATTGCCAGTGCTCTGGTGAACGAAGGGGGATTCAAAGTCTAAGTTTGTCTGTCATCTTTGTTTTAATCAACCAATCTTTCAACCTGTTTTCAGTTTTAATTTTTAATTTCTGTGCATTTCTTTCCTCTCGCGCGTTCGCAGTCCGTTTAAACTTGAATAACTTGCCTTTATATTTGAGTAAACGATCATTAGAAGACCCGTGGAATACGATCTACCCTAGCTTCTAGCTTGGCAGTTTATTTGACGTTCATCAAGAACGCATAGGCAATGAACCTCATGTACTGTGCACTCGGTAAGGAAGAATTTAACCAAATCTCTAGTTGTTTATCTGCTAAAGAAATTTGGGATAAACTGTGTGTCACTTACGAGGAAACTAATCTAGTCAAGTCATCGCGTATTAATATGCTGAAAGATGACTTTGAACTTTTCAAAATGAATCTTGGAGAGTCAATTAACGATATGTCTGATAGGTTTCAGAATATAGTCAATAAACTGCATGCTCTAGGAAAAACTTATGATAATGAAGATCTTGTTAGAAAGATATTGTGGTCTTTACCTAAGCAATGAAGACCTAAAATCACAGCTATAGAGGAGTCTAAGAGCTTAGCTTCAATTGATTTAGACGAGCTGTTTAGTTCACTAACTACTCAAGAAGAGATTCTGAAAAGAGAAGATGATAGTGATGAGAACAAAACAAAGAAATCAATAGCATTTAAGACAAATGTTGAAACAACTAGTGAAGACATTGAAAACTATGATGATGAGGAACTTGCCTTACTGTCAAAACATGTAAGCAAGCTTCTTAAATATAGAAGAGATAGAAATAAGGGGATTTCAAACTCAAAAGGGAAGGAGAGTGATAGTCAGAAATCTAACGAAGTAGAACTAGATACAATAACTTTAATAGGAATAATAAGTCTAGGAAGGAGACAAGTGGTAGTAGTAGTAGTAGTCCTGTAGGTTGTTTCAGGTGTGGCAGGAGTGGGCATATAAAAGCTGAATGCCCTCTTTCAAAAAGAGAAAGGGCTTTTCAAGCAACCTGGAACGACAGTGAAGAAAGTGACAGCTCTGAACAGGAGCAAACCGAGCAAGCACTGATGGCTACCACTGAAGATGAAAATGTTTCTCTGACTTATTCTAAGGTAAGTATAAAATCTAGTTGCTCTGAGTCTGAAAAATCCATATATGATACTGATTGTGAATCTGAAACTGTGTTAGACGATGTAGTTTATCTCATTCAAGATGACTTTAAACGAGTTGAAACAAGATACAATGAACTTAAGATTGTCTTAGCTAACGAAATAGAAAAGGTCAAAAGTCTCGAACAAGAAGTCAAGCAATTGAATGAGAAGTTACTTAAATCAGAGAAATCTTGTCAAAATGTTAAGACTAATCAAAGATGTCTCTTAATTCAAAACAAGGTCTTAAAGTCTGAATTAAGGCTATGGTCTACACATAGACATCAATACTATCTTCCTAAGTTTGCTAGTTTGAAGAGTTTTATCATCAACCTCCTTTCTCTATGGTTAGTAGTCAGTGTATCACTTGTTATGGGTTTGGGAATCCTTGCTTTAAATGTGTTAACAACAATACAAACAGGGCATCCAAGTCTACCTGGATGCCAAAACCACAAACGTGACTATCTTTGATGCAGGTCTGCTATCAAGCTAATGTGGATCAACATGAGTGGGTTCTTGATAGTGGGTGCTCTCATCATATGACCGGTAATGAAAATTTATTTAACTCTGTTGTGAAAACTGATAAGGGTAAAGTCTGTTTTGGTGATGATCGCTCTAGTAAGATTATTGGTTTTGGTAACATTGGTGCAAACAATAAAACCGTGCTAAAAGATGTTATGCTTGTTGAAAATTTGAAGCACAACCTCCTGTCTATCAGTCAAGTGTGTGGAAATGGAAATATTGTTACTTTCGAAGCTGATAAATGTTTTGTGAAACGAGATGTAGATGGAAAAACTGTTTTTCAAGGATACAAGAAAGGAAATATCTATATTGTTAATCTTAACTACGTTGATGAAAATGATAAGTTCTGTCTTGTCTCTATTAAATCTGATGAAAAGCTTGATTGGCATAGAAAATTAGGACACGTCAGTATTAGTGTTCTTGCTAAGCTCGACAGTCTTGTTATCGTAAAAGGATTACCTAAACTTGATTTTTCTAAGGACTTCTTTTGTGAAGCCTGTGTTAAAGGCAAACAAACAAAAGCTTCTTTCAAGTCAAAAACTGATATTTCTACTAACCGTTGCCTTGAGCTGTTACATTTAGATTTGTTTGGACCTACCAGTACAAAGTCTCTTGGAGGTAAGTACTATGCTTTTGTTATCGTTGATGATTTCTCTCGCTTTACTTGGGTTTATCTTCTTGCTCATAAGGATGAAACTTTCAAGAAATTTTGTTCCTTTGTGAAATCTGCTCAGAATGAAAAAGGTTTGAACATTGTCAGTATTAGAAGTGATCGTGGAGGTGAATTCATTAATAAAGATTTTGATATGTTTTGTGATAGTCTTAGAATTTCTCATAATTTTTCTTCCCCTCGAACTCCCCAACAGAACGGGGTTGTGGAAAGAAAAAATCGAACGCTTGTTGAAATTGCTAGAACCATGCTAAATGACTATGGCGTGTCTAAAGTTTTTTGGGGTAAAGCTGTAAACACAGCTTGCTATATTACTAATAGAGCTATGGTTAGGAAGAAAATCAATTTAACACCATATGAGATTTGGAAAGGTAGGAAACCAAATATTAGCTACTTTAGGCCTTTTGGTTGTAAGTGCTACATTGTTAACACCAAGGATCTGTTAGGTAAGTTTGATGCTAAGTCCGATGAAGGAATCTTTCTGGGATATTCAAACAACAGTTGTGCTTATAGGGTCTTTAATAAAAGAAACGCTAAAGTAGAAGAGTCAATTCACATTATCTTTGATGAAAGTCCTTGTCTAGATGTTGATCTACAGGATATTGAAGATGAGGACTTTGGACTAACACAGTTCAGTCAGAATTCTTCTCCTTCCTGTAATGGTTCTGAAGAAAAGGAAGCTTGCTCAGTGGAAAACCACTCACTGGACAAGGATCCTCAACCTCCTCAACACATTACTAAACGTCATCCACCTGACCAGGTTATTGTAACTATCAATACAGGTTTGACCACTCGTTCTAAGAATATTTATACTGCTCTTGTCTCTACTATTGAACTCAAAAACGTCAAAGATGCTTTGCTTGATGACTGTTGGATTTCTGCTATGAATGATGAACTTGTTCAGTTTGAAAGAGCCGCTGTGTGGAACTTAGTTGAAAAACCTATGGATAGGCAAATAATTGGTACTAAATGGGTTTTTCGTAATAAAACTGATGAAGAAGGGAAAATTGTTAGGAATAAAGCTAGGTTAGTTGGTCAAGGGTATTGCCAAGAAGAGGGCATTGATTTTGAAGAAAATTTTGCTCCAGTTGCCAGACTTGAAGCAATATGTCTTCTTTGTGCTTTTGCTAGTATAAATAGGTTTAAATTATTTCAAATGGATGTAAAAAGTATGTTTCTAAATGGTATTATTAAATAAGAAGTCTATGTTGCTCAACCCCCAAGTTTTGAAAATCATGCCTTTCCTGATCATGTCTATAGGTTAAATAAAGCTCTCTACGGATTAAAGCAAGCTCCTAGAGCTTGGTATGAAAAACTTGGCACTTTTCTGTTATCTAAAGGGTTCCATAGGGGTAGTGTAGATAAAACTCTCTTCATTTTACATTCTAGTAAACATTTCTTCTTGTTGAAGTCTATGTCGACGATATTATTTTTGGTTCAACTAATCTGGCTCTTAGTAATGACTTTAGTCAAACTATGAAAAGTGAATTTAAATGAGCATGGTCAGCGACTTGCCTTCTTTCTTGGTTTGCAAATCAAGCAGTTTGATACAGGTATTTTTCTTTCTCAATCTAAATATTGTACAAATATGATCTCTAAATTTGGTCTTAGTACGGTCAAGCATAGTAATACTCCTATGTACACTACTACAAAAACTTGAATTTGATTGCTCTGGTGAAGAAGTTAGTGATAAGTTATATAGAGGCATGATTGGTTCTTTGCTCTACTTGACTGCTAGTCGTCCTGATATTTCTTTTAGTGTCGGTGTATGTGCTAGATTTCAATCATGTCCTAAAGCGCGCCATATGTCTGCTGTCAAACGAATCTTTAGGTATCTTAAAGGAACCTGTGATCTTGGTCTTTGGTATCTTGCCTCTGCATCCCTTGAATTAACTGCTTTTTCCGACTCTGACTTTGCTGGTAGTATTACTGACAGACACAGTACCTCCGGTGCATGTCAGTTCCTTGGTAGCTCTCTTATTTCTTGGTTCAGTAAGAAACAGAACTATGTTGCTCTGTCCACTGCCAAAGCTGAATACATTGCAACTGGCAGTTGCAGTACTATAGTTTTTTTGGTTAAAGTCTCAATTACATGATTTTGGTCTACCTAAAACTATGGTGTCCTTGTTATGTGATAACACAAGTGCTATTAATATAACAAAAAATCCGGTCTTACATTTTCGTACAAAGCATATCTCTATCAAACATCACTTTATTAGGGAATTAGTTCAAAATAAGGAAATTTTGCTTGAGTTTATTGATACTGAAAATCAGCTCGCCGACATTTTCACTAAAGCTTTAGCAACGGATCGGTTTTTACGTCTTCGAACTTCTTTAGGTATCATTTCCTTATCTGATGCATCCACCTTTGCTAAGTCTAATTAAATGATCTTCCTTATTACTATCTTTCCCGTTTTGGTGTTTTTCCTTTTCTGACTGTGCATTTTCCTTTCCTGTCTTCTCTTCTCTCCTTTTTAAGACTTCCTTCTTCTCCTCCCTTTCATTCTCTCTGTCTGTCCCGTATCCTCTTCTTGCCCTCTCAGTTCACCGATGTCCTTCTTCAATCCCTAAATCGCGGCTCTCACCATGTCACATGTGGTATACACCAATGACCACATGCGCAGCTCCGCTCATCATGGTATCTTCAACCAGTTCTTTCTGGACCGGATATCATTCAAACCACCATCCTCGACACAACATCCTTCTCTAAATACAATCTCAATCCTGCCCCTCTCATTGCAAATCTTGGCTGGAGTGCGCTTCTCTCTGAGCAACACACGAGTGTGTATCCAGACGCGGTCTGCCAGTTCTACGCCAATCTCAAGTTGGAGGGTCCTCTGTTTGCTGGAAAGTTCAGTACCTTTGTCGATGGTCACATGATTTTTGTGACTCCTCAGCTTCTCTCTCAGGTTTTGAATCTTCCTTTCCTTAGAAATCGTCTGTTCTCTACCGATGATTTTCGGTATTTCAACTTTGATCCTCGTGCCGCTCTTGGCAAGTGGACTGGTGATACGTTCACTGACTGTGATGCTACCTCTGTTCTGAATCTTCCTGATAACTTAAAGGTGTTCCATTTCTTTCTTACTCATATTCTTCTTCCTCGTTCCATTAGTAACGACATTGTTACCCCTCTTGATTCTTGGATCATTCATTGTGCCACGATGGGAATTCCTGTGAAGTTTTGATGTATTATGTTTGGATCATGACCAGCTTTGCTGAGCTTGAATTTGAAGGTGGTCTCCCTTTCGGAGGGTTCATTTCCTCTCTCCACGTTCGTCTTGGGATCCCTCTCTGTCGGTGTTTTTCTGAAGAGACTTCCATTGAGCATATTCGTGCCCAACATGTTCTCCGCAAGATTGGCTGGTCAAAGTGCGTTCCTCTACCTGTCAATGGCTCAGGGGGAGATATTCACTACAACTGCTCAGGAATGGATGCATATGTGGTGAATAGTGTAGAAAGTGATGCTAGGGCTAAGCTTACTGTTTGGTGTGATCATGATGATGCCTCGGACTTCGCTGAAAGTCCTGACTACCCTTTCTAAGAGACTTGTCTGCTATGATATTTCGGTTTCAAATATTGACGTTCGTTTTCTGTTTAGCCTAAGTGTTTTCCTGAAACATTGTTTTGAATTTGTTTTGTGATTCTGAACTGTTGAACATTAGGATTTCACGTTTGTGTGTTTTCCTAACTAATGATCATCTTTTTTCTTGATTCTCTGTGGTAAGCTTTTATGGTCTTTTAAGTTCTCCTTCTTGCAGAATCCTAAACAGTTCGCGATTGAAAAGAAGAAGAGCCATTCACAGGCTTAGGGGGAGATTGTTGGCTTAATAAAAGCCTGGAATGATCTCTTTTCAGTCTTACCCGTTCTAACTGCTCAAATAAGAGCAGTCTGTTTTTTATTCTTTGTGCAGATCAAATCAGCATCATTACTTGATCTGATTTCTCGCAGATAAGGAAAGTGGAGCGGGGCTTCATCTCCATATAAACCGAAGATCACTAGCTTCGTAAGGCATCGATCGAAAAAGCAAAGAGTGCAGTAGCCTTTCGAAGCAAATCAATTCATACGGGGAGTTGGAGTGATTTGTTCTAAAGAGTGGTTTATCAGCAGGGAGCTGGGGTTAAGATTGCGGGGAGCAATCTGTGTTTCTATATCATCTCTGTAATTTGTTGGTGCTGCTTGTTGCTTAATAAGATTGACTATCTCGAAGGGAAACCTTCGAGCGTGGATGTACATCAGAGCCTAAGTGCCTGGTGGAACCACGTTAAATCGTGTCTTTGTGCTCTTGTTCAATCCAGCTGCTTCAGCCATTGCAGCAACACTCGGAGTTCTACTTCAGTCTAAATTCCAACCTACGAAAGAGAAGGAAAGTGAAGTGTTATTGGGCCCAAGTTCATCTTAGCCCAATATCGAGTGTGTTGACTCTTGCTTAAGCGCCTTCACCATTCATTCACATCGTCACTTGAGGAAATAAAAAAGCAGAAACATACTCCAGTCACTCTAGGGCTTCTAGAGTGATTCCTCTCACGAAGACGATCCGCTAAGAGGAAGAATCAAATTCTACAAACACTTGGCACTTATGGTAGTGTTTGACCAACGCCTCGGTATCACGACGAATATGAGGCCAGTAGTACCCTTGGTGGAGGACATTCTTTTCTAGACTCTTGGTGCCAATGTGCATGCTGCACACGCCTTGGTGAATTTCTCATAATACACACGCCCCTCCTCTTCTCTTAAGCAGCTTAAGTAAGGGCCCGTAAAATATTTTCTGTACAAGTTCCCTTCCAGGAGCACGCATCAAGCGGCCTGCCGTCGAATCTTGGTGGCAGCGGCTCGGTCATCAGGCAGGACATCCACCTCAATATAGGCTCTGATGGGGTTTCTCTAGTCCATGTTCTCGTCTGCCCTTGGATCTTCCTCAGCTTCCCTTATTGCCAGGTAGCTTTGATCTTTCTCATTTTCCACCGTGACCACATGCCCCTCGTCAAAGTTGAGACACTACAAAAAAAAACATTCTTTAGTGTCTGTTGAAACGTAGGAACTTAGCATCGGTCGATCTAACGACCGACGCCAAAAAAAATATCACATTTTAGCGTCGGTCAAACGTCGATCGACGCTAAATTGGGGAGTTATGAACCCTAAACGTCCGATCTCCCACTCATTCTTCTCTCTCACTTTCCCTATCTTCTTCTTCGAACCCTAAATGTCGGGCCGCCGCGCTCCACCTCTTCCAAAGCCGCCGCCGCCACTCCACCTCTTCCAAAGCCACCGCCGCCGCTCCACCTCTTCCAAAGCCGCCGCCGCTCCACCTCTTCCAAAGCATCCGCCGCTCCACCTCTTCCAAAGCCGCCGCCGCCGCTCCGACTCTTCCAAAGCCGCCGCCGCTCCACCTCTTCCAAAGCCGCTACCGCCGCTCCATCTCTTCCACCAATCCCCACCCCTTCGCCGTCGTTCATCTTCGATTCACCTAAGGTACTTCGTCTTCTTAGATCTAGATTTTGATTTATGGATTTAGGGTTTTTGCTTTCCTCCTCACTGGATTTTTGATGTATCTGTAGAAGAAGAAGAAGAAGAAGGAGGGAAGAAAAAGAAGCATATGCATCTGAACAAGACGGAGGGAAGAAGAAGAAGGAGGGAAGAAGAAGAAGAAGCAGCTGCATCTGAACAAGACGGGAAGAGAAAGAAAAGAAGAAGCAGCTGCATCTGTAGCTATTTTTTTATGATCTGAACACGTATTTAGCGTCGGTCGGTCAGTTCCGTAGCGTCGATCGATCGAAAACCAACGCTAAAGTTTAACAACACCACATCTGGTGTCGGTTTGGTCGACCGAGATTATTCTATTTAGCGTCGGTCGATGACCGATGCCATAACGCGCGTCTGACCGATGCTAAACTACTTTTTTTTGTAGTGAGAGCGGTGGCTAGTTTAGACAAGGCGTCTGCATGGGCGTTGTCCTCTCTGACAATTTGAGTTAGTTCAGATGCCTCAAAAATGCGCAGAGCCACCCTAGCCTCCTCACAATATGGTATCAATGTCTCTTCTCTAACTTCGTACTCGCCGTTGAGTTGATTAACCACTATGACTGAGTCTAAGTATACCTTGATGTGGGTAATACCCATAGATTCCACCATGTGGAGACCTGCTATCATTGCTCCGTACTCACTGGCGTTGTTGGTGCAATGTTTGGAGAACCTCAGCGCGGTTTCATGCAAAATACCTTGTGGCGCCTTAAGTATTATTCCTGCTCCAGCTCCATTTTTGTTAGAGGCTCCGTCTATATACAACTCCTAGTAGTCGTTAAGCTTACCCTCCGCTCTTATACACTCTTCGACCATGAAATCCGCCAGGGCTTGTCCTATGATGGCGGTTTGTGGTTGGAAATGCACGTCATATTCGCTCAAGTTCAACAGCCGATTTGGCCATTCTTCTTGCCACACTCATTGATCTTAGCGTTGTTTTGATGGGCAGATTTGTCTCCACGTTTATGGTGTGGGCGTGGAAGTAGGGGCGTAGCTTCCGGGATGCCACTACGACGGCATACATAGCCTTTTCCAATGGAGTGTACCTTTCTTCTGCATCTATTAAAGTCTTGCTAGTGTAGAAGATGGGGCATTCTTCCTTGTCCTCCCATTTTAACAGTACCGAGCTGACGTAGCTGTAGTTACGGCCACATATAGGTACAACTGGTCGCCCGGGATATGGGCGGCTAGGACTGGGGGCGTTGTTAGGAAGATCTTGAGCTCCTCGAACGCCTTGGAGCACTCTTCAGACCACACGAATTTTGCAGCCCCTTTCAATGTGGCGAAGAACGGTCCCTGTCTTTCTGTTGACTTAGGGAGGAAGCGGTTCATGGCGGCTAACCGCCCTGTCAGAGTCTTCACATCTCGAGCCATTTTCGGCGATGGAGTTTTTATTATGGCCTCTATCTTTTTTGGATTTTCCTCTATCCCCCTTCGGGTGATGATAAAGCCTAGAAAATTTCTCAATGACACCCTGAATACGCACTTCTTGGGGTTGCGCCGGAGACAAACTTTCTCAAAGTGTCAAATGTTCACCTGAGGTATAGGAGATGATCATGCCCCGCTTTGGTTTTCACCAGGAGGTCATCTACATAGGCTTCCATATGCTGACCCAGCTAGTCTTGGAATACCCTGTCGATCATCCTCTGGTATGTTGCCCCTGCGTTCTTCAAGACGAAGGGCATCATGTTGTAGCAGTAGTTCCTAAAGGCTGTCAAGAATGAGGTCCTTTCCTGATCCGCCTTGGCCAAGGGGATCTGATGATACTCCGAGAACATGTCCAGGAAGGACAACGTTTCATGATTGGCCATGGCGTCCACTAGCTGGTCTATGTTTGGGAGAGGATATGGGTCTTCCGGACAGGCATCATTAAGATTGGTGAAGTCAATACACATCCGCTAACTTCCATCGGTCTTCCCCTCCATGGCCACATTGGACAGCCATTCGGGGTATTGGACTTCGTGAATAAAGCCCGCCTTTAGTAGCTTAGTGATTTCCTCTTGTACGGCCTACTTCCGTGTTCAGTTAACCGTCCTTTTTTTGCGACACGGGGCGGGCATCATCCCTTACCGCAAGTTGGTTCTGAATAATTGCTGGGTCCAGCCTAGGTATGTCCTGGGGTCTCCAAGCAAAAAGGTCAGCATACTCCCTTAGCAACGAGAGCGTTATGATCCGCTCTGTCACAGACATGTGGGCGGAAAACTTAACCTTCTTTTATGGGTCGCTGGGTAGTAGCGATACTTCTACATCTGCTTCTCCAAGCTTGGGGCGGACAAACACCTCCCGGGGTATCCATTGTGAAGCAGACTTCCTCTTTCCTGAGAGCCACCTTGTAACACTTTTTGGCTAGGGGGTGTGTCCCCAGGCCACTTGATAACACTCGATTTGACGTGATTATCACCCTCATTTAAGCGACATTTCCTTGCTTAAGACATGGTTTTTAGGGTAGAATAGCGAATATTCAATCGATTGCCCTATCTCGTGCCATTTGTGTTACCTTGGCCCGTTTCGGGTCTATTTGATGGTTTTCTAGTGTTTTTATGTTAGCACAGGTTTTTGCCGTCAAATAAAGTAGCCAAGGACGTGTCTAAGGCATTGGAACCTCGAGTAATTGCACCGGAATCGATCCAAGAGCCAATCAAGTCGAAACAATTCCTGCCCGGTTTACAAAGGAATTTTCGCCGAAAAATACCTCAGTATTTTCGGCGAAAATATCAGCACAAAATCACTGATGCCGACTGAAGGAAGTTTTCGGCGAAAATGTTAAGTTTTCGGCGAAAATGTTAAGTTTTCGACCGAAAACTATGGGACCGAAATGTACAGGAGATATCAGCCGGCGGACCATCCAATTACAAAGGAATTTTCGCCGAAAATTCCTCAATATTTTCAGCGAAAATACCAGGCAAAATCCGGTTGAATTAGGGTTAAGTATAAATACTTAACCGGCGGCCCAAAAACATAAGAAGACATCATAATATACTTTTCATACATCAGAATTTAGAGAATCCTCTCAAGTTCTGGAGCAAGGAGTTAGAGTTCGAAGAGCCGGAAAGAGATTGTGACGCCATCCCTTCCATCTCGACGACTCGGAGCTAGGATTGCAGTCTACCAGAAGATCGAAGTTCTGTCGGAGTCATCTTAATTAGGTTTTTCAGATTCTTTTATGTTTTATCTTTGCATGATGAACTCTTTCATTGTCTTTGATTTTTTTTTAATGAATATGTGTAGCTAAACTCTTAGAGCTTAGACTAGATGAGCGCTAAGTGACCCAGGGCTTTAAAGCGGTCACGGATCGGCGGTGATTAGATTCGAAGTTCAATCAGTTTCTCTTTCATGTTTGATTTGTTCTTCATTGTTCATGTTTCTTGTATGGATTGATCACCTAGATTAGATTCTTGTTAAGCTAAGGATAGAAGCGAACGCTTGCCTTACTTTAGAACATCAAATTGAACAGTTAACCTTATAATTGGAGCGTGCCTTTCATAGGAACCGATTAGGGTTAATCCACTGCAAGAGTAACTCAATAATCGTTAGTAATTCCACCAGTTAAGTTAAGTCGTAGCGAGAGGCGACCATACCCGGCGACTAATTAATCTTGGTAGCTAGAATGGATAGAGCGAACGTTTGCCGGTCTTAGACCTAAGGGTAAGGAGTTATGGTGGTGTCTTAGAATTGATTGAATGAGAATCAAAATCCGTTGATCTGTTGATTGCCAATGCTCTGGTGAACGAAGGGGGATTCAAAGTCTAAGTTCTTCTGTCATCTCTGTTTCAATCAACCAATTTCCAATCTGTTTTTAGTTTAAATGTTTTTAGCCTGGGCCCGTGCAAGAAACGTCTGGAGCTGAGATGCACCCACAACTGGGCCATGCAGAGGTTTGTCAAGCCTAAGTATGTAACCAGGTTTAAGTACAACCCACCCCCAAGAGCTAGGCAAGCCAGAATAAGTGTCAGGCCTCACCGAGCACTAGACCTGGCCAAAGCACTGGCGCCAGACGCTGGGCCGAGCCTAGGGCCGGAGCAGGGATCAACCTTAAGCCTTAAGGCAATCCCTACGGGCCCTGAGGACACAGGGCAGACTTGGGACCCCCTTGAGTCCTTCCTGGAAGAGCTCAAAGGTGGAAAACTCAGCTGGAAAGACAGGAAGCCTGGAGATAGTCTTAGCCCCGGGCGCCACGCCAGGCCAAGCACCAAGACTAGGCCCCCGGGAGAGCACCACAAGCCTGGAGCGTGTGGCAGCACTTGCAGAACCTCTGAAGACCTTCTTGGAAAACTGGTCTAAGCAAAAACTCAAAAGGCCCGACGGATTTTGAAGAAAGCCCGAAGTGGAGCAAGTCACGGGCAGCAGCGCCGGGCACGGAAAGCACATAGAGGCACTTAGGGTCAAGCGAGCCTACAAACGGCTTGGGCCTTTGGAGGTTTTCCACTGGCCTTAGATACCTGGTGGCCCTTGGAAAAACCTCCAGCCAATGCCACCCAAGTCGGAGATAAGCTGAGGAAGGAATGGAAGGCCTTGTCCGTAGCAGACAAGGAAGCCGGAGCCGGAGCGGACACAGCATCAGCATCAGCACTCGAAACGGACGCGGACACGGCATCAACATCAGCATCTGGAGCGCATAAGGAATCCACACCCGGCACGGATCTGCATCCGGTTACCTAATCCGATGCGTACACAAATTAGGGTATCACCGCCGGTGTTGCCGGATTAGGGTTTTTGCACGTTTCATTTATATATTTTTCCCTTTTATTTGTTTGAGTCGGATTTCTCTTTTAGTTGAACGATTATTTAGGAGGTTTTAAGTCCTTTTAGTTATCTAAATATGACTCTAGTTGTTTATTTAATTGTTTCTGAATTCTAGTCTAAGTAAGAAACCGTGAGCCTATTCACGGATCCTCTAATATAAATAAGGACTGTCGGTCCTCTTTGTAAGGTATAACCCCTTTGATTAAATAAAATTCAGAACTTTTTTCATTCCTCAAGTTTTTGTGAGTTGTTGCATTGCTTAGGTTAGGCTTATCACAGAAGTTACACCCTTCTGTCGTGGTGCCCTCGACTGGAAACTAAGGTTCCTAAACTACGTGTACTAGTGGGTCTTAGTACGCATCCGCCAAGGTTTCATAGGTTCAGCCAGCAAGACTGTCATCCAACAGAAGATGATCGGGTCTCAGAGAGACTTTAGCCGTGGTTCCCACCAAGAGGTGACGGGTCTCGGACAGCCGACTTCAAGGTTCAAATTAACTTGGTATTAGAGTTTTCGGTTCAAAACTAGGACCGCCATCTATCCCAACTTCCAGGTTCTACTTGGATTCATATCTATATGTTTTTATTCTTAGAAATATTGTTAGAAAACTTCATCTTTTTATATTTTTGTTCGAAGTTATTGTAAGGCAAGAAAAAGCTGGTGGCTGATCAAACCATCAAAGAAAAATACACAAAAGAAGAGTAGTGATGTGACTCTATTTCATGCATTTTGAGCTTGCGATTAACCTAAGAAATACACGTGTTTGATCATGTTATGCCATGGTTTGTGTGCGTTTAGAGTTGTTTTGCACAAAGTACACCTTTGTTGTTCGGAAACCACTTTTGGGACCCAATTCGTTGTCTATCGGAGTTGTTTTTGTGCATTTTCAGGACTTGGCATGGTAGTACGGATGACAAGGAGCGCATTGGATGAAACGGGAGCTCAATCAGAACTAGGACAGAGGAGTTAAGGCCGATACAAATTCGAGATTTATGCACTCATCTCTACTAAAGTTCTCGGCGAGAACTGTCAAAGTTCTCGGCGAGAACTGTCAAAGTTCTCGCCGAGGAATATTCAGATTTAAAGGTTGTTTGTTCGATGAGAACTCTAGGAGAACTCTGTAAATTTCCAGGCCATTTTGCAAGAAGTTCTCGGCTGGAACTTTATAAGTTTTTGCCGAGAACTCTGCTCTGTTTCGGCGTACTATTTAAGGTGATGCTCGGTGAGAATTAGGGGATGATGATTCACTTTTTGATACACAGAACAGAGCACGATCGCCGACTCCTACACTCTGCCACTCCATCGCCGAACCATTCCACCTCTCAACCTAAGGAATGATTGAAGATTGAATCAAGTTGAAGGAAGCTAAGGAAAGCCTCTCATCTTGGAGTAGAGCTTGAAGTGCAAGGTTGAAAGATCATCCATGGAAGCTAGGGTGTTCTTCTACTCTCCAATTCAGGTTTCCTCTATAGTTATGCAAGGCTAAACTTAGGGTTTAGCTTAGTGAGGGATGATCTTGCTAGGATAGAGGGATGATTGATTGAATTGAGTCTTCCATAGTCTTTATGTAATGAGTTGGTCCCTAACCTTGTGCTTGATTGCCATGTGAGCTTGATTGGTTACTATGGTACATTCTAATGTCATTCAATGTTTGGGAATTGTTGGATGATGTTGATTTAAAGTTTAGGGATTGTAATTGATGAATTTGAGAGATTGGATTACTCAATTGCAACCATTTTGACTTGATTTCTTTGTTGACATTTCTTCAAACACTTGGAGTGCATTTGGTTTTACATTCATTTAGTAGTTGAAAGAACTTATGATTGTTAACCTTATGTTCTATGATTGACATGAGAGTGTCTTGCATCATTGCCTTGTGTTAGAAGTTGTTGATTACGAGTTTAGGTGAGTGAGCATTACATCGAGCTTGATTAAAGCAGTCCATTCCTTTGTTCTTATAGCGAGAACATAGTTCAAGTGGTCTAGGAGTAGTGAATCGACTGTGCTAGAGTTCGTTGATTCTATATAAAGTGTTTTGCGTGGCCAATGAACTACACATTGATGCTTGTGACTCAATCCATCTTTGAATTTAAGGTTTGGTATGATTGTTTGCCGGTAGAAGTAGAATGATATGCTTTGATAATGTGCATGATCTTGTTTGAAAACCCAAATTCCTCTAGCGTAGAATCGTTCGGTTCTTAACTCTTGATGTTAAATTGACTTTAATGTTTTACACTGATGTTTAGATTGCCTAACTTAGAACCTGTAACCTGCATGCATGCTTTGATGTCTTATAACCTGGTCGGAACAAAAATTTAGATCACACTTGTAGTGTCGCCTTGAAATGCATGAAAATGATCGAATCCGACTAGCAACCACTTGTAAGCTTTTGATCCATTGCATGTATCCGACAATTTCAATTCTTTTTTAGTGGTTTTCTCGTATCTTGAATAAGTTAGAATTTGCATGAGACCTACTCGAGACCATACGATGCCACGAGTTCTAGGATGATTTAGGCACTTAGAGCTTGCTACTTAAGCCAAAAGTCGTCCTAATGTTAAATCCTCTAGGTGTAGACCTTTGTGCCTGGTATTTTCTTTCGGTTCGTTATATTCCCGTGTTTTTCTCTACCCCGTTGATCCCATGTGGTAGTAGCCTAAGATTAGCCTACCGGAAGTCGATCTATGGTAACTTGCCTATAACCAGTAACAAGTGGTCTTAGCTATTATGTCTAGACGAGTAAACCCCTCTAGCAACTTGAAATATCAGCACTAAAAGAAAACAAGAGTAGAAAAATAGAAAATTCAAAGAAAAAGCAAAGAAAATGGTTCAAAGTCAAAGTAGTTCTTGTATTTCAAAGCGTTCTTCTCCCTACAAATGGAAGAACGAAAGCAAAGTAAGTGTAAAAGAAAAAAAAGAAAGCAAAAAGGAGAAAAATCCAAAGAAAAAATGAATAAAAGTGCTAGGTTGCTTGAGGGTATCGTAGGACGATCGTACACTATTCCACACGTGTCTGGTTAGACGGTAGGAAGCCATAGGTCCTGATTTGAGAGAAGTTGGTCGATTTCTACGCCGCACCCAAGCCTTCATCAGCATACATCCCTTCATCCATTCGTTATAAACCCTAGTAGTCTAGGATCGTTAGAGTCCCGCACAAAGGCCTTTTGACTAGAATCTCGTGTTGTCATAGTGGTGGAGATGTGGTCGAAATGTAAACTTATGACATACTTCTGTCGAGGAAGTGGTTGAGAGCTTAAACACGTCCTTAAACACAGAGTGCGAGAGTTTTCCCTTGTAATTAAATTTTCTGTGTGAGGAGTCTAGTCGGTTAGATCGGATATATGCATGATGGGTGATTACTCCTTGTATGTGTGCAGAGAACCAGTGAGACTAGGTTGTTTTGCTGATTTGTATGCATGTTAGGTTTAATGTTCTAGGTGTGAAAGTTTAAAATTCATTGTGGAAACTTGAATCTCAACTTGATCGATCTTGTCATTTGTGAATCTGAATGTATTCTAGCTCATTTGCTTGAGGACAAGCAAAAGCTTAGTAGTAGGGGAATTTGTTGTGACTCTCTTTCATGCATTTTGAGATTGCGATTAACCTAAGAAATACTGTGTTTGATCGTGTTATGCCATGGTTTGTGTGCGTTTAGAGTTGTTTTGCACAAAGTACACCTTTGTTGTTCAGAAGCCACTTTTGTGACCCAATTCGTTGTCTATCGGATTTGTCTTCGTGCATTTTCAGGCCTTGGCATGGTAGTACGGATGAAAAAGAGCACATTGGATGAAACGGGAGCTCAATCGGTACTACCATGCCAAGGCCTTAAAATGCACAAAGACAACTCCGATAGACAACGAATTGGGTCCCAAAGGTGTACTTTGTGCAAAACAACTCTAAACGCATACAAACCATGGCATAACACGATCAAACACGAGTATTTCTTAGGTTAATCACAAGCTCAAAATGCATGAAATAGAGTCACATCAAGTAGAAAAAAAAAAGGAAGGCCACCTTGCCCTAATTTTCTTTTCGTTGTAAGTCAAGTTTTAAGAAGAGGGGTAGAGAAACCTTGTAGCTTTCGTTGCATATCCATCACTAACCATGGCAGACGAAAGAATTCATAACGTGGAGACCAATGTCAATACGATTGCTCAAACATTGGCTGCACTACAAGAAGCCCTAGCCCGAATGGAGAGAAGAGCAGTTGATAGAGAAGTAGAGAGAGTTGGACCTTATGATGATCTCAACCAGAGGGCCAGAAGACTGGCTCAGGAGATCAATGATGATGTGAGCAGCCTCAGGCTCACGGTGCCAAAGTTTGCGGGCAAGGCTGACGCAGATGAGTACCTTGGCTGGGAGAGAATCTTGGAAGACTTCTTCGAGTGCCATAACTAGTCCGACAGAAAGTAGCTATCTGTAGCCACCATTGAATTCACTGACTATACTCCTCTATGGTGGAATCAGATTAAGAGACAAGTTCGTAGAGAGGAGGAAAATCCAATTGAGTCTTGGAGAGAGCTCAAAAGGAGGATGAGGAAAATGTTGTGCCAACAGCCTACACTAGAGACTTGCACACCAAGCTTCAGACCTTGAAGCAAGGAAACATGTCGGTGGAGGATTACAACAAGGAGATTGAAATGCTGGTGACCAGACTTGACCTCAAGGACGATAAAGAGGCCAGGGTAGCTAGATTCACAAGTGGCCTACAAAAGGAGATCTTGCACCAAGTCAACATAACTAATTATATTGACTATGCTGACCTCGTAGCCCTATCTATTAGGGTCGAGAGATAGATGAAGAATGGATTTGGAAGAAGGCCTGCACCACCTGCCACCGATTCTTGGAGGGGAAACTCCAATGCCAGCATCCCCTTGAAAACCAGGCACTAGAAGAAACACCGAAAGCAGACCGAGCCCTAGTACCACCCCATAGGTAACTCCTACATCTAACACTCCTACTGTGCAAAATTCTAACCCTGGACCTAGTGGGATTATGTGTTTCAAATGCCAAGGGAGAGGCCATGATGAACATGATTTCGCGTGTGGTCAAATAACTACCCTACTTAAAAAAGTAAGTTAGATCGAATCTCTCGAGGTTTCTTCAAATTGACTACTCAAAGAAGCTGGCAAATTACTCAGGTTTAAACAACTTGTGCGTGGTGTGAGTTCCACGACTTCTAAACTATAATGCAAGGAAATTAAAAAGAAATTAAAAGACAGATTGATTGATTGGTTTTGACTAACGAGATGACAGACAAGATTAGATTTCGAATCCCCCTAAGATCACCAGAACATTGGCGATCACAAGACCAGCGGTTTTCAATCTTAATTCATTCAGTTCTCAGACACCACCATAACTCCTTACCCTTTGGTCTAAGTTCGAAGAACGTTCACTCTATCCGATCTAACTACCAAGATTAATTATCCGTCTGTGCGTTCACTTCTGCAACGGAGAATTAACTGGTGATTACTAGTGATTAACGAGTTACTCTAGCAGCGGATCAACCCTAAATGGTTCCTACGAAAGTCACACTCCATTGAATAGGTTAATTGATTGATTTGATTTTTTCAATTAAGGCGTATGTTCGCCACTATCCTTAGCTTAACACGAATCTAATCTAGGTGATCAAGCTAGACAAGAAACACAAACAATAAAGAACAAAACAATCACACAAGAGAAACTGTCTGAATTTGAATCTAACTACCACCGATCCGTGACCGCTTTAAAGCCCCGGGTCACTTAGGGTTCATCTAATATAAGCTCTATGAGTTTAGCTACTTATGACTATCACAAAAGAATCAAAAACAACAAAGGAGTTCATCATACAGAGGAAGAACAAATAGGAAATAAAAAACCTAATTCTGACAACTCCGGAGAAGTTTTGATCTCTGGAAATCTTCACTCCTAGCTCTGAGTACTCCAATGGAGAAGATGGCGTCAATATCTCTCCGGGAAACTTTGAACTCTCTCTCAAGCTCTGTAAGTCGGGAATTGTCTTCTAGAATTCATTGTTTCTGAATGAATCATCGTCGGTTTGCTTAAATAGGGTTTGTCTGTAGTTGCGCTGGAAAAGGAAGGACTTCTCGGCGAGAACCTTGAAAGTTCTCGCCGAGAACTTTAGTGAAAATCACCTTGTGTCTTCGACCAGAGTTTCCAGTGTAAATCTTCAATATGTTTCGGCGAGAAGTTTAGAAGTTCTCGCCAAAAACTTCAGTGTAATTCTGCTTGATCTTTGACAGGTTCCTTCTTTGATTTCTTCAGGGATTCTTCGGCGAGAACTTTCAAGGTTCTCGCTGAATATGTGAGTGTTGGCAGGGGAATATTCTAACTTTGACTTGTTTAATTTCTAGATCAGTTTTTGGGCATTCTGTTAGGCTCCCTTGCATCCCGAGCATGTCCGTGGCTACGTCTTTGATGACAAAAACCTGTGCATTCACAAAGGCACTAGAAAACACATCAAATAGACCCATAACAGGACAAAGTAACCAAAACGGTAAGAAATAGAGTAATTGAGTGAAAACACCCTAAACTACCCCAAAATAGTGTCTCAAGCAGGGAAATGTCGCTTAAATGAGGCTGATAATCACATAAAATCTAGTGTCATCAAATACCCCACACTTAAGCTTTTGCTTGTCCTCAAGCAAACTGAATAGAGACGCTCATGTTCATAAATGATAAGATCGATTAAATTGGAGCTCAATCAAACACAATGAATTATTAGACAGCTCGATCCTAGAACAAGAAACCTAACATGCATATAGATCAGCCAAACTACCTCGGTCTCACTAATAAACTGCACACGACAAGTAATTAGCAACCAATCATGCACGAAGTTGACCTGACCGACCAGACTCCTCACACAGGATATATATAGTACAATGGGAACTCTCACTCTCTGTGTTTAAGGACGTGTTTCTGCTCTCGATCATTTTCTGTTACCGAATTCTGTCATAAGTTTGCATTTTGACCACATCTCCACCACTGTGACAACACGAGTATCTAGTCAAGAAGGACTTCCCTGCTAGGACCGTAATGAAATCTACACTACTCGGGTTTATAATGAGATGGATGATGGGAATGAATGATGATGGCTTTGTGCGGTGTAGCTTTCGACTAACTTCCCTCGAATCTAATCTATGGCTTCCTACCGTCTAACCAAACACGGGTGGAATGATGAACGCTCGTCCTATGATACCCTCAAGCAACCTAGGACTTTTTTTTTCTTTACACGATTTTTTTTTCTTTTCTTTCTTTTGAACTTTTCTTTTGACTTCGTTCTTCCATTTGTAGGGAGAAGAACGTTTTATTGAACTAAAAACTTTGAACTTTTTCTGATTTTTTTCTTTTCTTCACTATTCTCGAAATTTTCTTCTTTTCTTACTTTACTTTTTTTTTCTCTTTTGTGCCGATTTTCTTTTAGTTGCTAGAGGGGTTTACACGTCTGGACATATTAGCTAAGACCACCTGTTTAATGGCTATAGGCAGGTTACCACAAACCGACTTCCGGTAGGTCAATCTAGAACTACAACCACAGGGGATCAACGAGGAATGAAAGAAATGGGAAATGGCTGTAATGTATTATCGAACCGAAAGAACAGGTCAAGCTCAAGGGTCTAAACCTAGTGGATTTTATCGTTTGGTAGGCTATCTGGCTTAGTAGCTGAATCTAGGTGCCCTTATCCTTCTAGAAACTCGTGTCATCGTGTGGTCTCGAGTAGGTCTCATGCAAATTCTAACTCATTCAAGTAGACAGAAAACCACTCAGAAAGAATTTAAATTGCAAGTTACGTGCAATGGATCAAAAGCTCACAGTTGGTTTACTAGTCGGATTCGGTCATTTTCATGCAATCAAGGCTACAAACTACAAGTGTGATTTTAAAATTCTGTTCTGACCAGGCAATTTAACATCAAAGTATACAAATTGGTTCTCAAGTTCTAGGTTAAGCAGTCTAAGCATCATTATGAAGGTTTGGACAACAACTTAACATCAAAAATCAAGAACTGAGCCATTCTAATGCTAGAGAGACTGGAATGGAATCACGAGGCACACATAAAACTCAATCAAGGGCAATCAAGTTCATGCAAGGTTCTCTAGCATCCTACCCCACACTTAAATCAGACTGTGTCCTCACAGGACTAATTCTAGAGTTCAGAGTGAAGTAGAAGAACCTGGACCGAGATGATTGGTGGAGGGGATGAGCACGGGTCCTCAGAGCGGAGGGAATCTACCCAAGCGAAGCAAAGGGAATCTCCCAACTGCCTACAAAACAAAAACAAATAAAACATAAAAAGGAAATCGGGACAAGTGTCCCGGATCCACACAGAAAAAAGTTGGACCGAAATCGAAAAGAATAAATAAAAAGAAGACACCAGAAAAGGAATACAACCCGATCACTGCTGGTCCGGTGAACCGGGAGGTGGAAAGTGGAGAAATTCGCCGAGTTGGCGTTGCCACGCCAGCTGTGCCTCATATCGCCTGTCGGCGCGGCGCATATGCTGCTGCATAATAGTCCATCGCGCCTCTTGGGTGGCGTTGTCGGTGATGCGCCACTCCTGCAGTCGCTCGTATAACTCTCCAACATCCGCGGGGTGGTGTTGCGGCTGTTGGGGAGGCGCCTGGTATGGATCGGGAATGTGCGACGGCGACTGGTGAGCATACCCTGCCGGATGATGTGGCGAGGGTATATAATCGTGGAATACTGGTGGCGGCTGGGGCTGCTGCTCCTCAGCATCATCTTCTTCCTCCAACAAGGGCTGGGTGGAGGATCTGCTGCTACATGGGGGCTGAGGTCGAGTTCTAAGTCGTACTCAACTGCCAAGTCTCCTCCAACGGTCCTAACTTGGTGTCGTGGAATGTGCGGGCCATATTCATGGCTTATGCCGAAGGAGAGGATGAGCTGTCCTATGAAGTTGCCCCCCAAGAGTCGGCGAGGTGGCGTCTTCCTCCTGGTCTTCTGGCGGAAGATGCGAGCCAGTACCCAGCCGGGGTGGAGAGGGTAGCTCTCTCGGATGGCTCGGAGAAGCATGAGCTCCTCCTTGAGGATATGGTGGTGATCCTTGTCGGGTACATATAAAAGGGATCTACGCCAAACCATATGAATAAATTTAAAGAGAGGGTGAGAGAGCGACTTAACTGAGTTGCTCGCCCCGAGGTGATCGCCAGGTACGCCTGTCATGTGGCTCCTGAGCGCGTGGTACTCCTCCTCGTTATCGTCCTCGCCCCAGCCTAGATGATGATCGTGATAGTGCTCGTAGGGGATGCCGAGATGAGCAACAAACTCATCGTAGGTGAGCTGCCTGTAGACCCCACCAAGGTAGAAGGTGACAACCTTCTGGCGTTCTTCCTCTTGTGCTCATCCAGATCAAAGGTTGCCCAGAACTCCTGGAGGGCAATGTCTGGGAACTCGGCGGCGATGGTGGTCAGCTCGAGGAGACCTGCCGGTGCTAGGGCGTCATGCACATTTGGTGGTAGTCCTCGTCGTGATCGAAGAGGGAATCCATGGACAGAGGGGCACGTCGGTTCCCCGAACGTGCTCGAGCTTCTGGAAGCACTCGAAGTAGAAGTATGGTAGACGAGCTATAGTGTGATGGTATCCAGCCCGGCGGGGTAGTGCAGGTGGAGGACCCAGAACGACGGGTGTGACGGGAGCGGTAGCTCCTAAGCTCGAGGCGCCATCAAGTCGCGCCTTAGTCCTGCGCTCGTAAGTGGTTTCCTAAACCAGAATGAAACCAGATTAGTCAACTAAAACCCTACCCCACACTTAGTAGAAAAACTCAATTTCACAAAGAAATGAGGGAAACTAAGTGGGGTAAGCAAAGCGGAGTAACTGGTAGTCATAGACAGTAAAACACATACTTAGGAACAGCCAGAATCGGATAAGCACAATCAGAGTTCAAAAAGTCAAACCGACATTTAGAAAGTCAACATTTAAGCATATTAAACCCTAATCATGGCAAGACTATCATAACTTGGAGAATGACGGTAAAATATGATTTCAAATGGCAGCACGATAATATGAACGAGAATGAGCACATCAGGCAGCCAAATGATCACAACAATTCAAAGTCAAACCGACATTTCTCACAAAAGTCAACATAACAAGGAATTAATGTATGCATAAGCAACACATGATCAAATGATATGGAAATTAAGCACGGAACTCCCTAAGCATACTAGAATAGTTCTATAAGTTCAGCTAACCTAGTTCACACGAAAACAGTCGGCACGCAAAACGAGGCAAACCGAAAAGTCAACCGAAAGTCAACCCGACGAAATTCAGCAATCCATATGTCAAAAGATTCGTATTGAAAATCTCTACAACTTACCTTGAAGCCATGACTGTTAAAAATGAACGGGTGGGAGGAATCGGTGAAAACTTGGAAAATAGGGGTTTCGGTGAACTGGAGCTGTAGAGCTCCGATTCGGCTGTTCTAGGGCTCGACGGAATCGAATGGAGAGGGGAAGGGAGCGGCGGCGGTCGGCGACGGCGGCAGTGGCGGGAAATGGCGGCGACAGCGGTTTTAAAGTGGAGGGTGGTCGGCGACGGTTTTAAAAAAGATAAGGGGGAAGGGATTTTCTGTTTTGTGAACGAAAATGAAAGTGGATGAGAGAGGGGGTGGTTCCGGATTTTAAAGGAATAGTGGGGTGATTTTCAAAATTATTTTCGGCGAAAATAAGAGGGTGGTTTCACGAAAATTTCAGTTCAAATGCACTGCCGGATTTTCGAAGTTAATTTCGCCGAAAATAACAATATGGTTTCGCCGAAAATTTTAATTAAAATGGCTGTTGGTCTTCAAAAATCGTTTCACCGAAAACAAATAGCTTTTCGAACCAAAAATCATGAACAGGGAGATTCAGTGAAAACCAAAAGGCGAATTCGCCGAAAATGAGGGTGATTTCGCCGAAAATTTTGAACTGTTCGGGTTAAAATATTTTCGCAAATCCGGCCAACTTCAGAAAATCACAGTTAAATCCACAAAAATCGGAACGACCTCAATCAATTTGCAACTAACTCTATGACACACATACTCTACACGAAAAATAATAAATCAAACAAACTGACACTTTTGGCTCCCCCGAACCGACTCTAAAATACCAAGTTCAACAAAAATTAAAACAGACTCCAGCCGTGGGTTGCCTCCCACGAAGGCTCTTTTATTAACGTCCTTGAGCTGGACGATACCTGGACGGTATTAGGAGACATCCCAACTTAGATTCTCCTTAACGCTCGCGTCGAGTTCATGAAGTACAGCTCCGGGACTTCTCCGGTAAGCGTGAATCTCTTCCCGTTCGCATGCAACAACTTGGTACGTCCATCGGGAAGATGATCGATGAACTTGAACGGTCCGAACAGTTCTCTGGAGAGATCATCCTTCTTGATTGTTACGATGGAAGGAATGAGGACTGTCAGCTTCTTCTTCTTGTTATTCTCCGGCTTGGTATCACCAGGATCGGTGATCGTTAGTACTTCCTTAGGAGACGCTTTAGGCTTCTCCTTCCATACTTGTTCTGGCGCCGGTTGCTCGGAACGAAATGGTGGTGCAGCTGGCTCGGTGGAAGACGGCGAAACTTTTGGTCTCCAGACCATTTGAGTCTTCGTCTTCTTGTTCTTCCCTTGAGGTCTGCTTGGTGGTTTAGAAGAGGCTTGCAGTTCCTTCTTCTTTTTAAGCGGCTTCTGAGCCAAAGTTTATGGCTTCTGCTCGGTAATCTGCTCAGCACCTGCAGTGACAATTGATCTAGAAACACTGGAAGAAACATTAGAGATGAAGTTGACCGAGGCCAACTCCACAATCTCTACAGATAAACAATTTAATTCTTCCTTAGGAGTGTATTTCATCCCGTCCTTGAGACGGAATGTTGCAGTATCCTTACCAACCCTTACAGTTAGAGAGCCATTGGGAACATTGACATTAATTCCGGCGGTCGCCATGAATGGCCGGCCTAAGAGAAGGGTAGAATATGTCTCTTGAGTATCCATAACTATATAATCAACGAAAAACCGGAACGGGCCACAACAAGTGATTATATCCTGGATCATTCCTCTGGGTTCTCTTAGAGTCTTGTCAGCGAACATTAAATTCATGTTGGCAGGTTGTAGTTCCCTTAAGTTCAGTTTCTTATATAAACACATAGGCATGACATTTATAGACGCCCCTAGATCAATTATACTACGTTCAACTTCAATGTCATTAATGATTAAAGGTAAAGTAAAAGGGCCAGGGTCGGGGCACTTAGCTGGAATAGGTATGGGTGATGGTCGAGAGACGATAGCCGAGCACTCTCCCTTATTGGAAGCGGGAAGTTCTTCCTTCTTAGACGGGCTGTTCTGCTCACTGCTCCTGGTTGTTACGGCTTTAGCATGCTCGTTCCTCATGGTGGAGTTGTCTTGAGGTGGCGCCTGATTGAAGAGAGGAAGGCTAGCCATCACACTAGCAACTTTATTTATCATATCCTCTATTCTCTGTCCTTGTGCGATCTGCCCTTTGTTAAGAGCATCCTGCGCTTTAAACCTTTCCTCGTGATCATCAAGCCTTACCTCAATGAGATCAAACTTCCTGGCTATTCTCCTCTCCCAATTGTCCTCAGAGATTAGATTCGGAGACTGCTGCACTCCGGGGAATCTGGAAGGATCTTGATAACCATTGTCCAAGTATTGATTCTGACTCTGGTCGAGTCAGAAGTTGTAAGGAGGACGCTCATAGAAGCCTTCCCGTTGTTGAGGCGGTGTTCTGAACTGATCAGTGGTGAATCTGGGGTAGTCGGAGTAGCCTCTTTGATCCCTGGTGAAACTGTGATCGATGAAATTGACTTCCTCTTTAGACCAGTTATTAGTTGTACCGAGGATCTCTTTCAGTTTGTTTCTGTACTTCGATTTTGATATGCTCTTCACAGCTTGGTTGGCTCTCGGCTACTCCAAACTGTCTCTCCCAGTTTCTGGACTTAGATGCGCAGTCTGCAAAGTGAAGAAGAGCAGCTTCTGGTTCAAGTGTTGTGCAGTCGCCCTTAGCTAAAGTGTTGGCCCATTCAGCTTTTCTTCATTCATACCCTTGGCAAAGATTTCGGCTAGCTGACTCTGGTTGAATCCATGATGAGGGCATTCAGAGAGGAGCGCTTGGAAATCGTTCCAAGCTTCGTATAAGCTTACTCCTTCCTTCTGAGAGAATCTAGCGATGCTGTCCTTGTAGAACGTCGTCCTTGAAGGGGGATAGTATTCTTCTATGAAGTCCTGAGCTAGATGATCCCAGTCATTGTAGTAGCCAGGTGGTTTCGAGCCGAGCCATACCTTGGCGTTGCTTTTAAGAGAGAATGGGAAACCTCGCAAGCAAAGATTGTTCTTACTGAGATTCCCGCTCTTAAACGTCTCGCACATGTCCATGAAGTTAGCCAAATGTGTGCGGGGGTTTTCTTGCGGCTTTCCTTCGAATCGAAGATTCTTAGTGACCATGTTCAGGACGAAGGTTGTGATATTATAATCAGGGTCGTCATCGTTGTGCGGCACAACGATGCTAGCTCGAAAGTTAGTCGCAATTGGTCTACAGTAATCTGCCATGGTGCGCTGAGCAACTAGTACAGGAGGAGAAGGTGGTGGTGAATCTGAAGTAGTGGATGAAACGGATGAAGATGAGGAGTTCTCCTTCAACTCCTCAATCTTATTAGGGATAGGTGGTGTAGGCGGAATGACTATGACTTGCTTCTGAGCTCGCGGTTTCCTCGGCGGAATAGAATTACCCGGCTGAAATTGAGAATGAGCGATCGAGCGGTTCATAAACCTGTAGAACAACCTACAAGCAACAAAAGCAAACATACCGGCGTAAAATCGAAGTGGGTGGAAAAAAATGAAAGATGGAAAGTAGAAGAATAAATTGCCAGTTCTTCTTTCGAACAATCCTTTCAGATTCCCCGGCAACGGCGCCAATTTGATGAACCTAAGATCGTTGTTCGGGTTCAAATAAATAACTAACAAAGCTCACAAAAGCTAGAGTAGATCGTATTCCAGGGGTCTTCTAAGATTGACTACTTTAAAACTGGCAAAATACTCAAATGCAAGCAAGTTGTGCGTGGTGTGAGTTCCACGACTTCTAACTCTAAGAAAAGCAGAGAAATTAAAAGAAATTAAACTAAAGCAGATTGAGAATTTAGGGTTTGAAAACAAGAATGACAGACGAACTTAGACTTTGAATCCCCCTTCGTTCCCCAGAGCATTGGTAATCAACAGATCAGCGGATTTCGATTCTCATTCAATCAATTACTAAGACACCACCATAACTCCTTACCCTTAGGTTTAAGACCAGCGAACGTTCGCTTTATCCGTTCTAACTACCAAGATTAACTAGCCGCCCGGGTACGGTCGCCTCTCGCAACGACTTAATTAATTAGTGTAATTACTAATGATTAATGAGTTACTCTTGCAGTGAATTAACCCTAACCGGTTCCTACGAAAGGCACGCTCCAATTATAAGGTTAATTGTTCAATTCGATGTTCTAAAGTAAGGCGAGCGTTCGCTTCTATCCTTAGCTTAACCAGAATCTAATCTAGGTGATCAATCCAGACAAGAAACATGAACAATGAAGAACAAATCAAACATGAAAAAGAACTGATTGAATTTTGAATCTAATCACCGCCGATCCGTGACCGCTTTAAAGCCCTGGGTCACTTAGGGTTCATCTAGTCTAAGCTCTAACGAGTTTAGCTACTCATGATTATTACAAAAGCAACAAAGACAAAGAAAGAGTTCATCATCCAGAGGAAGAATAGAAAAGAATCTGAAAAACCTAATTTAGACGACTCTGAGAGACTTCGATCTTCGGTAAATAACACTCCTAGCTCCGGTTCTTCGAGGTGGAAGGGATGGCGTCACGATCTCTATCCGGCTCTTCAAACTCTAACTCTTCGCTCCAGAACTTGAGAGGATTCTCTGAATTCTAATCTCGAAAAGTTGTATTTTGCGAATTATGATTTCTCCGAGGTATCTCCTTTTTGGGCCGCCGGGTTAAGTATAAATACTTAACCCTAAATTAGTCGGATCAGCCTGATATTTTCGCCGAAAATAACAAGGTATTTTCGGCAAAAATCCTTGTGAAATGGCCGGTCACTCAGCTGCTTCCTCTGCCCTTTTCGACGAATAGGTTCTCGGTCCGAAAACATATTGTTTTCGCCAAAAATATCCTTCAAGTGGCATCAGTCGATTTGTGATGTTATTTTCGCCGAAGACCATAGGTCATTTTCGCCGAAAATGTAAGTGTGAATGGGCAGACTTTTGGTTTGACTTGATCGGCTCCTAGGATTCATTCCGGTTTGATTCCTCGAGGTTCCAACGCCTTAGACACGTCCATGGCTACTTTATTTGACGGCAAAAACCTGTGCTAACACAAAAACACTAGAAAACCATCAAATAGACCCGAAACGGGCCAAGGTAACACAAATGGCACGAGATAGGGCAATCGATTGAATATTGTTATTCTACCCTAAAAACCATGTCTTAAGCAAAGAAATGTCCTTAAATGAGGCTGATAATCACGTCAAATCGAGTGTCATCAGTAACTCATTAATCATTAGTAATTGCACCAGTTAATTAAGTCGTTGCGAGAGGCGACCGTACCCGGGCGGCTAGTTAATCTTGGTAGTTAAAACGGATAGAGCGAACGTTCGCCGGTCTTAAACCTAAGGGTAAGGAGTTATGGTGGTGTCTTAGTAATTGATTGAATGAGAATCGAAATCCGCTGATCTGTTGATTGCCAATGCTCTGGGGAACGAAGGGGGATTCAAAGTCTAAGTTCGTTTGTCATCTCTGTTTTCAAACCCTAATTTCCAATCTGCTTTAGTTTAATTTGTTTTGATTTTCTCTCCATTTCTTAGAATTAGAAGTCGTGGAACTCACACCACGCACAACTTGTTTGCATTCGAGTATTTTTCCAGTTTTGAAGTAGTCAATCTTAGAAGACCCTTGGAATACGATCTACCCTAGCTTTTGTGAGCTTTGTTAGTTATTTGGTTGAACGTCCGCATAACAACGACCGGGCGGGTCCATCGAATTGGCGCCATTGCCGGGGACTTCTTTTGATTGTTCGAAAGAAGAACTGGCAATTTATTCTTCTACTTTCCATCTTTCACCTTTCCATCCACTTCGATTTTACACTGGTTTTGTTTGTCTTTGTTATCTGTAGGTTTACAGGTGTATGCCTCACCGTCCTTGGACTCGCTCTCAGACCGAACAGGCTAAGAGTGTAGAGAGACCAGGCAGTTCTGCTCCACCTCTACGATCACAGATTCTGAAGAAAGGCAAATCCAATCCATTCATCACTCCGATCAAGATCGAGGAACTGAAGGAGAGTTCCTCATCTCCATCTTCACCTGTACCGTCATCTTCATCCGCTTCATACACCGCATCACTCTCACCTCCTCTATCTCCCGCCATGGACGATAGATTACCACCACCACCACCGAATGGAGATCAACCGCCGCCGCCACCACCTGCACAGAAGAGTCTAGCAGACTATAACAAGCCGAGCGCGACTAGCGTTCGATCTGCCATTGCCGTTCCGCGCATTGAAGGAGATCCTGACTATGAGATCAAGATTCCATTCTTGACTATGATCTCTAGGGATTTACAGTTTGAAGGCAGGCCCCTAGACAATCCGTGCACTCATCTTGCAGACTTCCTTCATCTCTGCAGCACTTTCAAGAGCGGAAACCTCGACAAAAACACTCTTTGTCTGAGAGCTTTCCCGTTCTCTCTGAAAGGCCCTGCTAAGAGGTGGCTTACTGGCAAACCACCTGGCTATTACACTGATTGGGATACTCTGGCTCAGGACTTCGTTGAAGAATACTTCCCTCCGGCCAGAACAACCGCCATCAAGGACAACATCGCCAGATTCTCCCAGAAAGAAGGAGAAAGCTTGTATGATACTTGGAATCGATTCCAAGAACTTCTCTACACCTGCCCTCATCATGGATTCGAGCAGAGGCAGTTAGCTGAGATCTTTGCTCGAGGACTTCGAGAAGAATCTGCCAAGTGGGTCAATTCTCTAGCTGAAGGGGATTGCACTACACTCACACCTGAAGTTGCTCTTCTTCACTTCCAAACTGTGCTTCCAAGTCAAGGAACTGGGAACGACAATCTGAAGGATCAAGGAGCAAGCTAGATCTCGAAGCTATAATCAAAGCAGAAGTAAGAGAAGCATTTGAAGAAGTCTACCACACCGATCAAGCCCCGGCAGCCTCTGTCTACGTTGCCAATTGCGAGTGGTGTGGAGCTTGCGCACATAACGGAGGCCATTGTCAGAATTTTGGTAAGGCAGAAGTCTGGTCTGCCGAAGGTAAATTTCATTCAACAAGGCTTCGTTAATAATCAGAATGGTTATGCTGGCTACCGTAACTTCAGACAGCAAGGGAACTATCAAGACAGACCTCCCTACAATGCCGGCGCCAACCATAACCAGAACCAAAATAACCGCCCGGCTGGTCCAGCTCAGGATCAGAAGCCTAACCATCCGCCGGCAGGTGTCTACCAGCCGCCGCATCGCAATCCGGGTAATTATGGAACTGCTCCTGGCAATCGCCAGAATCAATATCTTAATAATACCTATCCAGGGTAGCAGCATCAAAGAGAGAACAATGTCAGTGACCTGGATAAGAAGCTCAGCCAGATCATCACCAGACTCGATGATCATGACAGTCAGTTCAAGGCTCAAGCTCTTCTCAATCAAGAACAGATAGCATCTGGATAAAGAATTGAGCAAGCCGTGAACAACATCTCGAGCATGCTAGCATCTGGTCGACCATTTGGCCAACTTCCAAGCCAGACAGAGCCGAATCCAAGAAAGGAGCAAGCCAAGATGGTAACCGCTCGAAAACTCCCAAACTTATTTGTTGATGCTTGTTCTGTCTTACGCAGGATCGCTGAAACCCCGGAGGAAGAAGAAGAACAGGAACCGGCGCCTAAGGAGGATGACCCTCCTCTTGCACCGTACGTCGTGAAGCCTCCTTTTCCAAGAGCATTGCTGCCAAATGCAAGGATCGAGACTGGCATGAAGGGGAACAAGGAAGGATATCCTGACATTTGAATTAAGAAACCTGCCTCTCCATATCCAGCTAAGTTATCTGATCCTGGTTCTTTTACTTTACCTTTGGTCTTTAACGATGTTGAGGTTGAGCGTTGTTTGGTTGATCTAGGTGCGTCTGTTAATGTCATGCCTATGAGCCTGTTTGAAAAGTTAAACCTAGGAGAACTTGAACCACCTAGTATGCAACTTGTCTTTACTGATAGATCACTCAAAACCCCTAAGGGAGAGATTAAAGACATTGTTACTAAATGTGGTCCGTTCACGTTCTTAGCTGACTATGTGATTATGGATACTAGTACAGATGATTCTACCATTCTCATAGGTCGACCTTTCATGGCTACTACTGGAATGAATATTAACGTTCCAAATGGTTCTTTAACTCTAAGGGTCGGTAAAGAAATGAAAACGTTCCGTCTTAAAGATGGCATGAAATATGACTCCAAGAATGAAGAATCTCACTGCCTAGCTGTTGAAACTGTGGAGTTGACTCCGGTCAACTCCGTTACTAATGCTTCTTCCAGTGTCTCTAGATCAATTGTTGCTGCAGATATTGAATAGGTTATTAAGAAGAAGCCAGAAACTTCGGTTCAGAAGCCGCTCAAGAAGAAGAAGAAGGAACTGCAAGCCTCTTCTAAGCTACCGAGCACAAAACTGAGCAACTTGGGAAAGAACAAGAAGACGAAGACCCAAATGTCTGGAGACCAAAAGTTCCGCGTCTTCACCGAGCAGCTGCACCACCAATTCGTCTGAGAAACGGCGCTGGAACAAGTATGGAAGAGAGGTGAAGCATCTCCTAAAGAAATACTGACGATCACCGATCTGGTGATACCAAGCGGAGATAAAGAAAAAAAGAAGCCGACAGTCTCATTCCTTCCATCGTACACTCAAGAAGATGACCTTCCAGAGAGCTTCGAACGTTCAAGTCATCGATCATCTTCCGATGGAGTACCAGCTCTTGCATGCGAACGGAAGAGATTCCGCTTACGGAGAAGTCCGAGCTGTACTTCATGAACTCCGACGCAAGCGTTAAGGAGAATCTGATTGGATGTCTCTAATACGTCCAGGTATCGTCCAACTAAAGGACGTTAATAAAGAGCGCTTCGGGAGCAACCACGCTGGAGTCCATTTTTGTTTTGTGTCAACCTTAGCGTTTTAGAGTCGGTTCGGAAGAGCCAAAAGTGTTCAGTTTCTTTGATTTATTATTTTTCGTGTAGAGTGTGTGTGTCATAGTGTCGTTCGCAAGTTGATTGAGGTCGTTCCGATTTTTGTGGATTTAACTGTGATTTTCTGAAGTTGGCCGGATTTGCGAAAATATTTTCACCCGAGTAGTTCAAAATTTTCGGCGAAATCACCCCTATTTTCGGCGAAATCGCCTTTTGAATTTTCGGTTCGAAAGGTTGAGTGGTTTCGGCGAAAATCCATTTGAAAACTGGCAGCCATTTTAACTCCCATTTTCGGCGAAAACTACCTATTAGTTTCGCCAAAAATTCCTTTGAAATTCAGAAAATTTCCCACTTAAAACCCGGTCTTATCCTCTCTCTCCCCATTTTCCTTCTTTTATTTTCGAACACAAACCCGAAAACTCCCCTTTGTTTTTCAATAACCACCGCCGACCGCCACCCTTTTTAAACCGCCGTCGCCGCCATCGCCGACCGCCGCCGCTCAACTCCCCTCTTCCTTCCGATCATTTCGAGCCCTAGAACGTTCGAATCGGAGCTCTACAGCTCCAGTTCACCGAAACCCTTGTTTTCAGAGTTTTTCACCGATTTCACCCAAACCGTTCGTTTTTAGCACCCATGGCTTCAAGGTAAGTTGTAGAACTTTTCAATACGAATCTTTTGACATATGGATTGCTAAATTTCGTCGGGGTTGACTTTCGGTTGACTTTTCGGTTTGCCTCGATTTGCGTGCCGACTGATTTCGTGTGAACTAGGTTAGCTGAACTTGTAGAACTGTTCTAGCATGCTTAGGGAGTTCCGTGCTTAATTTCCATATCATTTGATCATGTGTTGCTTTGCATACGATTGATTCTTTGTTATGTTGACTTGTGAAAAATGTCGGTTTGACTTTGAATTGTTGTGATCATTTGGCTGCCGTACGTGTTCATTCTAGTTCAGATTATCGTGTTTGCCATATGAGATCATATTTTACCATCGTTATCCACCTTGTGATAGTCTTGCCATGATTAGGGTTCAATATGCTATAATGTTGACTTTTGAATGTCGGTTTGACTTTCTGAACTCTGATTGTGCTTATCCGATTCTGGCTGTTCCTAAGTATGTATTTTACTGTCTATGATTACCGGTTACTGCAATTTGCTTACCCCCACTCGGTTTTCCTCATTTCTTTGTGAAATTGAGTTTTTCTACTAGGTGTGGGGTAGGGTTTAAGTTTGACTAATCTGGTTTCATTCTGGTTTTAGGAACACCACTTATGAGCGCAGGACTAAGGCGCGACTTGATGGCGCCTCGAGCTCAGGAGCTGCCGCCCCCGTCACACCCGCGTTATGGGTCCTCCACCCGCACTACCTCGCCGGGCTGGATACCATCGCACTATAGCTCGTCTACCAGACTTCTACTTCGAGTGCTTCCAGAAGATCCAGCACATTCGTGGAGCTGACGTGCGTCCTCTGTCCATGGAGTCCCTCTTCGAGCACGACGAGGACTACCACCAGAATGTGCATGACGCCCTAGCACCGGTCGGTCTCCTAGAGCTGACCACCATAGCTGCCGATTTCCCAGACATTGCTCTCCAGGAGTTCTGGGTGACCTTTGATCTGGATGAGCACAAGAGGAAGCAGCGCCAGAAGGTTGTGACCTTCTATCTGGGAGGGGTGTACAGGCAGCTCACCTACGATGAGTTTGCTGCTCATCTTGGCATCCCCTACGAGCATTATCACGATCATCACCTAGGCTGGGGCGACGATGATGACGACGAGGAGTACCACGCGCTCTGGAGCCATATGACTGGAGTGTCTGGTGATCGCCTCACGGTCCATGACTCAGTTAAGTCCCTCTCTCACCCTCTCTTTAAATTTATTCATGTGGTTTGGCGTAGATCGCTTTTATATGTTCCAGATAAGGATCGCCACCATATCCTCAAGGAGGAGATTATGCTTCTTCGAGCCATCCGAGAGAGCTACCCTCTTCACCCCGGCTGGGTGCTTGCTCGCATCTTCCGCCAGAAGACCAAGAGGAGGACGCCACCTCGCAGACTCCTGGGAGGCAACTTCATAGGTCAGCTCATCATCTCCTTCGGCATCAGCCATGAATATGACCCGAACATTCCACGACGCCAAGTTAGGACTATTGGAGGAGACTTAGCGGTTGAGTACGACTTAGAGTTGGAACTCAGTCCCCATGTAGCAGCAGATCCTCCACTCCAGCCTGTGGTCAAGTCGGAGGAAGAAGATGATGCTGAGCAGCAGCAGCCCCAGCCGCCGCCAGAGTTCCAAGACTATATACCCTCGCCACATCACCAGGCAGGGTATGCTCACCAGTCGCCGCCGCACATTCCCGATCCATGCCAGGCGCCCCCCCAACAGCCCCGACACCACCCCGCGGATGTTGGAGAATTGTACGAGCGACTGCAGGAGTGGCGCATCACTGACAACGCCACTCAAGAGGCGAGATGGACTATTATGCAGCAACATATGCGCCGCGCCGACAAGCGGTATGGGGCACAGCTGGCGTGGCAACGTCAGCTAGGCGAGCACCTCCACTTTCCACCTCCCGACGCCCCAGACGAGCAGTGATCGGGTTGTATCCTCTTTCTTGTCCCTTCTTTTTATTTATTCTTTTTAGATTTCGGTCCAACTTTTTTCTGTGTGGATCAGAGACACTTGTCCCGGTTTCCTTTTTATGTTTCATTTGTTTTTGTTTTGTAGGCAGTAGGGAGATTCCCTTTGCTTCGCTTGGGTAGATTCCCTCCGCTCCGAGGACCCGTGCTCATCCCCTACACCAATCATCTCGGTCCAGGTTCTTCTACATCACTCTGAACTCTAGAATTAGTCCTGTGAGGACACAGTCCGATTTAAGTGTGGGGTAGGATGCTAGAGAACCTTGCATGAACTTGATTGCCCTTGATTGTGTTTTGTGTGTGCCTCGTGATTCCATTCCAGTCTCTCTAGCATTAGAATGGCTCAGTTCTTGATTTTTTATGTTAAATTGTTGTTCAAACCTTCATAATGATGCTTAGACTGCTTAACCTAGAACTTGAGAACCAACTTGTATACTTTGATGCTAAATTGCCTGGTCAGAACAGAATTTTAAAATCACACTTGTAGTTTGTAGCCTTGATTGCATGAAAATGACCGAATTCGACTAGCAAACCAACTGTGAGCTTTTGATCCATTGCACGTAACTTGCAATTGTAATTCCTTCTGAGTGATTTTCTGTTTACTTGAATGAGTTAGAATTTGCATGAGACCTACTGGAGACCACACAATGACACGAGTTCTAAAAGGATAGGGGCACCTAGATTCAGCTACTAAGCCAGATAGCCTACCAAACAATAAATCCACTAGGTTTAGACCCTTGAGCTTGACCTGTTCTTTCGGTTTGATAATACATTACAGCCATTTCCCATTTCTTTCATTTTCCGTTGATCCCTTGTGGTTGTAGTTCTAGATTGACCTACCGGAAGTCGGTTTGCTTGCCTATAGCCATTAAACAGGTGGTCTTAGCTAATATGTCCAGACGTGTAAATCCCTCTAGCAACTAAAAGAAAAATCGGCACAAAAGAAAAAAAAGTAAAGTAAGAAAGGAAGAAAATTTCAAAAAAAGTGAAGAAAAAAAATCAGAAAAAGTTCAAAGTTTCTAGTTCAATAAAACGTTCTTCTCCCTACAAATGGAAGAACGAAGTCAAAAGAAAAGAAAAAAATCGTGTAAAGAAAGAGAATAAGTGCTAGGTTGCTTGAGGGTATCATAGGACGAGCGTTCATCATTCCACCGTGTTTGGTTAGACGGTAGGAAGCCATAGATTAGATTCGAGGGAAGTTAGTCGAAAGCTACACCGCACCAAGCCATCATCATACATTCCCATCATCCATCTCATCATAAACCCAAGTAGTGTAGATTTCATTACGGTCCTAGCAGGGAAGTCCTTCTTGACTAGATACTCGTGTTGTCATAGTGGTGGAGATGTGGTCAAAATGCAAACTTATGACAGAATTCGGTAACAGAAAATGATCGAGAGCAGAAACACGTCCTTAAACACAGAGAGCGAGAGTTCCCATTGTACTATATTTATCCTGTGTGAGGAGTCTGGTCGGTCAGGTCAAATTCGTGCATAATTGGTTGCTAATTACTTGTCGTGTGCAGTTTATTAGTGAGACCAGGTAGTTTGGCTAATCGGTATGCATGTTAGGTTTCTTGTTCTAGGAATTAGCTGTCTAATAATTCATTGTGTTTGATTGAGCTCCAATTTAATCGATCTTATCATTTATGAACATGAGCATTTCTATTCAGTTTGCTTGAGGACAAGCAAAAGCTTAAGTGTGGGGTATTTGATGACACTCGATTTGACGTGATTATGAGCCTCATTTGAGCGACATTCTTTGCTTAAGACATGGTTTTTAGGGTAGAATAACGAATATTCGATCGATTGCCCTATCTCGTGCCATTTGTGTTACCTTGGCCCGTTTCGGGTCTATTTGATGGTTTTCTAGTGTTTTTATGATAGCACAGGTTTTTGCCATCGAATAAGTAACCAAGGACGTGTCTAAGGCGTTGGAATCTCGAAGGATTGCACCGGGATCGATCAAAGGAGCCAATCAACTTCAAACAAATTCCTGCCCGGATTACAAAGGAATTTTCGCTGAAAATCACCTAGTGTTTTCGGCGAAAATATCAGCACAAATCAATTTCGGCGAAAGTGTCAAGTTTTCGGACCAAGAATGAAGTCCAGAGAAGAGAGAAAATATCCCTTCATTTGCAAAGGAATTTTCGCCGAAAATTCCTCAAGAATTTCGGCAAAAATAATAGGAAAATCCGTACTGATTAGGGTTAAGTATAAAAACTTAACCCGGCGGCCCAAAAACATACACCTCATAACAGAGACACCTCATAACAGAGATACCTCATAACAGAGAACAACATATCATTCATAATTACGTTTTCCAAGGATTCTCTGGAGTTCTGGAGCGAGGAGTTAGAGTTCGAAGAGCCGGAAAGAGATCGTGACGCCATCCCTTTCATCTCGGAGAACCGGAGCTAGGAGTGTAGTTTACCGAAGATCGAAGTCTGTCAGAGTTGTCTAAATTAGGTTTTTCAGATTCTTTTCTGTTCTTCCTCTGGATGATGAACTCTTTCTTTATCTTAGATTCTTTTGTGATAAACATGAGTAGCTAAACTCGTTAGAGCTTAGACTAGATGAACCCTAAGTGACCCAGGGCTTTAAAGCGGTCACGGATCGGCGGTGATTAGATTCGAAATTCAATCAGTTTCTCTTTCATGTTTGATTTGTTTTTTCATTGTTCATGTTTCTTGTCTGGATTGATCACCTAGATTAGATTCTTGTTAAGCTAAGGATAGAAGCGAACGCTCGCCTTACTTTAGAACATCGAATTGAACAATTAACCTTATAATTGGAGCGTGCCTTTCGTAGGAACCGGTTAGGGTTAATCCACTGCAAGAGTAACTCATTAATCATTAGTAATTGCACCAGTTAATTAAGTCGTTGCAAGAGGCGACCGTACCCGGGCGGCTAGTTAATCTTGGTAGTTAGAACGGATAGAGAGAACGTTCGCCGGTCTTAAACCTAAGGGTAAGGAGTTATGGTGGTGTCTTAGTAATTGATTGAATGAGAATCGAAATCCGCTTATCTGTTGATTGCCAATGCTCTGGGGGACGAAGGGGGATTCAAAGTCTAAGTTCGTTTGTCATCTCTGTTTTCAAACCCTAATTTCCAATCTGCTTTAGTTTAATTTGTTTTAATTTTCTCTGCATTTCTTAGAATTAGAAGTCATGGAACTCACACCCTGCACAACTTGTTTGCATTCGAGTATTCTGCCAGTTTTGAAGTAGTCAATCTTAGAAGACCCTTGGAATACGATCTACCCTAGCTTTTGTGAGCTTTGTTAGTTATTTGGTTGAACGTCCGCATAACAACGACCGGGCGGGTCCATCAGCGAGCGTTCGCTTCTATCCTTAGCTTAACAAGAATCTAATCTAGGTGATCAATCCAGACAAGAAACATGCACGATGAAGAACAAATCAAACATGAAAGAGAAACTGATTGAACTTTGAATCTAATCACCGCCGATCTGTGACCGCTTTAAAGCCCTGGGTCACTTAGGGTTCATCTAATCTAAGCTCTACAAGTTTAGCTACTCATAACGATAACAAAAGAATCAAACGCAACAAAGGAAATCATCATACAGAGGAAGAACAGATAAGAACTGAAAAACCTAATTCTGACGACTCCGGTGAAGCTTCAATCTCCTGGATCTTCAACTTTAAGCTCCGAGCTCTCCGAGGTGGAAGGATGGCGTCACGATCTCTCCACGGATCTTCGAACTCTCTAAACTCTATCTATCGACCCTAAGGTCGTGGCTAATCAGCAAAAAATTCGTGTGTATCTAATCTGGCTTCAAAAAGTCTATATATAACCCCAGAAACCCTTTACAAGTTGGAAAAGGATGAAAATTAGGGTTTTTGCCCGGATTTTCAAAGAGATTTTCGCCGAAAACATCACCAGATTTTCGCCGAAAATGTTAGTTAAAAACCAGCTCCAACTTGTTTCGATGATTCCCGCTCCGTTTCAACTCCGATTTGGTCCCCGTTTGAAGCGCTGGACTCGTGAGAGAGTTCTCTATACTGTGGTAACCTGGAGGCTCAACATAAAAGCTCACAGAAAGGGTAAAAATAGCCAATAAATGGGCAATGTATGCACTAGGAGCCTAGAATTACATAATAAACACATTTTCACCAAATATTCATCAGAATGGCATCAAAGGGGCATGAAATGTCGCTTAAATGGGGATGAAAATCACGTCAAATCGAGTGTCATCAACATCACTCCTCCTTGTCCATGCTCTCTGCTGCTCATACTACCGCTGAGTGATGAGCCATCTAGCATCCTACTGCTCTTGCCAGGTCGAGACACTTATCTCGAATGCCAACCGGTCCTTCTGCCACTGCTGGAACCGGAGGTGAAGTCCGTCTGCCACTGCTCCAGACGAGTCAGTTGAGTACTGGGGTGGAGGCTGGGGCGGCATCAGCTGTAGGTGGACTTAAGGCTCCTAGTAGTGGAGCTCTGGCAGCTGCTGTGGGTCCTCTTCCTCCGCTTTTGCCTCAAAATCCTCAAGGGCGGGGGCTGGCACATAATCTCTTGGCTCGACGGTGAAGTCTAGCCCAAACTCCTGGGTGAGCTCTGCTCCTACTGTGTGCACCTGATTGCACGGAACCCAAGGCTCCCAAGAACTGGAGAGCCTGAGTCCGGCAATGAGTCGGCCGATGAAAGCCCGCCAGGAAGGGCAGACGGGAGCTTAGAGGAACTGATCTTCTTGTTGAAAAGTCGTGATGTGAACCGCTGCAACCGTGGGCAGACGACCCTAACCACCACAAGTTGGACTCCGTGCAACGAGGTAGAAACCTTCGGGAACCGGGGTGGAATAGTACTTTGACCCGTCGGCTATATAACAGCCGGGAACCAGAAGTGTCCAGTCGAAGACGCCACGCCAAGAGATGGATGCTCTTGATGATAAGTGAACCTTAAGCAATGCTCCTCACATTAACTTGAAGGGAAAAGAACATAAGTTCTGAAATATATTTAATGAAAGGGGGTTCTTAGTACAAGAGGTGGCCGGCGGCCTCTATTTATAGGTGAGGGAACAAGCTCTCCTCCCTTAACCCTACTCCTAAATAATAATAAAATAAAAAAATAAAAAGAGTCCTAATTAGAAAACCTAAAGAGGACTTTAACTAATCCTAACCTATACTAAAAAGAGGGAAAATTCGGACTCCAACCCTATAAGGGAAGAGAATCCTACCTAAACAAGAACTCCTAAAAAGGAGGCTGGAAAATCCTCAAAAACAGCTACACGGGTTCTGGAAATATTAGCCAAATAAATACTAAACAAATTCGTAAAATCCTGATCTTTTTCAGATCACTAGTGGACTCTATGGTCTACAACTTTCATGTTGGACATCAGCCCAAAGTCTGTCTCCAAGTAGCCCATATTCGTCACTCTTTGTCGGGCTACGAATCTGTCCAGAAATCCAGCTTTGCTTAGTATTAGTCCAGCTTTGGCCCGTGGCTGCTCGGTCATGGGCTGACCTCTTGGCTCTTCTTGAAGGATGAGCTCTCCTTCTTCTCCTCTTGGATCAGGCTCAGGTGGTCGCCTGATCACAGCTCCTGGCATGGGCTTCCTCGGATCAGCATTCGAGTCTTCCTCTTTGGTGCTCCCCCCATGCTTTGCTAGGACTTGGCCGAGCTCTATCTCCTTCAGTTCTTCTCCAAATTCAGATCCGTTTCTTGGAGAGTGCTCCTGGGGCTTCAAGATATCCATAGCAAGTGGAATTTCCTCAAAGGCTCGAGCCATTTGTTGGCTGGGCCAAAAGCACGCTTCTGTGGTGCCCGGCGCTCGGTCTGGCGCCCGGGGCTGGCTCCGTGCTGGGCCTTCTTCAATTCTGGCCAAGCCTTCTACTTTATGCTTCGGCCAGGTCTTTAGGAATGTTCTCATGGGGTCTTCAAGGGCTGGTTCTGGTACTGGGATCGAGTCTTCGAACCTGGAGCTCAGTTCTGGCATTTGGCCCCGTCCGGGGCTCGTACCGGGGTCTATCTTCGGGTGCCAGCTTCTTCTGGCCAGGCTTTCTTCATTATGCTTCGGCCACATCTTCTGGAAGGTCTCCAGAGGGTCTTCAGGGGCTGTGGTTGGTCCAGGGCTCGTAGCATTTGGCCTGGGGCCTTGTTCAGGCTCTCGGCTCGGGGTTGACCCGAGGGTGGCCAGGATCACATCAAGTCGGGCAAGAACCCAACCCGGATGAAGAGGATAGCCCTCATAGATAGCCCTGAAGAGTAGAAGTTCCTCGGTGGCTATGTGGTTGCGGCTTCTCTCTGGAGCATAAAATAAAGAACGACGCCATATGTAATGAATAAATTGAAAGAGAGGGTGAGAGATCATACAGACGTAGTTCTTGTTGGTGGGCTTGACGCCCCGTTGACCGGTGATGTGGCTCCAAAGCGCATTGAATACCAAACCCTTCACCTTGTTGCTCTCCCAGTCGTGGTGGTGACCAACGTAGTGCTCGGCTGGAATGCCGAGGAGGTCGGTGAACTCGTTGTAGGTGAGTTCGTGGTTCTGGCCGGCGAGACGGAAGGTGATGATCTTCGAGTTCCGCCTGTTCTTTCGATGATCCAGCTCGAAGGTGCTCTAGAACTCCTGGAGAGCTACGTGCGGGTAGTTGTCACTGATCGTCAAGAGCTCTAGAAGTCCCGTTGCGGTGAGGGAGTGGAAAACGTTATATGCCACTCCTGGTCAAACTCCTGGACAGACTCCAGGGAATGGGCAGCAATGTCAGTGGGAGGGACGTGTCGGATCCTCCAGTAACGATCGAGTTATGTTGGCGGAAGTCTGCCGATGAAGGGGTGGAACCCTAGGTGGAGGGGGTAGGTGGAGGACCGGTGAGAGCGGGAGTGACGGGGGCTGGAGCACCTGCTCCGGTGCCCATATCGTCCGGGGTGGCGGACGAAGAGCCCGGACCGCTGAATCTCGATCTCTTACTCCTGTTCCTAAAAGATATCAAAAAATGAAAACCAAATTAGTCAAACTGACATCTTACCTCACACTTGGTCAAAAAACTCAATTTCACTAAGAAACGAGGGAAACCGAGTGGGGATAAGCTAATTCGACATTCGATAACCATAATTAATCATAAGGCATGCATAGGAACTACTCGGGCAGCAAAATGACAGCATGAATTCAAACTCAAACCGACATTTAGAAAAAAGTCAACATTCTAGCAAATCCAACAATTAAGCATAGCGAACGACCTTCAAAAGGCATCAAATCAAACAATTCAGTATAATTCAAACTGAAACAACAGGCACACAAATCGAGGTAGAACAAAAGGTAAACCTAAATCAAGTTCCACGAAATTCAACAATCAATATGTCAAAAGATTCGAAATTGAAAACCCAACGACTAACCTTGAAGACATGATCAGAGGAAACGAACGAAAAGCACAGAAATCGGCAGAAACTCGAAAATGGGGTTTCGGTTGTAACCGAACCTATAGAGCTCTGATTCGAACGATCTAGGTGGCGATAGGCTCGGCTCAGGGAGGGGATTAGTGCGGCGAGGTGGACGCGGGCGATGGTTGTTTAAAATGGCGGCAGCATGAGGAGAAAATCGGCGACGGGGGATTTCAGGTTTGATTCGACGAAAATAATGGGTGAAATGGGGATGTACGGACGTGAAAAGGGATAAGGGGGATTTTTCAAAATTTAGAATGAAGTTCTTACCGAAAACTTTTGAATGTTCTCGCCGAAAACTTGTTTTAAAAAGACTTAAGTTAAAACAACACAAGGTCTGCCGGATTTGGAAAAGTTCTCGCCGAGAACTTTGAAAGTTTTCGGCGAGAAGTTGTTTGAAAATAGGTGCAAAAACTCTGAAAACTCGACAGTGAAATTAAAGCCAAAGTTCTCGCCAAAAACTTTTCAATGTTTCAGCGAGAACATCTGACCTACAGTTCAAAACATATTTTTCAAAACACCGGCAACCTGACTTCAAAAAAATCAAAAACAAAATAAATAAAATGGAAAAATCCCAAATAAATTGGAACTGGACCGAAGACACACAACATACACATGAAAATAAGAAACCACGAACAACACTTTTGGCTCCTCCGAACCGACTCTAGACACGAGAACTGACTCAAAAATCAAAAATTGACTCCAGCCGTGGGTTGTGATGAGCCTCCCGTTCCTTGGACCCGCCCCGAGCTACCCCTAACCCGGAGCCAATCCAAGGCCTTCAAGGAACGGCTCACCCTCTACATGAACGCTTAGAGCCAGGAGAGGCACGAGGAGGATGCTGATCGTATCACCCGTTCTGATATACCCTGCTAACCAACCAGGCAACCCCGAGACATGCCGACCGAGCGCCGGACACGACGCTCTGGGACCCCGACCAGCACTCGGCATCGGGCCAACAACGGGCCCGAGCCTTAGGAGGGTTAACCTCGGCCCTCGGCCCTACCCAAGCACAGGAGTCTAGCATAACGGTCGCCACCCCGGGAGATAGGAAGAAATGGGGAAAAATGAAGACAAGGGAGGAGGAAGACCGTGCGGCCGGTCGAGCAAGAACCCCGGATGCCAAGCAGAATCAACATCAGATCCGCCGGAGCCCAGCATCTAGAGCCCTGTGCATTCCCAAGCCCGAGCACCCGACGCCGCCGCCAATTCCAAGTCTGACATCAAAGGCGGTGTCGACTTTCCTAAACCGGCCCGCGCATGAGCATCAAGCCCGACCGGATCCGCCGGTTTAGGGTTTTAGCACGTTTTTTATTTGTTTTATTTCCTTTAAGTATTGGACTCGGATTTTTCCTTTTAGTTTCAATTCTTTAGGAACAAGTAAGTCTTTTTTTATTCTAAATAAGACTCTAGGATAATATTTTATTATTTTAGAGTTTCATCCTTAGTAGGAATCATGAGCCTGTTCACGAATTCCCTTAGTATAAATAAGAGGCTTCGGCCTCATTGTAACGGCAGACCCCCCCTCCCTTTTGAATAAATATAAATCAGAACTTTTTTCTTCAATCCTGTAAGTTTTTGCTGCGTGCATAGCTTAGGATCGGTGTTATCAACAGAAGCATTCATCTTCTGTCGTGGAGCCATTCTACCGGACATTATGGGTTCTCGGTTAATCGCGACCGACGGGTCCTAGTACTTTCCCGCCCCGGCGCCAACTGTTCGATCGAGTGAAGGACCAAGACTAGCGGTGGTTAAGCTCGTCTGCCCACGGTTGCAGCTATTCACATCAGCTTGGTATCAGAGCTTCGGTTCAACACGAGGACCAAAATCTATCCCAGTCTTCAGGTTTGAAACCCTGGATTCATATCCTTTACTTTCAGTCTTAGAAAATCTTGAGAAAAAGCCTACCTATCTTTGCTTTCGTGTTAGTTGAAAATCAGTTTAGAAAAAATCCCATCTAATTTTTCATTCTTGTTCGAAGCTTTGTAAGAAAGAGAAAAGAAAACAAAAAGAAAGGCAATATGCCCTAGGGTTTCCGTTCATTATAGGATTGATCTTAAGAAGAGGGGTAGATAGATATATTTGCTTCCCTGTATTTTTCAGCTAACATGACAAAAGAAGAACTTGCGCTGCTCAAAGCTACTCTCCCTACCATAGCTCAAATCCTAGCCCAGATGAAGGCCTCGATAGACAGGATAGAAAGGGCAGTCGAAGGCAACCGAACGCCGGCCCCGGCGCCCGGCCCGAGCACTGCACCGATCCCAGTACCGGCCGAGCACTCCACCGAGCCAACACCGGCTCCCTTGACCCACCATGCCGGTTCAACACCCGAAGAACCCCCGTCGCCACCCTCCGCTCACCTGTCGGCTAACCCAAGCAGTTCTTCCGAAACTGCCCCCGACCAACCTCCGAGCAATCCCCCTTCTAGCGGCGGATCGACCCCTGGCCCCGTTCCGAATCCCGCCACCACGAGGATCACCCGAGCAATGTCCCGTGCCTTGGCACCGGCCGAACACCTGAAGCCCCTTACGGATTCCGCCCCGACCGAGCCCCGGCTCCCACACTTATGACCACCCGTCCCTAACTCCTTATCTAGCCCCGGTGCCCTAGCAGGCCCCGACGGCCCACACCACACCTTCACCAGCACGGACTTCAACTACCACCGAAGCACCCGATCAAAGAAAGTCCCTCGATACTCCGTCGTATCCCGGCGGCTCCTCAGCGCCCAAACCCTAAGCCATGAACGAGAGCAGAGAGATAACTTGTTCCACACCCGGTGTGTGATCCAAAATAAAGTTTGTGACCTGGTCATCGACGGTGGCAGCTGCACCAATGCTGTCAATCAGGAACTAGTCACGGGACTCAACCTACGCACCCAACGACATTCCCAACCGTACAAGCTACATTGACTTAGTAACTACGGTGAGTTAAGAATCACCCGCCAGGCCTACGTCCCATTCAATATTGGGAGGTACGTCGACCGAGTCCTGTGTGACGTAGTACCCATGGAGGCTGCTCATATCTTACTTGGTCAACCATGGTAGTTCGACAAGTTTTCCAAGCATGATGGGAGGACCAATAGTTACAGTCTCATTCATGAAAACGCTCAGTACAAATTAAAGCCTCTCTCCCCTTTGGAAATCCTACAAGACCAAATCGAGAGGAGAGTTATTCGGAAAAAAAGGGAACTTAGGAAAGGTGAAAAGAGAGAGTAGCCAAGTGAAACCTTGAGCACAAAAAAAGAGAAACCAACCTCTATTGAGACCGTAGCTCAAGAAAGTGAGAGAAAGAAAGGACTGATTGCCACCCCCGGAGACATCAAGCATGCTCTAATAGTCAGAAAACCTATGGTGGTGATCCGGTACAAAGATTGCCTTAACACTAACCCCAGCCCGACGATACCTAGTGTTGTCGCCTCTCTCTTGCAGGATTACAAGGACGTCTTCCCTGAAAAAGTTCCTAGCGGGCTACCACCGCTCCGAGGGATTCAGCACCAAATTGATTTGGTACCCGAGGCAGCCCTACCAAATAAAGCCACTTACCGAACCAACCCCGAGGAGACCAAGGAGATCCAGTCCCAGGTAGAAGAATTGATGGGCAAAGGCTTCGTCCGAGAGAGCATGAGCCCTTGTGTCGTTTCGGTCATCCTAGTCCCAAAAAAAGAAGGAACTTGGAGGATGTGTGTCGATTGTAAGGCCATCAACAACATAACAGTTAAGTACCGACACCCCATTCCTAGACTAGATGATATGCTTGATGAATTGCATGGGTCTACCATTTTCTCCAAAATAGATCTTCGATTGGGATACCACCAGATCCGAATGAAGGAAGGAGACAAATGGAAAACTGCCTTTAAAACTAAACTAGGGTTGTATGAATGGATGGTCATGCCCTTCGGCTTGACTAATGCCCTTAGCACTTTTATGAGACTGATGAATCAAGTCTTACGGTCCTACATTGGGAAATTTGTAGTAGTATACTTCGATGACATCTTAGTTTACTCAAAGAACTTAGAAGACCATCTAGGACACCTCAAGTCAGTCCTAGAAACCCTAAGAAAGGAACAATTGTATGCCAACATGGCTAAGTGCACTTTTTGCACCGATCACCTTGTGTTTCTTGGTTTTGTTGTTAGCTCTTCAGGAATCAGGGTGGATGAGGAAAAGATTAAGGCCATCAAGTCCTGGCCAACCCCACAAAGCATCACGGATGTTCGGAGTTTTCATGGGTTGGCTAGCTTCTACCGGAGGTTTGTCCGAGATTTTAGCACCCTAGCCGCCCCCCTCACGGCGGTCATCAAAAAGGACCTTCCATTCCAATGGGGCCCAGTTCAGCAAGCAGCCTTCGAGACGTTGAAGAAGAGGCAGACTGAAACACCCCACCTCAAGCTTCCTGACTTCAACAAGCCCTTTGAAATCGAATGTGATTTTTCCGAAGTGGGGATTGGTGCCGTCCTCATGCAAGAAGGAAGGCATATCGCTTACTTCAGTGAGAAACTCAATGGAGCGCCCCTTAACTACCCGACCTACGACAAGGAACTCTATGCCCTAGTCCGAGCCTTCAAAACGTGGTAGCATTACTTGTGGCCTAAGGAGTTTATAATTCACACCGACCATGAATCCCTTAAGTACCTAAAGGCCCAACACAAGCTCAATAAAAGGCACGCCCGATGGGTAGAATTTATTGAATCATTCCCTTACATCATCAAGTTCAAACAAGGTAAAGATAATGTGGTAGCCGACGCCCTTTCTCGGAGATATACCCTCCTCTCTGTCCTCACCACCAAGTTCACTGGGTTTGAACATATTAAAGAACTCTATGTACTGATCAAGATTTTAAGAGTATTTTTGAAGCATGCGAACAAGGAGGTTTTGGCAAGTACTATCGACAAGATGGGTACTTGTTCAAGGAAAACAAGCTCTGTCTACCTAACCATTCATGCAGGACTGTATTAGCCCTAGAAGCTCACGGAGGAGGACTGATGGGGCACTTTGGGGTAGCCAAAACCGTGGCCACCCTCAAGGAGCATTTCTACTAGCCCAAGATGCGCCACGACATGGAAAAACTCCTTGCTCAGTGTTCTAAGTGCCAGAGGGCTAAGTCCCACCTTCAACCCTACGGACTATACACTCCCCTACCGATACTCGAACACCCTTGGGTTGATATCTCGATGGACTTCATTCTAGGGCTACCTAAGACACGGAAGGGAAAAGATTCCATCTTTGTAATGGTAGACAGGTTTTCAAAGATGGCTCATTTTATTGCCTGTCACAAGGCCGACGTTGCTTCAAACATTGCCGACCTGTTCTTCCAAGAGGTAGTCCGACTCCATGGGATTCCTAAGACTATTGTGTCCGATCGGGATTCCAAGTTCCTCAGCTACTTCTGGAAGACTCTCTAGGCCAAGATCGGTACTAAGCTCATGTTCTCTACCACGTGCCACCCTCAGACCGACGGCCAGACCGAGGTGGTTAATCGATCTCTCTCTCAAATGCTCCGGGCTATCATCTCATCCAACATCAGGACTTGGGAAGAATGCCTTCCCCATGTTGAGTTTGCCTATAATCGGGTTGTCCATTCCGCCATACAGTACTCACCCTTTGAGCTTGTGTATGGGTTCAATCCCCTAACCCCTTTAGACTTGTCACCCCTACCTCTACACCCTAGATGCTGACGGATGAGAAAAGGCTGAGTATGTTCAGAAGCTTCACGAAAAAGCCAAGGCCAACATCGAAAGAAGAACGGCTCAGTACATCAGAAACGCCAACCGAGGGAGAAAGGAGAAGATCTTCGAAGTTGGTGACCAAGTGTGGATTCACTTCCGAAAAGATAGATTTCCCGAGCAAAGGAAATCTAAGCTCCTCCCCAGAGGTGACGACCCTTATACCATACTCCAGAAGATCAACAACAACGCCTACGTGATAGACCTCCCTAACTCCTATGGGGTAAGTGCTACCTTCAATGTTGTCGATCTCACGCCCTATTATGATGAGGTCTATGCAGAGCCGATTCGAGGCCGAATCCTTCTCAAGAAGAGGGGAATGATGAGCCTCCCATTCCTCGGACCCGCCCCGAGCTACCCCTAACCTAGAGCCAATCCAAGGCCTTCAAGGAACGGCTCACCCTCTACATGAAGGCTTGGAGCCAGGAGAGGCACGAGGAGGATGCTGCTCGTATCACCCGTTCTAGATATACCCTGCTGACCAACCAGGCAACCCCGAGACAGGCCAACCGAGCGCCGGACACGATGCTCGGGAACCCCGACCAGCACTCGGCATCGGGCCAACAACCGGCCCGAGCCTTAGGAGGGTTAACCTCGGCCCTCAGCCCTACCCAAGCACAGGAGTCTAGCATAATGATCGCCACCCGGGAGATAGGAAGAAATGGGGAGAAATGAAGACAAGGAAGAGGAAACCGGAACAAGTGTCCGGGATCCACACAGAAAAAAGTTGGATCAAAATCTGAAAAGAAGAAATAAAAAGAAGGGACAAGGAAGAGGATACAACCCGATCACTGCTGGTCAGGTGCATCGGGAGGTGCAAAATGGAAGAAGTTTGTGACCCGTTGCTGCCACGCCAGTTGCACCTCATACCTCTCATCCTGCACACGCATGTGCCTCTGAGTAATAAGCCATCGGGCATCCTGAGTGGCGTTGTCCTCCATTCGCCACTCCTGGAGAAAATCAAGCATCTCGCCAAAGTCTCCTGACGGCGGTCGAGGGTGCGGATGAGGCATCGGGAATGGGTCTTGAAGGGGTGGCTGCTGCTGATAAGCATACCCCGCAGGCGGCTACGGGTATCTGGTGGTGAAATCCTGCTCTGGCTGGGGGCTGCTGCTCCCCATAATCATCTTCTTCCCCCGACTCGACCTCGTGGGGTGGAGGTAGAACAGCCGCCTCTTGTGGATTGTAGTCCAATTGGAGGTCGTACTCGACGGCTAAGTCACCAATGACGGTCTGTACGACGTGGCGCGGAACGTCAAGGCCCTAAGATTGGTTGAGGTGAAGGTTGATGATGAAGCAACCAACGAAGTTGCCGCCAAGGAGGGTGTGGGGTTCCATGGTCCTCTTGGTCTTCTAGCGGAAGAGGAGTGCAAGCACCCATCCTGGATGAAGTGGGTAGGCCTCTCGGATGGCACGGAGAAGTAAGAGCTCCTCTCTACTGATGTGGTGGCGATCCTTCTCTAGAGCAAACAAAAGGGATCTACGCCAAACCATATGAATAAAACGAAAGAAAGGGTGAGAGAGTGACCTGACGAAGTTATGAGTCGTGGTACTCCAGTGATGTGGCTCCAGAACGCGTCATAGTCTAGGCCTTTGCCCGAGTTGTCCTCCCAACCAAGGCGGTGGCCTCGATAGTGCTCTGCGGGAATGCCGAGGTGGTCTGCAAACTCGTCGTAGGTGAGGTCTCTGTGTACCCCACCGAGGTAGAAGGAAATGACCTTCTTGCGCGGCTTTGCCTTGTGCTCGTCCAGCTTGAATGTAGCCCAGAACTCCCGGAGAGCAAGGTAGGGAAAGTCGTCAGCAATGGTGGACAGCTCCAGAAGACCCGCAGCTGCTAGAGAGGCGTGCACGTTCCTGTGCCAGTCCTCGTCATACTCGAAGAGGGACTCCAGAGAGAGTGGTCGCACGTTAGCTATTTGAGTGTGATGGACTCTCCGGTAGCGCTAAAAGTAAGGGTTTGGGAGGCTGGCAACAATGGAGTGGTACCCTATGTGATCTAGGAATGCTGGAGGAGGGCCATGGATGGCGGGGGTGACTGGAGCAGGTGCGGTGGAGCTAGACCCGGTGTCTAGTCTGGCCTTCGTCCGTCGCTCCCTGTTTACGTGCCTAAATCATAACAACGAATGGAACAGGTTACTCAAACTAAGAACCTACCCCACACTTAGTCGAAAAACTCAATTTCACAAAGAAATGAGGAAAACCGACTGGGGTAAGCAAAGCAAGTAACCGGTAAGCACATTTGGTCACAAAACATACACAAGATCAGCTAGGGCGTCCGAATCACAAACTGAGTTCATAGGTCAACCGACATTCACAAAGTCAACATTATAGCAAATTGAACCCTAACCGTAGCAATTTATTAGCACTAAGCATGGAATCATTGCATAATATGGTCTCATAATGCAAACACAGCGATATGAAATTCAATGAGCAAGCATGGCAGCCAAATAAGCAGCAACAGTTCATAGTCAAACCAACATTTCAAAAAGTCAACACCACAAAAGAATTAAGCTTAAGGCAAAGCAATTCATGGCTAAACGAGATTAGAATGCAGCACAATTATCCCTAAGCATGCTAGAATAATCCAAAGAAATCAGTTCACCAAAAATTCTCACGAAACAATCAGCACGCAAATCGAGGTAGACCGAAAGTCAACCAAAGTCAACCCTAACGAAATTCAGCATTCTATATGTCAAAAGATTCGTAATGAAAAACTCTACAACTTACCTTGTAGTCATGATGGCTGAAAACGAAAGGAAGAAGAGGAATCGGTGAAAAACTCGAAAAAATAGGGTTTGGCGGAATTGAAGCTCTAGAGCTCCGATTCGGATGTTCTATAGCTTGAAATGATCAGGAGAAGGAGAGGGAATGAGCGGCGGTGGTTTAGGTGTGCGGAATTTTTTTGGTTCGAACGAAAAAAGGGGGTTTGCTTTTCGATCGAAAAAATGAAGGGAGTTTCTCTCGAGCGATTTTCTCTCTCCTCTGAGAGGCGTAACTTTTTCATTGTTCTGGGTTTCTGGATTGGCCTTCGGGCCCTTACTCCCATGGCTTTGGGTTCTTCTTCCTCTAAGACTTGGGCTCAGGTAGCTGTTGAGTCGGGTTTGGATCTTCGATTTGTGGAGGAATCGCACTCTTCTGTGGTGGATGGAGTCTTGCAGATCCCTGAGTCGGTGATTGATCTCGGAGTTCAACGTCTGGAATCACCGATTGTAGCGCAGTTCGTCGGCACTCCTCCGTCGCTAAAGGTAGTGTCTGCGATGGTGAATCGCTTATGGAGTCTTGCTGATCCAATTTTTGTCTCTCAGATTTCTGAAGGATTCTTGCTCATTGAATTGGATTCTCTGGAGACGCGGGACTGGGTCTTGGCGCGATCTTGGCATATACATCATCAGCCAATGATGTTAAGGAAATGGTATCAAGATATTGAGCCGCTGGTTTTTACTCCTCAAGAAAGGCCAATCTGGTTGACGTTCAGTGGTGTTCCGCCTGTGTTGCTCACTAATGAGGGAATTAGTTGGATGGCAAGTCAATATGGACGCTCGGTGCACAAGTTTGTTCGAGAAGGGTTCACGCTTCGTGTATGTGTCATGAGAGGTGAACTGGATAATGGTAAAGATACTTTGAATGTACATATGGGAAAGGGTGTGCATAGGCTGATTAGAGTGATCTTCCCGCATGCCCGATCTTATGGTGTGAAGAAGGCTGCTCCAAGTAAAGTGTGGCATCAGGTTTCCCAGCCATCTGTTGATACGAATGGTACCAAGGTGGCGGCTGAATCATCTAAGCCGATGCAGGGGAGGATGATTTGTCTGAGCCTAATACCAATTCGTCGGCTGGAGGGGGGATGGCTCGGTGCCTAAGGCTTCTTCTGAAGCGGAGGGTGCTCCATCCCAAGTGGCAGCTCCTGAAACTTCTTTGGAGGTGGAGGGCTCTGCTTGCCATAGCCCTATTCCTGGTTCTGATGTTCGTGATTCTGATGCTCACACTAGCTCTGTTGAACTGAGTACAGAAGAGGAGGATTCTGAGAATGAAAGTGTTGAAGTACCTGCCAAACCGACTCTGAGTGATTTCATGCTAGGTAACAAGTCTGTCCCTAAGAAAAGTAAGGGGAAATGGTATGGTGGTGTTAAGACTCGTCAAAAAAATAAGCGATGATCAAGTTTTGGGTATGGAATATTAGAGGCTTTAATAAAAGTACAAAAGTAGATACTGTTAATAATTACATATATGAGAATTGTATAGATGTAGTTGCTATTCTTGAACCTAGAATTAGAAAGAAGAATACTGATTCGTTGTATTGTAAGAGATTCCAAGGTTGGTCTGCAGAGTTCTGTTATGAGGGTGATCTTGGAAAGATTTGGCTTCTTTGGAATAGGGATGTTCCTATCACAGTGTTGCAGAAAACTTCTCAGATGATTCACTTTAGCGTTGATCTTCCCATTCCTTTTCTTATAACAGTGGTCTATGCATCTAATGACATAGCTAGGAGAAGATTGCTTTTTAGAGATCTTCTTAATATTTCTACAGGAGGGATCCCTTGGATGACTATAGGAGATTTTAATGCTATATTGGATGTGAATGAAACTTCCAATTCTCCTTCATCTTTCAGTAGTATGGATGATTTTGTGGATTTTGTTCAGGCTGGTCAGTTGATGGAGCACCCGGCCCAGGGTCCTGTGTACACTTGGACTAACAATCAGGAAATCCCAATTGCTAGGAAGTTGGACAGAGCTCTGATTAATGTAGTTTGGCATGCGGTTATGAAGTATAGCACAGTTACAGTTGTCCCTGCTGTAAACTCAGATCATTGTGCTCTCTTGCTGAAAATTGGAGAGGTGATGGGATCCTACCCTGAGCCATTCAAATTCTACAGTTACTGGATGAAGGATAAAGACTTTAGTAGTATTCTCAAGGAAGTCTGGGAAGCAAGGTATCGTGGTTCTCCCTTCCATATTCTTTATGCTAAGCTCAGGAAGCTTAAAGAGAGGTTGAAACTGTTAAATAATAGTAAGTACTCGGATATTCGGATCAGAGTGAGTAATCAACGTAGAGCCCTAGAGAAGTCAAAAGAGGTAGTTTATAATTACCCTACTCACTCAAATATGGCTGCTATGAAGGATTGTGAGAATGTGCTGGCTGATCTTGTCAAGGAAGAAGAGAATATAATGCGTTTAAAGGCTAGAACTTTGTGGATAAAGGAAGGTGACAGTAATAGTAGATTCTTTGCAAACTATGTTAAAGAGAGGAATGCTAAGAATACTATTAGACAACTTCAAGATAGTGCTGGAGTTCTTACAGATAATATGGACAGGATGGCTAGTATTGCAGTGGACTTTTACAAGAATTTATTGGGTGCATCTTCCTGTAGAGATATGGATATTTCAGGTCTTGTAACTAGAAAGCTTTCAACTGAACAGTATGAAGAGTTGGAAGTTGATGTAACCAGGAAGGAAATGAAGGAAGCCTTGTTTAGTCTTGCACAGGAAAAAGCACCGTGCCCCGACGGTTATATTGCATGCTTTTATAAAAGCTGTTGGAATACTGTGAAGGATGATGTATATGCAGCCATGGAAGATTTTTTCAATACTGGGGAGCTGCATCCAGCTGTGAACTCAACAATCATCACATTGATCCCTAAAAAAGAAAATGCAACAAGCATGAAGGATTATCGTCCGATCTCTTGTTGCAACACCATATACAAAGCTCTCTCTAAGGTATTTGCTAACAGATTATGTGGGGTGCTTTCTTCTTTAGTAAGTAATTCACAGTCTGCTTTCATAAGAGGGAGAATGATATTAGATAATGTCATATTAGCACATGAGCTCCTAGCTAAGTATAACAGGAAAATGGTTTCCCCTAGGTGTGCTCTTAAAGTCGACTTAATGAAGGCATTTGACTCGGTGGATTGGATCTTTATTAAGAATCTTCTTCAGGAAATGAATTTCCCGCCTCGTTATATTCTCTGGATTATGGCCTGCTTTGATTCTACTAGATTTTCTGTGAATTTAAATTGTTTGGCTATTTCAAAGGAGGGAAAGGCTTAAGACAGGGGACCCTATATCCACTTACTTATTTGTTCTGGCTATGCAAATGTTGGATTATCTGTTTAAGGATGCAGCTTCAAAAGGATTATTTCAGTATCATCCTCAGTGTAAGCAAGTTGATGACACTCGATTTGACGTGATTATCAGCCTCATTTAAGTGACATTTCCTTGCTTGAAACGTGGTTTTAGGGGTAAAATAGCGAATATTCACTCAACTACCCTATTTCCTACCGATTTGGTTACTTTGGCCCTTTTTGGGTCAATTTGATGGTTTTCTAGCGTTTTTGTGATAGCACAGATTTTTGCCATCATTTACGTAGCCATGGACGTATTCAAGACCTCAAGGAGTGAACCGGAATCGAACCAGAAATCGAACCAAAGTCAGAACCGAAGATCCAACTGCCCAGCACAATGTTTTCGCCGAAAAGACTATGAGGATTTCGGCGAAAATACCTTCAGAACTCACAGGCTGATTTGCACTGAAGTCTTCGGCGAAAACTTCCTTATGTTTTCGCCGAAAATCCTAGAAGAAATAACACAGGGGATTTTAACTAAAGTTTTCGCCGAAAATCATTTGATATTTTCGGCGAAAATATCTTCCTTTTCCGCGGCAGAATCAGAAAACCCTAATCAACCCTATTTAAAGCAGGAGTCGGCAGCCATTCATTCAACAATTGAACAAAACAAATCATTATTCATATTTTCACGAATCAGACTTTTGAGAGTCAGCCGACTCTAGGGTCGATAGATAGAGTTTAGAGAGTTCGAAGATCCGTGGAGAGATCATGACGTCATCCTTCCACCTCGGAGAACTCGGAGCTTAAAGTTGAAGATCCAGGAGATTGAAGCTTCGCGGGAGTCGTCAGAATTTGGTTTTTCAGTTCTTATCTGTTCTTCCTCTATATGATGATCTTCATTGTTGCCTTTGATTCTCTTGTTTCTGATATGAGTAACTGAACTTGTAGAGCTTAGATTAGATGAACCCTAAGTGACCCTGGGCTTTAAAGCGGTCACGGATCGGTGGTGATTAGATTCGAAATTCAATCAGTTCTTTCTCATGTTTGATTCGTTCTTCATTGTTCATGTTTCTTGTCTGGATTGATCACCTAGATTAGATTCTGGTTAAGCTAAGGATAAAGCGAACGCTCGCCTTACTTTAGAACATCGAATTGAACAATTAACCTTATAATTGGAGCGTGCCTTTCGTAGGAACCGGTTAGGGTTAACCCACTGCAAGAGTAACTCATAAATCACTAGTAATTGCACCAGTTAATTAAGTCGTTGCGAGAGGCGACCGTACCCGGGCGGCTAGTTAATCTTGGTAGTTAGAACGGATAGAGCGAACGTTCGCCGGTCTTAAACCTAAGGGTAAGGAGTTATGGTGGTGTATAAAAATTGATCGAATTAGAATTGAAAACCGCTGATCTGTTGATTGCCTATGCTCTGGTGAATGAAGGGGGATTCGAAATCTAAGCTCGTCTATCTTCCTGTTAGTCACCCTTTTTACTTTTTCTGTCTTTTATTTTTCCTTTGTTCATTAGATTAGAAGTCGTGGAACTCACACCACGCACTAAGTGCTTAAACCTGAATAAATTGCCAGCTTCTTCAAAGTAGTCGATTAGAAGAAACCCGTGGAATACGATCTAGTCTACTTCGGTAGGTTAGTTATTTGATACCGCTAATACTGCAGCTATCACAAGTCCAGTTAACAAATCTGTGTTTTGCTAACGATCTGTTGGTATTCACAAAAGGTTCAGTAGAAGTTGTGGTTCAGGTTAGAGGCATAATGGATAAGTTCTACAATATGACTGGTCTGAAGTTGAATCCAGAAAAAAGTGACCTCTACACAGCTGGAGTAAGTGCTGAGATCAAAGAAAAATGGTAATGATTGCATGGTTTAGAGGTGGTGAGCTCCCTATGAGGTATCTAGGGATGCCAATTTCAGCTGGAAAAATATCAAAAGCAGATTGTAGAAAGCTGGTGGATAAAATTACTGGAAGAATCAAAGATTGGAAAGCTAAGCTTCTAACGTATGCAGGGAAGTTACAACTGATTAAATCAGTGGTCAATGGTATACTGCAATACTGGCTTTCAATGTTTATAATACCCAAAGCAATTCTAAAGGAGGTGGAAATGATATGTGCTAGATTTCTCTGGGGAAAGATTGAAAGCCAGCGTGTGAAAGTGGCATGGTACCATATGGTTGTACCTTATGAAGAGGGCGGATTGGGTCTAAAGGACCTTAGCAGCTAGAATTCAGCGAGTATTATGAGGCATCTGTGGAATATTTTGATCAGAAGTGGCTCTTTGTGGGTAGCGTGGATCATGAAGTATAGCCTGAAAGGTAGAGACATTTGGACTTTCCAGAGTGTTGCTGGTTCATGGCATTGGAGGAAAGTCTTGAAGCTGAGATGTCTATCCCGAGGTCATGTTACATGGTCAGATGAGGGAGATGCACTCTGGGAAGGGGTAAGTATGCCTCAGTTTAAATGCAGAAGGATTTGGGAGGCCCTCAGACCTAAACAAGATAGGGTCCCCTGGTATGTTGTGCCTTGGACTGGGTATAGAATTCCAAAGAACAGTATGCTGACCTGGTTGATTATGAAAAATAGGATAGCAACAATGGATAAAGTTGTTCACTGGAATGCAGGGGCTGACACTACATGATGTATGTGTGATCAAGGTAATGAAACAAGAGATCATCTGTTTGGGAATTGCAGTTAATTCCGGGGCTGTATGCAGAGATTCTATTCGGGTTGTAGAGACTTTGACAGTTGGGATAGGATGGTGAGCTTTGTAGTGAGTGTTTGGAGTGGTGATTCTATTCGTCAAAGCTCAAGAGGTTATGTTGGTGTGCAATTGTTAGTGAGGTGTGGCGAGAGCGTTGTCGAAGAGTGTTCAATGGTGGCCAATTGACGATTCCTGAAGTCTGTGAAAGGATTGTAGATATGTTGGTTGCTTATGCTACTGATAAGCACAAGATAGAAGCAGTGTTAAGTAGTGTCAATATATAGAGTTTGATTTGTATAGATTGGGTGGTCCTGTTTGCATTCTCTGTACTAGGGGTTGTTTTTGGTTGGCTAAGTTTAGCCTTGTATGGACTTCAAGTTTTTTGATGATATAAAATCCTAATTATTCATCAAAAAAAGAAAAAAAATGAAGGGAGAGAGAAAAGTGACCCGGAAAAAAGAAAGAAAAGGGAAAAATTGGATTTTTCTGAAAATTTTCAGCGAAAAGAGGTGCAAGTTTTCGCCGAAAAGTTTAGTTCAAAATGTCTGCCGAATTTCAAAGTGAGTTTTCGCCGAAAAGTATGAAACTTTTCGCGAAAAGTTTGTCAAAACTGGTCGGAAAACACAGTGGGTTTTAAAAGTGAGTTTTCGCCGAAATGAGTGCAAGTTTTTGGCGAAAACTTTGATCTGCAGTTTTTTAAAAACATTTTCGCAATTCCGGCAAACTTCAGAAAATCGGAACTAAATTAACAAAAATTGGAAAAACCTCAAACGACTTGGAATTGAACCGAGGACACACAAATCACACACGAAAAAATAAGAAATTATGCAACTGACACTTTTGGCTCCCCCGAACCGACTCTAAAATACTGAGTTCGACACAAACTAAAAACTGACTCCAGCCGTGGGTTGCCTCCCACGAAGCGCTCTTGATTAACGTCCTTGAGCTGGATGATACCTGGAAGGTGTTAGGAGACATCCCAACTCAGGATCTCCTTAATGCTAGCGTCGGAATTCATGAAATAGAGCTTCGGGGTGTCTCCGGCGAGCGTGAATTTCTTCCTGTTGGCATGAATGAGCTTGGTACGCCCATCGGAAAGATAGCTGGTAATCTTGAACGGCCCGAACAGTTCTCTTGAGAGATCATCCTTTGCAAGTGTGACAGTAGAAGGGATGAGAGATCATCATTCGTTTCTTCTTCAGCCTCCAGCTTCATTTCACCGGGATCTGTGATCTTTGGTACTTCTTTGGGAGACGCTCTCGGCTTCTCCTTCTTTACTGGCTTCTGCGCCGGCTGCTTGACAGGAATCGGTGGTGCAACTGGCTCGGAATAGGATGGCAGAGCAATTGGCATCCAGACCATTTTAGTCTTGTTTTGATTCATCCTCCGTAGCCTGCCAGGCTCCTTGCTTGGTAATGATTGAGAAGAGGAGGCTTTCAGTTCCTTCTTCTTCTGCGGCTTCTGTGTCGTGGGTCCGGTCTTCTGCTTAATGACCTGTTCAACGCCTGCGACAACAGACTTTGGAGGAACACTGGAAAAGACATTAGTAACGGAGTTGACCGAAGTCAACTCCACGGTTTCAACAGAAAGACAGTGAGGTTCTTCCTCCATAGGAGTATATTTCATATCGTCCTTAAGGCGGAATGTTATCGTATCCTTACCAACCTTCAAGGTTAAAGAACCACTTGGGACATTGATTTGCATCCCGGTTGTTGCCATGAAGGGTCGCCTTATAAGGATAGTAGAATCCTCCTCTTGGGTATCTATAACCACAAAATCAGCTAGGAAAGTAAAAGGACCACATCTAGTGACAACATATTTAATTTCTCCCCTAGGCATTTTCAATGATCTATCAGCAAAGATAAGTTGCATGCTAGTCGGTTTAAGTTCTCCTAGATTCAACTTTTCGAAAAAACTCATAGGCATAACATTCACAGAAGCACCTAGATCAACCAAACTACGCTCTACTGCAATATCATTAATGATAAGAGGTAAAGTGAAAGAACCAGGATTGGGGCACTTAGCTGGATATGGCGAGGAAGGCTTCTTACTACGGATGGTAGAGCATTCTTCTTTGTTTCCCCACATGCCGGTCTCGATCCTTGCCTTCGGTAGTAGAGCAATTGGGAAGGGAGGCTTCTCGTAGTATGGAGCAAGAGGAGGATCGTACTCCTTTGGCACCTTTTTCTTTGCTATCTTCTTCTCCGGAACTTCAATGGCCCTGTATAGGTTAGAAGAAGTATTAGTAGGTGAGTTCGTAGGACTTTGAATAGAGACCATCTTAGCTTGCTCCTTTCTTGAATTCGGCTCGGTTTGGCTTGGGAGCTGGCCAGAAGGGCGGCCATTTGCTAGCATGCTGGAGATCTGGTTCATCGTATGTTCTATTCTTTGTCCTGAAGTGATCTGTTCTTGGTTGAGGAGAGCTTGAGCTTTGAACTGACTATCATGATCGTCAAGTCTGGTGATAATCTGATGGAGCTTCCTGTCGAGCTCATTATCCTTGTTATCTTTCTGATGCTACTATCCTGTATGTTTGTTGTTCAAGTATTGATTCTGGCGGTTGCCAGGAGCTGTTCCATAGTTCCCTTGATTTTGGTGAGGCGGCTGGTAGATACCTCGCGTCGAATTGCTTGGCTTCTAATCCTGGGTTGAACCAGTTGGTCAATTATTCTGATTCTGACCTTGGTTCTAGTTGGCGCCGACATTGTAGGGAGGTCGCTCTTGGAAATTTCCCTGTTGTCTATAGTTGTGGTAGCCAACATAACCTTGTTGATTGTTATTGAAGCCTTGAAAGATGAAGTTGACTTCTTCAGTAGACCATACTTCTGCCTTGCCAAAGTTCTGGCATCGGCCTTCATTATGACTACAAGCTCCACACCACTCGCAATCAGCTACAAGAATGGAAGCTGCTGGAGGCTTGATAGGTGTAGTAGACTTCTTCAGATGCTTTTCAAATTCTGCTTTGATGGTTGCTTCAAGATCGAGCTTGCTTCTTGATCCTTCCGATTGTCGTTCCGAGTTCCTTGACTTGGAAGCACAGTTTGCGAAATGGAGAAGAGCAACTTCAGGTGTGAGGGTAGTACAATCCCCTTCAGCTAGGGAATTAACCCATTTAGCAGATTCTTCACAAAGACCTCGAGCAAAGATTTAAGCTAACTGTCTCTGCTCGAAACCATGGTGAGGACAGTTATAGAGAAGTTCTTGGAATTCATTCCAAGTGTCATATAAGCTTGCACCTTCCTTCTGAGAGAATCTAGAGATGCTGCCTTGAAGGCGGTTGTTCTGGAAGGAGGGAAGTACTCTTCTACGAAGTCCCGAGCAAGAGTATCCCAGTCTGTGTAGTAACCTGGTGGCATGCCAGCGAGCCACCTCTTAGCTACGCCTTTAAGAGAGAACGGGAAGGCTCTCAAGCACAAGGTGTTCTTGTCGAGATTCCCATTCTTGAATGTTCCGCAAAGATCAATGAAATCCGCCAAGTGAGTGCACGGATTGTCAAGTGGCCTGCCTTCAAATTGTAAATCCGTAGAGATCATGGTCAAGAAAGGAATCTTGATCTCATAGTCAGGATCTCCTTCAATGTGTGGCACGGCGATAGAAGATCGAACGCTAGTCGCGCTCGGCTTGTTGGAATCGGCCAGACTCTTGGGTGCGACCGGTGGTAGTGGTGGTGGTATGTGATCTTCCATCCTAGGAGATGGAGGAGGTGAAAGTGATACGGTTGATGAAGCGGATGAAGATGAAGATGAGGAACTCTCCTTCGGTTCCTCGATCTTAACTGGTGTGAAAGATGGAGGTGGATCGATTATGCCTTTCTTCGGAATTTGAGGTCGCTTCGGCAGAGCAGAGCTACCTGGTTTCTCTACACTCTTAGCCTTGTCAGTCTTGGTTAAGGAGCGCGTGAGAGGGCGGTGATGCATAAACCTACAAATAACAAAAACAAGCACAACCGGTGTAAAATCGAAGTGGATGGAAATATGAAAGATGGAAAGTAGAAGAATAAAATGCCAGTTCTTCTTTCAAACAATTAAAAGTAGTCCCGGGCAACAGCGCCAATTTGATGAACATTGTAATGCGTGCAATCAAATAACTATCAAGCTAGAAGCAAGATAGATCGTATTCCACGGGTCTTCTAATAATTGTCTACTCAAATGTAAAGCCATATTACTTAGGTTTAACACGTTGTGCGTGGTGTGAGTTCCACGACTTCTATTCTAGAAATGCAGGTAAATTAAAAACTGAATTAAAAGACAGATTGAAATATTGGTTGACTTAACAAAGACGACAGACAAGCTTAGACTTCGAATCACCCTTAGATCACCAGAGCATTGGCAATCGACAGATTAGCGGATTTCAATTCTCATTCAATCAATTCTAAGACACCACCATAACTCCTTACCCTTAGGTTTAAGACTGGTGAATGTTCGCTCTATCCGATCTAGCTACCAGGATTAATTAGCCGCCCGAGTACGGTTGCTTTTTTGCGTTGACTAAACTAACTGGTGGAATTACTAACGATTGATGAGTTACTCTTGAAGTGGATTAACCCTAACTGGTTCCTACGAAAGGCACGCTCCAGTGAATAGGTTAATTGTTGATTTGGTGTTTTAAAGTGAGGCGAACATTCGCTACTATCCTCAGCTTAACAAGAATCTAATCTAGGTGATCAAGCCAGAGAAGAAACATAAACAACGAAGAACAAATCAAACATGCAAGAGAAACTGATTGAACTTTGAATCTAATCACCGCCGGTCCGTGACTGCTTTAAAGCCCTGGGTCACTTAGGGTTCATCTAGTCTAAGCTCTACGAGTTTAGCTACTCATGTTAATAACAACAGAAGCAAAGACAGAAGCAGAGTTCATCATGAAAAGGAAGAACAGATGGAAGCTGTAAAACCTAATTAAGATGACTCCGACAAAGCTCCGTTCTCCGGCAATCTTCACTCCTAGATTCGAGTCTCCGAGGGGAAAAAATGGCGTCATGATCTCTTCCTCGTTCTTCGAACTCTTCAACTCTGTTCTCTTGAACTCCTTAGGTCTGGAACTTGTGAAAGTTCTATATGGTAAAATTCTCTTCAATTTTGAGCCGCCGGTTTATATTTATACTTAACCCTTTCCCAGCCGGATTAGGTTTAAGATTTATGGCAAAAACTTAAGGAGTTTTCGCTGAAACTTCTTTGAAAAAGGCTGACCCGGTCGGTTGTTCCTCCTGTGTTGACTTCGTTCAGAGTTTTCGGTGAAGACTTTGACTTCTTACCGAAAACTTCTTCTTTTAAGCTCTAACGATTGCTTCATGGATTTTCGGTCAAAACTTTAGGTCTTTTCGCTGAAATCTTCTTTGTAAAGCTAGGCAGGATTTGTGTTGACTTGATTGACTCCTTGAATCGATTCCGGTGCGATTCCTCGAGGTTCCAATGCCTCAGACACGTCCTTGGCTACATTATTTGATGGCAAAAACCTGTGCTATCACGGAAACACTAGAAAACCATCAAATAGACCCGAAACGGGCCAAAGTAACACAAATGGCACGAGATAGAGCAGTTGAGTGAATATTCGTTATTCTGCCCTAAAAACCATGTCTTAAGCCAAGAAATGTTGCTTAAATGAGGCTGATAGTCACGTCAAATCGAGTGTCATCACCTACCAAGAGGATGGAGTCGGGTTTGAGCTCTACGAACCGTGGCCAAACCACAAAAGGTATCCCTAAACCTAGTGTGAATTCAGTTACGGACATGGTCACATGGCTAGAGATTTCCCCAACAAGCAACCCATGGTGATTCGAGATGCAGAAGCCGTGACGAATGATGAAGCTGAAGATAATGATGGTGTGACCGATGTCGAGATGGAAGTTGTCAGATGATTATGCTGAGCTTGTACCAGACGGATTGGAGAAATTCTCGGCAATTTCTATTAGAGTGTCGAGCATAGACACTTAATAGGATGCTGAGGATGCCAGATTGGATGCTGATGTCAATATCGATGTTGATGATGATGCTGGTTCGGGCCTTGATGTCGGGTTGTACGAGAAAATTCTCGGTCATGTCCTGAAAATTGTCGAGTGCTCAACCATCCGAAGACAACTGGGGAAAATGAGAAAACCTATTCCACACCAAGTGTGTCGTCCAAAATAAGGTGTCGAACATGGTGATCGATGGAGCGAGTTGGACAAACTCCATGAGTCAAGCATTGGTCGATGGAATGGGGCTTCAAACCATGAAACATCTTAAGCCCTACAAGTTACAGTGGCTGAGAAATAGCGGCGAGCTAAAGGTAACCAAGCAAGCACACATACCTTTTAGCATTGGGAGATATGTCGATGTCACACTTTGTGATGTCGTGCCCATGGAAGCTGCGCATGTATTACTTTGGAGACCATGGCAGTTTCATAGCTTCTCCAAGCATGATGGACGAACCAATAGGTAAGCTCTACAGGGATACGAGTGGCTTTCATGGCCTTGAAAGCTTCTATTAGAGATTTGTTTGAGATTTTAGCACAATCGTTGCCCCTCTCACAACAGTGATCAAGAAGAATGTGTCGTTCCATTGGGGAGAGCCTCAACAAAAGGCCTTTGAAGCCTTGAAGGAGAAGCTGACCCATGCACCCTTGCTGATGTTGCCGGATTTCATCAAGACATTCAAAATCGAATGTAATGCCTCGGGTGTAGGAATTGGAGTTGTGCTTATGCAAGGGAAGATACCGATTGCCTACTTCAGTGAGAAGCTCGATGGATCTACCTTGAACTACCCCACATACGACAAGAAACTATATGCCCTAGCTCGAGCATTGGAGACATGGAAACACTACATATGGCTGAAGAGTTTCTCATCCACACCGATCATGAGTCGCTCAAGTTTTTGAAGGTCAACAAGAGGCATGCACAGTGGTTTGAGTTAATAGAATCATTTCCTTATGTCATCTAGTATAAGAAAGGTAAGGAGAACATAGTGGCCGACGCCCTATCTCGAAGGTATGCACTGATTTTGACTCTTAGTACCAAGTTCATTGGATTTGAGTACATTAGGGTTTGTACACTAATGATGCTGACTTTGGAGACGTGTTTGAGGCATGTGACAGAGGAGGATCTGATAGGTTCTACAAACAAGATGGTTACTTATTTCGTGAAAACAACCTTTGTTTACCTAACACATCTTGTAGGACTATTTTTGGTTCGAGAAGCCCATGGAGGAGGCTTGATGGGACACTTTGGAGTGGCCAAGACTTTGGCATGCTTGAAGGAACACTTATACTGGCCACGCATGCGCCATGACATGGGGAAGTGCATAACTCAATGTGTAACATGCCAACGAGCTAAGTCCCATGTCCAACCACACGAGTTATACACTCATTTACCTATTCCTTCTAGTCCTTGGATTGATATTTCTATGGATTTTGTGCTAGGGTTACCTAAGACTAGGAAGGGTAGAAATTCTATTTTTTTGGATGTGCACGGATTCTCTAAGATGGCTCACTTTATACCTTGTCATAAAACTGATGATGCTTCGTATGTTGCTATTTTTGGAAGACTCTTTATAGTAACTAGGAACTAAGTTGTTGTTTTCTACTTCTTGCCACCCTCAAACCTATGGTCAAACGGAAGTAGTCAATAGATCCTTGTCTCAATTGCTTGGGGCTATCATAAAATTGAACATCAAGAGTTGAGAAGATTGTTTGCCCTATGTGGAATTTGCTTATAATCGTGTTGTTCATTCTGCCACTAAGTACTCAGCTTTTGAACTTGTTTATGGGTTTAATCCCTTAACCCCATTGAATTTATCACCTTTGCCTATTCCTGAGTTTGTGGATGCAGATGGGAACAAGAAGGCTGAGTACATGAAGAAATTACACGAGAAGGCTAGGGCAATCATCGAGAGACGAACTTCCCAATATGTGAGAAATGCCAACAAGGGAAGAAAGGAGAAGGTGTACCAACCCGACAATCAAGTGTGGATTCACTTTAGAAATCCTTCGGGTCTTGATGGTCGAGGTAAGGTGCTTGCTTATGAGTAGTCTTGTTAGCGATCCATGAGAGTAGAAAATACATAAACCTCTCTTTAAGAGTTAGTCTACGTTCGTGCGGGGACTAATACCACACATATGTGGAGAAACCCTAAAGAAAGAATGCCATACTATCGTACTATAGGCGAGATGAAGCAAGCAAGGGTGGGTGCTCGTAGATCACTTGCTCTAGAGTAAATGAAGTCCAAGCTGCTGCCTAGAGGAGAAGGACCTTCACGATCTTGCAATGGATCAACAACAATGTTTATACTATTGATTTTGCTTGATTCATATGGTGTAAGTGCCACGTTTAATGTTGCTGACTTAACCCCTTTTTATGATGATTTTGTAGATCCAGATTCGAGGTCGAATCCTTCACAAGAAGAAGGGAATGATGCACCCATCGTACCATGGTCACGACCAGAGAAGCCGTGGACACAAAGCCAAAATAAGAGCTTTAAGACCAACGTCAATGCCTTCGTGGAAGATTCGAGTCTGAGCCAGCATGAAGAAGATGACTGACGGTTGCTAAGGAATGGATGCATGGGGCTAGAAATGTTGATGTTGGACCACCAAGTACAAAGAGTTTTGATGTTCACCGAGGTCGACCAGGATGCTGATGCTGACCCGGATACTGATGTTGATGTCGACCTGAAACTAAACAGTGATGTCGACCAGAACACTAATACCGATCCGGACACTAATCTTGATCCGGACACTAATGCCGATCTGGAAAATAATGTAGACCAAGTACTGATGCTGATCCGAGAAGCCTACGGATGCTGATCTGAGGCCTTGATTCCAGACTGATGTTGGGTGCCATACGAGCGATGACCGAGACTAACCCAATGTTGATGTTGGGGTGAGAGACCAACACATAATTGCTGCGAATTGATGGTGGCCCAATGTTGGATTATACTAGGCCACAACCAACCCACTGTCGAGTCACAAATCCGACTGAGACCAGGAATCCGAGACACGCTAGGATTGCCATAGCCGTGACCGAGAATCTCGGTATTCCTAGTCTGATCCAGAGTAAGAATGTCGAGCATTGAGGTGTCCATGCCGCATTATGACTCTATTGCCGGTTTAGAAGTTTTTGTGACTTTTTCGGATTATTCCCTTTTAGAGTCAGATTTTTATTCCTTTTTAGATAGGCTTCAGATTATTTTAATATTTTAGAAGTAGTTTCGTACAAGGAAAAGGAGAAACATTTGGCCGACCTTGATCCTATAAATAGAAACCATTGTACAACGTTTTGGGACAAACGTTGATTAATAAACTTGATTTCTGAACTGCAACATCCCCGCCCATCCCGTGACCGAGAATTAGGTTTGGGTGATTGATGCATTGGAAACAATGTTCTTGAGGTCTCATCGAAGTCAGGGACGTTCGTAACTGAGATGGGTTGAAGTTACATGCGAGCATGTTGAAAATTCATCGAGTTGCCAATGTGTGATACACGTTCGTGTATTAGAGATACACGGTCATGTATCATGGTCTGACTATAAAAGATGGGTTTTTGGATGGATTTCTGCTACTTTTCCCTCTCTCTTTCCTCCCAAAAACCCTTTTGACGAACCAAGGTTTTCCCCACTTCAAACCTTGATTCTGGGAGCTACAGTTGTCCGATCGAGGATCTGTTTTCTTCTGTGCATTCTTGGTGACGAGAGAAAGAGATCGCTTATCTCAGTTCTGGGTATTTCAGAGCTAGGCGCTGTTAGTGAGTGAAGGAAGAAGCTACGTTTTTTGAGAATGAGAGTTTGTTCGTTCGAGTTTCTAGAAGTTGTTTAGAGCCTCGTCTTCTTGTTAGGTGAGGGTTTAGAGTACGATAGGTAGTGATGGTGGATGTGAGGAGTTGTAATTCTAACCTAGATGAATTTAGGGATTGTATGGAAATTGAAGAGAGTAAAATGGGATAATCGTTATGTGTTTGCTAATTGATTAATTGTTGATGATTGTCAATTGATTGATTGCTGATGTATGTTGAGTGTTGTGATGCTATGTTGTTGGGATTGGGGTAAACGATTAATGTTGATGTTAAACAGATCAGAGGTAGTAATAAGTGATAGGAGGGACGGGTCTGTGATCTTGTGAATTTACATATATATGTTTTGTTGTTGTCAGTTGTGGTTGCAGGAGGATGGCAGAAGTGATATTATTTCATGCATTATGAGCCTACGATCGACCTATGTTTTCCCGTATTTGATACCTTTATATCATGATTTTTGTGCTTCTGAGTCACTTTGCGCATTTTACATTGTTGCTGCCAGGGGTCACTTGTGGCCCCATTTTATATGCCTTCTAGTTATATTTGTGCATGTTTTATGGAATTAGATGATAGTAGATGTGAAAAGGAATCCATAGGATCAAACGGGAGCTTAATCGGAGTTTAGACGAGGGAGATATGAGCGTTGCAAAATTGCAATTTCTTCTGTTTCCATCGTGCACCACCCGTGCAGGTGTGGCACGGCGTGCACTTTGCCCTGCCCTATAAAAGAGCTCGTTTTTCACTCTTTTGAGGGGGAATCACTTCTATTTAATCACCCACGACCCCATAAACCCTAGGACACATTTCTGGAGCAAAATTGGAGCTATTGGAGGTTGGATTGAAGCCATCAAACCTTGGGAGAATTGCTTACAAGTGGAGAAGTGAAGATTATCACAAGGATTCATCCATGGTGTTCTTGGTGACCAATCTTCTTTCTCTTCTCTTTACTCCCTTTGCCATGTGTGGCTAAGTTTCTAGGTTTCATCTTGGATGGGTAGAGTAGTTGTGCCATGATAGATGCATGATTGTATAGACTTGCCATGATTGATCTTGGTTGTATGAGGACGATTTCTAGCCTTGTTCTCATTGCCATTTTATGCCATGTTTGCTTGATTTGGTCCATTCAATGTGATTTGATGCTTGAGAGTGCTTGGATTGCATGGATTGTAGGTCTAGGGATTGAAGTGAGTGTGTTCTAAGAGATTAGATCAACTTATTTCAACCATTTTCACATGATTTTTCTCTTCGGCATTTTATCGAACACTTGCATGTTGGTTTTCATTCAATCGAGTATCGAAAGGCTAATTGGTTGATCTCCTAGTGCTAGGGCATTGATATGAGAGTGTTGTGCCTAGCTTTGTGGTCTTAGAATCCTAAGAGAAGGTTTTGTGTCTTGGCATTTCATCAAACACCTAGAATGCATCCTTTTTCACTAGCATGAGAGCGAGAGCCTTAGTTGAGTGGTATTAGGGATAAGGGGTCAATACTACGAGAGTGCATTGAGTCTATAGAATTGAAATGTGTGGTCATCTGAATGCAAACTCGATCTTGATTGGCTTGTTTGTCCATTTAGTCCTCTTGAGCATGATGGAACTATCCACCAAGTGAACCTCCTTTGACTTTGATTTGAACCTTTTTGCTCCCTTATTTAGTTATTGTCATACTTTCTTAGTTTTTGTTTATGCTTTTGAACTATTTTATCAAACCAAATCCCTTTCTAAATGTCTAGACCGTCTACCAATTATGTGAGTATTAGTCTTTGAGAGAGCCTCGAGGAATACAACCTTGAGTGTGTGAGTGACTTACCTATTAGGTTGGTTATTTGCACGTCAATGGCCCTGCTAATGTGGGGTCATCCTATGAACGATGAATAGGAGGGTAACTTTAAGACTCACGACATGGCTATCCCTGTACTTGCAGGTGGGGGTGGCTGGTGAGCTAGACGTTTACCCTTGATCTGATGTGATCATGTGTAATGATGAAAGAACTGAGGTGTGTGATATGGTTGGAACTATGAGGAAGTGTTAATGAGATTGTTTGTGTGATGTTGGGAATTGGATTGGAAGTGTTGAATTATGACGGAAAGTAAACTATTTAATTGTGATTAATAAATGATAGAACCTGTAGGAGTCCACACTGCCCACCTTGAGATATGATGAGTTTGTGTCACATTGAGTGGATCACCTTGGTTAGCTACCAGGGATTGATGATTGTGTCGGTCTACGTTGAGTGGATCACCTTGTTCATATTGACATGGAATTGTGATTGGAGTCGGTCAACGTTGAGTAGATCACCCTGGGTTGTATTACCAGGGATTATTGGCGGGCAGTGGTGGCGTGGAGCAACTCCTAGGCGTCTAACAACTCACTTAGTAAATGGAATTGTGATTGTTGCATGTGTGAAAGTGCTGATGTGATCGGGAGGTGTATTTGATGCTGAACTGTATGAATGATGATCCTCTGTTATATATTGTTGCTATTGTGAATTGTGGATGTTGAATTGAGAATTGCACCTATGTGATCACCTAGACTGTTTAGGGAATTTTGAAACTGGTTAAGGTTGAGTTTGATTCCATTTTTAGTGTTGCGTGAGGAGTTTAGAATCGCTTCTTTTGGTTAGGTTCGGTGCATAGTTAAACCTAGTGGGTTCACTCATTTTCATTAGGAAACTGACCCCCCCCTCTTCTCGTGGCTAGTTCTAGATTGGAGTTCGCGGTTGCTAGTTGAGTTCAGGAAGGTTGTTCTTTGGAGCTATGAGGTGAAGATCGGTGACCTACTTGGAGTTGACTATTATTTTTGTTTTACATTTCAGTTGACCATCTTTCTTATTTGGGGATTTTTTTTAATCAATTTGAGGAATGGTTTGGATTTTTAGTTTATCGGTTTTGTACTCAGATTTCATTTATTGAAGGCTTCTTTTCGGTTTATACAATTTTAAATGTCAGTTGTCCAGTCTATTTTATTGTTTAACCTTCCTAGTGATGCTCATTACCGATTCAACCACGGGTTTGCCCGAGCTGATTCGGGATGGGTGTTACAAGAATTTTTGTTCTTTGTTCCTTCTAGCTTTTGCTCGTTGTTGCATAGTTTTAGGTTGGTTTATCGTGGCCAAGGTCAACACCCTTGACTTCGTGGCACCATTCACCTTGATACTTTAGGTTCATAGCTTTTTATAGCTAGTGGGTCCAAGTTTATTTCCATCCAGTTTTGAGATTGCTTTCGATTGCCCGGTTGCTAAGAATTTGGTATAGAGTCGCGGCCCACGGTTGTCGACGGTTCATATCAGTTCACCCCACGAAGAAGGAAGTGGTCATCTCTTGAAGCTACCACCACCTAAGTGAGTTACTCACAATTCTGACGACTTCGTTTTTCCTGAGACCGGACGAGCAACTATAAGAGGCTTGTTATAAGATACTGATGGTCTCTGCTTGGCATCGTATAATATGAACTTGAGATCGTGCTTAATCACCATGGTTAAATTGAGAGGGGTTGCGACAATATTACAAATTGCTTGGGAGAGAGTATACATACATGTACATGTGTAGTTAGACTCACGTGCTCTTGTCTAACTACTACTTGGGGAGGATGAGATCACATACCATCTCTTTTTTTAATTTGTTAGTTTCTGTGAGATGTTGGATTGAGTCTGGATGGTTAAAGTTGAGCAATAGTATTAGGAAGGCGACTGACAAACTAACTTCTTGCATGGCACTAGAAATGAAATGTCTAATGGTATTGACTATATTTTTATTTCTGATAATTTTTTTATCTTATGTGTGATTTACTTAAAAAAAATTAGACACGTTTGAATGAAACATATTATTTTGAGGAGCGGAGAAAAGATATGCCTAAAAAATTGAGGGTGTTAAATATTATTTTTATCCGTGTAGAGTTGAACACAATTTTGGTAAAGGATCAGGCTCCAACCCTTTCTAAGGGTTGGAAGTGTTCCAACCTTTTTTCAACCATTAGATCACCCTTTGACCTTTTGACCAATGAAATGGTCTAGATTGTTAGGGGTATTTAGGACATTTCACACAAATTTTAATTCTATTAATTTAAATCAAAAGGTGAAATTAAAATTGGGTGAACCATAATTTCGGCTGGCCCAATCCTGCATATTTCTATTGATTTTTACAAAAATTTCAAATGTGAAATTAAAATTGTAACTTCCAAGATTTGAACCCTAATCTTCATAATAAAAACCCACATGTGTAGTTAGACTCACGTGCTCTTGTCTAACTACTACTTGGGGAGGATGAGATCACATACCATCTCTTTTTTTAATTTGTTAGTTTCTGTGAGATGTTGGATTGAGTCTGGGTGGTTAAAGTTGAGCAATAGTATTAGGAAGGCGACTGACAAACTAACTTCTTGTATGGCACTAGAAATTAAATGTCTAATGGTATTGACTATATTTTTATTTCTGATAATTTTTTTATCTTATGTGTGATTTACTTAAAAAAAATTAGACACGTTTGAATGAAACATATTATTTTGAGGAGCGGAGAAAAGATATGCCTAAAAAATTGAGGGTGTTAAATATTATTTTGTATCCGTGTAGAGTTGAACACAATTTTGGCAAAGGATCAGGCTCCAACCCTTTCTAGGGTTGGAAGTGTTCCAACCTTTTTTCAACCATTAGATCACCCTTTGACCTTTTGACCAATCCAATGGTCTAGATTGTTAGGGGTATTTAGGACATTTCACACAAATTTTAATTCTATTAATTTAAATCAAAAGGTGAAATTAAAATTGGGTGAACCATAATTTCGGCTGGCCCAATCCTGCATATTTCTATTGATTTTTACAAAATTTTCAAATGTGAAATTAAAATTGTATCTTCCAAGATTTGAACCCTAATCTTCATAATAAAAACCCACACACTTACCATCTGAGACAAGTAGCTTAACTAAGTAAATGACAGTTTCATACATTAATAATTAATATGAAATAACATAATCATACAATAATAATTAATTTTGTAGGAAGTAATAGCATAGATTAGACATACAATACTACAAAAGATCTAAATTAATTAAATTTCTGATGATTAATAAATATATTTTTTATTAAATAATGAAAAAATAATTTTGGCCCTAATCTACATCTCAAATTTCAGTTCTATTATTTTTTCGACATACTAAATTTTACATAAATCATATCGTTGCTTTCTCCGGTTCAACGTATTGTATGGTATGCGATACATTATGAGAACAATATCTCTAGTGACTATCTGTTCACATGTATTTGATAACCTATTAACAAAATTAGATAACAGGTTATCCGAAGTTAACTAAACCGCAACAAGTTTGTTTTTCTTTTGAAATTGAGCTGCAATAAATTATTTTGTTCATAACTAGTTGACATGTTATTTTTTTCATAACTAGTTAACTAGTTATTTGAACTACTTGTTATTTTTGTGATAATTAGATAATTGAATTAGTTAACTAGTTATCATGGCTAGGTAACTAGTTACCTTGTAAAATGATAACTAGTTTACCAATCATCATGATCAAAATTTTAATGAGATTTTTTTAACAGGTTATCAAACTAGTTATGTTATTTTTACCTAGTTAACTAGTTAACATTTTTTTTCGGCGATCGGCCTCCGTCACCGGCGACTTTTCCGAACCTCTTTTTTTTGCTTTGAAAAGAAACTAGTTAATACCTTTTTTGCTGTTAACTAGTTAACACTGTTTTAACTGATTACTAGTTAACAATATTTTTTATTGATAACTAGTTAACATGGTTTTTTAAACTGATAACTAGTTAACAATGTTTTTTATTAGTTAACACTGTTTTTTATTGATAACTAGATAACACCTTTTTTAAAATTAGTTAACTAGTTAACAGTATTTTTTTAACTAATAACTAGTTCACATGGTTTTTAACTGATAACTAGTTAACAACGTTTTTTGTTTGATAACTTGTTAACAGATTTTAACCTGATAACTAGTTAACGAATAATCATATATTCAAAATTTTAACAAGATTTTTTGTTAACAGGTTATTTAACTAGTTATGTTATTTTTACACAGTTAACTAGTAAACAATTTTTTTACTTGATAACTAGTTATTTTGTTAACATTGTGTTTGGGTAACTAGTTAACGAAATTATTGGATAACTAGTTAACGAGATTATTGGATAACTAGTTAACGAGATTATCTGATTACTAGATAACATCTAGATAACTAGTTAATGAAAAATTTACTTGATAACTAGTTATCAAATTTAGTAACTAGTTATTTTGTTATTAACTAATCAATTTATCGAGTTAACTAGTTAACATCATGATTGACATAACTAGTTAACTACTTTTCCAGTCATTTTTTACTAATAATTAGTTAATTAGTTAACTTGATTTTTTTACTCATAAGTAGATAATTAGTAGTTATCAAATTGTTAACTAGTTAACCAATCAAGTTAACTAGTTATCAATGTCAACAACATAAAAAATAGTGACTAAAATTGCAAAGTTTAATACTAAAGAACCAAACTAAATAAAAAAATAGAGTGACTAAATTGTAATTTTTTAGAATTATTAAATAGTTGTTTTAGTCGTCTTCAACCTTTGATCCGCTGTCGCCGATGCTCTGTTTGCCGCGGTCACATAAACATCACCAGCCCCGTAGACTCGGCAACGGGGAAGATCCCGTTGTCGGCAGTGCTGAGGGGAGGCGAGAGTGCGTGTTTTTAGATCTCAAGCATCGGATCTTGTCTCCGATTCAGACCCACTGTGAATCTCCGGTGTCGATCGCTTCAGCCTTCTCTATTCGACACGATTGGGGAGGAAAGACAGAACCACGACAGCGAGAGAGGCGGTGAGGGAGGACGTCGGCAGAGGAACTGGAACGGAGACCTCTGATTGAAATCGGCGGCTCTGTGAAGGGGAAGAAGAAGGGAAATAGTATTAGGTTAATTTGACTTTTTTGAAATTCTAATTTTGCCCCTCCAATTTTTGGTCCTGAGCCCACAATTTTCATTGTTTACGGTTTTCGCTTTGGAAGAAAGAAAGAATTAGAGACTCAGCTTCGTATTCTCCTCTCCTCTTCGTCTGTTTTGTTTTTTTTTTCATTTTTTCATTTTTCGTTATTTTCTTCTCCTCTCCTCTCTTCTTTTGCGGACGGAAGAGAAAGTTGACCCTCCAGACTCCACAGATATAGGCAGAGGCAGGCTTACATAATATAAGCTAATACCTTCGAAATCCGTTTTTTCATCATTCCTCTCTTTCCTCTCCCAACAATTTTGGCTTCATACAAAGATACAAACATTCAATCTTCAATCATTCATCTTTCTTCCAATCCCAACAATCATCTTCCCCTTCGTTCCCCATTCTCAGATCTCTTTCTATCTCCCCTCTAAGATCTCCCCACATTGACTATTTCAATGGAGGAGACCAGGTACACAGCCGTTCCCAAGAGCTCTTATGTAGAATTGCAATTGCACAACGACTCTGAAAACCCTGTCTCCTCCAGGAAAGCCCACTCCAGATCCCACCACTATGATGATTTCCCCAACTCTGCTGATAATCATCATCACATTCCAAATATCGCCGACGACGATGACGATCTCGATATCGACCATCTCCAATTTTCCCTCTCCAAACCCGCACCTGCCTCTGGTATTTATGGTGCCGTCTTTAACCTCACCACATCTATTATCGGCGCTGGCATCATGGCATTGCCTGCTACCATGAAGGTTCTTGGATTGCCTTTAGGGGTTGTCCTCATTTTCCTCATGGGCCTTTTATCTGAGGTTAGTGTTGAGCTTCTCATTAGGTTCTCTGTTCTTTGTAAGGCCTCCTCCTACGGTGAAGTTGTCGAGTGTGCTCTAGGGAGGACGGCCAAGGTCCTCTCTGAGATTTGCATCATTATTAACAATGCTGGGGTTTTGGTTGTCTATTTGATCATTATTGGTGATGTTATGTCTGGATCTCCTCATCATGTGGGTGTTTTCGATCAATGGCTTGGAAATGGGGTCTGGGATCATAGGAGATTGGTCATTCTCATTGTCTTGGTGCTTCTTCTTGCACCGCTCTGTGCTCTCGATAGGATTGATTCCTTGAGCTTGACTTCCGCTGCTTCGGTTGCTTTGGCCATTGTCTTTGTCGTTGTTTGCTTCACTGTTGCATTCATTAAGTTGGTTGAAGGTAAGATTGATCCACCAAGGATGAGTCCTGATTTTAACTCAGAGAAGGCCATCTTGGATTTGCTTGTGGTGATTCCGATTATGGCAAATGCATATGTTTGTCACTTCAATGTCCAGCCGATTTATAATGAACTTGAAGGGCGGACACCACAGAAGATGTTCAAGGTTGGGAGGATCACAACTGGTCTCTGTGTTGCTGTGTATGCTTGTACTGCAATATCAGGTTATTTGCTTTTCGGGTCAGGAACTGAATCTGATATCCTGACTAATTTCGATGAAGACCTCGGGGTTCCTTTCAGCACTGCTTTAGATTACATAGTTAGAGTTGGCTACGTTCTTCATTTAGTGCTTGTTTTCCCAGTTCTTCATTTCTCATTGAGACAAGTTGTTAACGATTTGATCTTTGAGGGGTCAGCTCCGCTCACAGAAAGCAGGAAGAGGTGCTTGGCATTGACAGCAGTTCTACTTGGTCTAATTTACTTTGGCTCTACTATGATTCCAAACATTTGGACAGCTTTCAAATTTACTGGAGCAACAACAGCTGTGTCTTTGGGTTTTACATTTCCATCTCTTATTGCGTTGCGGCTGGGCCAAAGAGGAGACGGGTTGAACATGAAAGAGAAGTTTTTGTCATGGTTGATGCTGGTGCTTGCAGTAATAGTTAGCGTGGCCGGAGTAATTGGAAATCTGTACAGCCTGAAAAGCCACTCAGGTTGAGTAGTCTCTTCTGTGGAGATATATAAGGATGGTTTACTAGTTGAGATAGTTTCTGGTTCAACCAATCCACGTATAGAGAAGCTGTAAATGAGGCAGCGGGAGGTTACTGGTTAGTTGCTGACATCCTTGTATGATTAAATTTCTTAGAATGCATATACTATTTCCAACAGGTGACGGAAGACAGCAATGGCTGTCTATTGGAGCAACATTCTAATAGACTCTTTTGGAAGCTATTAAGACAGAACGTTGGAGACCTCTGAAAACTGTAATATCATTCATGTACCATTATTTGTCAAGGGAGAGGGGGGTGCATCATGCATCTCTCTCCCTACCACCTTTGTGCTAGTGGATCCCAAAAGGATGAAGTGCTGACAGAAGAGGAGTATGTGTTCTTATGAGAAGGGTATTCATTAAGTTTTGGCCTTATACACAATTTTTTTTTTTGTTTTGATGCTGTAGAATCTGCTACCTGGGTTGGCTTAGAAAGCCAACATGTATTTTACCATATTGAGTATTAACATTGTCATACAATAAATAGCTTCAAGTATGTTTTATTCGTTACTCATCTGGAAAATCCTTGCTGTTAGTTAAACTGTTTTGACTTTCATTACCAGTGAGCAGCAGCTATGCCTGCTGTTTTGATTAAGTTATTTATAACGATGATCTTGGGTTGACAGTCAGTCATGACCCGCTTGATGCTAACAATGGATGTTCATTGTTTGCTCGAAAACAGTTTCTCATTTCTGGAATTGGGTAGGCTTTGTCTCTGTCGATCTGGGTTTTATACTCCATCTGCGTTGACATTCACTTGTGCAATTTGGCAGATTGTTTTATCTGTTACGTGCCAAATTTAAAGGTTCCCTATTCCTTGGTCAGACGGCATTGGATTATTGATAGGTTCTCTTGGGCACGCAACGAGCCTTTTTAAGCAACGGAGGATGCGGGGGGCCTATAAACTTACGTCTTAAGCAAATGCGCACAATATCACACTTAGGATTTTACATCGGTGTCCCTATGATTTTATTTTAGGTGCAGATTATCAATTTGTTTAGGTTTTGTGAACTTTCAGCATATTATAAGTTGACAACATAGACGACGATGGGAAATAAAATAAAAATTAAATATAAAAGTTTCAATAAAGTTAGTCAATTACCCAAAAAATAACAAAAGGAGGAACCGCATTGGAAGCACCGTGTCAAGCAATATTGGAACAAGGATTGTGACATGAATACACATTTCTTTCATGCGATGGCGAGTGGGAGAAGGAAGAGGAAGGTCATTAAAAATTTTGATGAGGGAGGATGGTGGATGGGCGGAGGAGCAGGAGGAGATGAAGCGGGTGGCGGAAGGATACTTTATTGATATCTTTACCGCGGGAGGATGTATCCCGAGCTTGTAACTAACTAAATTGACGGACTCTTGACCGATATGGATAATGCGTTCTTAACAAGTCCTTTTACGAAGGAGGAGTTTCGAATTGCATTATTTTCGATGTACCCAGATAAATCCCCGGAACCCGATGGTTTTAACCCGGGGTTTTTATCAGTTGTTCTGGCATGTTATTGGTGATGATATTTTTGCCGCAGGATACAGATGGTTGGAGGAGGGGATATTGCCAGAGGAGGTGAAGGAAACAAATGTAGTGCTGCTGCCCAAAGTTGAGAATCCGATGTCGATGAAGGAGTTGAGGCCGATTTCACTATGTAGCGTGTTATATAGGCTGGTGGCTAAGGTTCTTGCTAATCGCATGCAGGTGGTGATGCCGAAGATCATATCGGAAGAGCAATCAGCCTTCTTGTCAGGTAGATCTATTGTTGATAATATTATAGTGGCTTTCGAGACCCTACATAGTATGAAGCGCAGGTATAACGCGAAGTTTGGAGAGGTGGCAGTCAAGGTGGATATCTCGAAAGCGTATGATCGAGTTGAGTGGCAATACCTGGAGACGATTATGCGGCGGTTTGGTTTCTGTGAGAGGTGGATCGGGTTGATGATGATGTGTGTTAAGTCAGTTTATTACACAGTGCTGCTCAATGGGGGAAGGTGGGACCGATTCAACCGAGCAGAGGGCTTCGACAAGGGAGTCCGCTTTCACCCTTTCTGTTCATTTTATGTGCAGAGGGCCTGTCAACTCTGTTGAGGAAGGCGGCGCTAGCAGGGGAGATCCATGGGACGAGAGTTTGCAGAGGAGCACCCAGGGTTACGCATCTTTTGTTTGCAGAGGACAGCTTCTTTTTTGTGAGGGCGGAAATCCCGGAAGTTAGAGTGTTGAAGAACATACTGGACACGTATGCGGCGGCCTCTGGGCTGATTAATTTTCAGAAATCCGGGATCACGTGTAGTGCCAACACGTATGCTCTTCTCCGTGATGCAGTTGCTTCGATCACTGGCATTAGCAACCCGGTGGACACGGGTAGAAATCTTGGATTGCCGTCTTGTGTTGGGAGGAATAAACGACGTGTGTTTGCGCATGTTAAAGAAAAAATGTTGCAGCGAATGCAATCATGGAGAGGTAAGAAACTCTCGAAGGCCGGAAAGGAGGTATTGCTCAAAGCAGTTGCGCAAGCAATTCCAACGTATTATATGAACACCTTTCTGCTCACCAAATCAGTGGCTGAGGAACTAGAGAGAATGATGAATAGTTTCTGGTGGGGTACGAAAGGTGGGAGAGGTGGCAGAATCTCGTGGATGCGGTGGGGAAGACTGAGTGTGAGTAAGGAGCACGACGGTCTCGGTTTTAGAGATTTCATGGCGTTCAACCTAGCTATGTTGGGTAAGAAGGGATGGAAACTCCTGTCCGAACCAAACACTCTCGTTTCAAGGGTTTAAAAAGTTAAATATTACCCTAAGGGGGATTTTTTGTCAGCTGTGGAGGGTGCAAACCTGAGCTATGTTTGGAGAAGTGTTTGGAAGGCTCAAGAAGTGGTTATGGTCGGGGTGCGATGGAAATTGGGAAACGGGAGACTAGCTAAAGTTTGGACGGACTCGTGGCTTAGGAATGAAAGCGATCCGAGAATTCATACAAGGGCCCGAGATGATCTAGCTGAGATGGTGGTGAGTGATCTGCTTATGCCAGGGATACCGGAGTGGGATGTTGAGCTGATCGAGGAAACGTTTGAGGAGCGGGATGTGACGTGCATTCTGAATATGATTCCACCGCAAGGTGGAAAGGAGGATGTGCTCATCTGGAATTATAGCAAGCTAGGCGTATACACTGTACGCTCGGCCTATAGATTGCTGAAAGACACTCTCCTAACTGATGTAGAGCTGCGGTCGAGGGCAGTTGGAGGAGGTTTTGGCAGATTGAGGTTCCCCCAAAAATGAAACATTTGGCATGGCAGATCTTGCAAGGAGTGCTACCGACCCGAGAAGCTTTAATAACCAAGGGGGTGGCGGTAGAGATAATAACGAAGGGGTGGCGGTAGAGAACCTATGCGGCTGCTGCGATTTGGAGGAGGAAAGCATGACGCATCTGTTTTTCAGCTGCGAACAGTAGACCGATGCTGGGAGGTGGCTGGAATTAAATCTTTAATTCAGGTAAGTCGACCGAGTGATGGGAGTATGAAGGAGTGGATGTTGAAGGTACTCGGAGCAGCTACGCAGGAGCAATCGAAGGTTCTCCTCACAGTGCTTTGGGCAGTTTGGAGAGAACGAAACGAGAGGGTTTGGAATCAACGATCGACAACGGAGGAGATGATTGTAAAGCTCGAATTTGATCAGGTGGAGGAGTGGCGATTAGCCCAAGGCTCGAGGAGGGTAAATGATGCCGGTAGGAGGGCTGATACATGTACGAAGTGGCATAAGCCCGATCCGGGAGTGATGAAAATTAATGTTGACGCAGCTATCTCTAGTGAGTTGCGGTGCCATGGCTTCGGCATGATTGCCAGGAATAGTGAGGGAGACCTAATCGAGCTCAAGCAGCAGAAGCGGCACGGTGTGTTGACGCCACAGGAGGCTGAAGCAAGTGTTTAGCTGAGGCGATATGTTGGGCAGCAGAACGGGGGTGGAACAAAGTTATTTTTGAAACAGATATATTAATAGTTTTCCTAAAAAAGTTAACAAATATAGTAACAAAAAAAACCAATAAGAAAGAAAATGTTTCTCTCTCGCTTCTTTTGTCTATTTGCAGCACCATCGCTGCCTCTGATAGAACTACCTTCAGATTCTGATACTTCCTCGTCAACACTTAAAGCTATCAAGAGGTCTAGGATGGAGTGTCCAGTCGGTGGACAACAACGCTTCATGAGCATTTTTTAGTCTAATTCACATGTTTGTCCAATCAAAGAGTTTTGTACAAAGATAAGGTTGCGAATGTGTGGGAAGACATCAATCAGATGCAGATGTGTTTTACTTCGATGAATCACATGTGGATGATGAGGAGGATTATCCTCGTTGCCCTACAATTCTCGTGAAATTTTATAAATGTGGTTATTATTGGTACTCTAGGAAGGAATTTTCCTTTCACTTTCACGAGTAGGAAGATTCCTAAAATTTGGGCGAGGAAAGTTGGAGTGATAGTTTCAGAGGTTGGATGGGGTCACTATATCGTGAAGTCTGAGATAGTTGTATATTATGACTGTGCTATGTTAGGGGTCCACAGATGGTAGGGATCACTATATTGTTATCCAAAATTAGCATCCCTATTTTTTAGTAGAGGAGACATCCCTCTCTACTCTCTGAGTTTAGGGTCAGGTTATCAGGATTACCATTTGAGTATTTTGATAAAGCTATTCTCTCCATGATAGAGGATAAATTGGGAAGTCGGTTTGTGTTGACCATACAACCTTGACAGGAATGAAGGAATTTTTGCTAGAAATTGCGTTGATATTGACCTATGGAAGCTTGTGTTATCTAAGTAGCGACTACGTAGAATGGAATATGAAGGGATTCACACGATCTTCTACACTTGTGGGTGCTTTGGACATAGGCATGAAGCTTACATAGTGATCCAAAATGTTGACAAAGGGATGCCTAACGAAATGACATTCTCAGATCCTATCTTTTAGAAGGAGAGGAGTAGTGGTCGGAAGTTAAAAAGGATTTTGGTCCATGGATGATGGTATAAAAACATAATCGTAAAAATAAGCATGTTCCGGTTTGTGGATGTACCGTGACAGCTCACCGCCGGTAGTTTTTACAACATGAAATAAGTTTGAGGCAATGAATTTCGTTGTTGAATTAGAGGCAAATATTCATTTTTATGTTAAAGGAAAGTCATTTGTTCCTATTGATTTTCTCAAGGCTAGAAAAGAGGAGAATAAACAAAATATTCATGTTAGTTTTGGAGTGGAAAAGAGGGAAATACGGAATAAGGAAAATATCTTGGCTTCAAACATTCCCAGAGCCCTCTCTTTTGCATCTTCACAAGCGTAAGTCGGATCATCGGCCCATCATACTTTTCTAGTATTTTTTAGGTGTATTCCCTCCATAATAAACCCTTGCATTTCTTAACCGCTTGGTTTTCTCTTGCAAAATTTTTCCATGTTATTTCAAAGAAAAAAGGCTACTGATGAGTTCCCTTTGGGTTTGACAGGTCTTACAAGGGTTTTGAAGTGGAACAAGAACATTTTTTATGGAAGAGATGATTGGAGTAGAACATTGGGTGACTTCCTAGTGAGGGGAACATTCGAGAAGAGCAACATGTGCGCCCTATGCTTGAGTTGGTGCATTGGCAAGAGAAAGCTCTTTGGATTACGAAATTCAGAATTCAGTGGGCCACCGAGAGTGATAGTTACAACCATTACTTCGATATGGCCACACATAAAAGAAGATCTTGCAATAGAATGAAGAGTCTTAAGAATGGGGATTGTATTTCAAATTAGTAGCAGCCATTCACCATGACTTCGAAATATTTTTGGGCTTTCTATCATGGTTCAACCTCTCCGGCATGTTCTTTGAGACGATACCTTGGATCCATTTCATCTACCGAAAGCCAAATTCTCTCTTAATTTGCTGCTCTCATTCAACAAAATGGAGCAGACTGTGAAAAATATGGGAGTGTTTAAAGGCTTAATGGGAGTGTTAATTGGCATCATATTCTTCCAACGGTGCTGGAAGGTTCTGAGTTTAAGTTTTGTGGATTTCATCTGCAGTTGATTCAGTTTTTCTTAGAAAATTATTGCGATCAATGAAACCCTAATTTATCTCATTCCCAAGAAGCAGAACCCAATAATCGTGATCGATTATGAACCTACCAGTCTGTGTAATGTGGCTTACAAGATCATACCTAAATGCATTCCTAACCGTATCAAGGGTCTTATGTCGGGGCTCACTCATCCCTCTCATTCCAACTTCATCCTTGGAAGGCACATTACATACAATATGCTTTTTGTAACACCCATACCGAACCGACCCGGGTAAACCCATGGTTGAACCGGTATGAGCATCACTCGAAGTTACAACATTTAAAATAAAAGGCGATTCAACATTGAAAATCAAATTAAAACATAAATTACGAGCAAGTCGGAAGCGATTATTCAAAATAAAAAATCCAACCGGTCCAATCTTCAAAATGATTACAAAATCCCCAACCAAAAATGTCAACTAAAACATAAAAATAAAGAAGTAGTCAACTCCAATGAATCGTCAATCTTCACCTCATGGCTCCAACCAGTGACTCTCTGAACTCAACCCGAGACACTTGAACTACAACTCAGTTTCACTAACCACGCACACTTGAAAGGGGAAGATGGGGAGGGATTAATTTCCTAATGAAATTGAGTGAACCCACTAGGTTTAACTATGCGCCGAGCCTAACCTGACAGAGCGATTCCGAACTCCGCACACACATCAACAATGGAACCAGACACAACCATACCAGATTTTAATTTCCTAAAACAGTCTAGGTGATCACCTAGGTGAAGTTCTCAGTTCAACATTCATAGTTCACACTAACAGCAACTTCATATCATAAATCCACAATCAACAATTCAGCAGTACATCACATGGCATTCCGCAATCACATTCACTAACACACACACACGCATTCACATTCATTCACATACACCACATTTCTCATTTGAATTAACTATATGAGTTCATTAGGCGCCATAAGGAGTTATCCCATACCACCCATGTCAGCTCATAACAGGCGCACCCCCAACCGCAGAAGGGGGTCCCAAAGACGCATCATAAACCATAGTATAAGGATTCATGGCCAACTCACAATCAACCTCATTACTCACATCACGACACTCTTCCAGGTGACGTGACCGCACCACCAATCGCAGAAGGGGTGAAAATTTAGGAGGCAGTATAGGCTCCTTTCGATTCTATCAATTCATTCAATCACATCACTTAATCCGTCCATTAATCCACTCATTTCAATTACATCAATCTCGACTCTGATATCCTAATTCTCATCCATCATTTCTCAATTCACAATCTCGATTCATTTAGTTCAACTCTCATTATCACATCCTCATTTCATTCAACACAACTCAGTTTATAAGCACAACAAATTCACACATCACAACCATGATAAAGGTAAACGGCTAGCTCACCGGCCACCCCCACCTACAAGTATAGGGATAGCCATGTCGCGAGTTTTAGGGTTACCCTCCTATTCATCCTTCATAGGAAGAACCCACATTGGCAGGGCCATCCACTTGTTTATCATTAATTGAGCGACCCTACATTAGGAGGACCACCCTCCTACAACCACAACTTACAACAGTAGAGAATGTATATAAATTCACAAGATCACCCAAACCCGTCGATCCTAGCACTCAGTTCTAATTCTGTTCCGTTAATCATCCATATTAATCATTTATCCCAACCCCAACAACAAAGCATTACATTAACAAACATCAATCAACAATCAATTCCTCAATCGACAAACATCAACAATCAACCAACAATCAATCACAGAACAATTATCATCTTTTACTCTCTTCCAATTTCATGCAATCCTTAATTTCATCTAGGTCAGAATTACAACTCCGCATACCAACCAGCACTACCTATCATACGCTAAACCCTCACCTGACAAGAAGATGAGGCTCTAAACAACTTCTAGAAACCCGAACAGCCAAGCTCTACAGCTCAAAATATGTAGCTTCTTCCTTCTGACACTGACAGCGCCTAACTCTGAAATACCAAGAAACTATATATGAGATCTCTTCCTATCGTCGCCAGGAACGCACAGGAGAAAACGGATCCCCAATCAGACTTCTATAGCTCCCGGAATCAAGGTTTGAAAGCTTGGGGGGTTTTTGGTTCGCCAAAGGGATTTTCGAGAGAAAAGAGAGAGAGAGAAGCTGAAGAATTCCGTCAAAAACCCGTGTTTAATTGTCAGAATCAAGACACAAAGCGTGCGTTATAGACACACAGCCGTGTGTTTCAATCTGCCAACTTCGACGAATTTTCAACGTACTCTCTTGTAACTACAACTCGACTCAATTATGAACGTCCCGAAATTCGGTGAGGTCTTAAGAACACTATTTCCAATGTCTCAATCATCCAAACTCGAGTTCCAAATCGTTTGGTTGTGCGGAGATGTTACACTTTTTCTTCAAGAAGTTGTTCCGACTATGCATGGTTGGAAAGGTAAAAAGCATCACATAGTAGATTGATCATACAAAAATGTATTATATCACTGAATGGAGTTTCATGCATGACACTTTGGTTTAGGCTAACTTCCTGGTGATTTGGTAAAAGTCATTATGGAATGAATTACCACGACTTCTTTCCAGGTGTTTTGGAATGAAAGCTATTTGAATGACTTCAAGCCACATAAAGGAATTTGTCAAAGATGCTCGCTTTTCCCGTATCTCTGTTAGAGTCAAGTTTCAGATTTTTTGCGTTCAACAATGCCATTTTGTTGAGGTGAGTAGGGAGCAGTCGTCTCATGTATAATCCCATGTTCTGCACAAACATCAACAAATGGATACTCATACTCTCCACCCCTATCACTTCTCAACGCTTTTATTTTCTTGTTGAGTTGATTCTCAACTTCAACTTTGTACAAGTTGAACTTGTCAATTGCCATACATCTTCAACTTCCTCAATGGTGTTGAACATCTCTTTGTTAGAGCAAACATGACGAGTTTCTCCAGTGTCGATCCACCATTCTCTTGGATTCGATGCAACTAGGTTGACTTCAGATACTACTGCAACCAAGTCCACTTTCTTCATTACGCCATTCATCAAGCTTGTCTCTTGTGTCCTTCTTGACACATTACAGGCTTTAACAACGTTAATAGCCCCAACATTAGATCCAATAGACATTTTTCTGAAACAGAAAATTGTCCAAATCAGTTCTTTGAAACAAATTCAAAGAAATACTCTTAATCGAAACACCCAACGAATTTATGTAAAACCTTGAAACAAATTTTTGCTACTAGCGGAAATAGTACAATTAATTAGGTTACTTTTGAGCGTAATTACTTCAACCTTTTAATTGCATCATGAGATCCAAGCGATATTTACCCAAGTGTATACAACACAAACTATGAGAATTTATTAAAATAAGCAATCAATACCATGTTAATCCAAATAATGCTACTCAAATGAATCAATTTAACAATGATTAATTGTCCGAAAGAGTATTAGCATCAACAACAAACAAGATACGAATAATTAGAATTTTCTGGATGTTAAGAAACAAACAGAAAAAATTATAAGGTCTATAAACACATGAAGGATCTTCAATTGTGCAAAGAGAAAGCCACAATAAATAAATATAAAAATACAACTTCAAAGATATATGAGTCTGGAATTTTAGAATATCTACCAAACACAAAGAGAACAAAAGTTGAAAGTTTATATCCATTACCACCGTCAGAGACCAAAATTAACAGTTGGAAAATAGATAGATGTCGGTTGGAGCTAGAGCTGGCAAAATGCTGGCCCGACCCGATAAGCCCGTCCAGCTCGTCCAACCCAGCCCGAATCGTGATCCGACTAACAAAAAAGTCAACAATTCGTAACCCGCCTAACCCGTGGCCCGACGAACCCGCGGTTCGACAAACCCGCGATCCGATAAACCCGTGACCTGACGAACCCGTGACCCGACGAACCCGTGACCGACCCGACCCGCCTGACTAACCTGATTGACCTTATTAAATATATACATTTTTACTAAACTTGTATGAAAAATCTAGGCCGAAAACAAATTTGTAGTCAAACCTTTTCCGAGAATGTCAAACATAGCCAAAACTATTTGTGTTACATTGTTTAGACCAAATTTTTAATTTTTATGACAAATGTAGCCGACATCTGTTAAAATTTTAACACCGTTAGTGACAGTGCAAACGGAGCTGACCCACTTGACTGGTCAACTAGATGCCACGTCAGATGCCATGTCATTGTTTAAAAATAAATTAATTAATTTAAAACAAAATAAAAATTTGAAAATGTAAAAAATAATTTTAATTTAAAAAATCTTCTTCTTCCACGCTACACCCACCACCACCGTCGTTCCAACCCACCCATCGCAGTCATCCCTCCACCCAATCCCACTCACCTCGCCAACATCCCCAACCCCCCTCACCGACACCCCCAGTTCCACTTCCCCAATTACCAAAAGGGTTTCGACTTCAACGCCGACGACGACACCTGGAAGATCCAGCGCCAGCTCTCTAGCCATGAGTTCAATACTCAATCCCTCCGCAAGTTTGTCGAGACCGTGGTCGACTCCGAGCTCACCAACCGCCTCATCCCAACTCTATCCTCTGCCGCAGCCACGGGAGCGGTGCTAGATCTGCAAGAAGTCCTCCAGAGATTCGCCTTCGACAATATCTGCGTGATTGCGTTTGGGTACGACCCGACTTACTTGGGCCCATCGCTTCCCGAGGCGAGATTCGCCGTTGCGTTCGAGGGCCCGATGAGGATTATCAGCGAGCGGTTCAATTCACTGGTCCCTCAAATCTGGAGAATGAAGAAATTTCTAGGAATTGGATCTGAGTATCAGTTTAGGCAATTGGTTTCCGTGGTGCGAGATTTTGCGAAGAAGGTCATACAAGAGAAGAAGAAACAGAGCTAAAATAAACCTAACGATTCAGTTGACTTTCTCCCTTTCTCATCGAACAGGGGTAGTCGGAGGTAGGTGTGGCGGCGGAGCTCTTGCCGAAGATGAAGGAGAAATTAGGAATATTATTTTTAATTTCAATGTTTATTTGGTGAATAATTTTTAATTAAAAATAATTATGTGGCAAACTGTTGGATACATCAGCGGACACATCACTGTGGGGGGTTAAATTTCTGTTAACTTGGACGGAAAAGTTAACGGAAAACAAATCATTGCCATTTTCGGGATTACGTATAGTTTTGGCTATGTTTGACATTCTCGGTAAAGGTTTGGCTACAAATTTGTTTTTGGCCAAAATTCTAATTAAAGTGTAAAATTATAACTTCTTTTATAATATATTTAACCAAATATATGATTGTATCATATATTTATCATATGATTATTATCATGGTAAAGAAACATTTAATAAAAAATCACATATTTATTTTTTTTATATTTCCCTCCTCTTTTTCCACTCTTCTATTTCCCACACATTTTCCCTCTTCTTTTCTATTTCCCACACTTTTTTCTCTCTTTTTTTTATTTCCCACTCTTTTTTCCCTCTTCATTTTTATGAGCTTTTTTATTTCACTCATTTTCCCTCTCTTTTTTCTTCTATTTTCTATTTCCAACCACTTCCCCCCTCTCTCATTTCTTTCCACTTTTTTATAGTTTATTATTCAAATTATATTTAATCTAATTGAGCAATATAATCATACTCTAAAATTATAACTAGTTTAAATTATAAACTAATAATTAGTATATGATCAATAAACATATATAACTCATCATATTTACTAGCACACTCAAACCATAAACGATAAATAGTAAACTTTATACTCTACATCAACACATCAATCCAGAAGAAAGTGAGTTGATAAATAGCTCAATCCCGATGTGAAATAAACAATGAAGGAGTATAAAACACTTCCACCACCAGTCCACCACCACTCTCACAAGTCACAACTCCTCTCTCCCATTAAAGCCTAATTTAAAAAATCAATTAGAGATGGGATGTTGATGCTTGTTTAATTTTTGTTCAAGATTATAATCATTTTTATTAATTTTGAATATAATTTCATTTTTCTTATAATTAAATATTATTTGTAATTTAAAAATTATGTGGTATCTACTTGAATGACCAGTTAAATAGATTCCACATCAACTCTGTTAGCACTTAGCACTTAATATCATCAATAACTGTTAAAAATCTAAAGAACATTGACTATATTTTTCATTTGACATAAAAGTAAAACATTTGGCCTAAAAATATCATAAAAATGAAGTGGCTAGATTTGTAATTTTTTGAAAGGTTTGACTAAATTTATAAATGAGTCCAATATTTAACCATAAACCTTAAAAGTTAAATTATATTTAATTTAATTTTATTTATTATAAGTATATGTAATTTAAAAAATAAATATTTTTAATATACAAGCGGCGAAAAGCGAATAAAAAAATTATTAAATTTTATTTAGAATTATTTATCACATAAAAAATTTATATCAAGCTTTGCAAATTGAAGTTGAGACTTGTGACCCGATGGGCAACCCGACCCATCCCGAAACCCGATAAACCCGCGACCCGACTAGCCCCTGACCCGACTAACCCGTGACCCGATGAACCCGCGACCCGACTAACACGCAACCCGATGAACCCATGACCCGACTAACCCGTGACCCGACTAACCCGACCCGTGGGCCGCTCAACCCGCCCGTTTGCCAACTCTAGTTGGAGCAATGGTCAACCGGATTCAACATAAATTACTATAAACTCACTCTAAGAAAGACGTACACGAATAGCAAATTTAAATGTAGCGATGCTCACGACCTAATCAAAAGAGGTATAAACCTTGATTAGTAGCAAAGCGGTCCGTGAAGATGAAATGAACCTATCTTAACTTGTTAGACAAAATCAAAGCGGATTATAATAAGCACAACGAAACTGAAATCGAAAGAAACTATAATCAAGGCCTGTGTTGTCATAGTTTCCTTCAGATAGATTCGCCCTACACAAGGACGTCTGATGTGATCCTGGCCACCAAGACCGGCATGGACACGACACCACGGGCACCAGGCCTGAACCTCCCATTTTAACATGTGACGAGAACGAGAGAGGATTTCCCGTGCTGGAAGGGAAATCCCCCATACTAGGAGCCCTAGCATCAAGCCCCAAGGCTGATGCCAAGCCAGCCCAGCACTGATGCCGGGCCGAGAGTACAACGACCCCAGGCCTACACCACCACCATCCCCGGAGCCTAAAAGAGCCCAAGCCCCAGAGCCAAAAGACACCCTTGAGAGGATGCTGATCCTCACCCAGGCACCAATGCCAGCTCCTACTCCAGCCAAAGTCAAGTTCATGACCTGCCAGAAGCTGATGCTGACACTGTGCCCAGACCCGGACCCTAGGCCGAGTCTAGCACCAAGTCTAGGCCCCAGGCCAATTCCCACGGGCCCTCGAAGAAAAGACCTACCTGAAGACATCCCTAAGGTACCTTAGAAGAAGGCTCGAAACCGAAGTCAAATGGTCCAAACGGATTTGAAGAAGGCCCCAAGCTAAGATTGCCACAGGCGCAGGGCTCATGCCAGCGCCCGTACGAGGAGCTGTTTTGGCCCAGCAAAAAATTGGCCCGTGCATTTTGAGAAATTCCAACAGCCCTGTATAGCTTGAAGTCCCAGGAACACTCTCCAACAAACAGAGCTCAATTTGGAGGAGAATTGGGAGGTAGAGCTGGGCCAAGCAAAGCATGGATGGAGCATTAAAGAGCACAACTCGGATGCTGATCCGAGGAAGCCCATGCTAGGAGCTGTGATCAGGCTACCACCTGAGCCTGATCCAAGAGGATAGAAAGGAGGAGGATCCAGCCATGGAGAAGGGTGATGACACTCGATTTGACGTGATTTTCAACCTCATTTAAGCGACATTTCCTTGCTTGAAACGTGGTTTTAGGGGTAAAATAGCAAATATTCACTCAACTGCCCTATTTCCTACCAATTTGGTTACTTTGGCCCTTTTTGGGTCTATTTGATGGTTTTCTAGCATTTTTGTAAGAGCGCAAGTTTTTGTCATCATTTTCGTAGCCACGGATGTGTTCAAGACCTCAAGGAGTGAACCGAAATCGAATCAGAAATCAAACCGGAGTCAGAACTGAAGATCCAACTGCCCAGCACAATGTTTTCGCCGAAAATACTATAAAGTTTTCAGAAACCCACAGTTGATTGTGAAGAAGTTTTTTGCGAAAAGTCAAAGTCTTCGCCGAAAACTATTGAAGAAATACACACAAGAGGATTCAACTGAAGTTTTCGGCGAAAACTCCTTAAGTTTTCGGCGAAAACTCCTTCCTTTTCCGCGACAGAATTGGCAAACCCTAATCAGCACTATTTAAAGAAGCAGCTGCAGCCAAGGGAAGGAGAGATTCATTATTCATATTTTCACACAATCAAATCAGACTTTTGAGAGTCAGCCGACTCTAGGGTCGATAGATAGAGTTTAGAGAGTTCGAAGATCCGTGGAGAGATCGTGATGCCATCCTTCCACCTCGGAGAGCTCGGAGCTTAAAGTTGAAGATCCAGGAGATCGAAGCTTCGCCGGAGTCGTCAGAATTAGGTTTTTAAGTTCTTATCTGTTCTTCCTCTGTATGATGATTTCCTTTGTTGCCTTTGATTCTTCTGTTATCGTTATGAGTAGCTGAACTTGTAGAGCTTAGACTAGATGAACCCTAAGTGACCCAGGGCTTTAAAGCGGTCACGGATTGGCGGTAATTAGATTCGAAGTTCAATCAGTTTCTCTTTGCATGGTTGTTTTGTACTTCACTGTTTATGTTTCTTCTCTGGTTGATCGCCTAGATTAGGTTTATGCAAGCTAGGGTTAGTCGCCAGACAGCTTCCCTGCTTTGGCGCATAAACTTGTCTTCCTTGATCACCTAGTTTAGATTCTTGTTAAGATAAGGATAGAGCGAACATTCGCCTTACTTTAGAACATCAATTCAACCAATTAACCTATTCATTGGAGTGTGCCTTTTGTAGGAACCAGTTAGGGTTAATCCACTTCAAGAGTAACTCATTAATCACTAGTAATTGCACCAGTTAGTTTTATCGTCGCAAGAAGCGACCGTACTCGGGCGGCTAATTAATCTTGGTAGTTAGATCTGATAGAGCGAACGTTCGCCAGTCTTAAACTTAAGGGTAAGGAGTTATGGTGGTGTATAGAAATTGATTGAATGAGAATTGAAAATCGCTGGTCTGGTGATCTTAGGGGGATTCGAAATCTAGCTCGTCTATCTTCCTGTTAGTCAACCTTTTTTTTAATCTTTCTGTCTTTTATTTTTCTTTGTTTATTAGATTAGAAGTCGTGGAACTCACACCACGCACAACGTGTTTAAACTTGAGTAATTTGCCAACTTATTTGAGTAGACAAGAAGAAGAGACCTCAAGTAGATTAGTTATTTGATAGCGCTAAAACTGCATTCATCAAAGGGCTAAGAGGCCAGTCCATGGCTAAGCAGCTACGAGCTAAAGCTAAAGAGATAAAAGGCCAAATCCGGATTTCTGGATAGATTTGTAGCCCGACAATTATTGACGAATATGGGCTACCTGGAGACATAATTTATGCTAATATCCAACATGAAAGTTGTAGCCCATGGAGTCTACTAGTGATCTACAAAAGATCATAATTTTACGAATTTGTTTGGTAATTATTTGGCTAATTTTCCCAGAACGCTATTTTTTTGGAAATTTCCAGCTTCCTTTTTAGTTTTCTTGTTTAGGAAGGATACTTTCCCTTGTAGGATTGGAGTCCGAATTTTACCTCCCTTTTAACTTAGATTAGGATTAGTTTAAGTCCTTTTTAGTAGCTTAAATAGGACTCTTTTTATTTCTTTATTATTATTTAGTAGTTAGTTTCTAAAAGGAATAAGAGAGCTTGTTCCCTACTCCTCTACCTATAAATAGAGGCCTTCGCCTCTCTTGTAAATCACACCTTTGAATCAATAAACTACTTAAATTTCAGTTTTTCTCTTGCATTGTTATGCAATTCTCTTTTCGACTTTCATGGAATTGATTGTCTTCTAGATCGACTTATCCTCAAGAGCATTCATCTCTTGAAGTGGCGCCTTCGACTTGGTACTTCTGGTTCCTAGCTCTTTATAGCTACTGGGTCAAAGTCCTCTTCCATCCCGGTTATGAAGGTTCATCTCGTTGCTAGGAGCATCAACTTGCGGTGGTTAGGGTCGTCTGCCCACGGTTGCGGCGGTTCACATCAACGTCTTTCTCCTAGGATACAACAATCTCTACGATGTAAACACACCGTCAACACAACCACGTTTGAGCAAAGCGACTGACCTTAATGAAGAACGAGAGAAGAAGAAGATTACTCGATTTGGGAGAGAGAGTTCGAAGATCGAAATGTGTGTTTTGAACTGAAAGAAACCATTGGTATTTATAGAAAACCTTTAGAGTAACGAGCAAGTTAGATATGCTCCAAAAATAATATAATATTTCATAAGATATGCTTAGAATAATTCTAAAATTAATTTTTTAGGATTTAATCCCTTAACTAACTCATTTAATTTTTAGATTTATTTCAAATTAATTAAATGCGAAAATTAATAATTTAACACATAAATTATTTATTTTTGTCTTGGAATATCTAGTCTTAATGGGTAGTGGACTACAACATTTGGCAAAATATGGGCTTCACCATCAAGTTAGTTATCCGGAGCCTGACTTGAACCCAAGATCTACAATCTCCTAAGCGCGTACTTAGAGATTACACTTAGTTGAGTCACTAAATATATATTAACTTAATTTAGTTGCCATATTAACTAACAATTATTGTCATAAGTTAAACCTCTTTACTTAAAACTAGTTTTTTTGCCCGTCCAATGGGCGAAATATTATGTTAATATGTATGGATTATTTATTTAATAATTTAAAATATTAATTAATATATCAATAATCTTATTAAGAAACCAAATTAATATTTTTGAATGAAAATATAAAATTAATAGTTAGTCATGGTGATTATTAATATCAAATTTTTAATATATATAAGCTTTCTTCATTAATTTCTAAAATTTGTAATATTTTTAGTTATAATTAGTGTGGTATATAAAAAGAGAAAAAATAAATTTTTAATTTAACATTTTTTAATTTTTATATAATTAATGTTTATATAAATACGCTACTTCCTTAATTTTTAGTTTCTTCAGTTTTAATAAAAAATATAAATTTTAACAAATCTAACACAAAGTTTCTGACAAATCTAAACCATAATTTTTTACAAATCTAACCCATAATTTTTTACGAATCTAACCTAGAATTATTGATAAATCAAATCCAAAAATTTTAAAAATCTAGCACTAGTTTTTTTTAAATCTAGCCAATATTTTTTGACAAATCTAGCCCATAAATTTTTAGCAAATCTAGCTCAATTTTTTTGACAAATCTAGGCTAGAATTTGTGAAAAATCTTGGCAAAAAATTGTGACAAATCTATGCCAGAAATTGTTATAAATCTAGCCTAAAATTGTCACAAATCTATCTTAGAAGTTGTGACAAATCTAGCCTAGAATTTGTGATAAATCTAGCACAGAATTTGTGACAAATCTAGCCCATAATTCTTAACAAATCGAGCTCAGAATTTGTGACAAATCTAGCTCATAATTTGTCACAAATATAGCCTAGAATTTGTTACAAATCTATCACAGAAGTTGTGACAAATCAAGCCTAGAATTTGTGCAAAATCTAGCCCATAAGTTGTGCCAAATCTAGCACAGAGTTGTGTCAAATCTAGCCCTGAATTTGTGTCAAATATATCCCACAAGGTGTGACAAATCTAGCCCAGAATTTGTGACAAATCTAGCAAATATTTTGTGACAAATCTAGCCTAAAATTTGTGAAAAATCTAGCCTATAAGTTGTGAAAAATCTATCCTAGAAATGGTGCTAAATCTAACCCAAAATTTGTGACAAATCAGCCCAGAAGGTGTGTCAAATCTAGCCTATAAGTTGTGCTATATCTAACCTAGAATTTAGGACAAATCTAGCCAAGAATTTGTGACAAATCAAGCCTAGAACTTGTGTCAAATCTAGCGCAGATTTTTCGACAAACATAGCCAAGAATTTGTGACAAATCTAGCCCAAAATTTGTGACAAATCTATACCAGAAGTTGTGCCAAATTTAGCCTAGAATTTGTGTCAAATATAGCCCAAATTTTGTTTCAAATCTACCACAGATTTTGTTCCAAATCTACCACAAAATTTGTGCCAAATCTAGCCCAGAATTTGTGACAAATCTAACAAATCTAACCCAAAGTTTTTGGCAAATCTAACCTATAATTTTTATAAATCTAACCCAAAGTTTTTGACAAATATAACCCAATTTTTTTTTACAAATCTAACCAAAAAAAATTAACCTATAATTTTTTACAAATCTAGCCCAAAGTTTTTTTTACAAATCTAACCTAGTATTTTTTACAAATCTAAGCAAGAGTTTTTTATAAATCTAACCCAAAGTTTTTGACAAATCTAACCTAGAGGTTTTTCTACAAATCTAACCCATAATTGTTTACAAATCTAACCAATTTTTTTGTACAAATGTAACCAAAACTTTTTGACAAATCTAACCCATAATTTTTAGAAATCTAACCCAAAGTATTTGACAAATGTAACCAAATGGGTGGAATATTATGTTAATATGTATGTATTATTGGTAAACACTTTGGTGCTCCCACTAAAAGTGGGAGTAACGGATACTCCCACTGACGTTTTGATAGAGAAATATGTTTTTAAAATCTTGTTTTCGATGATAAGAATCTACATGTCGTTAAAAGATACATAGAGCGATTTGAATGAAAACTAATTTGGTAGACCTAATGATCTATCATATTGGGAAAAAATACCGCTATAGAAGGAAACCTAAAGAACATTAGGTATATCTTATACTATGATGACTAAAAATTTCAACTAAGCTCAATTTAGACTTATTAAGATTAAATCTATTGATTTAAAAGTTCAGTTCAATGGAAATACCACTCTAGATAGCATAAACGCCAGTGGGAGTATCCGGTATTCCACTTTTAGTGGAGCACCAGAGTGTTTACCATTTGTAAATATAATTAACATATCACAATGCTCTCGTGCGGTTTCTATCAAGGGTTTTGATTACTGGTTCGTAAAGCATGATGTCGTCCCTACATCGTATTTGAATTTTGGTACCAAATGTTTTCTCAATTTTACAACTTCTCATTCACATGTTTTCTAATTCGGATTGCATGCAACTATCGCTTCAAATGTTGGTTTTTTTATCTGACATCAGATGCTACTTTCGTGTTTCTTGACTTGACAGTTAATCAGAAAATGCATCTTACTTCATCATAACTTGCATGTGCTTACTACGATGTCTGCGATGAAATACCACCTCCACTAAGCGCTCTAAATGGACAAAATGTCACATTTGAGGTCCAGCTGCCAAGCCACGTGCATGTGATTGTATATGATGATTTCAAGGTTTCTAAAATTTAGGGACTTTTGCTCCATTGTGCTCAGTTGCTCGACCAACTGCCACAACCAATAGTGACAAAGATAATTTATAAAAAACTCTTATAATTAAATAATTAAACTATATGATAGGTACTACGCTACTCAATTCTACTTGTGATCAAATTAACTCGAATGTGAATCATAAAAAAATTTATGTCACATTATGACATGATTTGATGAACCCGCCCTCAAAGCCCAACCAAATACATTCTTGACTTGAATTAACTAAATTCAACAACATGTGACTAATCAAGTCATCACCTGATAACCCCACTACACATTTAACATGTTATCTTAATTAAACTTACAACTCAATGGACCTCTCCCTTCTATCTCAAATAATATATGAATTAAAATATATTTCTTTAACAAATTCGTTCGTATGAAAGTGGAACATCTAGATCAATCTGCCCGACCTAGCTTACTCGTGACATTAATTGAATAAAGTCAACAACTCATAACTCTATATATTTGCACAATAATTTACCAAAACATGTGACCCAATAAGGGCATACTCGACTAACTTATCTAATGATCATGACTTTTCGTATGTAGTACTTCTAATTACGTGTATGAAATTAACTATTATTTATTTCAATTATGTTTTCGTATAGATTGTAGCCAGTTTGTAAGTTTTAACTATTAATTTGATTCAGATATAAACTTTTTAAAATCAAACAATAGGGTATAATTTTAAATTTAGAGTAATGTAAAAATTATAATACCATAATTTTTACTTTGAGAATAAATATTAAATTCTTATTATAACATGTGTTTATGAAAAATGAAATTATTAAACAACAAATTACATAACATTAGTAGAATTACTTTATATGAATGTATAAGTATATATACACATTAAACGTGGATTTAAGAAGAAGTATTTAATATGAAAACATTTAATAGATGAGAGAAAATAATTATATTTTGATTTAAAAATTGTTGATGATGTGGAAAATTGTGAGAAGAGTTCTAGCTTATGTGACAAACTCAACTCAAGAACTCCCATAGTATATTTTAAGATTAGCTTGACAAGCTCTTTTCTAAGCAATGTGTTATTCAACTATTTCCCACTTTTAGTCCTTCTCACTAAGGCTATTATGAGACTCAATTTCTCATTCACCTCAGTCACATTTCTTACTTATTTTTCCAACAATTTCTTCGCTCTATGTTTTCAACGTTTAAGCAAGATGATTTCCTTAGCTGTTTGGTATGGTTATTGGCACCCCATTCAGCTGGTAAGAGGAGGTATTCCTCTCTCACATACATTCTCTATCGATGACCTAGTCCTTTTAGCAAGGGGAATATGGTGCAAGTTAATATTATATTGGATATCTTTAATCGTTTTTGCAATGAATCTTAGTAACGTATGAACAAGTATAAGTCTAAAGTCTTCTTCTCAAGGAATATTCTAGATTCAAAAGCTATTGAGCTCTCTATCGCGTTGGGTATTGGGGAGATATATGGGTGTGCCCGTTCTGCATGTCCAAAACACACTTATTATTTCCTCTTAGATTGCTTGGATCATCGACTAGCCGACAAGAATGTGAAAAATATTTCATTGGCAAGAAAATTTACTTTGATCTCTTTGGTTCTTAACTTCTTACCTACTTAGATAATGAAAAACTTGTTTCTCTGTGACAAAATTGACAGGAAAATCGAAAGCTTTTTTAGTTTTGGGTTCCATGCAAGGTGCTACACAACTACATAGTGTGAATTGGGACATAATTATAAACCTAAGAGTTTGGGAGGTTTGGGCCTCCGTAGCGCTCATGAGCTCAACTGTAACACCATTCCCTATTGACTCCAGTTGAACCTGTAACACCCTACCTTAGAAGACCCGGTTAAACCTTTAGTTTAATCCCATGCATTACTAATTCAGGTGTTACTGACTCAAACCATGCATACATTAATTCATACACATTACATCTCGTAAACCGATAAATGAATCAATGGAAATCAATAGAAAAGCCAAACCGGCACATCAAAAACCAATAAACCAACACATCCAATAACTAATAAGCAATGGAGGAAACAAAGAGAACATCCAATACATCTGATGGCCAATAAACTAAAAGAAATCCTGATCAAAATTGAAAGTCAAAAGGTGGGTCTGAACGTCCTAGTTGTACCTAGCATTGACTGACTCATCGACATGCTGATTAGCAACTCTCCTCGTATCTCTCCTAGACATGGTGACCTTCTCACCATAACCCATAGTGAAACTAATAAGGAAACATAGACAGAGGGGTCAGTGACATGCACTGAGTGTAACATTAAAACCTATAATCCAGTAAGCTTATGAAGCAAGTAAACTAGAAATTCCAGTTAGATTAGAACATTAAATTAGTATGTTGGTAGCTCGAGCAATCCCTATATGATCCATAAGGATCCCAATAGCAGTACAGTCTAATGACCACTCGTATGCCACAAAGGGCCTAGTAGATGGTCTTTAAGACCCCTTTAACCAGTATATTTCCTAGGGGATTGCTCAATCCATTGAAGGATCACACGTGCTTACACCTAGTCGAACCCGTATGATCAGTTTATCATGCACGTAATCTCGACCAATAACAATCAAAGATGATCTATCATCCTATACCAGTATCAGATAGTGATAAATCAATAACTCTATAATTAGCTTTAAATCAAGGTATGGATCATAGTATTAATATATAATAATTTCAGTGAAAAACCCCTCACAGTTTCCTTGTTGAGATTCTTGGGTTGAACGTCGGAGATAGGCTTTCAAGGTTAAGCAAATTGCACTACAACTTCCTACCTGATATTCCCAAGAACCACATTCATTAGAACTGATTGATTACAGAAGAACACACAAAAACCCAAAGCACAAAATCGTAACTAACAAAGCTGAATCCGTTGAAATGGAGAGGGTTTACCTGAATCCGAGCGTAGACGATCGCTCTAGATCTATCCCTTAACCCTCCCTCAAACTCCATTTGGCGAACCTAAGATCCTAGTTTTGATTCCCCTCATTGAACCCTTCCTGTTCGTCAAAAATGATTGAAAGAGAATTAGAATTATGAAATTCGACTCTATCACTGCCTGACGATTCACTTAAATACTAACAGGTACAATGCCTAACACTCACAATGCCCATTGACATTGCATGACAATGACCGTTTGAGCCTTAACAACGCCCGTGTCCTATCAAGTATAATTATGGTTACTCTTATCACGACGCCCATTTTCATTGCACAGTTCCAGTTGTGTTCATTAGTAATTGTTACAATTCCAACAGTCCAACCACAATTCCAATCATTCAAAACCAACCGCGAAAACAGACGACTAACCGATAACGAGACATTACAGAACCACTAATTTAACCCATGCAACTCTAAATCAGGTATCACAGACACTAAAAAAATCACATAACATTGGTTCCATAACTCAATATCCAATAGACAATCCAAAAACATGCATCAATCCCCATAATTTATCCAACCCAAACTGGCAATCCATGTACCATAATCTAGTAAACATGATAAAATAACCCATAACATCATGAAGTATGAAAAACCCGAGTGAATCCCATAAAAGAAAAAACAAAATGTGTGGGGTCTAAACTCCAAGTTGTACCTGGCACTAATCAATGACTCATTGACATGCCTTACTTCGTCCTCCTAGGTGGCATGGTGACTTTCTCACCATACCCCATAACAAGCACAACATAAACACAGAGAGGGTCACTGAAAAGCAGTGAGTGATATAACCAATAACGCATCAACTGAAATGAGAAAAAAACATAAACCAACACCAGTAAGAGACTTGGAACTCAAGTCAACTCATGAACCATTAGCTAGTACAATTTTTTATAGCAAAACTAGTAAAAGTAAGAAGTAAGTAGGTTGAAAGTACGAGCAACCCCTAAATGATCATAGGATCCCAATGCTAGTATGGTCTAATGACCTCGGTAATGCCACAAGTGCAACAAGTATGGTAACTAGGACCTCCATACAAGTAAGTCTATCTAAGGGGATTGCACAATCTAGGAGGGGTTACCCGTACTCACATCTAAGTCCAACCTTTACAGTTAGAATATCATGCATCACATAGTCCGATAACATTTCTAGTAATCCTAGCCATTGTCAATTCTAATAACATCAATAAGCACATAACCAATAACAATAAACACTTAGCATCCTAGGATATGGATCATAATAGTTGTATAACTTAGTCGCAGAATTTAACCCCTCACAGTTTTAAGACTATCCTTGCTTAAAATTGGAAACGGGGAGCAACCGAGATTCCTTCCACACTCATTGAACTCCTGAAACCACACACAAATCCCAAACCCACAACCAAACTGATCAGCCAAAGGTCAATCCAGCAACCCGAGAGGAACCCTCACTTTCGAAGTTGAATCCATCAATTGAGGAAGGATTATTGAAATTAACGGAGGGGAATCAGCCATGATGATTCCCTTGGTCTATTCCCTAGCTCTCATGATGATCAATGACCTCTAAATCTTGATTTGGCAAAAAATCCCTTCAGTTCTCATCTATTTGTCAGGATGAAATTATAAAAACTCTGTGTTTTAGTGTCAGTCAACCATTAAGTGACACTAAAGAAGTTGGTCAACCATTAAGTGACACAAAAGAAGTTGGTCAACCACAACAAAAAGAAAGTGTCACTTGTGTTAATTTTTTAGCGAATATTGGCGATTATAACCGCCAATGTGGTATCCATATTAGCGATTACACAATCACCAAGATGGAGGTTGGAGACATGACTGGCGCCAGCGCTCTACGAAGCCATGACGCCAAGGCCTGGACCACCCCCGACCCGCATCGGAACGCCGGATTACAAGCCGACATTCAATGGGAGGCTATTTCCCATCAAATTTTAAGGGCCGCACCGATCGAGGAGGATGAAAACATGGAGATGAATGAAGAAGAAGGTGTCCAGACCAGGTGAGAAGAAGGAATGGGCTTGAGAATTGAGGAAATACTCTCACCCGTGTCTTCCCCAAGCCTAGACATCTTTGTGGACAGCCCCTCCGAGGGAGAAAAGATGGATACTGATAGCCCAAGCTCAGAAGGACCAGAACCTTGGTCTTTCACCGATTCTAGTGAGACTCCAGGTCCAGGAGATGAGGCTGAGTCTCCCCCAGACATGGCCACCCAAGTCACTAAAGTTTGGAGAGGATTGCTGAGTGCACAACGAGAGCCCACGATGGATTCGAGGACGAATCCAAGGCAAGAAGAGGGGGATGATGTGATTCCCCATAGCTGCCATAATGCCAACAGGTATTCCTACACCCCACCAGGGTCCCTAGTCAAAAGAAGAACCCTAGGGTCATATAAAAAGCGTGTAATGCCAAGGAAAGCTGTCCAACACGTCATGAGGCCTAGATACGTAACCAAAAATAGGCTCATGCCCCACCAACAACCAAGCAAGCTAGGATGTCATTCAGGCCACCTGATCCGAGCCCCGAGCCTAAGGCCCCTAATAGGCCCTGGACCGATCCTCACGAGCCATGGAGGCAATGGCCACAACTGGGATCCCCTGGAGAATTTATGTAGTACAAGCAATGAAAGACAGAAGATTACCTGGCCAGAAGAGGGTGGCACCTGAAGACAGGCCTCGAAGCGAGCCCCAAACCGGGCTAGATGCAAGAAATGAGCTCCAGGCCAAATGCCACGAGCCCTGGACCAGCACCAGCCCTTGAAGACCCTTTGAGGACATTCCTGAAGACGTGGCCAAAGCAGCATGCAGAAAGCCTGGCCAGAAATGGAGAAGGCCAAGTTCTGAGCCAGCCCCGGGCGCCGGGCGCCATAGAGGGGCGCTCAGGGTCGAGCCAACAATTAGCTCGGGCCTTTTGGGAAATTCCAACGGCCCTGGATAGCTTGAAGCCCCAGAAACACTCTCTAGTAAACGGTGTTGCATTTGGAGGAGTAATGAAGGAGGAGCCACATAGGGAAGTGCTCATACACGATCTGGGACCATACATACAATCCTACCAAGCTAAGGACTCCCATTCGGGCCAGGAATACTTGCTGCCACGTCCAGAAGACCACGAGCCTAAGTCCTTCTGGGACTAGGACACGAGGGGAGCACCTAATCCGAGTCAGAATCCTTGCCCAGCCAGCCGAAGCCTTGCCCGACCGCCACGAATGATGCCCGGATTTTGCCAGTTTTGCGTAATTAGGATTATTTCTTCGGTTCCAAGACACTATTATCCTATTTTATGTTTCCTTTCTAGTTTTCCTTTTTAAGTTGGATTGTTAAGGCATTTTAAATGTCCTAATTAGTATTTAGATTATTTTAATCCTAGTTTAGGAAGTAGCTAATAGGGAGGAGAGCTTGTTCCCTCCCTATATAATAATGTCGCCGGCCACCTCTTGTACTTACAACTTTTATGAATCAATAGACCCCCTTCAGAACTTTGTTCTAAAACCCTTGGAGTATGTGCTTGTGCATTGCTTAAGGATCGTCTTATCATCAAGAGCATCCATCTCTTGGCATGGCGCCCTCGACTTGATACTTCTGGTTTCCAGCTCCTTTAGAGCTAGTGGGTAAAAGTCCTCTTCTATCCGGTTCCATAGGTTCTTCACGAGTGCTAGGAGATCAGCTTGTGGTGTTTAAGGTCGTCTGCCCACGGTTGTAGTGGTTCACATCACTATTCAAGACAACGACCATTGGACTATGCACCATGCTCGTTGTGTTCATCCAAAGTGAAATCCGAGGTGGAAGTTCAGGTCAAACGAGATTAATTTTGTTGAGGTGTTGAATGATTGTGCTCATTCGGGAGATGTCCTTCGAGTGTTGTTGTTTGTCTAATTGGGAAGTTCGGAATCGAAGAACGGGATTAAAAATAATTTTCAATGAATTGTGAAGAGGGTCAGAAAGCAACCTAGTGGTTCACCGCGCAAACGTAGTGTGCGGCGCCAACGTGCCGTGACCTAGGCAGAAAATTCCCCCTTTTTTTTGAAGGAAAATGATCAATATTATTAATGGTTCACAACCGGACAAATGTCATACATCATCATCACAAGACAGTCCGGAGTGACCCGTCCTATAACAGAACCGGTCGAGTAAACAGATCATTTTGCCGAAGCATCTGCGACCGTATTACCATCTCTCCTAACAAAAGTGACCCTACACCATGGTCGAGAAATCAAAAGGTTCTTACTCTCTTGAATAAGCCACCCGAACTCCATGGCATCTTGCGTACTCTACTTCCAAGCGTGCGTCCTGGCCAAGCAGTCCATCACAAACTCCACCTTCATCATTCCTAGCTCTGCTACCCATCGAACTGCCTCAACCAGCCCATGCACTTTTTCTTCTTTGGATGACGGTAACCCAGGAGTGAGGACCAGCTTAAACTGCACCATAATCCCACCCCATGGCTGCGATGCTCTTCAAATATGGGTGCATTGAAATTATTTTTTTTCATGCCCTCCGGGGGTTTGTTCACTGCTACAAACTGCACAATGTCCCTAATTAGTGCTCCTCCTTTCGTTTGCTGCGCCATGATCCATTCCTTCGTATAATCCATCCCCAACTACACAATCCACTCATCAATTCTAGATCGTCGGTTCCAAACTCTGTCGTTACGTTCTTTCCACAGTGACCAAAGTACCAAGAAAACAACTCCCACCTGCTCCAACGTAGCAGTATCCAGCACATTGAAAATCCACCTCTTAAATCCTCCCTTGTGCAGCTAGGAAGTCTCTATAACCAACGTCACTCCCGCTACCTCCCAGCTACCCCTAGCCGTCCTAAAAGTGAAAAAACATGTCCCAAGCTCTCTTCCTCTTCACCGCAGCACCCACATCTTTTCACCATATCAATACCTATCCGAGCAAGGGAATCCCTCGTCGGAAGGACCTCACGAAGAATACTCCAGACTTGGTGCTTAATCATTGGTGGTAAATTAACCTGTCAAATTTTACACCAATCTCCTTCAACTCGAATCTCAGCATCACTCAATAAATCATCTTTGATTAACTTGTACGCCGCTGAACTGTGTACTCACCATGTCTACTTAACAACCAAATGCGCTCATCATCTTCATGGCATTGTGGCGACATAATACTCAAAATACAAGCTGCATCGCGATCACCAAAAATTGCTTCAATTAACTCTTCATCCCACCCCGAGTTTCCTGGAATGAGCAACTCGCAAATTGTCATTTCCTCCAATCCCTTGCCAGCCACGGTAGTAACCTTTGCTTCCTCCACCCCTCTCAACCAAGGCTCCTCCCACACCTTTGTCTGCTTACCATCTCCAAGCCTCCATCGATATCCCACTATAATCACTTCTTGGTTCGTCCAAAAACCTCTGCACACATAGCTCGGGTTTGCACCCTCAACAGCTGATAAAAAACCCCCATTGGGAAAATATTTTGCTTTATAAACTCTTGAAACTAAAGCATTTGGCTCGGTTAGGAATTTCCATCCTTGCTTCCCAAGCATAGCAAGATTAAAAGTGAGAAGATCCTGAAACTTGAGACCCCCATGCTCCTTTCTCACACGAGTTTTCCCACCTCACCAATTCCACCTCCGCCTTGCCCCTTCTACCCCACCAAAACTATTCAGCATCCTCTCAAGTTCCCCTGTAACATCCCAACCTCTCTGACATGATATTGTCTGCTTTGGGCCCATCCCTCACAGATTTATTTTTGGGTGTTGGTGAGATTCGAACCTGATGACACTCAATTTTACGTGTTTATCAGCCTCATTTAAGCTACATTTCCTTGCCTGAATCTCATGTTTTATGGTGATTTAGCATGTTTTCACCTAAATGCTCTAATTCCTGCCGTTTTGGTTACTTTGGCCCGTTATGGGTCTATTTGATGGTTTTCTAGTGCTTTTGAGAATGCACACGTTTTTGCCGTCAAATACGTAGTCACAGACGAGCTCGGGAAGCAAAGAAACCTCAAGGGATGACCTTAGATCAATCCAGAAATCAACCAAGCCAGAAGAAATCATTACCCCGGCTGTAACTAAAGTTTTCGGTGAGAAGTCTAAAGTCTTCGCCGAAAACTTATGCAAGAAACTCACAGTCGAAGACAGGAGAATCCAGCCAAAGTTCCTATGAAGACTTCAGCGAAAACTCCCAAGTTTTCGCCGAAAACTAATTCCTTTTTTTGGCTGGAATCCTAAATCGGCGGCCACAAAAGATATACCTATTCCGTGGATTAATTTTCAAACCTAAAAAGTTCGAGAGAGAGTTTAGAGAGTTTGAGGAGCCGAGAAGAGATCGTGAAGAACTCGGTGCTAGGAATTGAAGATCCAGGAGAGTGAAGCTTCATAGATTCTTCTGAAATTGGTTTTACAGTTCTTCTCTGTTCTTCCTGGTTGAAGATGTATTCTTTGTTTGTCTTTGATTCTTTTGTTTTGAATATGAGTAGCTAAACTCATAGAGCTTAGATTAGATGAACCCTAAGTGACCCGCGGCTCTAAAGCGGTCACGGATCGGCGGTAATTAAATCCAGCTTCAATCAGTTTCTCTTGCATGTTTGGTTTGATCTTAATTGCTTTTGTGTTTCTTTTCTAGCTTGATCACCTAGTTAAGATTCTAGTTAAGCTGAGGATAGTAGCGAATGTCACCTCACTTCAAAACACCAAATCAACAGTTAACCTATTCATTGGAATAATTTCTAATCGTAGGAACCAATTAGGGTTAATCCACTGCTAGAGTAACTCATTAATCACTAGTAATCGTGCCATTTAGTTTTCCGTTGTAGAAGCGAACACACAAGTGGTCAATTTATCTTGGGAGTTAGATCAGATAGAGCGAACATTCGACAGTCTTAAACATAAGGGGCAGGAGTTATGGTGGTGTCTGAGAACTGAATGATTCGGGATTGAAAACCGCTGGTCTTGTGATTGCCAATGTTCTGGTGATCTTAGGGGGATTCGAAATCTAAGCTTGTCTGTCATCTTGTTAAGTCAACCAATCTTTCAACTGTTTTCTGTTTTCATTTCTTATTTCCTGCTTTATAGTCTAGAAGCCGTGGAACTCACACCACGTGCAACTAGCTTTATCCTGAATAAACTGCAATCATATTTGATTGCATGCATTACAATGTTCATCAAATTGGCGCCGTTGCCGGGGACCCTTCTAATTGTTTGAAAGAAGAGTTGGCATTTTATTCTTCTACCTTCCCATCTTTCATTTTTCCATCACACTTCGATTTTACACCGGTTGTTTTTGTTTTTGTTCTTTGTAGGTTGTTTTCAGGTTTATGAACCGCCCGTTCACTCGTTCTCTGTCTAAGTCTATCAGGTCTTCTACTTCAAACAAGCCGGGTAGTTCTGCTCCACCTAGGCAACCGCGAGTTCCGAAGCACACTACTACCGTCCTACCTTCATCTTTCACACCACTTACGATCGAGGAGCCAAAGGAGAGCTCCTCATCTTCATCTTCATCCGCTTCCTCTACTGCATCAAACTCGCCACCACCATCTCCTACAACGGGTGATGTAAATCACCCAAATCCTCCATCACCGCCGCCAGCTCAGAGAAGTCTTGCTTATTACAACAAGCCGAGTGCAACTAGCGTTCGATCCTCTATCTCTGTGCCGTGTAATGAAGATGATCCTGACTATGAGATCAAGATCCCCTTCCTGGGAATGATCTTTAGGGATGTACAGTTTGAAAGAAAGCTACACGACAATCCTTGCACTCACTTGGCGGATTTCATTGTTCTTTGTGAGACGTTCAAGAATGGGAATCTCGACAAGAACACCTTGTGCTTGCGAGCCTTTCCATTCTCTCTTCGAGGCCCCGCTAAGAGATGGTTAAACAGCAAGCCTCCCGGTTACTACACTGACTGGGACAAGCTAGGTCAAGATTTTGTTGAAGAATACTTTCCTCCTTCCAGAACAACTGCCTACAAAGATAGCATCTCCAGGTTCAGACAAAAGGAAGGAGTCAGCCTATATGACGCTTGGAATGAATTCCAAGAGTTTCTCTATAGCTGCCCCCATCACGGTTTCGAGCAAATGCAACTAGCTGAGATCATTGCCAAAGGAATGAAAGAGGAGTCATCCAAATGGGTCAACTCTTTAGCCGAGGGAGATATCACTGCTCTCACACCAGAAGCGGCTATGTTTCACTTTACTGATTGTGCTCCCAAGTCAAGGAATTGGGAGAGACAAACAGAAGGAGCTCGAAACAAGCTCAACATTGAAGAACAAGTCAAGGCGGAAATCGAGAAACACTTGAAGAAGTCTACCACGCTATCAAGCCCCCATCTGCCTCTATTTTTGTTGCTGACTGCCAATGGTGTGGCGCCTGTGCTCACAACGGAAGTCAATGTCAGAATTTTGGTAGAGCAGAAGTCTGGTCTGCCGAGGAAGTCGACTTCATTGGTCAAGGTTTCTCCAACAACCAACAAGGTTATACTGGCTACCGTCAATTCCGGCAACAAGGAAGCTTTCAATAGCGACCTCACTACAACTCCAGAGAAAACCAGAATCAGAATAACCGGCCACCTGGGTCATTTTAAGATCAGAAGCCGAACAATCAAACCGGAGGTATCTATCAACCGCCCCACCGAAACCAAGGTGTAACATCCCGGTTTTCGAGTCACCGGTTAGAATTTAAAAATTCTTGGTTGAACCTCATTGGTTAAAACTTTGAGAATTTTAATTCAAATTTAAATAATTAGTTTGCGAGTGTAATTTATTTCGTTGGCGGAATAAATCACTTTTTGGGTTAATTAATTGGGTTCGAGTTCTAAATTGGTGGACCGAAATCAATTGGTCTGACCAATTGATCCGACCCAAGAGCTCGAAATGGAGTTTGGGCGTGGGAATTAAAAGAGGGAAAGAGAGGCTAGGGATGGGCTCCAGGCCTAGCCGATTATGGCATTCAACAGCAGTGCGGGAAGAGAGGAGGGCGGACGGGCCCTGTTGGGCTCACTCTACTTCAGGCCGCTCGATTTAGGAGCAAGGGAGGGTTTGGGCTCCAGCCCTTACCTCGGCCCAAACGAAATGAAGGATAACGAAATTAAGGGCTAGGCCCGTTCAGCAAAGAAAGGAGGCCTTAAGGGGTTTGATATTCAGCGGGGGGAAAAGAAAAAGGAGGAAAAGAAAACAGTTTGGGGGAGTTGGCACGTTTTCGAAGAGAGGGGGAACCCCAAAGCGAACAATATCTTGTCAGAAAAGGTTGGGATGTTACAAGTGGTATCAGAGCCTGGTTTTCCTCTGCTACATAGGTGAGCTGTTATTTCCTCTAGGGGATTAGCTACCGTCTTAATGGAAAGTGCAAGTGTGTTTTGAAGAGCAAAAGTGATTTAAAAATTTGTCAACTGAAATTGGTTTGTTTTCGGTCCTCCTGAGCCACGAAGAAAGCCATGGGATGAGAAGTTGAAGTGTTGGGCAGGGGTTGAGTGAGAATAGAGTGTCGAGTTAGAAGAGTTGCTTGACCTTCAGAAATAGAACATAAGTTAGGATGCTAGTATGTGGTGGAAGTGTTAGACGTGTGGTTGTGAGAGGGTTGGAAGTCAGTTGGGGAGAGGAGTCAAGGATTGTTACAGGAACCTATCTTGTTTGTTGATATGAAATTTTAGAGAAGGTTTGGTTCATGCAAATTTTGTCCTGCTTTGTTTTCAACCACGGTTTGAATGTGATTTTAATCTATCAAGTAATTTTGATTTTTTGTTCCATGTTGGAAAAGTTAGAAGGATTTAAGGATTTGAGCTTTTGGAAAATGAGTGGTTCTTGGTCTGTTTTGTCAATGTGATTTAGTGTTGAGTCTTGGTATTGGTTCTTGAGTAATTGGTGTGGTGGGTTTGATGAGCGTTTTAACGATTTGGTATTGCAACTGAGATAGAGTTGGATTTTACTAATTTTGATTGAAGTGAGAAATAGTTGTCTTGGGTTTTTTTTTTGTTGATTTGAAAGGAGTTTAAAATTGTTTTTTCCTTTTCCAAACTTGAGTCATGAGATTATGTGGTTTCAATTTATTCAAGCGTTCTTGTTTCGAAAGTTGGTGAGTGTTTTCAATGGTGCTAGTGTTTAGGTATTTGAAAATATTTGAATATTTTAAACTAAGATAGAGTTCGGATTGTCAGTTTGATTTTAAAGGTTTTATGAGTATGATTTTATTAAATAAGAGGAACTTGGTATTGATTTAAAAAGGAATTTATTAAAGTTTAGTTTTTCTTTTCTTTGAAAATTGTGTTTGGGTTTTGAAAACTAGATTAAGAAAGGTTTCTGTAACGACATAGTTTAGATGGTTAGTTAGTGCTCGAGTGGCTTGAGAATAGTAGCTGGAAACTTGAGGTTGGTTGGAGGAGTGAGATCCCTCTAGACTTTGGTTAAGTTAGGTAGAGTGTTTGAAGGGTGTGAGGTCTACCCAAGGTGTTAGCTAAGTAGTTTCTTGCCTAGTTGAGCTGTGTATTTTGGTTGTGCTATTGTGGCATGTTGTGCCTTAAGTGTTTGGTTGTGCGTGTGTACGTTAGGTGGAAATACGAGTTCTTGTAAGTGAAGTGTGTTAGGAGGTGTTTGTGTTGCTAGAACCGTTAAGAAAGAGTTTTGGGTAGTGCTGTGATCCTTGAACTGCTACATTTTGACTGTGCTTTGTGGTTACTTTAGTAGGATGAGTTGGTTTGTGATTTCGGGGACGAAATCTTTTGAAGTTGTGGAGAGTTGTAACATCTCGGTTACGAGTCACCGGTTAGAATTTAAAAATTCTTGGTTGAACCTCATAGGTTAAAACTTTGAGAATTTTAATTCAAATTTAATTAATTAGTTTGCGAGTGTAATTTATTTCATTGGCGGAATAAATCACTTTTTGGGTTAATTAATTGGGTTCGAGTTCTAAATCGGTGGACCGAATCAATTGATCAAACCAATTGATCCACCCAAGAGCTCAAAATGGAGTTTGGGCATGGGAATTAAAAGAGGGAAAGAGGCTAGGGCTGGGCTCAAGGCCCAGCCGGTTATGGCATTCAGCAGCAGTGTGGGAAGAGAGGAGGGCGGACGAGCCCTGTTGGGCTCACTCTACTTCAGCCCGCTCGATTTAGGAGCAAGAGAGGGTTTGGGCTCCAGCCCTTACCTCGGCCCAAACGAAATGAAGGATAAGGAAATTAAGGGCTAGGCTCGTTTAGCAAAGAAAGGAGGCCCTAGGGGTTTGATGTTCAGTGGGGAAAAGAAAAAGGAGGAAAAGAAAACAGTTTGGGGGAGTTGGCACGTTTTCCAAGAGAGGGGGGAGGCCCAAAGCGGATAATATCTTGTCAGAAAAGGTTGGGATGTTACAAAGGCAACTACGGTACAACTCCTAGCAATCGCCAGAACCAGTATCTGAACAACAACTATTCTGGTCAGCCTCAGAAGCCGGCGCCGCTCGACAGCAAGGATAGCGATTTGGATAAGAAGCTGAATCAGATTATCACTAGGCTCGATGATCATGATAGCCAGTTCAATGCTCAAGCCCTTTTAAATCAAGAACAGATTGCGCAAGGCCATAGAGTGGAGACCCAAGTAAACAACATCGCTAGCATGCTCTCTAGTGGCCGCCCTTCGGTAAGCTACCAAGCCAAACAGAAACAAATCCGAAGAATGACGTGAAGACTGTTTCCACTCGAAGCTGCAAGAATTCGGCCGCCACCACCTCTTCCTATCCGGCCATGATTCCTCATACTGCAATAGTTGAGACACCGGAGATTGAGGAAGATGAACAGAAGAGTCCTTCACCAAAGCCTAAACGCGCACCTGAGCCTCCTCTTGCTCCGTATCAACCAAGAATCCCATTCCCCAACGCATTGCAAGGAGGGTGAATCGAGCAGCTTAGCTCGTCAAAGAAGAAAGAAGCATCCTCCATGCCTTCCAAGGAAGAATGCTCCGCCATTCATGATCAGAAGCTCGCCATACCAATCCCAGCTAAGTGCTCTAATCCTGGTTCCTTTACTATACCGTTAATCATCAATGATATTGAAATTGAGAGTAGTCTAATTGATCTAGGTGCATCTATAAATGTCATGTCTATGTGTTTGTATGAGAAACTCAATCTAGGAGAATTAAAGCCTACTAGCATGCATTTAGTGTTCGCTGAAAAATCTTTAAAGACACCTAGAAGGGAAGTTAAGAACGTAATCACTAAATGTGGCCCTTTCACCTTCTTAGCGGATTATGTAGTTATGGATACTAGGGAGGATGATGCTACTATCTTGATAGGTCGACCTTTCATGGAAACATCCGACATGAAAATCAATGTACCTAACGGACCGCTGCCATTAAGAGTAGGGAAAGCCATCGTAACATTCCGTCTTAAAGATGATATGAAATACATCCCCAAGGGAGAAGCTCATTGCCTTTCTATTGAAACTGTGGAGTTGGCCTCAGTCAACTCCGTTACTAATGTCGTTCCTAGAGTTTCTCCAAAGCCAGCTATTTCAAGTGCTGAACAGGTTATCAAGAAGAAGGCACAAACAACGAAGCCACAAAAGAAGGAGGAACTGAAAGCCCCCTCTTCTAAATCATCTCAAGGCAAGAATCCTGGCGAGAAGAAGAAGAACAAAGGAAAGATCAAAGAAGTGTGGAGGAAGTCATTAAACCACCTCCTTCCGAGCCGACTGCTCCACCTTCTTCTGTCAAGCCACCAGAGGAAGACGTGCAACCGCAAGATCTGTTCGGACCATTCGAAGTAACCGGCCACCTTTCCGACGGACGAACCCAACTTACTCATATCAATGAGAAGCGCTTCTTACTCTCTGGTGGTAAACCAAAGTTGTACTTCGTTAATTCCGAGGCGAGCGTGAAGGAGATCCTGAGTTGGGATGTCTCCTAACACCTTCCAGGTATCGTCCAACTCAAGGACGTTAAGCAAGAGCTCTTCGTGAGAGGCAACCCATGGCTGGAGATAGTTTTGAATTCTTGAGTCAGTCTAGTTTTTAGAGTCGGTTCAGGGGAGCCAAAAGTATCTTTTGTGTGATCCTTTATTTACCTTGTGTGTGTCGTGTGTCCTCGTTTCAGTTCTAATTAATTTGGAATTGTTCCGACCTCTGCTGTTTTTGTTTTAATTGTTTTTAAAGTTGGCCGAAATTTCAGAAAATATTTTTAAAACTGCAGGTCATAGTTTTCAGCGAAAATTGCACTTCTTTTCAGGGAAAACTTCTCTTTGAAACCTCCTGTGAATTTTGACCAGTTTTTTGTATACTTTTCAGAAGAAAAGTTCACACTTTTCGCCGTAAACTTTTCTTAAAATCCAGCAGACAGTTTTCAAATTTATTTTCGGCGAAAAAATTTCATTCTTGTCGCCGAAAACTTTCAGAAAAATAAAAAATCCCCCCTTTATCCTTTCATTTTTTCGGATCAACCTCTCTCCTCCTTCATTTTCGAAAACACAGCAGCCCCACCCTTTCATTTTATTTCGCTGCCACCGACCTAAAATCCCCCACCGCCATTTTTCTTGCTGTCACCGCCGCTCACTTCCTCTCGTTCCCCTGAGCATTTTGACATCTAGATCGTCCAATCGGAGCTCTCTAGCCCCGGTTTCGCCCGAAACCCACTTATCGAGTTTTTCACCGATTATTTCTCGTACGTTTGTTTTCAGCCACCATGTCTTCAAGGTTAGTTGTTGGGTTTTTTATTGCAAATCTTTTTTCCATATAGATTGCTGAATTTCGTCGAGTTTGACTTTGGTTGACTTTTTCGGTCTACCTTGATTTGCGTGCCTTCTGTTTCGGTGTGATTTTTGAAAAATTGTTTGAACCTAGTTGATCTAGTATGCTTAGGGATTATTGTGCTATGATTTGATGATATTTGAACGAGGATTGCTATGCTTAATCGATGATTCCAGTCCACTTTTGTGGAGTGCTGGTTTGACCTAGAAATTTTGAAGTTATTTGGCTACCCGGTTCATGTTTACATGTGCTTAATGATGTTTTCAATGTCCTGAACCTCTGATTGTGCCAATTGATGTCTTGATCGAAAATTGCTATGCTTAATTGCCAAATTTAGTGAGGTGTTGACATTTTTTCATGCATGACGGTTTGACTTTGTTTAAATGATGTGCATAAGCCGCCCTATTTATCCTTTTGTTGCTCTCATGATTGCATCTGGTTACCGGTTGTTAGATTAGCTTATCCCCACTCGGTTTTTCCTCGTGTCTGAGTGAAATTGAGTTTTGACAAAGTGTGGGGTAAGTTGTCAGTTTGACTAAGTTGGTTTCCAAATGTTGTCATATTTTTTTTTAGGAACAAGAGTAAGAGGCCGAGAGCCGCACTCAGTGGTCCAGGATCCACCTCTACCACTCCCGACATCGGAGCCAGCTCCAGAGCACCCGCTCCCATCACTCCTGCCATCCACGGTCCTCCACCGGCTTTCCCGAACCGCCAGGGGTTCCACCCCCTCATTGCCAGGATGCCGGAGCACTTTTTCAAGCAATACCGGAGGATTCAACACATACCTGTGGCTGATGTGAGGCCCCTCTCCCTTGAGTCTGTCCAGGAGTTTGATGAGGGGTGTTTCAACAACGTCTCCACCTCTCTCACAGCTGCAGGACTTCTGGAGCTGACCACCATTACGGATGACTTCCCTCCTCTGGCCCTTCAGGAGTTCTGGGCCCCCTTCGAGCTAGACGTCCACAAATCCAGACAGCATCAGAAGGTCATCTCCTTCTATCTCGGTGGGGTGCACAGAGACTTCACTTATGATGAGTTTGCCAATCACCTCGGCATTCCACATGAGCACTATCACGACCACCACCTCGGCTGGGGTAACAACAAGGCCAGAGGCCCGAGTTATGACGCACTCTGGAGCAGCATCACATGACGGCCTGGTGCTCAACCTACGGACCACAACACAATTGGTTCGGTCTCTGACCCCCTATTTAGATTTGTTCATATTGTTTGGCGTCGATATCTGTTGTTTGCTCCAGAGAAGGATCGCCACCACATTAGCCAAGATGAGCTTCTATTCCTCCGAGCTATCTTTGAGGGCTACCAACTCCACCCAAGATGGGTTCTTGCTCACTTGTTCCACAAGAAGATCACACCCGCGAGGCTTCCATCTTCCCTCCTCGGCAATAACTTCATCAGACGCCTCATCACCAACCTAGGCCTCAACCACGTATGGGGACCTGAGGTCCTGCGTCACCAAGTATACACGTTGGTGCCGACCTGGTAGTGGAGTATGACCTCCAGTTAGACATCAGGCCTCGAGAGTGGGTACCTCTGCCTCTTTACCAGGGACTTGGGTCGGAGGACGAAGATGATTCTGAGGAGGATGAGCCCCAGCCAGATCAGGCATTTCACCACCAGATACCCCCGTAGTAGCCGTCTGCGGGGTTTGCACACCAACAGCAACCACACAACCAGAAGCCTCTGCAGATGCCTCCCGGTGGCTATGGGGAGCTGCTCAGCCAGATCCGAGAGTGGCAGATCAACCACACCACCACCCAAGACGCCCGTTGGCTAATTACTCAGCAACACATGCACCAGCAGAACGCCAGATACGAGACGCAATTGACGTGGCAGCAGCGGATCGAGGATTTCTGGCACATTCCCCCACCACCTCCCCCACCTGAGGAGTGATCAGGTTGTATCCTCTTCCTTGTCCTTCTTTTTATTTCTTCTTTTTGAATTTCGGTCCAATTTTATTCTGTGTGGATCCGGGACACTTGCCCCGGTTTCTTTTTGATCTTTTGTTTGTTTTTGTTTTTGTTTTGTAGTCACCTTTTGGCAGCTTCTCTCCACGCTCCGACCGCTCCTTGAACATCCCCTCCACCAACCGTCTTGGTCTAGGTTCTTCTATTTCTCTCTAGTCTAGTTTGGTCCATTGAGGACAATGTCCAGTTTAAGTGTGGGGTAGGGTGTATAAACTGCATGATCTTGACTTGCTTTCTGTGATTTCGTGGCCTATCTGATTCCTCTAGCTTAGTATTGCTCGATTCTTGACTTGATGTTAAGTTAGTTTTTAATTTTTCATAATGATGCTTAGACTGCTTAACCTAGAACCTGTAACCAACTTGCTTGCATCGATGCTAAATTTCCTGGTTAGAACAGAAAGTCTTATCACACATGTAGTATTTCACTCTGATTGCATGCTAATGAGCGAATCCGACTAGCAAACCAAGTGTGAGCTTTTGATCCATTGCACATTAACTTGCAATTTCAATTCTTTTTTAGTGGTTTTCTCGTACTTTGAATGAGTTAGAATTTGTATGAGACCTATTCGAGACCACACGATGACACGAGTTCTAGGAGGATTGGTGAACTGTAAAACAATGATCAAATACTACCAAGCTAGAAGCAAGATAAATCGTATTCCACGGGCCTCTTCTACTTGCTTACTCAAATATGTTGGCAATTTTATTCAGGATTAAACAATTTGCGCGTGGTGTGAGTTCCACGACTTCTATACTAGAATGCAAGAAAATTGAAATGAAATTAAAATGCAGAATGATTGGCTGGTTGACTTAGACAGATGACCACACCACCACCCAAGACGCCCGTTGGCTAATTACTCAGCAGCACATGCACCAGCAGAATGCAGATATGAGGCGCAATTGGCGTGGGTAGCAGCGGATCGAGGATTTCTGGCACATTCCTCCACCACCTCCTCCACCTGAGGAGTGATCAGGTTGTGTCCTCTTCCTTGTCCTTCTTTTTATTTCTTCTTTTCAAATTTCGGTCCAATTTTATTCTGTGTGGATCTGGTACACTTGTCCCGGTTTCCTTTTGATCTTTTGTTTGTTTTTGTTTTTGTTTTGTAGTCACCTTTTGGCAGCTTCTCTCCACGCTCCGACCGCTCATTGAACATCCCCTCCACCAACCATCTTGGTCCAGGTTCTTCTATTTCTCTCTACTCTAGTTTGGTCCATTGAGGACAATGTCCAGTTTAAGTGTGGGGTAGGGTGTATAAACTGCATGATATTGACTTGCTTTCTGTGATTTCGTGGCTATTTGATTCCTCTAGCTTAGCATTGCTCGATTCTTGACTTGTGATGTTAAGTTAGTTATTAATTTTTCATAATGATGCTTAGACTGCTTAACCTAGAACCTGTAACCAACTTGCTTGCATGGATGCTAAATTTCCTGGTTAGAACAGAAAGTCTTATCACACTTATAGTATTTCACTCTGATTGCATGATAATGACCGAATCCGACTAGCAAACCAAGTGTGAGCTTTTGATCCATTGCACATTAACTTGCAATTTCAATTCTTTTTGAGTGGTTTTCTCGTACTTTGAATGAGTTAGAATTTGCATGAGACCTATTCGAGACCACACGATGACACGAGTTCTAAGAGGATTGGTGAACTGTAAAATATTGATGAAATACTACCAAGCTAGAAGCAAGATAGATCGTATTCCACGGGCCTCTTCTACTTGCTTACTAAAATATGTTGGCAATTTTATTCAGGATTAAACAATTTGCGCGTGCTGTGAGTTCCACGACTTCTATACTAGAGTGCCAGAAAACTGAAATGAAATTAAAACCCAGAATGATTGGTTGGTTGACTTAGACAGACGACAGGCAGGCTTAGATTTCGAATCCCCCTTAGATCACCAGAGCATTGGCAATCAACAGACCAACGGTTTTCAATTCTAAATCATTCAGTTCACAGACACCACAATAACTCCTTACCCTTAGGTTTAAGACAGGAGAGCGTTCGCTCTATCAAATCTAACTACCAAGATTAATTAGTCGCCCGAGTATGGTCTCTTCTTGCGACGAAAAAACTAACTGGTGCAATTACTAGTGATTCATGAGTTACCCTTGAAGCGGATTAACCCTAACTGGTTCCTACGAAAGGCACACTCCAATGAATAGGTTAATTGTTGACTTGGTGTTTTAAAGTGAGGCGAACATTCGCTACTATCCTCAACTTAACAAGAATCTAATCTAGGTGGCCAAACCAGACAAGAAACACAGAGAACAAAGAACAAATCAAACATGAAGGAGAAACTTAATGAACTTCGAATCTAATCACCGATGATCCGTGACAGCTTTAAAGCCCTGGGTCACTTAGGGTTCATCTAATCTAAGCTCTACGAGTTTAGCTACTCATATTCAATACAGGAGAATCAAAGACGGACAAGGAATACATCTCAGGTAGGAAAGATAGAGAAGAACTGTAAAACCTAATTTCGACGAATCCGTGAGCTTCGATCTTCTAGATCTTCAACTCCTAGCACTGAGCTCTCCGAGATGGAAGGATGGCGTCACGATCCTTTCCTAGATCCTCGAACTCTCTCCACTCTTTCTCACTCTATTCTAAGTCTTGGAATTTTTGTCCAAAAAGTAAGTTTTTTGAAGTTGACGATTTCTTCTTTTATAGTAGTCTGCAATCCGGCTGGGAGAACGAAATTGTTATAATATATTATAATTATTTTAAATAAATTTTACAACATAGTATATAAAAACTATTTTATGATATGTATAAATATGATTATATGTGGGTACGTGTTAGTTATGACAATACAATTACGATTAAAAGTTAAAATTAATTAATCGCCTGAATTTGATCAATTAGTGGTTAACTTAAAATTAAGTCAGTCAATTAACCAGTTAAGAATTTATAAGTTATTTTATCAAAATAAATTATAACAAACTTTATTCATATTTTATTCACAATTATCGTCATTTTTACCAAAATTTACATAACTGTAATCGACTCCCACCCTTAATACGGTCAGTCAGTCGGTTAAAAAAATTATAAATCTCTTAGCCGTTAATCGACTCCCACCCCTAATACGATATGTTAATAACCGAAGGATGTTGGTCAGTCATCCGGTTAAAAAAAATACAAACCTCTTAACCGTTAATTGACCAACTTGGTGTTGGCTTGACCAGTTAACTGACCGACTTTGAACTATTACAGTAAAATAAAGTTTAAATTCTTAGCCGATTGACTTAATTTTATATTAACCACCAACCAATCAAATTCAGTTGATTGATTAATTTTAACCCTTAATCATAACCGTATTGTCAGCCCTAACTCGTATCCACGTATCACAACTTTCATATTTACATATATCATAAAATATATATTATGTTGTCAAATTTATTTTCAAAAATAATAATATATTACAACTAAATGTCAAATGAATGCAAAGAAATAAAAGGAAGGTAAGAAAGAAAGAAGGAACAAAAGAAGTAAAGAAATTATAAAAAAATAGACAATGTTCTGACACCCACCAAACACAAATCTATGGCGATCAACATTTATTTTATAGTAGGTTTTATTTTATACAAGATCGCCTAAAGTTTTGGCGATTTATATGTCTAGTCAGCATAATTTACCCTACTTTGAGAATTGACTGATTGATGACCCTAATTTGGGAATTGAAAATTAAAACCGCCCTACTATTGGAAAAAATCCAGGTCTTTTCGCCGAAATCTTCTTTGCAAAACTAGGCAGGATTTGTGTTGATTTGATTGACTACTTGGATCAATTCTGGTACGATTCCTCGAGGTTCCAATTCCTTAGACACGTCCTTGGTTACTTTATTTGACGGCAAAAACCTGTGCTATCACAAAAACACTAGAAAACCATCAAATAGACCCGACGGGCCAAAGTAACACAAGTGGCACGAGATAGAGCAGTTGAGTGAATATTCACTATTCTACCCTAAAAACCATGTCTAAAGCCAATAAATGTTGCTTAAATGAGGTTGATAATCACGTCAAATCGAGTGTCATCAAGGATAGAGGCACCTAGTTGAAGCTACTTAAGCTAGATAGCCAACCTAACGTTAAATCCATTAGGTGTAAACCCTTGAGCTTGGCCTTTCTTACGGTTCGTTATACATTACAACTAATCCCCATTTTTCATCACCCTGTTGATCCCTTGTGGTTGTAGTTCTAGATTAGCCTACCGGAAGTCGGTCTGTGGTAACTTGCCTATAGCCATTAAACAGGTGGTCTTAGCTATTATGTCCAGACGTGTAAACCCCTCTAGCAACTAAAAGAAAATCGACACAAAGAAAAAAAAGTTAAAACAAAATGTTCAAGGTTTCAAAGTTTATAGTATAGTTCAATAACGTTCTTCTCCCTACAAATGGAAGAACGAAGTCAAAACAAAATGTAAAGAAAATTCAGAAAATTCAAAAAATATGCAAAATAAAGTGCTAGGTTCTTGAGGGTATCATAGGACGAGCGTACACTATTCGAGTAAAGTTAGTTGAAAGCTGCACCGCACCAAAGCCAATTCCAAACATTCATCCCTTCATCCATCTCATTATAAACCTTTGTAGTGTAGGAATCGTTACAATCCCTTGCAAAAGTCCTTTTGACTAGTTACTCGTGTTGTCAGAGTGGTGGAGATTGTGGTCGAATTGCAAACATATGACATACTTCGGTCGAGAAAGTGATCGAGAGCAGAAACACGTCCCTAAACACAGAGTGCGAGAGTTCCCTTGTACCAAATATTATTTGTGTGAGAAGTCTGGTCGGTTAGGTTAGACTTATGCATGACTTGTGTTTACTATGTGTGGGTAATTAGTGAGACCAGGTTGTTTGGTTGACGTGTAAGCATGTTAGGTCACCTGTTCTAGAAGTAGCGGTTTAATAATTCATTGTGATTGATTGAATCTTAACTTGATTGATCTCGTTATTTGTGAATCTGAGTGCGTTCTAGTTCAGTTTGCTTGTGGACAAGCAGAGGCTTAAGTGTGGGGTATTTGATGACACTCAATTTTACGTGTTTATCAGCCCCATTTAAGCTACATTTCCTTGCTTGAATCTCGGTTTTAGGGTGATTTAGCATGTTTTCACCTAAATGCTCCAATTCCTGCCGTTTTGGTTACTTTGGCCCGTTATGGGTCTATTTGATGGTTTTCTAGTGCTTTTGAAAACTCCCAAGTTTTCGCCAAAAACTAATTCCTTTTTTTGGCTGGAATCCTAAACCCTATAAATACGAAACCGGCAACCACAAAAGATATACCTATTCCGTGGATTAATTTCCAGACCTAAAAAGTTCGAGAGAGAGTTTAGAGAGTTCGAGGAGCCGGGAAGAGATCGTGACGCCATCCTTCCATCTCGGAGAACTCGGTGCTAGGAGTTGAAGATCCAGGAGATTGAAGCTTCACAGATTCTTATGAAATTAGGTTTTACAGTTCTTCTCTTTTCTTCCTGGTTGAAGATGTATTCTTTGTTTGTCTTTGATTCTTTTGTTTTGAATATGAGTAGCTAACTCATAGAGCTTAGATTAGATGAACCCTAAGTGACCCGGGGCTTTAAAGCGGTCACGGATCGGCGGTAATTAAATCTAGTTTCAATCAGTTTCTCTTGCATGTTTGGTTTGTTCTTAATTGCTTTTGTGTTTCTTTTCAAGCTTGATTACCTAGTTAAGATTCTAGTTAAACTGAGGATAGTAGCGAACGTTCGCCTCACTTCGAAACACCAAATCAATAATTAACCTATTCATTGGAACAATTTCTCATCATAGGAACTAGTTAGGGTTAATCTGCTGCTAGAGTAACTCATTAATCACTAGTAATCGCGCCAGTTAGTTTTCCGTTGCAGAAGCGAATGCACCGGCGGTCAATTAATCATGGGAGTTAGATCGGATATAGTGAACGTTCGCTAGTCTTAAACCTAAGGGTCAGGAGTTATGGTGGTGTCTGAGAACTGAATGATTCGAGATTGAAAACCGCTGGTCTTGTGATCGCCAATGTTCTGGTGATCTTAGGGGATTCAAAATCTAAGCTTGTCTGTCGTCTTGTTAAGTCAACGAATCTTTCAACTATTTTCTGTTTTCATTTCTTATTTCCTGCTTTATAGTCTAGAAGTCGTGGAACTCACATCACACGCAACTTGTTTTATCCTGAATAAACTACCATTATATTTGAGTAGACGATTAGAAGAGACATGTGAAATACGATCTGCTTAGATTTTAGCTAGGTAGTTATTTGATTGCACGCATTACAATGTTCATCAGAACCCATGACCTCCTCCTCTCAAGATTCAACTATTTTCTGTTTTCATTTCTTATTTCCTACTTTATAGTCTAGAAGTCGTGGAACTCACACCACACGCAACTTGTTTTATCCTGAATAAACTGCCATCATATTTGAGTTGACGATTAGAAGAGACCTGTGGAATACGATCTGCTTAGCTTTTAGCTATGTAGTTATTTGATTGCACGCATTACAATGTTCATCAGAACTGATGACCTCCTCCTCTCAAGATCAAACCCCCACCACTACGCCCCAAAACCGTCATGTTAGTTAAGGTTGAACTATTCCACATAGCCCATGGATCTCCCCCGTGCTTTGTCGATGTAGGATTGGCCTAGGATGTCACATACACCCCCTCAGGGACTCAACGCCCTCGTTGAGGTTTTCCCCACCATCGCTCAAGAGGGACGGGGAGAGGCTCTGATACCACTTGTAACATCCTAACCTTTTCTGACAAGATATTGTTCGCTTTGGGCCCATCCCTCACAGATTTGTTTTTGGGTGTTGGTGGGATTCTAACCCATGACCTCCTCCTTTCAAGATCAAACCCCCACCACTATACCACAAAACGCGTCATGTCAGTTAAGGTTGAACTATTCCACATAGCCCATGGATCTTCCTCGTGCTTTGTCGATGTAGGATTTGCCTAGGGCAATTTGGTAATTTCCTTTATTTCAAAACTAAGGGTGTTACATCCCCCGCCACCATTTTGGTGAGAAGAAGACATTCATGTAATATGTAACACCCAACCCGAATCAACCCGGTGAAACCCGTGGTTGAACCGGTTATGAGTATTACTAATGAAAATCAACATCCAAATCGAAATAAAAATCCAAGATTTGCATTAAATGAAAACGTAGGAGCCCCCAAATAGGTGTAAAATACTAGTAAAGATCCAAAGATCAATAAATCCATAAATCCAAAAATCCAATAAATCCTCAGAATACATAAAATCTCCAGAACAATGATGGTCAATTGAAATGGAAAATTAATAGTCAACTCCAAGTAAAATTCCTGTCTTCACCTCATAGTTGCAACCTGAAACTTCCTTGAAATCAACTATCACTCCTGAAGTCCAACAACAACACCTACTAGCCACGAGAACCTCAAAGGGTGAAGAGGGAGGATCAGTTTCCTATTGAAACTGAGTGAACCCAGTGGGCTTAACTATGAGTTGTCCTAATCCAAAGGAGTGATTCCAAACTCCACACAAATCATCGACAGTCGAACCAAACTCGACCTTAACTAGATTTTAACATCCTAGAGCAGTCTAGGTGATCACATAGGTTCAGTTCATCATTCACATCCACAATAGATAACGATAACATTAACATAATTGATCCATCATCCAACAACAGAGCATGATTCATGGAATAGTTCACAACCACCATCAATACACACATCACACACATTCAAATCACAATCATTAAACTAGGTGAGTTATTAGGTGCCAGGGATTTATCCACACCACCACCGCCAGCCACCACATCAATCTGATGCATCCATCAAGGATCCTTCCCTGAAGGAGAATACTTTATGACACATCCATATAGGATCCTTCCACGAAGGAGAAACAACCAACCTTGGTAACCCATCTAAGGGATTTACCCTAGTGAATCAGATTCAACACAACCAGTATCTTTGATGGGGTAGTGTGAGCTTGTCTACATTCATATACAGTTGACAACTCATACAATTCCATCACAAACATTCCATCCACATCATCTCATAATTCCACATTCCGACATATTTCACAACTCATCAAAAAATTGACTCAATAGGGCAATCGGCTAGCTCACCGGCCACCCCCACCTACAAGTACAGGGATGGCCATGTCATGAGTCTAGGGATTACCCACCTGTTCCTCTTACATTTGACAACCCTACATTGGCAAGGCCATCCTCCTGCATCCACAACTGACAATCCACAATATCATACAACTTACAACCAATCTCCAACTTCATCCTAGCTCTCATTTCTACACCAATTCGTTAATCACTTCATTTCATCCCAAATCCCCAATCACAGCAACAATCAATGAATCAATCAGATTAACAATCACAAAACAGTTTACCCCTTTTACTCTCTTCATTTTCATGCAATCCCTAGCTTTCAACTAAGTGGAATTAGAACCCTCACACTGTCCAATACTATCTAACAACGCTAATCCCTCACCTGGAATAGAAGACGAGGCTCTAACGTCTTTTAGATTCTCGGAAGAATGATTTCCCCAACTCCAAACTCGTAGCTCTAACCCCTCTCACTGACTGCACCCTACACCAAAAACCCAGAAATCAAGATTAGCAATCTCTTCATCTCATCACTAGGAACACGTAGGAGAAAACATATCGTTAATCGGACCTCTACAGCTCCCGGAATCAACCTTCAAAGTTTGACCGAAGTTGGTTCGTCAAAAGGAATTTGTGGGAAGAGTAAAGAGCTGGAAGTTGTTAAATCCCGTCAAAACCCATCTTTTATATTTAGACTGAAACACACTGCGTGTTTCATAACACACAACGCTTGTTATGAAGAAACACGTCGTGTTTCACAGACACACGGTCGTGTGTTTCCTTCTGTCACTTTCGACAAACTTTGCTGGAATTAGAGCATGGTCATGTATTCCAGACACACGGCGTGTAGTTTGAAGACACACGACGTGTGTTACAACACACGAGATTGTGTTCTTCGCTGCACAACATGCTCACTTGCAACCTCGACCCGACTTAGGCACGAACGTTCCAGACCTCAATGGCACCTCATAGTCACTGATTCTAGTGCATTGATCACCCGAAATTGAGTCCAAACCATCCGACTGGGTGGGGATGTTACATAATATGTCAAAATAGCTTGGGCCACTGCCTTTAGCAACACATTTTTACCCACCTTTAACATTTTCCTTCCCCTCTATGTTTGCGTTCTCGACCACATTAATGCGTCTTTTAATTGGTGTATTCATTCCCTCATTAGATGACATTTTCGATGACTAATTGGTCTAGTTTGGGTGATTTTATATGAGTTTCGTTCTCTTTCGGTCTTAGGACCGTTTTACGTTGTTTTGCATGTTTTTTTTATGAATTTCAGGATATATATAATCTAGGAGATCAAACCAAATGAAGCAGACAAATTAAAGGATATGCAATTACATTTTAGGCCAACAATGATAAGTTGGAACTGAAGAACAGTTTGTGATTTGTTGTAATTAAAGGGACCACCATTGGACCATTATCATCACGTCTCATCATTTAATCATTGAGTGATGATAATTAAGTGGACAAGAAAGAATTAGTGGGTTTGTTTTGGGAATTATTTAGCAGGAGTAGTTTGGTTTTATTGGGTGGAGGCGTTGGTTAGAAGGCCCATCATCATCAAATAATGCACATATCATTTTCACGTGGGCTTGGGAATTACGAGAGGAAAATAATAGGCCTGCAAGTTTTGTTTGATGGATGGCATATAAGGAAAAGGGGGCGTGAGGAAAAGAGGGAGAGACAGTCGGGGGATCATATTTTTGGCCTTTGGCCATTGGAGTTGGCTTCGGCCAGAAGGCAACGTGGAGAGGATTGGCAGCGGGAGAAGAGACAGAGGATTGACGAAGTTAATGAGGGAGAGAGTATGAACAGCTACAGAGGAATCAAAGCCTTTGATGTATCAGCGGTTTGCAGCTTTCTTCCTGATTAATCTCATGAGTAGCTAGGTTTTCTTTTCTTGCTTGGGTTTTGTTGAATTTTTTGAGATTACGAGTTGATACTTTGAATACATGTTTTGGATTGTGGATTAATGATGATTGATGATCTATTTTGTTATCATGTCGCCCCGTTCTTAAACTTCCCTATAATTCGAGATTTTCTGCAGTTTACCTGTTTTAGGGTTTTTGTTCAGTTTGCTATTGGATTGTTAGTTGAATGTGAGTTAGGGTATGTTGCAGGTGGTTCTTAGTTGTAGAGTTGATTGACCCAACCCTTAGAACCTGAAACTGATTGTCATCCATGTCCTGCCAGTTTTGTGGTTGCATTTTCTCATAATTTCTTAGAAGGATACAAACCCAAGCAAGACCTTTCCCACAGTTGATCCTACTTGTTTATTTGTGTTTTAGTTGTTAGTTAGTTTTTACATTTTTCTAAAATAATCAAACCTTTGATCAAAACGATTTCGCTAACTAGCAGAACAAACTGAGTAAGGTAGTTTGAGTAGACCTGTGGGGATACGACTCTGAGAACTCTCAGGTTTATTTGATATTGGGGCCTTAAAACCTCGTTTCCAAATTGGCGCCGTTGCCGGGTACATTACTTGACTTCAGGAAAGGTTTAGGATTACTAGCTCAGTTTTTGCTTTCTTGTTTGTACATATTTGATCTTTTAGTTTGCTTTATATCTCCATCTTGTGAATAGTCCATTTTCTACTTCACCCCTTGTGTTGGTTGTTTTATTGGATTTTTTTCCTACTTTGTTTGCAGGACAGGGTATGGATATTCAAGCAAAACTTGCAAATGTTCTTGGGGAGTTAAAAAATCATCGTTCTCCATCGGTTCAAGTCTCTCCACCAGCTTTTGATCATTCTTATGATGAGTATAGTGGTGATTATGGTAGCTCTGGCAACTGGAGTATGCATGATCCATGTTATCCAAATCGACAGGATCAATCTTGTTATTATGAAGAACCCGAATCTTATGAATCAACGAACCAAGTTAGTCCCTTCGTGATTGAGGAGTTCACCAAGATGATTATTACTGGTGCAGCTGATAATGCTTCTCTTAACGCTTCTCTGAAGAGGATGAGTGAGGACATGGATCTCATCATATCTAAGCTAAAGGAAGAAAATGATGATGCTCTTGGTTCTCAACAAGAAATTGGCGATCATTTTAATCTAGCCTCTCAGCCTGACAAACAAACATCAAGCATTGAGGAGTTATTTAGTAGTTTGACAAATGTGATTCAAACTAGATTTGACGCATTAGAGACCACTGCCAATGCAAGATTTGATGCATTAGAGGCGTATGTGCGAAAGAAGAAAGAAGCATTGGAAGATGGGTTGCACAAGCATAAAAGAGCAATTGATTACTTGTCTAGCAAAGTGAAAGAGCTTAGTGATGTGTTGTGTGACTTGGAATTCAAGTTGATAGTGAAGACTGTTGAGAGCAGTGCAGGGAACTTCAAGAGGCTGAAGAGGCATATCAGCACATTAAGAAGGAACTTCCTTTTTATCCAAGCTCGGATGACGATGAGTTTTTCAGCCCTTTGATGGGTACGGTCATCACCACTCCTACCCCTCTGATTGAATTTGTGCCCCTTCCTACCGAAGAGATTAAAGTAGCTAGTGCTTCAACTACTCAAAAAGTAAATCCATGCTTTCTTCTGATGAGATGACTACGGATGACTCTGAACCTATTAAGACAACAAAGCGGAAGCGCCTTAGTAGGAGAAAAAGGAAGCGGCGTCACCAAGAGTTGATGATGGTTGAGCAAGCAAAGAAGAAGGAAGAGTTACATAGGTTTGAAAACCAGAACAAGATTCAAGCCTCTCCTATTGGTGTTATTCCATTCACTCATCCACAATGGGGAAGTATTCAAGTTCAATTCCCAGATCACCTCTACTTGAAGTCTAGAGATGACATGAACTACAAAAAGTTCTTGGATGGAACGGAGACTGCTAATTCTCCAGGTATCGTCTAGCTCAAAGACGTTAAAGAATAGAGCGCTTCATGGGAGGCAGCCCATGTCTGGAGTCTGTTTTGATTTTTGAGTCAGTTTTCTATGTGCTGTTTGTTCCTTTTGTGTTTGTTCATTGTGTAGGTCGTCAACATTGGTGCTCACCTTGTCTCCTCACCCACCCATTAGCCAATTCCAGGTACACTGTATCATCCCCATTCTGTTTTGATCCATTGAGGACAATGTCCAGTTTAAGTGTGGGGAGGTTTCGTGGCAATGCATGCATGTTGGTTAATTGAGTTCTTGTCGTTTAATGGTGGTGATTGTGCTTTGTTTTTCACTCTTTCACTGCTTCCCATTCTCGTTGGCATTTAACTTTTCACATTGCTTAATATCTTCTTGGATTTGCTTATCATTTTCAATGTGGTGAGATTGATGTGGTGCTTTAGCTGACCAAATGTGTGTGTGAGAACCCGTTTTATGATCATCTCCCGCTCTTCTTCCTTGTAGTATTTTAGGAACTTTCCCTTATCGTGTTAGTGAACAGTTGACTTGGTAATGTGGAAGACTTGGTCTGTCGGATGCTCGAATTCTCTAGTTCAATGCCATGATGGAGTCTAGATAAGAGGTCTTTTAATTTTGTGTTTTTAATTGTTGTTAATGTTCCCAATCAGAGACAATCTGATAAATGAGTGGTTTGGTATTGAAGTTGTGGGTCGATTCACGAGCTGGCATACGTGCCTGCCATTGCTGTAGTCCCAAAGGGAAGTCTCAATGTGGCGTTCTTTTTCTAACCTACTCCCGATCGTGGCTAGGGTCTAAGATAACGCAGAATTCCAAAGGTTTCTGGCTGCTCCATACCCGATAGTATCCACACTGTACCGACCATTCGAAAGTACAAGTAAAAAAAAAAATAGAAAATCAGAGAAAAAAACAGAAAAGGAAAAGAAAAAAAATGTTCTTGTCTACTGATGTGATCCTGGCCACCCTCGGCCAACCCCGAGCCGAGAGCCTAAACAAGGCCTTAGGCCAAATGCTATGAGCTCTGGACCGACCACAGCCCCTGAAGACCTCCTGAGAGCATTCCTGAACACTAGGCCGAAGCAGAACTCAAAGTGCCCGAACAGATTTGAAGAAGGCCAAGAGCTAGACTCGACACTAGATGTGTCCCCGGGCCAGGATGCCGCAGAGGAGAACTTATGGCCCATCCAACAATTGGCTCGTGCCTTTTTGGGAACTTCCAGCAGCCCTGAATAGCTTAAAGACTCAGGAGCACCCTCCAACAAACTGAGCTCAATTCGGAGGAGTATTGAAGAAGTTAGGGCTAAAGCAAGTCCTAGTGATGCATGGCCTAAGCATCACTAAATGGAGCCCGGATGCTGATCCAAGGAAGGCCAAGCAAGGAGCTGTGATCAGGCCACCTCCTGAGCCTAATCCAAGGAGGGATATCTGACCATTCATGATACGGGAGATGAAGAGAAGATGCCAAGTACTTCCAAACAAGAAATCCTAATCAAGCTAGGATTTCCCAGTTTTGGACAGATTTCTAGTCTACGAAGAATGACGGATTTGGGCTACTTGGAGATAGAATTTGGGCTGAATCCCAACATGAAAGTTGAAGCCCATGACGTCTACTAGTGATCTGCCAAAGGGCTTAATTTTCCAAATTTATTTAGTATTTATTTGGCTGATTCTTCCAGAACCCGTTTAGCTGTTTTTTAGGATTTTTCCAGCTTTTCCTTTTTAGAGTTATTGTTTAGGAAGGAGTCGTTCCTTGGGGAATAAGGCTACGAATTTAGCCTCCTTCTTAGACAATATTAGAATTTGGTTAAGTCCTTTTTAGTAGTTTAAATAGGACTCTTTTTATTTCTTTATTTTATTCTTATTTAGGATGTAGACTCTAGGGAAGAGAGCTTGTTCCCTCACCTATATAAGGAGGCCGCCGACCACCCTTGTAAGAAACAACCTTTTGAAAGAAACAACCCCTTTATAGAACTTTGTTCTTGAAACCCTTACTGTATTTGCATGTTCCAATACTGAAGGATTGACTTATCGTAAGAAGCATCCATCTTCTGAAGTGGCGTCATCGACTTGATACTTCTGGTTCCTAGCTCTTTATAGCTAGCGGGTCAAAGTCCTCTTCCATCCCCGGTTCCGACGGTTTCTTCCTCGTTGCACGATCTTCAGCTTGTGGTGTTTAAGGGTCGTCTGCCCACGGTTGCAGCGGTTCACATCATCTACTCAAATATGTTGGCAAATTACTCAAGTTTAAACATGTTGTGCGTGGTGTGAGTTCCACGACTTCTAATCTAAGAAACAAGAAAAAATAAAAGACAAAAAAATTAAAAAGGTTGACTAACAGGAAGATAGACGAGCTTAGACTTCGAATCCCCCTTAGATAACCAAGGCAACGACAATCACAAGACCAGCGATTTTCAATTCTCATTCAATCGGTTTCTATACACCACCATAACTCCTGACCCTTAGGTTTAAGACTGGCGAACGTTCGCTCTATCCGATCTAACTACCAAGATTAATTAGCCGCCCGAGTACGGTCGCTTCTTGCAACGAAAAAACTAACTGGTGCAATTACTAATGATTTATGAGTTACTCTTGAAGCGGATTAACCCTAACTGGTTCCTACGAAAGGAATACTCCAATGAATAGGTTAATTGGTTGATTTGATGTTCTAAAGAGAGGCGAGCGTTCGCTTCTATCCTCAGCTTAACAAGAATCTAATCTAGGTGATCAAGAAAGACAAGTTTATGCGCCAAAGCAGGGAAGTTGTCTGGCGACTAACCCTAACTTGCATAAACCTAATCTAGGCGACCAACCAGAAGAGAAACATAAACAACGAAGAACAAATCAAACATGCAAGAGAAACTGATTGAATTTCAAATCTAATTACCGCCGATCCATGACCGCTTTAAATCCCTGGGTCACTTAGGGTTCATCTAATCTAAGCTCTACAAGTTCAGCTACTCATAACAATAACAGCAGAGTCAAAGGCAACAGAGGAAATCATCATACAGAGGAAGAACATATAAGAACTGAAAAACCTAATTCTGACAACTCCGGCGAAGCTTCGATCTCCTAAATCTTCAACTTTAAGCTCCGAGCTCTCCAAGGTGGAAGGATGGCGTCACGATCTCTCCACGGATCTTCGAACTCTCTAAACTCTATCTATCGACCCTAGAGTCGGCTGACTCTCAAGAGTCTAATGTGTGTGTGAATGATAGATAATGATTCCCCTTCCCTTGGCTGTAGATGCTTCTTTAAATAGGTAGAATTAGGGTTTGTTGTTTCTGTCTGGAAAAGGAAAGAGTTTTAGGCAAAAACTTAAGGAGTTTTCGCCGAAAACTTTAGTTGAATCCTCCTGTGTTTATTTCTTCAATAGTTTTCGACGAAGACTTTGACTTTTCGCTGAAAACTTCTTCGCGATCAACTGTGGGTTTTTGAAGTATTTTCGCCGAAAACATTGTGCTGGGCAGTTAGAATTTTGGTTCTGACTGTGGTTTGATTTCTGGTTCAATTCCGATTCACTTCCTTGAGGTCTTGAACACGTCCGTGGCTACGTAAATGATGGCAAAAATCTGTGCTATCACAAAAACACTAGAAAACCATCAAAGAGACCCAAAAAGGGCCAAAGTAACCAATTCGGTGGGAAATAGAGTAGTTGAGTGAATATTTGCTATTCTACCCCTAAAACCACGTTTCAAACAAGGAAATGTCGCTTAAATGAGGCTGAAAATCACGTCAAATCGAGTGTCATCACTCCTTTACTCTCGTAGAGTTTGGTTTAACTTTGTGGTCAGTCTGGTAATCCTCTTGTTTGATAGAAGCACCATATATATCATTCTAGGATCCAAGAGATTTTTAGTTTGCTCTTTTATCTTAGCGCACTGTTGTGTTGAGTTCTTGCTCGAGAACAAGCAAAAGTCTAAGTGTGGGGTGATTTGATGTGTCTTATTATTGGCATATTCATTCCCTCTTTAGACGACATTTTCGATGACTAATTGGTCTAGTTTGGCTGATTTTATGTGAGCTTCGTTCTCTTTCGGTCTTAGGATCGTTTACGTCGTTTTGCATATTTTTGATGCATTTCAGGATATATATAATCTTGAAGATCAAACCAAATGAAGCAGACAAATTAAAGGATATGAAATTACATTTTAGGCCAACAATGATAAGTTGGAATTGAAGAACAGTGTGTGATGGAAGAACAGAAAAATTAACGATTAAAAAAACCCTAGATGCTCTCTCCGGAATCCCAGGAGTCGCCCCTTCCGACTGCGCCGCCCTCGGACCTCCTTCAGCGACCGGATCTCGGCACTCCAACTGATGCAACTGCTCCTCCCCGTAAAAGGCCTCAGGAGATGGCTCACAATCCACTATGCTTTTAGTCAGACACTGATCGTCCGAGCCAGAAGACGCAGGATTCAGATTGTCAGAAAACCCCGCCCAAATCCTACGCGTCTGCGACAGGAGGAAACAAGTGGGTGACTGATGACACTCGATTTGACGTGATTATCAGCCTCATTTAAGCGACATTTCTTTGCTTAAGACATGGTTTTTAGGGTAGAATAACGAATATTCAATCGATTGCCCTACCTCGTGCCATTTGTGTTACCTTGGCCCGTTTCGGGTCTATTTGATGGTTTTCTAGTGTTTTTGCGTTAGCACAGGTTTTTGCCGTCAAATAAAGTAGCCATGGACGTGTCTAAGGCGTTGGAACTCGAGGAATCAAACCGGAATCGATCCAAGGAGCCGATCAAGTCAAACCAAAAGTCTGCCCGTTCACAATTACATTTTCGGCGAAAATGGCCTATGGTTTTCGGCGAAAATGCAAGAACAATTCACTGATGCTCAGCCAAAGAAGTTTTCGGCGAAACCGTTGGGTTTTCGGACTGAAACGAAAATCACAGGAGAATCAGCCGGCGGGACTTCCATTCACAAGCATATTTTTCGGCGAAAATAATTCACTATTTTTCGGCGAAAATATTAGAAGAAATCCGGCTGATTAGGGTTAAGTATAAATACTTAACCCGGCGGCCCAAAAATACAGACATCATAATTTACATCAGAAAATACCTTTTCGAATCAGAATCTGACGATTTTCTCTGAAGTTCTGGAGCGAAGAGTTAGAGTTCGAAGAGCCGGAAAGAGATCGTGACGCCATCCCTTTCATCTCGGAGAACCGGAGCTAGGAGTGTAGTTTTACCGAAGATCGAAGTTTGTCAGAGTCGTCTAAATTAGGTTTTTCAGATTCTTTTATGTTCTTCCTCTGAATGATGAACTCTTTCTTTGTCTTTGTTTCTTTTGTGATAAACATGAGTAGCTAAACTCGTTAGAGCTTAGACTAGATGAACCCTAAGTGACCCAGGGCTTTAAAGCGGTCACGGATTGGCGGTGATTAGATTCGAAATTCAATCAGTTCTTTTTCATGTTTGATTTGTTCTTCATTGTTCATGTTTCTTGTCTGGATTGATCACCTAGATTAGATTCTGGTTAAGCTAAGGATAGAAGCGAACGCTCGCCTTACTTTAGAACATCGAATTGAACAATTAACCTTATAATTGGAGCGTGCCTTTCGTAGGAACTGGTTAGGATTAATTCACTGCAAGAGTAACTCATTAATCATTAGTAATTACACCAGTTAATTAAGTCGTTGTGAGAGGCGACCGTACCCGGGCGGCTAGTTAATCTTGGTAGTTAGAACGGATAGAGCGAACGTTCGCCGGTCTTAAACCTAAGGGTAAGGAGTTATGGTGGTGTCTTAGTAATTGATTGAATGAGAATCGAAATTCGCTGATCTGTTGATTGCCAATGCTCTGGGAACGAAGGGGGATTCAAAGTCTAAGTTCGTTTGTCATCTCTGTGTTCAAACCCTAATTTACAGTCTGCTTTAGTTTAATTTGTTTTTATTTCTCTGCATTTTTAGAATTAGAAGTCGTGGAACTCACACCACGCACAACTTGTTTGCATTCGAGTATTTTGCCAGTTTTGAAGTAGTCAATCTTAGAAGACCCCTGGAATACGATCTACCCTAGCTTTTGTAGCTTTGTTAGTTTATTTGTTTGAATCGTCAATGACAGGTTCATCAAATTGGCGCCGTTGCCGGGGACTTCTTTTGATTGTTCGAAAGAAGAACTGGCAATTTATTCTTCTACTTTCCATCTTTCATCTACCATCCACTTCGATTTTACACTAGTTTTGTTTGTCTTTGTTATCTCTAGGTTTACAGGTGTATGCCTCACCGTCCTTGGACTCGCTCTCAAACCGAACAGGCTAAGAGTGCAGAGAGACCAGGCAGTTCTGCTCCACCTCTACGATCACAGATTTTGAGGAAAGGCAGATCCAATCCATTCATCACTCCGATCAAGATCGAGGAACCGAAGGAGAGTTCCTCATCTCCATCTTCACCTGTACCGTCATCTTCATCCGCTTCATACACCGAGTCGCTCTCACCTCCTCCATCTCCCGCCATGGACGATAGATTACCACCACCACCACCAAATGGCGATCAACCGCCGCCGCCACCACCTGCACAGAAAAGTCTAGCAGACTATAACAAGCCGAGCGCGACTAGCGTTCGATCTGCCATTGCCGTTCCGCGCATTGAAGGAGATCCTGACTATGAGATCAAGATTCCATTCTTGACTATGATCTCTAGGGATTTACAGTTTGAAGGCAGGCCCCTAGACAATCCGAGCACTCATCTTGCAGACTTCCTTGATCTCTGCAGCACTTTCAAGAGCGGAAACCTCGACAAAAACACTCTTTGTCTGAGAGCTTTCCCGTTCTCTCTGAAAGGCCCTGCTAAGAGGTGGCTTACTGGCAAACCACCTGGCTGTTACACTGATTGGGATACTCTGGCTCAGGACTTCGTTGAAGAATACTTCCCTCCGGCCAGAACAACCGCCATCAAGGACAACATCGCCAGATTCTCCCAGAAAGAAGGAGAAAGCTTATATGATACTTGGAATCGATTCCAAGAACTTCTCTACAACTGCCCTCATCATGGATTCGAGCAGAGGCAGTTAGCTGAGATCTTTGCTCGTCGACATCGAGAAGAATCTGCCAAGTGGGTCAATTCTCTAGCTGAAGGGGATTGCACTACACTCACTCCTGAAGCTGCTCTTCTTCACTTCGCAAACTGTGCTTCCAAGTCAAGGAACTGGGAACGACAATCTGAAGGATCAAGGAGCAAGCTAGATCTCAAAGCAACAATCAAAGCAGAGGTAGAGAAGCATTTGAAGAAGTCTACCACACCGATCAAGCCGCCGACAGCCTCTGTCTACGTTGCCGATTGCGAGTGGTGTGGAGCTTGCGCACATAACGGAGGCCGTTGTCAGAATTTTGGTAAGGCAGAAGTCTGGTCTTCCGAAGAGGTAAATTTCATTCAACAAGGCTTCGTTAATAATCAGAATGGTTATGCTGGCTACCGTAACTTCAGACAGCAAGGGAACTATCAAGACAGACCTCCCTACAATGCTGGCGCCAACCATAACCAGAACCAGAATAACCGCCTGGCTGGTCCAGCTCAGGATCAGAAGCCTAACCATCCCCGGCAGGTGTCTACCAGCCGCCGCACCATAATCCGGGTAATTATGGAACTGCTCCTAGCAATCGCCAGAATCAATATCTTAACAATACCTATCCAGGGCAGCAACATGAAAGAGAGAACAATGTCAGTGACCTGGAAAGAAGCTCAGCCAGATCATCACAAGACTCGATGATCATGACAGTCAGTTCAAGGCTCAAGCTCTTCTCAATCAAGAACAGATAGCATCTGGACAAAGGATTGAGCAAGCCGTGAACAACATCTCGAGCATGCTAGCATCTGGTCGACCATTTGGCCAACTTCCAAGCCAGACAGAGCCGAATCCGAGAAAGGAGCAAGCCAAGATGGTAACCGCTAGAAAACTCCCAAACTTAATTGCTGATGCTTGTTCTGTCTTACGCAGGATCGCTGAAACTCCGGAGGAAGAAGAAGAACAGGAACCGGCGCCTAAGGAGGATGATCCTCCTCTTGCACCGTACGTCGTGAAGCCTCCTTTTCCTAGAGCATTGCTGCCAAATGCAAGGATTGAGACTGGCATGAAGGGGAACAAGGAAGGATATCCTGACATTCGTATTAAGAAACCTGCCTCTCCATATCCAGCTAAGTTATCTGATCCTGGTTCTTTTACTTTACCTTTGGTCATTAATGATGTTGAGATTGAACGTTGTTTAGTTGATCTAGGAGCGTATGTTAATGTCATGCCTATGAGCCTGTTTGAAAAGTTAAACCTAGGAGAACTTGAACCTCTTAGTATGCAACTTGTCTTTGCTGATAGATCACTTAAAACCCCTAAGGGAGAGATTAAAGACGTTGTTACTAAATGTGGTCCGTTCACGTTCCTAGCTGACTATGTGATTATGGATACTAGTACAGATGATTCTACCATTCTCATAGGTCGACCTTTCATGGCTACTACTGGAATGAATATTAACGTTCCAAATGGTTCTTTAACTCTAAGGGTCGGTAAAGAAACGAAAACGTTCCGTCTTAAAGATGGCATGAAATATGACTCTAAGAATGAAGAATCTCACTGCCTAGCTGTTGAAACTGTGGAGTTGACTCCAGTCAACTCCGTTACTAATGCTTCTTCCAGTGTCTCTAGATCAGTTGTTGCTGCAGGTATTGACCAGGTTATTAAGAAGAAGTCAGAAGCTTTGGTTCAGAAGCTGCCCAAGAAGAAGAAGGAACTGCAAGCCTCTTCTAAGCCACCGAGCACAAAACCGAGCAGACCTCGGGGAAAGAACAAGAAGGCGAAGACCCAAATGGTCTGGAGGCCAAAAATTTTGCCGTCTTCCACCGAGCCAGCTGCACAACCAATTAGTTCCGAGAAACCGGCGCCGGAACAAGTATGGAAGGAGAAGCCGAAAGCTTCTCCTAAGGAAGTACTGACGATCACCGATCCTGGTGATACCAGGCTGGAGATAAAAGAAAAGAAGAAGCCGACAGTCCTCATTCCTTCCATCATAACAATCAAGAAGGATGACCTCTCCAGAGAGCTGTTCGGACCCTTCAAGATCATTGATCATCTTCCCGATGGACGTACCAAGCTTTTGCATGCGAACGGGAAGAGATTCACGCTTACCGGAGAAGTCCCGAAGCTGTACTTCATGAACTCCGACGCGAGCGTTGAGGAGAATCTGAGTTGGGATGTCTCCTAATACCGTCTAGGTATCGTCCAGATCAAGGACGTTAATAAAAGAGCGCTTCGTGGGAGGCAACCCACGGCTGGAGTCCGTTTTTGTTTTGTGTCAACCTTAGTGTTTTAGAGTCGGTTTGGGGGAACAAAAGTGTCAGTTTGTTTGATTTATTATTTTTTGTGTAGAGTCTGTGTGTCATAGAGTCAGTCGCAAGTTGATTGAGGTCGTTCCGATTTTTGTGGATTTAACTGTGATTTTCTGAAGTTGGCCGGATTTGCGAAAATATTTTCACCCGAGTAGTTCAAAATTTTCGGCGAAATCACCCCTTATTTTCGGCAAAATCGCCCTTTGATTTTCGAACCCGGTCTCCTGTTTCATATTTTCGGTTTGAAAAGTTGTGTGTTTTCGGCGAAAATCCTTTTGAAATCCGGTGGTCATTTTAACTTCCATTTTCGGCAAAAACAATCTATTGGTTTCGCCGAAAATTCCTTTGAAAATCCGAAAATTCACCCTTTAAAATCCGGTCTTATCCCCTCTCTCTCTCACTTGCCATTTTCGTTTTAAAAACCGAAACCCCCCTACTATTTTCAGAAATCGCCGACCGCCATCTTTTTAAACCGCCGCCGCCGCCGTTTTCCGCCGCCGCCGCCGTCGCGACCACCGCCGCTCAACTCCCCTCCCACCTCCGATCGATTTGAGCCCTAGAACGTTCAAATCGGAGCTCTGCAGCTCCAGTTCACCGAAACCCTTGTTTTCAGAGTTTTTCACCGATTTCTCCCAAACCGTTTGTTTTTAGCACCCATGGCTTCAAGGTAAGTTGTAGAACTTTTCAATACGAATCTTTTGACATATGGATTGCTGAATTTCGTCGGGGTTGACTTTTAGTTGACTTTTCAGTTTGCCTCGATTTGCGTGCCGACTAATTTCGTGTGAACTAGGTTAGCTGAAATTATAGAACTGTTCTAGCGTGCTTAGGGAGTTCCGTGCTTAATTTCCATATCATTTGATCATGTGTTGCTATGCATACGATTGATTCTTTGTTATGTTGACTTGTGAGAAATGTCGGTTTGACCATGAACTGTATTTGATCGTTTGGCTGTCGTTTGTGTTCATTCTCGTTCAGATTATCGTGCTCGCCATCTGAGATCATATTTTACCGTCGTTATCCACCTTGTGATACTCTTGCCATGATTAGGGTTCAATATGCTATAATGTTGACTTTCTGAATGTCGGTTTGACTTTTTGAACTCTGATTGTACTTATCCGATTCTGGCTGATCCTAAGTATGTATTTTACTATCTATGATTACTGGTTACTCCGATTTGCTTACCCCCCTCGATTTTCCTCATTTCTTTGTGAAATTGAGTTTTTCTACTAAGTGTGGGGTGGGTTTTAGTTGACTAATCTGGTTTCATTCTGGTTTTAGGAACACCACTTATGAGCGCAGGACTAAAGCGCGACTTGATGGCGCCTCGAGCTCAGGAGCTGCCGCTCCCGTCACACCCGCCGTTCTGGGTCCTCCACCCGTACTACCTCACCGGGCTGGATACCATCGCACTATAGCTCGTCTACCGGACTTCTACTTCGAGTGCTTCCAGAAGATCCAGCACATTCGTGGAGCTGACGTGCGCCCTCTCTCCATGGAGTGCCTCTTCGATCGCGACGAGGACCACCACCGGAACGTGCATGACGCCCTAGCACCGGCCGTCTCCTAGAGCTGACCACCATCGCTGCCGAGTTCCCAGACATTGCTCTCCAGGAGTTCTGGGCGACCTTTGATCTGGATGAGCACAAGAGGAAGCAGCGCCAGAAGGTTGTCACCTTCTATCTTGGTGGGGGTGTACAGGCAGCTCACCTACGATGAGTTTGCTGCTCATCTTGGCATCCCCTACGAGCACTTTCACGATCATCACCTAGGCTAGGGCGAAGATGATAACGAGGAGGAGTACCACGCGCTCTGGAGCCACATGACAGGCGTACCTGGCGATCGCCTCGGGGCGAACAACTCAGTTAAGTCTCTCTCTCACCCGCTCTTTAAATTTATTCATATGGTTTGGCGTAGGTCGCTTTTATATGTCCCAGATAAGGATCGCCACCATATCCTCAAGGAGGAGCTCATGCTTCTTCGAGCCATCCGAGAGAGCTACCCTTCTACACCCCGGCTGGGTGCTGGCACGCATCTTCCGCCAGAAGACCAGGAGGAAGACGCCACCTCGCAGACTCCTGGGGGGTAACTTCATAGGTCAGCTCATCCTCTCCTTCGGCATCAGCCATGAATATGGCCCACACATTCCACGACACCGAGTTAGGACCGTTAGAGGAGACTTGGTAGTTGAGTACGACTTAGAACTCGACCTCAGCCCCCATGTAGCAGCAGATCCTCCACTCCAGCCTGTGGTCGAGTCGGAGGAAGAAGATGATGCTGAGGAGCAGCAGCCCCAACCGCCGCCAGAATTCCAAGACTATATACCCTCGCCGCATCATCAGGCAGGGTATGCTCACCAGTCCCGCCGCACATTCCCGATCCATACCAGGTGCCTCCCCAGCAGCCCCGACACCACCCCGCGGATGTTGGAGAGTTGTACGAGCGACTGCAGGAGTGGCGCATCACCGACAACGCCACTCAAGAGCCGCGATGGACTATTATGCAGCAACTATGCGCCGCGTTGACAGGCGGTATGAGGCACAGTTGGCGTGGCAACGCCAGCTCGGCGAATTTCTCCATTTTCCACCCCCCGACGCGCCTGGCGAGCAGTGATCGGGTTATGTCCTCTTTCTTGTCCCTTCTTTTTATTTATTCTTTTCGGATTTCGATCCAACTTTTTTCAGTGTGGATCTGGGACACTTGTCCCGGTTTCCTTTTTATGTTTTATTTGTTTTTGTTTTGTAGGCAGTAGGAGATTCCCTTTGCTTCACTTTGGTAGATTCCCTCCGCTCCGAGGACCCGTGCTCATCCCCTACACCAATCATCTCGGTCCAGGTTCTTCTACTTCACTCTGAACTCTAGAATTAGTCCTGTGAGGACACAGTCCGATTTAAGTGTGGGGTAGGATGCTAGAGAACCTTGCATGAACTTGATTGGCCTTGATTGTGTTTTGTGTGTGCCTCGTGATTCCATTCCAGTCTCTCTAGCATTAGAATGGCTCTGTTCTTGATTTTTGAGGTTAAGTTGTTGTTCAAACCTTCATAATGATGCTTAGACTGCTTAACCTAGAACTTGAGAACCAACTTGTATACTTTGATGCTAAATTGCCTGGTCAGAACAGAATTTTAAAATCACACTTGTAGTTTGTAGCCTTGATTGCATGAAAATGACCGAATCAGACTAGCAAACCAACTGTGAGCTTTTGATCCATTGCACGTAACTTGCAATTTTAATTCTTTCTGGGTGGTTTTCTGTTTACTTGAATGAGTTAGAATTTGCATGAGACCTACTCGAGACCACACGATGACACGGGTTCTAGAAGGATAGGGGCACCTAGATTCATCTACTAAGCCAGATAGCCTACCAAACGATAAATCCACTAGGTTTAGACCCTTGAGCTTGGCCTGTTCTTTCGGTTCGATAATACATTACAGCCATTTCCCATTTCTTTCATTCCCCTTGATCCCCTGTGGTTGTAGTTCTAGATTGACCTACAGGAAGTCGGTTTGTGGTAACCTGCCTATAGCCATTAAACAGGTGGTCTTAGCTAATATGTCCAAACGTGTAAATCCCTCTAGCAACTAAAAGAAATTCGGCACAAAAGAAAGAAAGAAAAGTAAAGTAAGAAAAAAAGAAAATTTCGAAAAAAAGTGAAGAAAAGAAAAATCAGAAAAGTTTCAAAGTTTTAGTTCAATAAAACGTTCTTCTCCCTACAAATGGAAGAACGAAATCAAAAAAAAAAATTCGTGTAAAGAAAAAGAATAAGTGCTAGGTTGCTTGAGGGTATCATAGGACGAGCGTTCATCATTCCACCCGTGTTTGGTTAGACGGTAGGAAGCCATAGATTAGATTCGAGGGAAGTTAGTCGAAAGCTACACTGCACCAAGCCATCATCATACATTCCCATCATCCATCTCATTATAAACCCGAGTAGTGTAGAATTCATTACGGTCCTAGCAGGGAAGTCCTTCTTGACTAGATACTCGTGTTGTCACAGTGGTGGAGATGTGGTCAAAATGCAAACTTATGACAGAATTCGGTAACAGAAAATGATCGAGAGCAGAAACACGTCCTTAAATACAGAGAGTGAGAGTTCCCATTGTACTATATATATCCTATGTAAGGAGTCAAATTCATGCATAATTGATTGCTAATTACTTGTCGTGTGCAGTTTATTAGTGAGACCAGGTAGTTTGGCTGATCTATATGCATGTTAGGTTTCTTGTTCTAGGATCAATCTGTCTAATAATTCATTGTGTTTGATTGAGCTCCAATTTAATCGATCTTATCATTTGTGAACAGGAGCGTCTCTATTCAGTTTGCTTGAGGACAAGCAAAAGCTTAACTGTGGGGTATTTGATGACACTCGATTTGACGTGATTATCAGCCTCATTTAAGCGACATTTCTTTGCTTAAGACATGGTTTTTAGGGTAGAATAACGAATATTCAATCGATTGCCCTATCTCGTGCCATTTGTGTTACCTTGGCCCGTTTCGGGTCTATTTGATGGTTTTCTAGTGTTTTTGTGTTAGCACAGGTTTTTGTCGTCAAATAAAGTAGCCATGGACGTGTCTAAGGCGTTGGAACCTCGAGGAATCAAACCGGAATCGATCCAAGGAGCCGATCAAGTCAAACCAAAAGTCTGCCCGTTCACACTTACATTTTCGGCGAAAATGGCTTATGGTTTTCGGCGAAAATGCAAGAACAATTCACTGATGCTCAGCCAAAGAAGTTTTCGGCGAAACTGTTGGGTTTTCGGACCGAAACGAAAATCACAGGAGAATCAGCCGGTGGGACTTCCATTCACAAGCATATTTTCGGCGAAAATAATTCACTATTTTTGGCGAAAATATTAGAAGAAATCAGGCTGATTAGGGTTAAGTATAAATACTTAACCCGGCGGCCCAAAAAGAAAGACATCATAATTTACATCAGAAAATACCTTTTCGAATCAGAATCCGACGATTTTCTCTGAAGTTCTGGAGCGAAGAGTTATAGTTCGAAGAGCCGGAAAGAGATCGTGACGCCATCCCTTTCATCTCGGAGAACCGGAGCTAGGAGTGTAGTTTTACCGAAGATCGAAGTCTGTCAGAGTCGTCTAAATTAGGTTTTTCAGATTCTTTTCTGTTCTTCCTCTGAATGATGAACTCTTTCTTTGTCTTTGTTTCTTTTGTGATAAACATGAGTAGCTAAACTCGTTAGAGCTTAGACTAGATGAACCCTAAGTGACCCAGGGCTTTAAAGCGGTCACGGATCGGCGGTGATTAGATTCGAAATTCAATCAGTTCTTTTTCATGTTTGATTTGTTCTTCATTGTTCATGTTTCTTGTATGGATTGATCACCTAGATTAGATTCTGGTTAAGCTAAGGATAGAAGCGAACGCTCGCCTTACTTTAGAACATCGAATTGAACAATTAACCTTATAATTGGAGCGTGCCTTTTGTAGGAACCGGTTAGGATTAATTCACTGCAAGAGTAACTCATTAATCATTAGTAATTACACCAGTTAATTAAGTCGTTGCGAGAGGCGACCGTACCCGGGCGGCTAGTTAATCTTGGTAGTTAGAACGGATAGAGCGAACGTTCGCCGGTCTTAAACCTAAGGGTAAGGAGTTATGGTGGTGTCTTAGTAATTGATTGAATGAGAATCGAAATCCGCTGATCTGTTGATTGCCAATGCTCTGGGGAACGAAGGGGGATTCAAAGTCTAAGTTCGTTTGTCATCTCTGTGTTCAAACCCTAATTTCCAGTCTGCTTTAGTTTAATTTGTTTTTATTTCTCTGCATTTCTTAGAATTAGAAGTCGTGGAACTCACACCACGCACAACTTGTTTGCATTCGAGTATTTTGCCAGTTTTGAAGTAGTCAATCTTAGAAGACCCCTGGAATACGATCTACCCTAGCTTTTGTAGCTTTGTTAGTTTATTTGTTTGAATCGTCAACGACAGGTTCATCAGTGACTGCGGAAAATGTTGACTTCGGAATCGAGACTAAGACCCCCATGCAGGAAGATACCTTGTCGAATCCCGGTGCCCTAAAATCTCCTTCTCCCCTGAGGAGATTCGTGATTTCTATAAGCCTTGGTCTAAGGCTCTGGTGGTGACAGTCCTTGAAAGATCTTTCTCCTATCCGGTCGTCAAACGTAGGTTGGACGTCCTCTGGGCACGTGCTGGACATATTCAAGTTTCAGATATGAGTAACGCCTTTTTCCTAGTTCGTTTCTCGGACGAAGAAGACTATCAAAGGGCTGCTTTGGATGGCCCTTGGAAGATTTTTGATTACTATATTACGGTGGTGAGATGGTCGCCGGATTTTAATGAGGAAGCTCCTATCAGGAAAATTCTAACGTGGGTGAGACTGCCAAGACTCCCGATTCAATTTTTCAATCCCAAGGCTGTTGAAAGAATTGGGAACCACATTGGGCATACTATTCACCTTGACTTGGTAACTGCAGAGGGAGCTCGCGCACACTATGCTCGAGTTTGTGTCGAGATCGACTTGACTAAGCCACTTTTAGGGAAATATTTGCTGGACGACAGGATTATGCTTATCGAATATGTGAGCCTTGATAACATCTGCTTTCTTATGGGATGTATGGTCATAAAGAGATCAAATGTCCTCTTAGGGCTCCGACTGAGGCTGTCTCGGCCCCTGAGATTGAACCTGAACCTATTAAAGAAAAGGAGGTCGAGGGTGACAGTGGTAGCTGGATGATAGTTACTAGACGTAATCGGAAAGAAAACGTTAAACCCAAACCCTCTCAAGATTTCGAGAATCCCCAGGGGTCGCGTTTCTCTATTCTCTCCCAGGATACCCCTGCCGGACGTAAACAAGGAGGGGTAGCTTCGGCTGGAGCACAGTCTGAGGGGGAACCATCGATCCAGGAGAAGTTCTCTGAACATGCAGCGAAACTCAACGAGGTCCTGCAAGCGGCGATGGGTAATCAGGATCCCAAAAGCTCCCCCAAGCCAAAGAATTTACCGGCCTCAGTGGAGGCTCTTCGGGATGTTTCAAATTCGCAAACTCCTAAAGATCGTTCCTCTAAGGGGCTGACGAAGAATGCGGAGTCAAACCTTGTCCAAGTTCCGGTGGTGTATGGTAAGCCAACCTTCACATCCAATAATGGAGGCCCTTCGAAGACCAAGCCTAAGGGGAAGCAGAAAGAAAAATAGATTGCCACCACAGAACAAAAATATGAAGTGTACTTACCAAAGGAAGTTTACTTCCAAGAAAGGTGACCAGAAAATGGATGACCCAAACTAGATAGCTGCTAGGAAGATGAGTGTTGAGAATGGATCGGGCAGTGCTGGTCGACCTCCTCATGCTAATCTCTGATTGGTGCTCTCTGCTTGATATTTACCCATTTAATGATTAGAGTTTTCGCTTGGAACTGCAGAGGAGCGAGACACCGTGAGTTCATCCCGTCTCTTAAGTACTATATCTCTCAATACAAGCTGACCCTTGTTCTGATTTTTGAACCTCGTATTAGCGGACAGCGTGCGTCCTTAGTTATCCGGAAGCTGGGTTTTCAGTGCTCGGAAATGGTGGAGGCGGTCGGTTTCTCCGTCGGGATTTGGGCGTTGTGGAATGATCAAAATTTGTCTGTGATGGAGATTGGACGTTCTGATCAGGTGCTTCACCTCGAATTCGAGAGTGAGGATTGTCTGAAATCAGTCTTGTAGGCGGTTTATGCTAAACCTTTCCCAACTGGATGGGCAGTGCTCTGGGATGAGCTTCAAGAAACCTCGAATTATATGGGACTCCCCTGGTGTGCTATTGGTGATTTTAATATTGTGGCTAATCTGGAAGAGAAGTATGGTAGGGCTCCATTCAATCCAAATAGGGCGGTCTCGTTCCGAAATTGTGTTAACAGTTGTAATCTGATTGATATTGGCTTCTCGGGGCTGAACTTCACTTGGTTCAGAGGGTCTATTAAGGAAAGGTTGGATAGAGCGCTTGCTACTCCCGATTGGATTAGTACGTTCTCTGAAGCTGCGGTTCTCCATCTCCCTAGAATCCGATCTGATCATCGTCCCATCCTTCTTTCTTTTACAAGTGATGTTCCTACTCGGCCTAGAATCCGCCCATTCCGATTTTTGGCAGCCTGGCTTGAGCACCTTGACTTTAAGAGGCTTCTTGATTCTTCTTGGTCGAGGTCTAGAGGAATTACAGGTAATCTATGGTGCGTGGCGTCGGACCTCAGAAGATGGAATCGTGATGTGTTTGGGAACATTCACCACCGTAAAGCTGCTATTTTATAACATCTCTCGGATTTGGAAGCTCGTACAAATCAACCCGGGATGATTTCTAATTGTGAGTAGGAGGAGGTGGCTCGTAAAAACCTTGAGCAGACTTTATGGGATGAGGAAACCTTGTGGCTGCAAAAGGCTCGTACTAAATATATTAGGGACGTAGACCTAACACCCACTACTTCCATACTACCGCACTTCATCGAAGAGGTGTTAATCGGATCAAAATGCTCTGTAGGTAGGATGGATCCTGGGAATCTGATCCAGAAAGTTTGAAGCTGATGGCAGTTACCTATTTTAAAGACATTTTTGGTATGGAAGAACCAACCAGCTTTAGCTTACCTAGGCTGTTTGATGCTTTTGACCCGGAAGCCAGTTCAGATATTTGCAGGAGACCGGGGATGGAGGAATTGAAGCGAGTGATTTGTAGTATGGATGGACTTAAATCACCTGGGAAAGATGGCTTCCAGCCGCTTTTCTTTCAACGAAACTGGGAAACAGTCAGCTCTGGTGTTGTTGACTTTGTTCAAAGGTGCTTCGATAATCCAGAATTGGTGGGACGGGTAAAAGAAGACTCCGGGTGTGGCCGCTTCGGGATCAAAACAAGAATAGTCCCCAAGAATTGGTAGCCGCTTCATCTACTATTCTTGTTTTGATCCCGAAGCGGCCACACCTGGAGTCGATGAATCAATTCAGACCAATCAGCCTTTGTAATGTGATCTATAAAACAGTTACTAAATGCTTGGTGCAACGACTGAGAAGATTAATGCCTTCCCTTGTGAAATCGACCCAATCTAGTTTTGTTCCTGGCAGACAGATTGCAGATAATATCATTATCCTTCAGGAAGTGGTTCACTCCATGGAACGCGATAAGGGGCGAGCCAAGAGAATGATTCTTAAAATTGATATGACGAAAGCATATGACCGGATCCGGTGGTCATTCTTGGAAGATACTCTCAAAGCAACAGGTTTGGAGGACTGCATTGTTAAGCTTATTATGAACTGTGTTTGCTCAGCAGGGTTCCAGGTCTTATGGAATGGTGAATTAACTGAACAGTTCTGCCCGAGGAGGGGAATTCGACAGGGGTACCCCTTTCACAGTTCCTCTTTTCCCTTTGCATGGAACGTTTGAGTCACCTTATTATTGAGGCTGTTGATGATGGGAGATGGAAGCCTGTGACTTTATCTAGAAATGGTCCGAAGCTATCTCATTGTTTTATGCGGATGACTTAATCCTTTTCTCCGAGGTTTCAACGGTTCAAGCGGAGACTATTGCGAGTTCCCTGGATAGATTTTGTGTTGCTTCAGGACAGGAGGTGAGTAGGGAAAAATCGATCCTTTTCTGTTCCAAAAACATGGATAGACACACTTGTGCAGCTATCTCCGACAAGCTTGGGATCCCTATGACTAATGATCTTGGTAGATATCTAGGAGTTCCGGTGCTTCATGGACGCACCACAGTAACAACCTATCACGATATTCTGGCGCGTATGGACTCTAAGCTGGCTGGCTGGAAGGCTAAAGCTCTTAGTCTCGCAGGTAGGGGTACCCTTGCACAATCTGTCCTATCTGCTATTCCAGCTTATGTGATGCAGACGTCAATTCTGCCAATTGACACATGTAACGAAATTGATAAGAGGATTCGAGCTTTTGTGTGGGGGGACTCTGCTGATCAGAAGAAGATTCATCTTGTTTCCTGGGATATGATTTGTCTTCCGAAGAAGGAGGGGGGTTTAAGCCTCAGATCGGCCATAAATCTTAATTTGGCCTATCTTGTTAAATTGGCTTTCTTATTACATCAAAACCCAAACTTGTTATGGGCAAGGGTACTGCACTCCAAGTACCTTAGAGAGGTTAAAGGTGGTTTCTCACTCACGCACAGAAGCTCTCAGTCGGCTGTCTGGAAGGGTTTGTGTGGGGTTTGGCCTTTGATGATGCAGAGTGCTAGGATGGGATTCGTGATGGTAGGAACACCCTGTTCTAGTCGGCTCGGTGGGTTGATTCGGGGATTGTAATTGAGGAGGTTGCCATGCGGTCTGATCCGAGATTTAACGATTTGAAAATGGTGGCAGATTTCACCAATGAAGAAGGTCAATGGGATATCGATAAACTCAATCAGCTTCTCCCTAGTGAAGTTGTTACTCAAGTTGTGGGCATGTATTCACCAAGAGTTAATAGTGGGGGTGACGTTTGAATTTGGGGTGAAGAGAAGGATGGAAAATTTTCTATTAGATCGGCCTACAACCTCATTAACTCTCAGTCTGCCACGGATCAGGAAGCGCTGTGGCAGCCTATTTAGAAATGGCAGGGACCAAATAGAGTGAGATTTTTCCTTTGGTTGGCTGGACATGGCAGGCTCCTCATTAACGGTGAAAGAGTCAGGCGTCATATTGCTGCAGACCCTTCTTGCAGCAGATGCGGCTATGGTTCTGAAACGCTGACTCACATGTTTTGGGAATGCCCTTTCGCGGCAGAGGTCTTGTCGACTTTGGGGTTTGATTCTAACTCTCGGAGCTGGTCATTGGATTTTGTTGGATGGTTCAAAAATCACATTAAGGGGGGAAGCTCTCTGCTCTTTGGTGTTGCTTTATGGTACTTATGGAAATCACGCAATGAATCAATTTTCAATAATAGCAGGGAGCCAGCTTCTTTTGTTGCTTGTAAGATTATTGCTTGGCAGTCAACTATTGTGGCAGCCATGGACCGGGATGATCGATTAACCTTTGACCAAGGAAGGAGAATTGTCTCTAGCATTGCCTGGGAACCAGGATCCTCTGATTGGGTTATCATTAACACAGACGGCTCGGTCCAAGGGAGACCGTCTAAAGCAACTGCAGGAGGTATTATCAGATCGAGCGAGGGACGTGGACTTGGAGCGTTTGTTGTGAATTTGGGGAGCTGTTCGGTCACTCGAGCTGAGCTTAAAGGAGCGACTTTGGGATTGGAGCTGGCATGGTCGAAGGGATACCGACTCGTGGAGGTTCAACTTGATTCCCATGCTGCGGTGGCTCTGATTCAAAAGCCTGGAGATCATGGGCATCAACATGCTTTAGAGGTGCTCGCGATCCAGGAAATGTGTCGTCGTAATTGGACGGTGAGGATCCGACACATCTATCGGGAAGGTAACAAGGTGGCTGATTTCCTTACCAACCAAGGACATGAGTTTCCTGCTGGGGTTCATCTGTTTCTGCTTTTTGATTGTAACCTTGGCTATTTGCTTCGGCATGACTGTTTGGGAGTTTCTTATCCCCGCTTCATTTTAGTTAATGATTAAGGGCCCGGCGCCGCCTTACTACCAAACAAAGAAGAACAGTGTGTGATTTGTTGTAATTAAAGGGACCACCATTGAACCATTATCATCACGTCTCATCATTTAATTATTGAGTGATGATAACTAAGTGGACAAGAAAGAATTAGTGGGTTTGTATTGGGAATTATTTAGCAGGAGTAGTTTGGTTTTATTAGGTGGAGGCGTTGGTTAGAAGGCCCATCATCATCAAATAATGCATCATTTCCACGTGGGCTTGGGAATTACGAGAGGAAAATAATAGGCCTGCAAGTTTTGTTTGATGGATGGCATATAAGGAAAAGGGGGCGTGAGGAAAAGAGGGAGAGACAGTTGGGGGATCATATTTTTGGCCTTTGGCCATTGGAGTTGGCTTCGGCCAGAAGGACACAGAAGGCAACGTGGAGAGGATTGGCAGTGGGAGAAGAGACAGAGCAATGACGAAGTTAATGAGGGAGAGAGTATGAACAGTTACAGAGGAATCAAAGCCAACTTTGATGAATTAGCAGTTTGCAGCTTTCTTCCTCATTAATCTCATGAGTAGCTAGGTTTTCTTTTCTTGCTTGGGTTTTGTTGAATTTTTTGAGATTATGAGTTGATACTTTGAATACATGTTTTGGATTGCGGATTAATGATTATTGATGATTTATTTTGTTATCTTGTCGCCCTGTTCTTAAACCTCCCTATAATTCGAGGTTTTCTGCAGTTTACCTGTTTTAGGGTTTTTGTTAAGTTTTCTATTGGATTGTTGGTTGAATGTGAGTTAGGGTGTGTTGCAGGTGGTTCTTAGTTGTAGAGTTAACTGACCTAACCCTTAGAACCTGAAACTGATTGTCATCCATGTCCTGCCAGTCCTGTAGCTGCATTTTCTCATAATTTCTTAGAAGGATACAAACCCAAGCAAGATTTTTCCCACAGTTGATCCTACTTGTTTATTTGTGTTTTAGTTGTTAGTTAGTTTTTACATTTTCTAAAATAATCAAACCTTTGATCAAAACGATTTCGCTGACTAGCAGAACTAAACTGAGTAAGGTAGATTGAGTAGACCCGTGGGGATACGACTCTGAGAACTCTCAGGTTTATTTGATATTGGGGCCTAAAAACCTCTTTACCACACATCCTTTTCCATATGCATGAAAATCCTCTTATTATTCCGCCCAACACAAGATGGAAGGCCAAGGTATCTTCCACTGTCAACCAGATTATAAATGCTTGTGATAGCCGAGTGATAGACTGTACAATAGTGGTTCAAATAACTACCCCACAAAAGTAGATCGTATTCCACAGGGTTTCTTCTTTCAAATTTACTAAAAGAAATTAGTAAATATTCGGTTTAACAAGTTGTGAGGTGTGAGTTCCACGAGATTTCTAAAACTATCATGCAAGGGAATAAAACTAATTAAGATTGACAGATTGATTGGTTTCAATTAACAAGACAAGAGCATAAACTCGAATCCCCCTAACATCACCAAGGCATTGGCAGTCACAAGACCGACATGTTTCAGACTTAATTCATTCAATTCTTAATCACCGTCATTGCTCCTTATCCTTAATTCTAAGTATGCAAACACTCGCTACTACTGAACTAGCTACCAAGATCAATTATCTGTCCGTGCGTTCGCTTCTGGAACGGATAACTGATTGGTGCACCTGAATTGATTCTATGAGCTACTCTTGAAACGGATTAACCCTAAACGGCCCTTATTGGTCAACTGAATCCGTTGAAAAGGTTAACTGATTGATTCGACGTTCTAGAACAAGGCGGACATTCGCCACTATCCTTTATCCTAACAAGAATCTAATCTAGGTGATAAGGTCATAAAAGAAAGAATATTTTAAGAACGAATCAAATATGAAAAAGAAAAGTCTGAATTAAAGTCTAACTGCTCGCCGATCTGTGATCGCTTTAAAGCTCCATGTCACTTAGGGTTTATCTAATCTAAGATAGAGAAATTGATCTACTTATATCCAACAAACAAGATTCAGAAACTACAAAAGAATTCATCTTAGGAAGGAAGGACAGAGAGAAACTGAAAAACCTTATTTCGATGATTCCTTGAAGCTTTGATCATGAAAATCTTCAATTCCTATGCTCCCATCATCTTCTTGATGGATTAATCCTTGCTACGATCTCTCCAAGTCATGGCTCTATCTGGAAAATCAAATATGTCTTGGGAAGGGGCTGAATAGGTCCTTTTATAGGGCTGGAATCCGTGTCCATCTTTAATCTGGAAAAGCCAAGGTTCTCACCGAAAACCTTGAGGTTCTTGGCGAGAACCTTTTCAAAAATATATGAATTTCTTCAACGAGTTTTCTGAGCCTCTTCTTGACAACCTTCTTGGCGAGAACGAACCTTTCCACTGTGACCAATTTTAATGCTTCCTTCATCCTTCGCCTTCTCCGATGATTCCAAGGTCTTTCTTCATGCTCCATTGCATTCCAAGCACGCCCGACAGATACTTATTCAATTGTAAAAACCTGTGTACTCAAAGGGACACTAGAAAACACATCAAATAGACCCGAAACGGGCCAAGGTTACCAAGTCGGTAAGAAATAGAGTGAATGAACCGAAATTCAATAAACTATCCCTAAAACGTGCTATAGACAACAAAATGTCACTTAATTGGGGTGATAATCATGATTAACCTAGTGTCATCAAATTACCCCACACTTAAGCTTTAGCTTGTCCTCAAGCAAAGTAACTTCAGAAATACACTCAAATTCACATATGACGAGACTAGTTAAACTGAAGTTTAGTTTCTAACAATTCATCTTACACTGTTTCACTTAGAAAACGCAACCTACATATGTAAGAACATCAACCAAAAAAATCCATATCTCACTACTTTCTGCACACATCAAGTAGTAATCACCCATCATGCACAATGCCAACTGAGCTTACTAGACTTCCTCACACAGAAATATTTAGTACAAAGGGGAACTCTCACTCTTTATGTTTAGGGACGTATTTTATGCCCACATTCACTTTCTCCAACTGAATATGTCATAGGTTTCCAATTCGACCACAATCTCCACCACGAGTGACAACACTAAAACTAGTCAAAAGGACTTGTATGGGACTGTAACGATCCTACACTACAAGGGTTTATGATGAATGGAAGAAGGGATAAATGATGATGAAGGGAATGGTGCGTTGTAGCAATCGACTAACCTCACTTGAATCTAGACCTATGGATATCTACCGTCCAACTAGAACCAGAATGGAATGATGAATGCTCATCGTAGGGCACCCTCAAGCAACTTTGTACTTTTTCTTTCACTCTATTTTTTTGAATAATTCTTTTTTTCTTTGGGGCAACGGGATAATTTTGAATTGATTTTTTCTAATATATTTTTTCTATATTATATATATATATATATATATATATATATATATATATATATATATATATATATATATATATATTATATTTCTTTTGTATATATTTTTTTCGTGCTTATTATTTTTATCTGTTGCTAGAAGGGGTCAGAATGAAAGGACTTATGAGCTAACACCACCATATTCTAGCTATCGCGTCTGTCACCACAGGGATCAACTCATGTTCAGCTAATCTCGAGTTACTACCACAAGAGATCAACGGAGTGAAAAAGAACATGGAGAAAGTTGTAATGTAATTATCGAACCAAAACAACAGGCCAAGCACAAAGAGTTAGACCTAGGGCGATTGATGTTGGAACGACTTATGGCTTAAAGTAGCGATTCTATGTGCCTCTATCATCCTAGTCCTAGTGTTGTCGTGTGGTCTTCAAATGGTCTCGAAGTAAATTCTAACTCATTCAAATAAGAGAAAACTACTAAGAAAGAAAATAAGTTGTTAGTTATGTGCAGTAGTTCAAAATCTCACAAATGGTTGCTAGTCAGACTCAAATCATGATGTCTAGTTTAGGACAAAGCTACAAGAGTGATTCTACAATATTTACTGACCAAATTCATTTAACATCAGTGCAAACATGTTGGTTACAGGTTTAAAATTAAACAGTCTAATCGTCATTGTGAAAAATGGAAGTTAATTTAACGTTGCAAGTCAAGAATCGAGTAAATTTCAGTATGAGGAATCATACAAAAATTTCAAAGAAAAGAATCCAACAAAGCAATAACATAATAACCCCACACTTAGACGAGACTGTGCCCCACAGAACCAAAGAAAGTTAGAGCAATACAGAATACCTGGAGAGCGGTGGAGGAAGTCGACGATGGGGATGGTGAGCATGGGAGCGAAGCAGCTACAACGTCCTACATAAACAAAAACAAAAGAAAGGTCAAAAGGAAACCGAGACAAGTGTCCCAAATCCACACAGAATAAAGTTGGACCAAAGTATGAAAAGAAAAAATAAAAAGAAAAAGGAAACATATACTACCGAATTACTGGTCTGGGTCGGGTGGTGGTGGAGGTGGCATGCCCCAGTGATTTCTCTGCTCCTGGCGCCAAGCTAGCTCCTCTCGATGCCATGTCTACTAAGAGGGCCACTAAGCTGCTGCTAGCTCGTTGTTTTGTTGTGTGTGACCCACCAAACATCCTGATCTGCTAATTATTCGTCAAGGGAGTCCCAACGCTCATCCTGCTGGTCTCTCCAGTTGGTAAGGTCACCCTCGTAGGCCACTCTATCCCTCTGTCACTGGTGAGCGCTCTGGGAAAACTTGGTCTGCCACTATTGCATTGTAGTGAGCATCTGACCGTACTGGTCAGCAGAGGATGGTGGCGGTGGTGGAGACATCTGGTGCGGCTCTTGGTCGGCAGCGAGGGAGGCGGCGGTGGTCGGTTTTGGGTGGGGGCAGTCAGTGAAATCGAAAAGTTTGGGAGGCTGGGGTGGTTTTTGGCTAGGAGGATGTGGGGGATATTTTTTTCATATAAGATTTAAAAACAGGGGCAGATTGGGGGGTAAAACAGCCAAGTTCTCGATGAGAACCTCCTCAAAATAATTAAAAAAAAAAAGGACGACACGAATTGGCAAAATGTTTGCCCACCTTCTCGCCGAGAACTTGAAGGTTCTCGGCGAGAACCTTTTCAAAACATTGGAAGAAATTTTGATGACACAAAATTGGGACTTTCTCGCCGAGAACCTTGGACCTAGGCACACAATTAATTTTTAAAAGAAAAACTAACTACCCGAACTATGAGAGGACCCCAGTGAATCGGACTCGATCTCAACCAGTATTTCGGGTGGGGTAATGTTGGCTCCTTTTGGTTCTATCATTTATATTCCATTTAATGCAACCACAACAATCACACTCATCCACAAAACAATTTCATTCAACCACAAATCCATTTCACAATTCCGCTTCCCGTTCATGTATTTCGGGTGGGGTAATGTTGGCTCCTTTTGGTTCTATCATTTATATTCCATTTAATGCAACCACAACAATCACACTCATCCACAAAACAATTTCATTCAACCACAAATCCATTTCACAATTCCGCTTCCCGTTCATGTACCAATTCCAAATCACATCCATAACACAATTCCACCACTCAATCCTACATCACAAATCTACATCAACCCGCATTTGGAAACTATAGATACAATTACATAAATTCATCACATCCCTTCCCATCCTATTTCACATTTCTAACTCGAGTTTATTAGCCATCATTCTTCGTCCCAATCCCCATATCACACATCAATCATCATACAACAATCGCAAGACAGTTATTCAGTTTTACTCTCACAGGTTCATGCAAGACCTAATTCCGAATTCTAGCCCCTAGTCAACCAATCATTCACACAAATCAACCATACATTCAGACAAGTCGATCATCCATTGAGACAAGTCACTTAACACCACATAATAGCAACAATCACATCAACATCAATTTACCGTTTTGACTCTCCAGTTCATGCAATCCTATATTTATCTACATAATCCATCTATTTCACATATTTCATTTAATTTGATTCCTAGCCACAATCCTTCCAATTCCGAAATCCTCGTTCCCCTCAATCATTTCCCAAATCACGTTCAAGACTCCAACCTTCTTATAATAACCACCTAACACGCTATCAACCACCGTCACACATAGCATCAATTTCAGTCATATCAATCACACAACACTAATCCATGATAACCTCAATTTCACTAAATACAACACCTAGCATCAATTCATCCAATATCACATTTATAATTACAATTCATCTCAATCAACATCTCACAGATCACGAACAATTTAAGGGTAAACGGCTAGCTCACCGACCACCCCCACCTTCAAGTACAGGGATAGCCATGTCGTGAGTCTTAGGGTTACCCACCTGTTCTTCCCTCATAGAACGACCCCACATTAGCAAAGCCATCCACCTGTTCATCGTTAATAAGGCGACCCCACATTGGCAGGATAAACCTCCTGCAACCACAACTGACAATAGCATAATATATGCACAATTCGCAGTTCATAGACCCGTTCCCACTATCACTCGTTACTAATTCTGATTTAATCATCATTAATCATTTTTAACCCGATACCAACATCACAACAACACAACAATAATCATCCATCCATAAACAATCAACAGGCAACCATCACATTCTCTCAACTGACAATCAATCACAGAACAGTTATCCCCTTTTGCTCTCTTCCAATTTCATGCAATCCCTAATTTCAACTAAGCCAGATAACAACTCCTTATATCGACCAGAACTACCTATCATATGCTAAACCCTCACCTGACAAGAAGACGAGGCTCTAAAACAACTTCCAGAACTCGAACGACCAAGCTCTATAGCACCAAAAACGAAGCTTCTTCCCTCTGCCAATGACAGCGCCTAACTCCAAATACCTAGAACCAAGATGTACGATCTCTTCCTCTCGTCGCCACAAACTCGTAGCAAGAAACGAATCATCAATCGGACCTCCGTAGCTCCCAAAATTGAGGTTTGAAGTTGGGGGAAGTTTGGTTTGTCAAAGGGATTTTCGGGAGGAAAGTGAGAGAGAGAAGTTGAGGATTTCCGTCAAAAAGCCATTTTTTTTATAGTCAGATCATGATACACGGCCATGTATCATGATACACGGCGTGTATTGTAGACACACGGCCATGTATCATGATCTGCCAACTTTGACGAATTTTCACGTATCTGCCAACTTTTCACGTACTCGCCGAGAACCTCTTTGTAAAGTAGTTGATGAACGACGACGAGAAATGCATTAATTCCTTCATAGGTTCTCGGCGAGAACATGGAAGTTCTTGTCGAGAACTTCTTTGAAAACCTCCGGTTGACTAGCGACGAGAAATGCATCTGACTTCCTTAATACATTCTCGGTGAGAATGTTGATATTCTCGCCGAGAACTCTTGTGCTGGGTGTAGAAATCTCGAACTTGAAATGGCCCTATCTCCCTCGTCTGTACTCCGATTAAGCTCCCATTTGATCCTATGTACTCCTTATCACCTATAATAGCATGCCATGGCCTGAAAATACACAAAAACAACTCCAGTAGACATAAAATTGGTCCACAACTGACCCCCGGGCAACAAAAGTACAAATTATGTAACATGATTCTAAAAGCATACAAACCATGGCACAACGAGATCAAGTACGTGAATTTCTTAGGCCAATCGTAGGCTCAAAACACATGTAATAATATCACATCAAGTTACTTCACAAGTCAAAGAGACAAAGATTAATGTGTTAATGCATGAATATGAATTGTTTAAGATGATTGGGAACAAAACTATTTCTTCAATGTATGATAGATTCAATTTGATTGTGTCAAAACTAGGTCATCTTGGTAAAAAACTGGATAGAACTTATCTTGAATATTCTATTTGATTGTGTCAAAAAACTGGATAGAACTTATCTTGAATATTCTATTTGATTGTGTAAGGAACTAGGAATATTCTAAGGATTTATCCATTCTTACACTTGAAGATCTTGTTGGTTCTCTCATTAGTCATAAAGTTGTGTTATGACAAGCTGATGTTTTTGAAGAATCTAAGGCTTTGAAAAAATATTGCTCTTAAAGCAGCTAAAAAATAGGATTCAAGTAATGAAGATGATTTTGATAATGAAGAAGTTGCTCTTATGACAAAAAGGTTTAGACAATATCTTAAACAAAAGTGTGATCAGTGTAAAAATAAAAATAAAAAATCAAAGACAAGATTTCAAACTAAACAAAGGAAGGTTGATGAAAAATTCAGTGAGGATAAAGATGTTATTTGCCTGTTTTAAGTGTGGAAGGTCAGGTCACATTAGTGTGGAATTCCCTACCAAAGGGTATCAAAGGAAAAGGCATTCAAAGTTACTTGGAGTGACACTGATTCGGATGATGAAGAAGCTCTTATGTTCGTTTTTTACAGTGAGTCTAACATTAACTCAACACCGTGAGAGGTATCTTTTAATTCAACTTCTAGTGTCTCTAAGAAGATATTATGTTTGCTTATCTTTCACTTGTTGAATCTGCTAAACGACTTAAATTGAAAAATGATGTTTTATTGAGAGAATTAGTTCTGAATCAGTAAAATGTTTGTGTGATGACACAATTATATAACAAAATATTCAGATACAGAGGCTAAATACACACATATTGAAGTATTGCAAAATCAAAACTACTAGGAAAGAGCTAAGACTGAGAATAAAACTGGATTTCTGTTTTGAAATCCTAAAATAACATTTTTTGTCTCCCACCAATTTGGCAAAATTATTGCAATAGAAATAGATGTTGTGAGTATTGCTTTCGATATGATCATTCAAGTCAATTTTGTACTTTTTCACATAACAAGCAAGTATCCAATCAGATCTGGGTACCCAAGAAAACTGACCATGTTACATGTGTAGGAAAATCAGATTAATATTGAATGGTACTTGGATAACGGATGCTCGAATCATATGACAGGGGACAAGCAAAACTTCAGCTCACTTAAAGAGTATAAAGGAGGAAAAGTTGTTTTTGGAGAGAACAATAAGAGTTCAATCATGGGCAAAGGTACTATTGGTAATCAACTTGAACCAGTCTTTCTTAATGTCCTGTATGTTCCTAATCTTAAACATAACTTGATGTCTATTAGTCAATTGTGTGGTGTTCTAAATCAAGTTATCTTTGAAACAAATGTCTGCAGAGTTGAATGAATCTCTTATGGTAAAACCCTCGAAATGGAAATATTTACACTATTGACATGAAAAAACAAGAGGCTTTTCATGAAAAATGTTTTGCAGCTTACAAACCTCCTCTTGGAATATTGTGGCACAAAAAATTAGGTCATATTACAGTCAGAATTGCTAAGCTTCAAACTCTTGGCTTGGTTAGAGGTTTACCAGCTCTTAGCCCAAACAAAAAAATTGTGATGTTTGTGTTAAAGGAAAACAAGTTAAAACTTCTTTCAAAAGTATTTCAACAAATTCATATGGATCTTTTTGGACCTCCTAATATTCAGAGTCTTGGTGGGAAGATTTTTTCCTTTGATGTTGTTGATGATTAATCTCGTTTTACTTAGGTGTTCTTTTTGGCAAAAAAGGATGAATGCTTTCAAAAGTTTGAAACCTTCTACTCTTCACTTGGGATTCAACATTGTTTTTCTACTGCTCGAACTCCATATCAAAACGGAGTTGTTGAACGTCAGAATAGGGCCTTACTTGATCTTTCTCGAACCATGCTTCTTGATCATAACACTTCCAAACAGTTCTGGGCAGAAGCTGTGTCAGCCGCTTGTTATGTACTAAATAGGATCTTAATTCGCAAAGGAATCAATAAGACTCCTTATGAATTCATTAAATACAAAGTTCCTTCAATTAGTTACTTTCATCCTTTTGTTTGTCGTTGTTTTATTCTTAATACTAAGGATCACTCAGGAAAATTTGATGCTAAGTCAAGTGAATCAATCTTTCTTGGCTATTCTTCTAAAAGTAAGGCTTTTGTGTCTTCATTAAATCGTCTGGAAAGGTTGAAGAATTGATACATGTTGTTTCTTGTTTTCGATGACAAATTTTCTCCTAACAAATCATCTTCTGATGAAGATGACAACTCACCTTTCCTCTTTCCATCTAACTAGGGTGAACACTCCGGTGTCACCACTAAAAGTGGGGGTACCAGTTACCCCCAATGACGTTTGATAATCTACATGTCGTTAAAGGACAGATAGGGCGATTTGAACGAAAACCTTATTTCGTAGAGATGATGATTTATCATATTGGGGAAAATGCAGTAGTAGAAAGAAACCTAAAGAACATTAGGTATAATCTTATACTGTGATGACTGAAAATTGTAACTAAGCTCAATTTAGACTTATTAAGATTAAATGTATTGATATAAACGATTAGTTCAATGAAAATACCACTCTAGATAACACAAACGTCAATGGAGGTTAACCGGTACCCCCAATTTTAGTGGGGGCACCGAAGCGTTTACCTCTAACTAGACGTCCTCTTCCACTTCTGAATCCACTGCCGATTCTCTTCTTCCAAATGACACTGATTCGTTAATTTGCTCTCATTCACTGTCTTTGAACACTGACAATACAGTTTCTTCTCCATCTACTCAAACACCAATTTCTGACCCCTCAAACATTCCTCAATCACCTCTTCATATCCTAAAACGCCACCCTCCAAATCTCATCGTGGCCGAAAATTAGAAATGTGTTAACACTCATTCCAAGAAATTCTCGATTTCATGGCAACAGAAGAAAATGCACTGTTATCACTTCTTAAACCAAAGATGATTACAAAAGCTCTTCTTGATGAACACTGGATTCTTGCAATGGAAGAAGAATTGCATCAGTTTGATAGAGCTAACGCCTGGGAACTCGTTCCTCCACCCACAAACAATACCAGCATTGGGACTAAATGGGTGTTTTGTAATAATACCAATGACAAGGGAGAGGTTACTAGAAACAAAGCCCATCTAGTAGCTCAAGGCTGCTCACAAGAAGAGGGTATCGATTTCAATGAAACTTTTTCTCCAATCGCTCATCTTGAGGCAATTCGTACCTTATGTGCCTTTTCAAGTTTTTTTAAATTCAAACTTTATCAAATGGATGATAAAAGTGAGTTTTTAAGTGGTTTTATAAAAGAAGAATTTTTGTTAAACAACCTCCTACTTTGAAGATTCCTCATTTCCTCATCATGTTTAGAAATTACATAAAGCTCTGTATGGTCTTCGTCATGCTCCTAGAGCTTGGTATGATTGGCTCCCGACCTTTCTTCAATTTAATGGCTTTATTCGAGGAACAGTTGACAATACTTTTTTCCTTAAAAGGGAATCGTTTAACATTCTCCTTGTCCAAATCTACGTCGACGACATTATCTTTCACTACAAAAAAAGAGCGTTTTGGCGTCGGTTGAAACGAAAGTATTTAGCGTCGGTCGACCGGTCGACCGACGTTAAATAGAATCTCGCATTTTGGTGTCGGTCGTTTGGTCGACCGACGCTAAATACTAACCCTAAATACGCTGAAACCCTATGCAGCCGCCTCCATTCTCTCTTTTTCCCTATCTTCTTCTTCCAGCCGCCTCCCTCTCTTCTTCTTCTTCCTCTCCAATCTCCCAAACCTCTCTTCTTCTTCTTCTTCCTCTCTAATCTCCCAAACCTCTCTTCTTCTTCTTCCTCTCCAATCTCCCAAACCTCTCTTCTTCTTCTTCTTCTTCTTCATCTTCCACTCCCAAACCTCAATTTCAATTTTTTTCTCTCAACTTCAATTTTTTTCTGTCAACTTCAAATTTTTTCTCTCAACTTCAATTTTTGTCTCTACCCTAACTCTTTCTTCTTTTTTCTGTGTCCAGATGAAAAGAAGAAGCAGCAGATCAAGAAGAAGAAGCAACAAAGGAGAAGAAGAAGAAGAAGAAGAAAGAAGAAGAAGAATAAAAGAGAAGAAGAAGAAGAAAGAAGAAGAAGAATAAAAGAGAAGAAGAAGAAAAAAGAAGAAGAAGGACGCAGAAGAATAGAAGAGAAGAAGAAGGAGCAGAAAGAAGAAGAAGGAAGAAGAAAGAAGAAGAAAGATGAAGAAAAACAGAGGAGAAAAGAAGAAGAAGAAGAAAGAAGAAGAAGGATGAAGAAGAACAGAGGAGAAGAAGAAGAAGGAAGTAGCTGCTGCTGCAGCTACTTTTTTTTTTGTGATTTCCAAGTGGCTTTAGCGTCGGTCGGTCCGTGTCTTAGCGTCGGTCGACCGAAAACCGACGCTAAATTTTAACGTCACCACATATGGCGTCGGTTTTGTCGACCGACGTTATTGAATTTAGCGTCGGTCGATGACCGACGCCATAACGCGCTTCTGACCGACGCTAAACCCCTGTTTTTTTGTAGTGTTTGGTACACAAATTTTTCTCTTCGGGAATCCTTTGGCACACTTATGGCTAAAACTTTTTAGATGAGTATGATGGGAGAATTAAAATTATTTCTTGGTCTTCAGGTTGATCAAACCACTACTAGTACTTTCATCCATCAAACAAATTATACAAACTCTCTTCTCTCAAAATTCAATTTCACTTCTGCCAAACCAACCTCCACTAAAATGGCTACAAAACCAAACTGTTATTTGATATGCTTGAGGAGTCAACAAACAATACACATTATCGGGCTCTTATCGAACCTTTGTTGTATCTTATTGCTAACAATGACACTGATTCGTCAATTTGCTCTCATTCACTGTCTTTGAACACTGACAATACAGTTTCTTCTCCATCTACTCAAACACCGATTTCTGACCCCTCAAACATTCCTCAATCACCTCCTCATATCCTAAAACGCCACCCTCCAAATCTCATCGTGGCCGAAAATTTGAAATGTGTTAATACTCATTCCAAGAAATTCTCGATTTCATGGCAACAGAAGAAAATGCACTGTTATCACTTCTTAAACCAAAGATGATTACAAAAGCTCTTCTTGATAAACACTGGATTCTTGCAATGGAAGAAGAATTGTATCAGTTTGATAGAGCTAACGCCTGGGAACTCGTTCCTCCACCCACAAACAAAACCAGCATTGGGACTAAATGGGTGTTTTGTAATAAAACCAATGACAAGGGAGAGGTTACTCGAAACAAAGCCCGTCTAGTAGCTCAAGGCTGCTCACAAGAAGAGGGTATCGATTTCAATGAAACTCTTTCTCCAATCGCTCATCTTGAGGCAATTCGTACCTTATGTGCTTTTTCAAGTTTTTTTTTTAATTCAAACTTTATCAAATGGATGATAAAAGTGTGTTTTTAAGTGGTTTTATAAAAGAAGAATTTTTTGTTAAACAACCTCCTACTTTGAAGATTCTTCATTTCGTCATCATGTTTAGAAATTACATAAAGCTCTGTATGGTCTTCGTCATGCTCCTAGAGCTTGGTATGATCGGCTCTCGACCTTTCTTCAATTTATTGGCTTTATTCGAGGAACAGTTGACAATACTTTTTTCCTTAAAAGGGAATCATCTAACATTATCCTTGTCCAAATCTACGTCGACGACATTATCTTTGGTTCTACAAATTCTTCTCTTCGGAAATCCTTCAGCACACTGATGGCTAAAATTTTTCAGATGAGTATGATGGGAGAATTAAAATTATTTCTTGGTCTTCAGGTTGATCAAACCACTACTAGTACTTTCATCCATCAAACAAATTATACAAACTCTCTTCTCTCAAAATTCAATTTCACTTCTGCCAAACCAACCTCCACTCCAATGGCTACAAAACTAAACTATTATTTGATATGCTTGAGGAGTCAACTAACAATACACATTATCGGGCTCTTATCGAATCTTTGTTGTATCTTATTGCTAGTAGACCAGATATCATGTTTTGTGCATGCTTATGTGCTCGATTTGAAGAGAATCCAAAAGTTAGTCACTTATCAGCTCTGAAATGTCTCATACGGTATTTACTTGCTACCAAAGACTTCGGTCTATGGTACCCATCTTCTAATCAATTTGATTTAGCCTGTTTTAGTGATTCATGCGGGTAGTACAACTGATCGACGTAGTACTTCTGGGTCGTGTCAATTTCATGGTCCTTCCTTAGTCTCCTAGTCCAATAAGAAGCAACATTCGGTAGCTCTATCCACTGCCGAAATATAGTATATTGCTGTTGGAAGTTGCTGTACACAAATTTTATAGATCCGGTCTTAACTTAAGGACTATATGGGTTTTCACTTCCCTCCACACCTGTTCTTCATGATAACACAGGTGCTATAAATATTTCAAAGAACCCATTCCTCCATTCTTGAACAAAGCATATCGACATTAAATTCCATTTTCTTAGAGAGTTAGTCAGTCAGAATGTTATTGATATTCAATTCATTCCAACTGCTTTGCAAGTTGTATACATTTTCACAAAAGCTTTGAAAGAGGATCAGTATCTTGAGTTCTTAGTCTTTCGGACTTACCATTTTTTCAGTAGCTCAGTTTTTTATGACCGAATTCACTTGCCTCTCTTTGGTTCTCTTGATTGCTTTAATTTGGGTCTGATTGACGATTCTGTGTTCTATCATTCTTTTGATCCTTAACATTTCCTTTCCTCACTCTGCTCGTTTTGTTTATTGCCTTCAATCTCCCTCATATCTTCACTACCGTCACCTCTTATTCTCTCATTTTTTAAATCTTACTCTCGGTAATTGAAGGTCAAATAGTTGTGGCTGAAGTCAATGGCTTGACGCATCGTTCTGACGTAACTCGTCAGCGATACAATCACCGCTTTCAAATTTGTCCACTCCTACCGACCTTTCGGTTCCATCCTGAAGGCTTTTCTAAGTATCGTATAGAAGTACATAATGAACTTCAGCTTCCCATGTATGGTTTTGACATCAGAGGTGCTCTTGGAGCGCTTCGCATTCCACTTTCTCCAACATACCCTCTTCGTATCTCCACCTCTCCACGTGTTTCATTTCTTTCTTACTCGTTTCTTTATGCCATGTGCTCATGACCTGGATGTTCTGTTCCCTTTGGATATCTGGATTTTATATCATGCTTTTGTGACTCAACATCCTCTTAGTCTTCCTCATCCTTGAATGCAAGTTATTCATGATGCTTCTCAATCAGTTTATACTGGTCCTCTTCCCCTGGCATTCTTTATCACTAAGCTCTTGTTAACTCTTGAAGTTGATCTAGAATTCAAAGTCAAGGATACTCGTATCCATCCTCTTCGTCCCCAATCCATTCTTCGTAAACTTGGCATTCCTTCTGCTCCTCAACGTCCAAAGTTGGACACCTCCAAAGGGGGGTAAAAGGGTGTTGCCTTCTGCAATTCGAAAGGGCAGATCATCACCAAACTCAATCTGATTTCCGTGTTAGTTCTTACTAACAACAACTGGGACATTGCTTCTAAAGCCATTCTACATGGTTCTCTGAATGACAGCATCACATCTTTTGTCAAAACCCTAAAGGAGCGAGGTGACTGGGAGATTGAAGACATTCACAATTTAGACCTTGGAAGAAATTAGGTGGTGAAGCAAAGTATTCTGGATCTCTATACGAAGAAACCTGAAAGAGATGATGTTTTTTATTATGAAAGTAATCTTGATGTTGATTTTTAGTTGTGGTCCTTGATGATTGTTGCTGTTTGGCTGTTTCTTTGATGACTGTTGTTGTTTTGGTTGTTCCAGGCTGTTTCTAAGTTTTCCTGAGGTCGTTTTTGGGTTTGTTGCTCTGAATAAGAACTGTACTAGGCAGTATCCCTAGAATCATGTTTTGTCGATTAAACTGTTTGGAGATGTCCAACTTACGTAGAGATTGTTGAGTTAAATTATCGAGCAAATCATGGTTTCTAACCAAACTGATAAATAAAAAGTGGATTGATTTGATTTTAGGTATTTAAGGTTGGAGCGCATATCGTGGAGGATTTGTGGAGAGAGGAAATCAAGCAAATTCAGATAGAACTTCATCAATGGAGAAAATTCAAGCATGTAAATGCTGTTTAATCAAGATGATTTCGTACGAAGCAAAGCAGAGTTTCGGACTGTGATTCTCTGGCTTTGTCACTCACTAATGTCTGTGAGATCATTCTCTTGAGTGTTGTCATTTAGTTGGGTTCCCAGATTTGAATTGTGAATCTTGGGGTTTTGTTTGTCGAATCAATTTCAGTGAATCTCTCGAGCCTTGCTCGAGACGTTGATGTAGATAATCACAGCTTATCAAACCACGTTAAAAATCGGTTTCTCGCTCTCTCTCTTGCTCCTCTTCTTTTACAATCTCTGTTTATCCATTCGAATCGACATTGTTGTACAATACAACACCAGCCATTCAATCATCGTTTGAAAAGGAGAACTTCCGGATTGAGTATCTAGTCCAAGAATTCTTTATTACTACTCGTACTGATTCTGATTTATTCGAGCTATTTTGGTTAATCGTTGATTAATCATTGTCTGTCTTTCAACTTATGGCTCTTTTTGATTTTGGCATTATTTTTTAAAATTAACCTAGTTTCAAACCAACCTCATACTAGGGTTCAACACTAATGCAATTTTTTATTCACATTGTGAACTTGTTAATCTTGTTTTGACAGTCCGATCTTAGTTTCAACTTGACATCAATTTTGGCGTAATTTTGACATCATGTCACTAATTGTTCTAAATATCGTTATTAATTTTTGGAGTTATGAAAAATAACATGTAGGAATAGCATGGAGTGGGATTTTGTTTATGATGATTATAGAGTGGAGCGATACATTTTTTTGGAAGTATTTTGTGAGTAATTCTATTTTTAAGAGGATAAAATTATGAAGTAAGGAAAAAAAATTAGATATTGTACTATATTGGGCCAAAAATTATATTTCTCACATCTCACATTTCATATATATGTCAAGTAAATCTGTATTTGATGAAAAAATTAATTTCGGATACGTAAGCAATTAATTATTAAAGATGAAAATGGATAGCCAAATATGACACGGTAGAAAGCTAACTATTTGGTACCCACTATAAATGGGTTGCTAAACCCACCTTGCTAAACCACCAAAGCATTCCTGTTCTTCACAATCTCCTCCCTCAAAGAATATTCTCTCATCAATTTTCACTCCTCAAATGGAGTATCCGCCAGTCAACATCTACAACGACAATAGCAACACCAACAACACCAGCGATGACAACAACAACAACATCACCATCAATGGCAACCTAGTCAAGAAGACCAGAGGAAGGCAAAAGATCCAGACGAGCAAAATAGAGAAGGACTCAGACAAGATGATCACCTTCTCCAAATGGAGGAGTGGGATCTACAAGAAGGCAAGTGAGCTTGCGACCATGACTGGTTGTGAGATAGGGTTCTTGGTGTTCTTGCCAGCTGGAAAAGCCTTCAGCTTTGCCCATCCTTCCTTGGACTACATAATGAAGCGGTTCATGGGGTGCGGACAGCTAGAGCCACCATCAATGCCTTACAACATGGATGGTCTGAGGTAGGCGAGGATTGACCAGCTTACCGAAAGGTACAACGATGTTCTTGAATTATTCGACACAAAGCGTAAGAAGGAGGGGATTTTGAAGGGTTTGGTTGCTATGAAGCCCATGAACAATTGGTGGAATAGATCTATCGATGATTGGCGCCAGAAGAAATCCAAGGGCTTGAGAATTATTTCCTGGAGGTGTTCAATTGGGTTTAGCAAAAGAAGCATGATATTTTGATGTTGTCCAAAACGGATGATAATAATAACAATAATAATCATGGGTTCGTTTACGATAACAATAATTATTACGATAATAATAATGTAATCAATATGGATGATACTGCTAGTGGTATGCAGCAGCCGATGGTACACATGGAATAGAATAACGAGGTGATGAGCATGGGGCGCACACTGTTGCCTAGTTTTCCAACGGTGGGACCAAGTGAGGCTGTTGGATCATTTTTTATGGTCGGGCCGAATGGTGTAGCTGAGGTGGTTGATTCATTGCCAATTGTCGAGCCGAGTGGTGGTGGAAATGGGGTTGTTGATTCATCCTACATTTTTAGTTTCTCTCTTATCTAGTGACATGTTTTGGCTTTTGGTTGTAATAAGTTGCATTCCAATTGTTTTTCTTCTAATATTATGATAGTTCGACAAAGCACATCACAATAGTATTATTTTCGGATAATATCGTTAAGAAAATATTATCTTAATTGAATGAATTATGTTTTCTTTTACCAATTGGTTTTTATTTGTCTTTCTTGCAATTGCAATATAGTGACACATATTACATTCTATAATTTACTAATGTTAAGTGTTTCTATTGGCTAAAATTTGTACCAATAATTATTTATCGTGTGGTGTTGTCAATGCATAATTAAATATGAAAGAATTAAATTCAAAACTTGGTTTTGTTGCAAATAATTTTAGAACTTAATGAAAATTTTATTTTTCAATATTCAATGTAGTAGTTTTCTGTATCGATAAACAAAGAAATTACATGAGCATGAGAAGTAGAAGATTATTGGTCACCACAACGAATGAAGTGCCATCACGTGAGAATCTTTCTCTGAAATAGGATCGAAGTCTAGTATGATTAGATTGTCAAAAGATGCACAACATGGTCAAGTGGGCGGCATAAAAAAAGAGCGAGACTGTATCATGATAAATTAAAAGATAAAATAGTTCTTTATTATATGTTAATTTGTTTTTTCCAAACTATAACATCCTACCTTTTACATAACCAAACTTTTAAATCAACAGGTTTGATCTTAATAAGTTTAAATTAAGTTTCGTGAAAAATTTTAGTCATCATAGTATAATATTACACTCGATGTTCTTTAGGTTTTCTACCACGAGTGCATTTTCATCCGATATGATAGATAATCATATATATGGTGTTAATTTAAAATAAAATTTTATCACATAAACTAACGAGAATTGCAAACGTAACTCGTGATAAATAAATTATAGGAAGCCAATAAATAGAAAAAAATACATAAATACTTACTTTTATGATCAAGAATAAACTAGGAAATCAACTTATGTAGGACTCAACAATCACACTAAATTTATTTCAATAGTAAGTGGTGCAATTTATGTAAAAGGTGAGAAAAATTATTGAGTTTAATACTCAGTTTGAATCCCATATTCATATAATATCGTATATTACATGTCTTACAAGTCAAAATCTCTCAATGAGTTAGAATTTAATGCACAAAGTTTCATCACATGAGAATCTATCTATGAAGAAGAACTGAAGTCTGGTATGATTAGATTGTTAAAAGATGGACAACATGATTGGGTGGGCTCCATAAAAAAATGAGATTGCACCCTTATTAACTGGAAATAAAATTAGTCTCTATATTATATGTTAATTAAATTTATTTACGAATTATTCAAAAGATGATAACATCCACCTTTTACATAACAATATGAAATGACATTTTTTGTCCTTAAATAATTGTAAATATGATATATACATATGTATATGGATGTTAATTTAAAATAAAATTTTATCATATAAACTATTGAGAATTTGAAATATAAGAAACGATAAGTACAAGTATAAGAAGCTGAAAAATAGGAAAATGCGTAAATACTTACTTTTATGATTGAGAATAAACTTGGAAACCAACTTATGCAGGACTCAACGCTCACGCTCAATTAGACAAGAACAAGTGTAGTGTCTGTAGTAGGTGTTAGCAATTAATTAGTTTAATACTTAGTTTGAATCTTCATATACATTGTATGACCTGTCTTAGAAGTTACAACCTCTCGCGGGCGAGAATTTAATGGACGGAAGCCCTACGTTGAGCATTTAATGTCCGCGAGCCTTAATATGTTCTATGATGTCTAAGTATGATGGTTCATGCGCGCCTTGACTAAATGATCTCCCCCAACTGTGTGAAAGGGTGCATGCCCTCAACTATGGTGTGAGGCTTATTCTTGAAGCGTCTGTCTACTGTTTGTTCGTATCGATTTTTTTTTTTTTTTTGCTTTATGTCCCAAACTGAGACATCTAGTTTTAACTTCTATGTCACATTGTCACTCTTGAAGCAAAGGAAAATATAAAAAACTGCCATGAATATTACATAGAACAACCACCCATCATATATGTACCTACTGCATAGTAGACTGTTCATTATTCCCCCCTCCTTCTACCTCTTCTTCTAGTATTAAAAATCGTGTCCTCATTCATGGCAGCACCTTAGGTGAATCGCGTTTCATGTGTTGTAAACAGGCGATCCTTATAATTTAGTTAGCTTAATATACTTGCTCTTACTTGCTGTCTATTGATCATTGGTCTCATCCACTATGGTGTCAAATTCAATTGTACTCCATCATACTTGAATGTACACCTTTATTCTAGGTCAAGTTTTAATTCCATACATCAACTACCTAAACAATGTTAAGCCCTCACCTGGGTATACTAATTAATGAACCACCTGAGGACTCTCAAACCTTGCACAAAAACCCCTTATTAGAATCCAAACGCAACAACAATCCTAACCCGTAAACTGAAAAATCCCAACTATTGAAGTTAGGTGATCCAAATTCCCTAACTTATGGGCCTAGCTCTTTTAGGCCCATTAGGTTATTAACCCTATTAGGGTTTTTTTTATCTCCATCCTACTTATACCCCTTGTTAGCTGTAGGGAATCTCAAGCCGCACTTTGTAAAATCCCTACATCTTGTATTCTCTCATCTTAGTGGAGCTTTTGTCGCCGTCGTGCGTCTGTGGTTTTTTCTCGCAAGGGTTTTCCACATTAAATCGTTGTGTCTTCTCTCTTGATCTGATTTGTATTTCAGATTATTGCTTGTCGATTTCTAACAATAGTATCAGAGCTCTTGGTTTCTTGAAATTAGGGTTTTATCGATATGGCTTGTCTGAAATACGATCTTCCCCTTTTGGATACAAACACACAATTTTCTTTATGGCAAGTGAAGACGCGAGCAATTCTATCAAATACAGACCTGGAGCAGGCACTGGATGGATTTGGAAAAGCTTCCACGGAGTGGACAGCGGAAGAGAAGAAGAAGGATCAGAAAGCCCTCTCACATATTCAACTTCACTTATCTAATGAAGGAAAAGACTGTTGTTGGATTGTGGCAGCAACTTGAAAATTTGTGTATGAAGAAAACTCTTACCAGTAAGATGAATCTCAAGAAAAAGTTGTTTTCACACAAACTACAGGATGGAGGAAGAGTGCAAGAGCATATTTGAATTTAAAGAAATTATGGCTGACCTATAATCCATGGAGGTAAAATATGACACAGAAGATTTGGCTCTTATTCTTTTGTGTTCTCTACCGAGTTCTTATACAAATTTTTGAGATACAATTTGTATAGTAGAGATACTCTCACCTTTGATGAAGTTTATGATCCTTAAAGTCTAAGGAAACAATGAGACAGATGGTTGGTGAGAGTTCTAGATCTCATGAAGAGGGCTTATATACTCACAAAAGACAAAAGGAGAAAGTTTTAGCCATGGATCTAGAGGCCAAAGTTCGAGCAATTACAAAGGTCGCTCAAAATCCAGACCAAGTCTAAGTCATGCAGATATTACAAGGGAGACGGTCACACCATATCTGAATGTCGTCGCCTATAATATAAAGAAAGGATAGACCAAGATAAATCAGAAGATGAAGGTAAGGCCTCTATTGTTGCTAATGACAGTTCCGGTGGTGAAATGCTGGTGGTGTTTGCTAGCTGTACTAGAACTGATGATGAATGGATTCTTGATTCTGCATGCACCTTTCATATGTTCCCCAACAGGGATTGGTTTTCCAGTTATGAATCTGTTGATGCTGGTGGAACTATTTTAATAGGTGATAACTCATCCTGTAAAGGTTGCAGGGATTGGATCTGTTCATATTAAGATGTTTGATGGTGTAGTTAGAACTTTGACAGATGTCAGACACATACCAGATTTGAAGAGGAACTAAACTCATTGAGTACTCTTGATTCAAAAGGGTATAAGTACGCGCGTGAAGGTGGAGTTTTGAAGGTTTCCAAGGGTCTCTTGTGGTCATGAAAGGTGACATGAAATATGCTAATCTGTATCATCTGAGAGGTAGCACAGTTGCAGGTAAAGCTGTTACAATTTCAAATTTCTTATCTGATTCTAATGCTACTAATCTTTGGCATATGCGTGTTAGGCATATGAGTGAAGCAGGTATGATAGAGTTGAGCAGGAGAGGACTTCTTGCTGGATGCAATGCTAGTAATCTGGAGTTCTGTGAGCATTGCGTGTTTGATAAGCATAATAGGGTGAAATTTAATACTTCAGTTCATACTACTGAATGTATTCTTGATTATGTGCATTCTGATTTGTGGGGTCCGTCTCGAGAACCATCATTAGGTGGTGCTCGATACATGCTAACAATTATTGATGACTACTCTCGACAAGTGTGGTATTATTTCTTGAAGCACAAATCAGATGCATTCTCAGCTTTCAAGGAGTGGAAGACTATGGTTGAGATGAAAACTAAGAAGAAAGTGAGGAAGCTTCACACTGATAATGGGATGGAGTTCTATTTTGATGAATTCCAATCTTATTGCAAATCTGAAGGTATTGTGCGATACTACACTGTTCCTCATACCCCTCAACATAATGGTGTAGCAGAGCGAATGAACAGGACCATCATTTTTAAATCTCGCTGCATGTTATCCAATGTTGGGTTGCCTAGACGTTTCTAGGCAGAAACTGCCTCGATACATCAAAAACAACATCTTTCCATCTACCTTGGAAGCAATCTAACAACTTGCCAATATTCTCCACATCAAGCCCACACTCTAACCCAACCACCTCAACTCACACCACAAGCAGAACAAGACCTACAATCAGCCCACAAAAGGATACACATTCTATGCCAACGATGCTCTGAATCCAACCTCCCTATAACCATGGACGCAGAGGACACCAAGCTCCAGCCTACCATCGATTACTTGACATACTCGGCCGCTGTCCATTACAATACCAAGGACAACCCTTTGGCGTACAACACCATTCAGGCTTATTTGAAGGACTCCAAGGACAGGTTGCTTATGGCTACCAAAGTTGCTGATACCATGGGTTTCGCTATTGGGTTTAAACTTGTAGAGAGGGGCTTATATGTCTTCCGAGAAGTTGCTGGCTTCCAAGCTTGGTTTCGAGTCCCTAGTACATGATACAATTGAGGAGACTCATGAATGTTAAAATGAATGTGCTAGGTTTATGATTGAACGTATTGGTTCTAATTCTCCGGGGTCCTCTGGTTGCTTAGTTATAGCGACGCATAATGTCAAATCAGGGATACTAGCAGCCATAAAAGCAAGGGAGATGGGGATAATGGGAAAGGACGATAGGAGGTTGGAGTTTGCACAACTATATGGTATGGGGGAATCTTTGTCTATGGGGCTGAAGAATCGTGGGTTTCAAGTGAGTAAGTACATGCCATTTGTACCCATTGAGATTGTTATGCCCTATTTGGTGAGGAGGGCTGAAGAGAAATAAGGGAATGCTATCCGCTTCTAGTCTTGACAGGCAACTCATGAGGTCTCAATACATTATTATTATTATTATTATTATTATTATTATTATTATTATTATTATTATTATTATTATTATTGACCAATTGACTAACTGACCTAATATTTGTGGGGTGTTGGTTTCGCTTTTCCTTATTGCAGGAAGGAGTTGAAGAGAAGAGTGAAGGCTGCAATCTTGGGCAAGCTGAATGGAGAATAATAATAGCAGCTTGGGAAAGGGATGGGACAACTGTTTCATCATTTGTCTTCTAGTTTTATAATTATATATACAAGAGTGTCAACTTTGATAACTTGACACTTATAAATTTTGGTATTTTGGCTACGTAATTTACTACTACAACTTCTATGCAAAATGTACCACGTAGATAAAAAAACAAAATGGAATGGTCTTGTGGTGCGTTTTGTTCCCTTTCTTAATTTCGGAGTTAAGTTATAGTATATTGTAATGTTTGGTTATTGTAACTTAATATATTTTATGGAAACTGCCAATTCCACACCAACCTCTCTGTCATTGTCTAGTCTAGAAAATAATCTTTGGGAAAACATCATGAGATTGAAAAACTCTAGAAAAAGACGATTAATAATATTGGAATAAGAAATACTTGTCACAAAAAGTATGACACCAGAGAAATTGTAGACAACTAGACCAATCTCGCCATCTAATGGAGCAGACATATCCCCATCAACATTAATCTTCGGGAAAGGACGCATGGCGGTAGCTGGAAGGAGCTGCGAACCAGGTGGGGAGGAAAGGGTAGTAGGGAAATATCAAGGTCAACATAGTAATGTCGAAGTAAGGTTGGAAGGGAACACTAGAATAGGTCGAAGACCACCCAATTTCTAGACTTCCACAAACACCACTAAGGACCCAATGCGCTCCTTGGGATGAGAGAGTTATTGTGCTAGATATGTCGCCAAGTTATTGTCAAGAGAGTGGTTGGGATTGGATCCAACCCTAATGAGCTCTACATTGTTCCACCCTGAGCACGTTTAATTTTGGAGTTTTTACAAGAACTCCTTCATTACACCCCAAAACATATGTCTTGTTAGTTAAGGTTGAACTATTTCTCATAGATCATTGATCTCTCTCATGCTTTGTCGATGTGAGATTTTCCTAGGATGTCACAATACACTCCTCGCAGGGACTCAACATCCTTGTTGAAGGGTGCATCTTGTAAGAACTCCAATGTTAAAAGTTCTTAGGGTCGAGTAGTGCAGCCAGAGATGGGTGACCTCCTGGGAAGTCACCATGATGCACCCCAAAACGAATCTTGTCAATGAAGGTTGAATTATTCATCATAGCCCATGGATGTCTCTCATAGTTTGTCGATGTGGGATTTTCCTAGGATGTCACATAGAGCTTGTAAAGCATTGACCTGAAGGGAGTATGACATACCACCCAATCCGACGGAGGCATTACATGTAATGGGATGCTTAAGATTTGTAGGACTAAAATGGGGGTGAAAAGCTCTTTGGGATGTATTAAGGAACTTATTGGTAAATCAAGTGAGCTGTTCCTCTTGTTGTGGAAGTCGGGAATGAAAGCCTTTCTCTCCCGCAATCCATGGTTGTTGCCATATAGAAAGTATGGTTCATGACCCCAGTTTACGCTACAACTCCTCAACAAGAAGCTCGCGACCATATATAATGCTTTTCCATCCCCATGAAGGTCTTGATCACAGAGTTGCATCAAAGTAACTACTATAAGGTAAATAATGTCCCTTCAAAATTCGAGAAATTAGAAGGTTAGGTTGTTGAATGGTATGTCAGCACAGGTTTCCCAATAGAGCCTGACTGAAACCACTAATTAGTCTCGGAAGCCTAGGCCACTTTCATCCTCTGAAAGAAAAATCTTCTCCCAGCTCTTCCAGTGGATTTTTTGTCGGTTCATTACTTCATCTTGCTAGAACATTGTCATTAAAGTATCAAGATTTTCACAAACCCCGTTAGAAACTCTATAGCTGGACGTGATATGGACTGGAAGCCCCGAGATCACCAATTTAAGAAGGGTGTGGATGCCAACATGGGAGAGCGTAGAGTGCTTCCAGTGACTTCGATGAAAAGTTAATTTATCTTCAAAGTATCTAAAGATTTCCTGTTTACAACGCAAAACAACATAACGTGCACCTAAGTAGTAGCTTGGGGTTTGGCTTGGGTCAATACAAAAGATATTAGAGTATTGCAATAGCTAAGAATCAGACATATCAACACTGAATACTACCCCCAATGACTTGGCATAGTTAATTCGTTGTCCGCTAAGATGATGATAGAAATAAAATAGGTAGTGTAGGCATCCTAGATCCACTGTAGAAACTCGAAGAAAAGAAATGGCATCAGTGACGAAATTAAAATGGGAAATAAGTGGATAGTGTCCATTAATTTTAATAATACGAAACTGATTTTGATGTATCGATATTTGTAGGAGAACGAAAGGCCCTCTGAACAAATGGAGAAAAGGAGAGGAGATAAGGGATCACCTTCACATAAACCTCTAATAGTGGATAATTTCCATGTGGAGTTCCATTTAGCACCATAGCAATCCCACGGTTCAGTTTATCATCTTGATAATTCAAGTCTTTGCTCATTGTTGCATTGCTTAAGGTTCAGTTTATCATCTTGGGCAGCCATCCCACGGTGTGGCACCTTCGACTTGATACTTAGGGTTCCTAGCTCTCTATAGCTAGCTGGTCCAAGTCCTATCCACCCCGATTACTAACTTAGACTTGTCATCTTTGTTCATTAGCTTATTGGAATAGGGTTGCCGCCCACGGTTGCGGATCGGTTCATATCAACTAGCCACCTCCTGAATTCGAATGGTATCTGCTTCATCATTACATTCATAGTGCCCTTGAATCCAATCGTCTCCAATATAGCTATCCTATCAGTGTGTCCCAATTCTTCAAGCCTCTTTCTAAACTCCACAATTCTATTTGGACTGCATCTAGTACTTTGTGCCCCACCATACTTGCCGACAATAAATTAGAAATAAAAAGAATAAGCACACATACTACATAGTAGTATCTTTGTATAAATTATCAAACATACTAGTATCTGATGAGAAAATAAACCACAGTCAGTACTAGTATTTCTTCAAATACTAGTATCGTAAACATACTAGTATCGGGCCAAAAAAAAACAATTACAATATGACCAAGATAGCACAATAGTATCGGAACAAATAGCAATTCATGGTCACTATCAGAACAAATATAAATTCTCACCTTGGTTTGGATCCATGTCTCTTAACCGCTTTAGTCCTTGCTCCTAATAGTTTTGGTTGTATGGTTGTTGATTCACTTTTCTTCTTTTGTTGCCGACGTTTTTAGGTGCATTAGTAATCCTGCATACAGTTATATTAAGCTTGTTACTTTGAACGTCAAGAACCAAGTTTATTGAAGATTTTATATGCCACCGACATATAAATATTATTATTGAATAAAACAGAAAGAAATGCACTCTAAAAAGTTGGGACAATCACTTTGGACGTGAAAAATACATGATTGAAGATTACTTGATCGAATAATACTATATTTCACGAGCTCTACTTATAATAATTGTATCTAATTTGACAACACCAAACAAACACTGAAATATGAAATCAATCATTCGGAATTCTGATAATAGTTTAATTACCACATTTATTTGGGTAGGTTATACTAGTATTAACATTCATTTACAATATAGTTCATTCAAACTCAGAATACTAGTACTATATCCTAAACACACTTTTTGAACCCAATTCATCGATCTATTCATCCCAAATCTAATAAAACCATATTAATGTAACTCTAATTTTGAAAATACTTTTTGGTTAAATGAACACAAATTCCATAATCCATATTTTTTTAAAACCTTAATTTCGAATCCTTACCGAGGAATACTAGTATTGGCATGTTCTTCAAAGTATCTATCTTCCCAAAGTGAATACTAGTATTTTTTAGAACACAAATCCCATGTGATGTATATCCAAAACTCGCTCAACCAGATACCAAACAAAAACAACTAAAAGGATTTATGGTATGGATTTTTTACATGATGAAATTAGTATTACAAATACCGTAATATTCAACAAGAATTTAACCAGAATTTTATAATAAAAAACCTCTAATACTAGTATTCTATTTAAATTGTAGAAGCTTACCTAACCAAAAATCACAAAGCTCTGCTTTGCCATCTAAAACGCCTCTGTTCTAGACCCCTAATTATAAATTTGTGAGCAATATTTGAATACTAGTATTCTCAACTCATAGAATACTAGTATTAGAACAATTTTGTACAAACACAAAAATGAAAATAAAAACAAACCACATAGAATACTAGTACTAACAAATGCATCCATGCTTCGACCACAAAGCTTAGAACAGAGAATCCAAAAATCTAAACTTCTAATTTCATAAACCCAAAACACAATAAAACCCCTCAAATAAAGGATTTTCCCACATGCAAAACCAAAAAGTGAAAAATTAGATGAAGTTTGGAAAGTTACCAGATTGGAGCTCTAACGCGAAACAATTTTTCGGTCGGTGTCAGATTCGAAGTAAAAAGGTGATTTCCCATTATTCTTCCACATCAATAATAGCGGAAAAGGTGAACCTTTTCACTGGTTCTAAAACCTGTCTTGGTGGATTTCTGGAACAGGGCACCAGATTCTTCTTCGCCGACAAAGTTTGGTTGATTTCTACGCTCCCAACCGACAGGGGAAGGGATTTGAATGGAAGCTTTGGGGTTTTTTGGGCGGAGGGGCTAATGAAAAATTCATGGGGTAATTTAAGGGTATTTATTAGGAAAAGTAATTCAAAGGCCAAATAACCTAAGATGTCACAAACTTTTTGGTTATTACTCGCGTATATACCACCTATTGCCTATCTTTCTAGCGTCATCAACTATTGGATCCTGAGTTCCACGTAGCACGCCGTCAATTTTTTACTATTTTTATGGTAGCTGGCCAAACGGAGTTATAAAATAGTCTATTTCGCATCCTATGTGGCAATATTTCTAATTTTTTTAAATTTAAAAATTAAAATACATTTTAATGAAATAAAAAATAGAAGACCGTAAAAATATAGAAATGCCACTCCTATTCACCACTTCACCTCCCTCTAGTCTACCTCTGTCCTCTTTCTCTTCCTTCTCCTCTCCGATTTCACCTCCTTCCTGGCTCTCCCTTTCCTCCACCACCCTCGAATGCCTCTCCACTCTCGAATCCCTCTCTTTTACACACTACCTCATCTCCCTTGTCCGCTTCCCTTCAAATCTTTCCCTCTCCCTTCAGATCTAGCTACAAGATCTGTCATTCCATTTGAAGATATATTTCACCAGAACGCCACCTGTCATCCTCTTCTACACTAATACTCATTCCCCCAATCTCATCCACCACCTCAAGCGCTCGTGATGTCACTACATTTATAGTGTTTATCTTCACACCCAGTGGAGAAGTTCTTGGCGAGAACTTGGCCTTTTCCAGATCCAAAATTGAAACGGACGGATTTCAGCCCTATTTAAGCACCCCTTCAGCCCTTTTTCAAGACACATTCGATTTTTCTGACCAAGCCACGACCTGGAGAGATTTTGGAGCATATTTTGGAGTCCCGGAAGATGCTCGGACTCTAGGAGTTCAAGAAATTCAAGATCGAAGCAGCATGGAATCATCGGAATTAGGTTTTTTAGTTTCTCTCTATTATTCCTACCTAAGATGAATTCTCTTATAGTTTATGATTCTTGTTTCTCGAATATGAGTAGCTAAACTCTTCTATCATAGATTAGATGAACCCTAAGTGACCCGGGAATTTAAAGCGGTCACGGATCAGTGGGAAGTAAGATTGTAATTCATACTTTCTCTTATTCATGTTTAATTCGTTCTTAAAAATCTGTTTCTTCTCTAGCCTGATCACCTAGATCGGATTCTTGTTAGGATAAAGGATAGTGGCGAACGTCCGCCTTGTTCTAAAACATTGAATTAAGCCATTGACCTATTCATCGATTCACCTGACCAATATTAGGGACCGTTTAGGGTTAATCCATTTCAAGAGTAGCTTATAGAATCAATTTAGGTGCACCAATTAGTTATCCGTTGCAGAAGCAAACGCACAGACGGATAATTGATCATGGTATCTAGTTGAATAGTAGTGAACGTTCTTGGACTTAGACCTAAGGTAAGGAGCTACGGCGGTGATTAAGAATTGAATGAATTAAGTCTGAAACCTGCCAGTCTACTGATTACCAGTGCCTTGGTGATCTTAGGGGGATTCGAATCTAAGCTCTTGTCATTAATTGAATCCAAATCAACCAATCTATATGTTCTCTTTAATTAGTTTACATTCCTTGCATGCTAGTATTAGAATCTAGTGGAACTCACACCACACGATCTGTTAAAACCTGAGTAGTTGTTAATTTCATTGAGTAAACGTTAAGAAGAAAACCCGAGGAATACGATATATCCTAATTTTATAGGGTAGTTATTTGACCATTATTTTACAGTGATGAGCTGCAGAACAGTGATCAAATACTACCAAGCTGGAAAGCTAAGCAGATCGTATTCCACGGGGTTTCTTCTAATCGACTACTCAAAGAAGCTGGCAATTTATCCAAGTTTGAACACGTTGTGCGTGGTGTGAGTTCCACGACTTCTAGACTAAGATGCAAGAAAATTAAAATGAAATTGAAAGACAGAATGATTGGATGGTTCAGACAGACGACACAAGCTTAGATTTCGAATACCCCTTAGATCACCAAAGCAACATCAATCAACAGATCAGCGGATTTCAATTCTCGTTCAATCAATTTCTATACACCACCATAGCTCCTGACCCTTAGGTTTAAGACCGGCGAACGTTCGCTCTATTCGTTCTAACTACCAAGATTAATTAGTCGATCGGGTACGGTCGCCTCTCGCAACGACTTAACTTAACTGGTGCAATTACTAATGATTTATAAGTTACTCTTGCAGTGGATTAACCCTAATCGGTTCCTACGAAAGGCACACTCCAATTATAAGGTTAACTGGTTGAATTGATGTTCTAAAGTGAGGCGAGTGTTCGCTTCTATCCTCAGCTTAACAAGAATCTAAGCTAGGTGATTAGGAAAGACAAGTTTTAATGTTTAAAGCAGAGAAGCTGTCTGGCGACAAACCCTAATTCAACACAAACCTAATCTAGGCGATCAATCAGAAAAGAAACATAAACAATCAAGAACAAAATAACCATGCAAAGAGAAACTGATTGAACTTTGAATCTAATCACCGCCGATCCGTGACCGCTTTAAAGCCCTGGGTCACTTAGGGTTCATCTAATCTAAGCTCTACGAGTTTAGCTACTCATATTAGGAACAAGAGAATCGAAAACAAACAAGGAAGACATCTCAGGTAGGAAGAACAGAGAAGAACTGTAAAACCTAATTTGACAAATCCGTGAAGCTTTAATCTCCGATAATCTTCAATCTAAGCTCCGAGTCTCCGAGGTGAAGGGATGGCGTCATGATCTCTCCACGATTCTTTGAACTCTCTAAACTCTCCCTCCAACTCCTAGGTCTCCAAATTATGATTGATATTATGAGGTATATCTGTTCTGGGCCGCTGGTTTGAGTATTTATACTTAACCCTAATCTGTCGGATTTTAACTGATATTTTCGGCAAAAATAGTAAGGAATTTTCGCCGAAAATTCCTTCACAAAAGGGGATGACCGCCGGCTATTTCTTCTGTGGTTTTCAGCGAAAAATTATTGTTTTCGCCGAAAATATCCTTCAGTTGACATCAGTGATTTTGTTCTTGCATTTTCGCCGAAAATACTAAGGGATTTTCGGCGAAAATTCCTTCGTAAACCGGGCAGGAATTTGTTTGGCTTGGTTGGCTCCTTAGATCGATTCCGGTGCGATTCCTCGAGGTTCCAACGCCTTAGACACTTCCTTGGCTACTTATGTGACGACAAAAACTTGTGCTAACATAAAAACACTAGAAAACCATCAAATAGACCCGAAACGGGCCAAAGTAACACAAATGGCATGAGATAGGGCAATTGATTGAATATTCGTTATTCTACCCTAAAAACCATGTCTTAAGCAAGGAAATGTCGCTTAAATGAGGCTGATAATCATGTCAAATCGAGTGTCATCAAAATACCCCACACTTAATCTTTTGCTTGTCCTCAAGCAAACTGAACTAGAACATACTCAAATTCACAAATGACACGAGATTAAACTGAGATTCAATTCTAGCAATTTGGTTTAGACTATTCCACGTAGAAAAAGTGACCTACACATGCAAGAACATCAACCAAATAAATTTTCGATCTCACTAATCTCTGCACACTTCAAGTAGTAGTTTTAACAAAGCACGTTTCTTGGGAAAACAATTAATCATTATTAATCGACTACGATAACACCAATTCTAATCAAAAAGACTTTAAGCTCTAGCCATGATGTGGATGCGGAGGTAGGGAAAAGTGACGTGGCTATCGACTCGACTTCATCCGTTTATAGATCTGTACGTTACATGTTCTTGCTAGGACCGATTTAAACAATGATTTATTTCAAGTTCAACTTCTTCCTTCAATTGATTTACTGCATACTAGTACTCGATACCAAACACTTCACTTAGGTGTTGGACCTGCCTAGCTCACAGTATTTGTGCTTATGCTAGTGCTCAACCCTAACACTTCACTTAGGTGTCGGGCTTGCCTAGCTTTATTTTTAGCACTTTAAAGAACTTAGCATTGATTTGAACAACTCAATTACTTGATTCAACAATTTAGCCACTTGGTCCTAGCTAGTTATAACTTTTTACACAAGATTTCGAATTGGATTTTCGTCTAATCTTAAGCCACAATCACAAGTGAACAAATATGGAGTGGAAAAACATGGAGAAGCTAGCATTTATCATCTTAGAACGGTGTTATCGAGCTTTGTGATTAACAAGCAAAACTGTTTAATCGATTCAAATTTCAACTACAAGAGTGATTCGTGATTTGTTCTGACCTAGACTCATTTAATATCGGTTCTGACACGTTGGTTACAGGTTCTAAGTGGAACAGTCTAGACGTCATTGTTCAAAATTGAAGTCAATTTAACATCAAAAGTCAAGAATTGAGCAATTCTAATGCTAGCTTAACAAGAATCGCACCGAGAAACACACAATACACAATTAAGAGCAATCAAGTTCATGCAAGGTTCTCTAACATCCTACCCCACACTTAAATCGTTCTGTGTCCTCACAGGACTAAACTAGAGTGGAGATATACGAAGAACCTGGAATGATATGGTCGGTGTAGGGGATGAGCACGGATAGCCCGGAGCGGAGCGGAGTAGCTACTCGAGTTCCTCTCGTCAGTGCGGAGCATGTGCTGCTGGTACCCGACACGGCCAGGGAAAGCTGGTGGAGGGCCCTGGACGGCGGGTGTGACGGGAACGGGAGCCAGAGCTGGTGTCAAGTCGCGCCTTGGTCCTGCGCTCATGAGTGACATTCCTAAGACCAGAAACGACCAGATTAGTTAACTAATAACCCACCCCACACTTAGTCGAAAACTCAATTTCACAAAGAAATGAGGAAAACCGAGTGGGGGAAAGTAAATTAAGTAACCGGTAATCACAATAAATCACAAAGTATGCATATGTCTAGCCGGAACGTTCATATCATAATTAGGGATCAGAAGTCAAATCGACATTCAAAAAGTCAACATCATAGCACAATGAACCCTAATCATGGCAAGACTATCTCAAAGCAGGAAATGACGGCATAATATAAACTCAGATGGCAAGCACAGATATATGAATGTAAATGAACACTTATGGCAGCCAAACAAGCATAGAAAATTCATGGTCAAATCGACATTTCACAAAAGTCAACACCGCGAAGAATTGATCTTTAAGCATAGCAACACACGATCAAACGGTATTATAATTCAGCACAATACTCCCTAAGTATGCTAGATCAGTCAAAAGCAATTCAGCTAACCTAGTTCACACGAAACAGTCGGCACGCAAATCGAGGTAAACCGAAAAGTCAACCAAAAGTCAATCCTGACGAAATTCAGCATTCAACATGTCAAAAGATTCGGAATGAAAAGTTCTACAACTTACCTTGAAGCAATGGTTGCTGAAAATGAACGGAGAAAGAGAAATCGGTGAAAAACTCGAAAATCTAGGGTTTGGCTGAACGGGAGCTCTAGAGCTCCGATTCGACTGTTCTAGGGCTCAAACTGATCGGACAAGGGAGGGGAAAATTTGCGGCGGCGGCGGATGAAATAAGGTGGTGGCGGTGGCGATTTATTTGAAACGGGGGGAGGGTTTTTTTTTCAGGTTTTCGAAAATGAAAGTGAGGAGAGAGAGGGTGAGTCCGTGAAAAATAAAGGGAAAAATTGTTTGATTTTCAAATGAATTTTCGGCGAAAATAGGTGCAAGTTTTCGCCGAAAATGTTAGTTAAAAAGTACTGCCGATTTTCAAAAGGATTTTCGCCGGAAACATCAATACATTTTCGCCGAAAATTTTAGTTAAAAACGTCTGGAAAACTCAGTGGGATTTCAAAGAGAATTTTCGCCGAAAACAGGGTGTATTTTTGCCAAAAATTTTGAACTCTACGATTGAAAATATTTTCGCAATCCCGGCAAACTTCAGAAAATCACAGTTAAATCCAAAAAAATCGGAACAACCTCAAACGACTTGCGAGTGACACTACGACACACAGACTATGCACGAAAAATAAGAAAACAAACAAACTGACACTTTTGGCTCCCCCGAACCGACTCTAGAACACTAAGGTTGACACAAATGAAAAACCGACTCCAGCAGTGGGTTGCCTCCCACGAAGCGCTCTTGCTTAACGTCCTTGAGCTGGACGATACCTGGACGGTGTTAGGAGACGTCCCAACTCAGGATTTCTCTTAGGCCCGAGCCGGACTTCATGAAATATGGCCTTGGGGATCCTCCGGCAAGTGTGAACCTCTTCCCGTGTGCGTGAATTAGCTTGGTTCGTTCTTCGGGAAGATGACCAGAGATTTCAAATGGCCCGCACAGTTCTTTCGAAGAAGCGTCCTTCAGAGGATTATTCTTCTCTAGTGGCTCGGTAGACGGGGGTGAGCAATCGGCTTCCAAACCACCTTCGTCTTCTCTTTATTCTCCTTCTTTATCTCGCCAGGATCTTTAACGTTTAGCGATTCATGAGGGGATGCCATCAGATCCTCCTTCTTTCTCGGCTTTTGTGTCGGCAGCTCATTTCCTCAGATCAGGGACCTGTCCAACACTTGGCAAGAAGATTTCTACAGAAACTCTAGATTTTTCATTAGAACTAGAGTTGACCGAAGCCAACTCCACAACTTCAACAGATAAACAATGCATCTCTCCTTTGACTGGGACTTGCATACCGTCCTTGAGGCGGAATGTCATGGTATCCTTGCCGACCCTTAATGTCAACGAGCCATTTGGGACATTAATGGTAATGCCGGCTGTTGCCATGAACGGTCGGCCTAGGAGAAGAGTGACATCTTCCTCTCGAGTATCCATGACAACAAAGTCAGTCAGAATAGTAAAAGGACCACAACTGACAGCCACGTTTTCTATTATTCCCCTAGGTAGTTTAACAGATCTGTCGGCAAACACTAAATGCATGCTAATTGCTTTCAACTCTCCTAGGTTCAATTTCTCAAACAGGCAAGTAGGCATAACATTGATAGAAGCACCTAGATCAATTACAGTACGATCAATCTTCACATCATTAATAGTGCAAGGCAAAGTAAAAGCACCGGGATCTCGACACTTAGCTAGGGGTGGTATGGGTGTCGCCTGGCTCTGGATGGTGGAGCATTCTTCCTCGAGGGAGACGGAAGACAACTCTTCCTTCTTATTGTTCTTCGCAGGATCCTTTGCGATTTTGTCAGCCTCCGGTATCACCTGGATAGCATCAGTAACTGGTGTATTCATATTCGTGTTCTTCAAGTATCCATGCCACTTTCTGTACCGGGTATCATGATCTTTCTCCTTTGATTGCGCGGCTTTAGGAAACGGAATCCGAGGTTGATATGGAGGAGAGGTGGCGCAGGTGCTGTCTTTGTCAGGGAAGGCGGGGCTGTCACCTCCTCTTTTTTTTCTCTATCCTCCTCCTGGATCTCTGGTTTGTCAATGGCTATAGCTTCAGGAATTATGGCTGGTTCAAGAGCTACAGTATGAGCTGATTGCTTATCGCTTCTTATGGAGACGGCCTTGACGTGCTCCCTCCTAATGGTGGAGTCGACTTGAACCGATGATTGATTAAGGTGCACCAATTAGTTATCCGTTGCAGAAGCAAACGCACAGACGGATAATTGATCATGGTATCTAGTTGAATAGTAGTGAACGTTCTTGGACTTAGACCTAAGGGTCAGGAGCTACGGCGGTGATTAAGAATTGAATGAATTAAGTCTGAAACCTGCCAGTCTACTGATTACCAATGCCTTGGTGATCTTAGGGGGATTCGAATCTAAGCTCTTGTCATTAATTGAATCCAAATCAACCAATCTATATGTTCTCTTTAATTAGTTTACTTTCCTTGCATGCTAGTATTAGAATCTAGTAGAACTCACACCACACGATCTGTTAAAACCTGAGTAGTTGTTAATTTCATTGAGTAAACGTTAAGAAGAAAACCCGAGGAATACGATATATCCTAATTTTGTAGGTTAGTTATTTGACCATTATTTTACAGTGATGAGCTGCAGAACAGTGATCAAATACTACCAAGCTGGAAAGCTAATCAGATCGTATTCCACAGGGTTTCTTCTAATCGACCACTCAAAGAAGCTGGCAATTTATCCAAGTTTGAACACGTTGTGCGTGGTGTGAGTTCCACGACTTCTAGACTAAGATGCAAGAAAATTAAAATGAAATTGAAAGACAGAATGATTGGATGGTTCAGACAGACGACAGACAAGCTTAGATTTTGAATCCCCCTTAGATCACCAAGGCAACAGCAATCAACAGATCATCGGATTTCAATTCTTGTTCAATCAATTTCTATACACCACCATAGCTCCTGACCCTTAGGTTTAAGACCGGCGAACGTTCGCTCTATTCGTTCTAACTACCAAGATTAATTAGTCGCCCGGGTACGGTCGCCTCTCGCAACGACTTAACTTAACTGGTGCAATTACTAATGATTTATGAGTTACTCTTGTAGTGGATTAACCCTAATCGGTTCCTACGAAAGGCACACTCCAATTATAAGGTTAACTGGTTGAATTGATGTTCTAAAGTGAGGCGAGCGTTCGCTTCTATCCTCAGCTTAACAAGAATCTAAGCTAGGTGATCAGGAAAGACAAGTTTTAATGTTTAAAGCAGAGAAGCTGTCTGGCGACAAACCCTAATTCAACACAAACCTAATCTAGGCGATCAATCAGAAAAGAAACATAAACAATCAAGAACAAAACAACCATGCAAAGAGAAACTGATTGAACTTTGAATCTAATCACCGCCGATCCGTGACCGCTTTAAAGCCCTGGGTCACTTATGGTTCATCTAATCTAAGCTCTACGAGTTTAGCTACTCATATTAGGAACAAGAGAATCGAAAACAAACAAGGAATACATCTCAGGTAGGAAGAACAGAGAAGAACTGTAAAACCTAATTTGACGAATCCGTGAAGCTTCAATCTCCGGTAATCTTCAATCCAAGCTCCGAGTCTCCGAGGTGAAGGGATGGCGTCACGATCTCTCCACGATTCTTTGAACTCTCTAAACTCTCCCTCCAACTCCTAGGTCTCCAAATTATGATTGATATTATGAGGTATATCTGTTCTGGGCCGCTGGTTTAAGTATTTATACTTAACCCTAATCTGTCGGATTTTAACTGATATTTTCGACGAAAATAGTAAGGAATTTTCGCCGAAAATTCTTTCACAAAAGGGGATGACCACCGGCTCAACAGTTTTCGGCGAAAACTTAGTGTTTTCGCCGAAAATATCCTTCAGTTGACATTAGTGATTTTGTTCTTCCCTTAGTATTTTCGGCGAAAATTCCTTTGTAAACCGGGCAGGAATTTGTTTGGCTTGGTTGGCTCCTTGGATCGATTCCGGTGCGATTCCTCGAGGTTCCAACGCCTTAGACACGTCCTTGGCTACTTATTTGACGGCAAACACCTGTGCTAACATAAAAACACTAGAAAACCATCAAATGACCTGAAACGGGCCAAAGTAACACAAATGGCATGAGATAGGGCAATTGATTGAATATTCGTTATTCTACCCTAAAAACCATGTCTTAAGCAAGGAAATGTCGCTTAAATGAGGCTGATAATCACGTCAAATCGTGTGTCATCATACAGCTTATCAGCTACCTCGCCGATACTCTCAACTTGTATTACCCAATCTCCGCCAAGTCCACCTCTAACAAACTTGTTCATCCACAGCTTCAATGATGGTGTCCCTTTCATTCTTGTCCAGGCCGATTACCTACTTTTCGACTTCCTCAAGCGTCACCACCCAGATTCCCTCAACCCCCTCCTCCCTCGCCAACCCTTCCAAAAAGAATCTTTCAAAAGCAGAGTCTTCTCTGCTATTTTGGAGATTCTACTCTTAGTTTTCTCACTACAAGAAACTGTCCATTTAACGGCGGAAGCTTAGCAGCGGCCACTACACGGCCGCTGTTAAATTAATATAACAGCGGAAATTTAACAGCGGCTAAGAAGCCGCTGTTAAATTGAACAGTTTAACATCGGTCGGGGTAATTTAACAGCGGCCAAGTGGCAGCTGTTAAAATAATGCAATCTGATTGGCTGGTTTTATCTAACACGGATTGCCGAACCCTAATTCATCATTCTCCTCTTCCTTTTTCTTCTTCCTTCTTCTCTTTCCCGCCGATCTTCTTCTTCTTTTTCCTCTTCCTCTTCCTTCTTCTTCTTTCCGCCGATCTTCTTTTCTTCCTTCTTCCTTTTCCTCTTCCTCTTCCTTCTTCTTCTTTCCGCTGATCTTCTTCTTCATCATTCTTCCTTTTCCTCTTCCTCTTCCTCTTCCTTCTTCTTCTGTTTCGGAGATGGGTACAACGACGGCAACCACAATCGACTGAATCAATCTCCCACCTCCATCTCATGTAGCATCCTTCCTGAGATCCAAAACCACAATCGTCTGAATCAATCTCTTCGCGCCAATCCAGACATCCTCCGCGCCTTCTCCGGCACCGGAATATCTGTCACCGTCACAATCCCCAACGCCGACGCCCCCTCCCTCGCAAAACTCCCCACCATCGAAGCCTGGATTGCCGCCAACGTCTCCCCTTTCCGTCCTGTTTAGGAAGACCAAAGGGATCTATAATAAGGCTACGGGGGTTCTGTACACGAATTTCTTCGTTGGGTGCCGCCGGAGTTCTGGCTCTATGGCCGAAGCGTTGCTTGATGCTCTTGGATGGCTAAGAGAGTTGGGTATGGATCGAATCACTGTGGAGATTGACTCTCAATTGGTGTGCCTAGCACAATGGCTTCTTCGGAGGAGGATGTAGTTGGCCCAAACCTGAATATATTTGGTTTGTTAGGAGGAGTTGTAACGTAGCAGCCCACGGTGTTGTTCCTCCAGGACGATTGACAGACGCTTTTCGTTGTTGACAACCATTAATAATATGACAAACTTTGACCTAAAAAAAGAATCAACTTGTCTGACACCAGCGACAACACCTTGTTAGAATATACAAGTCACCTTTAACTTCAATACTATAGTGTGCTTATTTGATGTGACCTTTTATTCCCCTGAATTTTAGTTTTCACAGGCATGAAATCACTTTTATATATATATATATTAATTAATTATTGGGATTACAAGATCGTGAAGAATCAGATTAATCAAAAAGATTTTGGTTGCCTATAAAACTACATTTACTTTGCATAAGTAACACTATGTGAGCGAGGGGTAAACAAACACACCAAACACACACACACAACACACACAAAAAATATTCTTTCTTTTCTTATCCCGCTTTCAAATATTTGGCCACCACGGGGATTGGAATTTTGTAGCCTAATTTAAAATTTTATGTACCGTCAGTAGCCAAACACGTAAAAATGTTCAGAAATAGCACAATCTGACCCGCAGCCAGCGCGTAGCTGGCCAGCTAGCGCAGCGCTGGCCAGCAAGCGAAGTTTCTGCAAATGAAATGCAAAACAATTGCAAATATGGGAAAAGAGCAAATTAGTCACTTTTCTTTACCTTTTTGTAGATAGATTATTATTATTATTATTTTGATAATATAAGTCGGCCTTGATAAAATAATAATATATATAAACTAGGATTAATTAAGAAAATTGTATATTAGCCGTCACATCTTTTGAATTACGGATCCTGATGTTACGTTTGTTGGAGACACAACAACGAAGGAGAGAACAAATTGCAATAATTTTTTTTAACATGGAATCAATCAGCGCATAGCCAGACCAGCAGGACACGACCTCGGGTCACGGTTATTTTAACTTTGAATTACGGATCCCGAAGTCACGTTTGTCGTTTCTCTCCTTCATTGTTGTGTCTCCAACAAACGTGACCTCGTGATCCGTAATTCAAGATATTGTGGCGGTTAATAATTTTTTTTGTAATTAATCCTAGTTTATATATATTATCATTTTATCAAGGCCGACTTATATTATCAAAATAATAATAATAATAATCTATCTACAAAAAGGTAAAGAAAAGTGACTAATTTGTTCTTTTCCCATATTTGCAATTGTTTTGCATTTCATTTGCAGAAACTTCGCTTGCTGGCCAGCGCTGCGCTTGCTGGCCAGCGCTGCGCTGCTGCCAGCGCTGCGCTAGCTGGCCAGCTACGCGCTGGCTGGGCAGCAATGCGCTGGCTGGCGCAGCGCAGCGCTGGCTGCGGGTCAGATTGTGCTATTTCTGGACATTTTTACGTGTTTGGCTACTGACGGTACATATTTTTTAAAATTGTGCTACAAAATTCCAATTCCCTGGCCACCACTGCCCCCACCAAATTCCTCCTTCGTAATAGAAGTACCTCGGCCGCCGCCGTGGTCAGGCACCTCAACTCCTCCCCTTCCTCCTACTCCGCCGCCACCCCACCTCTCACCTTTGGCACCAACGTCGTTGAACCCACAACAATCAACCCTCACCCACCGTCACCCTCGTCGCAGTAAATCCTACAGCTCCCTGCCCCTTCACAAGCTGATCCACGCATCTGCCGTCCTCCACGCCACGGCGTCGGAGCTGGTGGTGGACGTAGGTACGAAGGTCCTGAAGTCACGCCTCATGGACGTTGAAGCAGTGCGTGGAGTGGTGTACGGTGTGGTGAGGAGGACGTTTTATGAGCATTTCTGCGCCGGGGAGACGGCGTTGGTGGCGCGTGAGAAGGTGAGGGAAGTTAACGAGGCTGGCCTACGTGGCATGCTGGATTTCGCGGTAGAGTACACTCCCGACAACAAGGCTTGCGATCGGAACTTGCAAGGCTTTCTTGAAACAGTCGATTCCGCAGCCTCTCTTCCACCATCCTCTGTAAGTATTATTCTAAATAACTTTTTTATGTTTTCTTAATAACTTTTTTTAATATCCACGTGGTCGTTGATACTTCTTTGTTTTACTGACATCAACTCTTATTTAATACAAAATATAAAAAAAATGAAAATTTATCTCTCATTTCAAAAAAAATATGAAAAAATCTATCTCTCCCATGTTTTTTTTTTTATGTTGTTTAATTTTATTGGTTTCCAACTGTATGAAAGGCTAGAAATGAAATAAAATAGAATATTTGCTGACGCTCATGTGCACTATCAATTATCATCCAATCAAGACAATTATCTACGTGAAACAAAAGGATTGTACTTTGTGAAACTTAAGCTAATTCAGAAATTTTTTTTTTTTTTACAAATGCTATAATATATACTAAAATTCCAAAAAACTAAATAGTAAACGAAAGATTCTTCTAATATTTCATACAAGGAGATTCCAAGACGTAAGAGAGTAGGGGCGGTATGAATATTCCCTTAATATCTGAAACTTCATTTGACCAAGAAATACCTGCAGCTTGACCAAGAAATTTCATTTGTATATCTATTTTGTGGTGCTGAATGATTCTTACCAAACTAAACATTATCATTAATCAAGAATTGCAGATTAAATAATAGGCAGGTTTAGATTCTTCATCAATCAATTAATTACCTTATTTTTACTTCTTGGTTTAAAATGTAAGGTAAAATAACTTTTGATTTAAAGTAATATTCTGTTATAAATTACATCAAATTTAGACTTGACAAATTTTAGCCGCGAATATTCATGACTAGTACTAAAACTATATTTGTTGGTACAAACAGTATATATACAATAAAGAGGTGATGCTACTTAGATTTTATTATTTTTCCTAAATGGTCTATAGTATAAACTCATTCTTAAAAAAAGGAAATGATGGAGATATAGAATTAGAATCCCATACGAAATGATAGTTACAAAGAAATATCATATTGGTGTGTGGTCCAATAAAATATTTGTTTGTTAGTATTAACGCAACGAAGATTCCCTTTACTTTTCCTAGTGGAATGGGAGATTCCTAGAAGCAAAGGAAGATCCAAATTTTCAGAACAAAGTTGGAACTTTCCATGTGTAAGGCTATATTCCAAGTTGACCACTAAAACAACATATTTGTTTTTGTTTTGAAAATAGGTGAGTTTCGTGGCAGTTAAGATGACAGCCATTTGCCCACTTACACTACTGGAACGAATGAGCGACTTACTCCGTTGGCAACAAAGGCAAACATCATCATCATCATCAACAACAGCTTTCAACCTACCTTGGAAGCAATCTAACTACTTGCCAATATTCTCCACATCAAGCCCTTTGTACCACACTCTAACCCAACCACATCAACTCACACCACAAGAAGAACAAGACCTACAATCAGCCCATAAAAGGATACACATTGTATGCCAACGATGCTCTGAATCCAACCTCCCTATAACCGTAGACGCAGAGGACACCAAGCTCCAGCCTGCCATAGATTACTTGACATACTCGGCCGCTGTCCATTACAATACCAAGGACAACCCTTTGGTGTACAACACCATTCAGGCTTATTTGAAGGACTCCAAGGACAGGTTGCTTATGGCTACCAAGGCTGCTCATACCATGGGTTTCGCTATTGGGTTTAAGCTTGTAAGAGGGGCTTATATGTCTTCCGAGAGGTTTCTGGCTTCCAAGCTTGGTTTCGAGTCCCCAGTACACGAGACAATTGAAAAGACTCATGAATGTTACAATGAATGTGCTAGGTTTATGATTGAACGTATTGGTTCTAATTCTTCGGGGTCCTCTGATGGCTTAGTTATAGCGACGCATAATGTCGAATCAGGGAGGCTAGCAGCGATAAAAGCAAGAGAGATGGGAATAATGGGGAAGGACGATAGGAGGTTGGAGTTTGCACAACTATATGGTATGGGGGAATCATTGTCTATGGGGCTGAAGAATGGTGGGTTTCAAGTGAGTAAGTACATGCCATTTGGACCCATTGAGATTGTTATGCCCTATTTAGTTAGGAGGGCTGAAGAGAATAGGGGAATGCTATCCGCTTCTAGTCTTGACAGGCAACTCATGAGCTCTCAATACATTATTATTATTATTAATTATTATTATTGACCAATTAACTAATTACATATTGTCAGTGGCTAATATTTGTGGGGTGTTGGTTTCGCTTTTGCTTATTGCAGGAAGGAGTTGAAGAGAAGAGTGAAGGCTGCAATCTTGGGCAAGTTGAATGGAGAATAATAATAGCAACTTGAGAAAGGGATGGGACAACTGTTTCATCATTTTGTCTTCTAGTTTTATACTTATATTATACAAGAGTACTGTCAACTTTGATAACTGGACACTTATAAATTTTGGTATTTTGGCTACGTAATTTACTAGTACAATTTCTATGCAAAATGTACTACGTAGATTACAAAAAAAAAATTGAATGGTCTTGTGGAGTGGTGCGTGGTTATCTAGGTGTCTATATATTTCTTTTCTCTGCTTTTGTTCCCTTTCTTAATTCTTAATTTCGGAGTTAAGTTATTGTATATTGTAATGTTTGGTTATTGTAGCTTAATATATTTTATGGAAACTGCCAATTCCACACCAACCTCCCTGTCACTACAAGAAATATGAGTTTCGGCGACCAGAAACATCGTTGCAAAAGAGCAAATTTTGGTCGCCGTAGGATGAATGCGACGTTAAAATTCCGTCGCAAGCCTGGTCGCGGATAGTGCGTCGCTTCCAATAGACAGAAATTGTCGCATTTGAGTTAATCTTCGGCGACGGCGTGTTTGGTCGCACTTGCTTACGCATTAGGCGACCATTCTATTGGTCGGCTTTGGTTGAATATTAGGTGACCACCACTTTGGTCGCCGTTGGTTGAGCATTAGGCGACCACCACTTTAGTCGCCGTTGGTTGAGCATTAGGCGACCAACACTTTAGTCGCCGTTGGTTGAGCAATAGGAGACCACAACTTTGGTTGCTGTTGGTTAGGCTTTATGCGACGGTAACTTTGGTCACAATTGATTCATCATTATGCGACGGTTTCTTTGGTCGCCGTTGGTGTAACTTTGTCCGACTATTTTTCTGGTCGCTGTTGCTTGATATGGTCACACAGATTGGTTGATGAATGCTCTGCAGATTGTAACACCTTCATAAATATTTTTAGTACCGACATCGTACAATTAGAACCTATATCCTGCATAAGACTTGTGTACATATCACAAGTTCAAGACCTACTACATATTAGATCCCAACATTCTACAAAAGACTTGTGTACATATCACAAGTTCATGACCTCCATATTAGATCCACATCCGGAAAAAGACTTGCGTACGTTATCACAAGTTAACAAACTACATCTTAGATACCAAAATCCTGCAAAAGACATGCTGGCAATTCCCTCAACATCACGGTCGCTGCCCCAAACCTCTGACCATCTCTGTAAACAACAAATGTATGCATCAATATACACATCAACCTCATACAAACACTTTTTTGACACTTAATTTTATCACCTCAACTTATAAATCAAATAGAATACCAAGTGAAACACCATAACTATTCTCACAGCCTCAACTATAACATCAAAGAGCTTTCTCAATTTCATGTAAAACATAACAAGCACACAGTACAGGAATTCTCATTGCTTTTGATTAAAGAAGCAAGATACCATAGATAAGGAGTAAGCAGTAAACATTTAAAACTCTATTGAAATTGAAAAAAAGAAACCAAACAAACACTAGACATTCAAATACCAGAAAACAAGCCAAACAAACCAAACAAATCAAACCAAACAGGAAAAAGAGATTGCGAAAGGAAGGATAAGCATTATAATTGAAGAAGCTAGAAGGGGTGGAGATGGTAGTAATTGAGGCAGCAGCACAAACACATTTGTATATGTTTAATTCCATTAAATATGATTAAGGAACTCGGAAATTTACTAGTTATTTGGAACATTCGCCTGAGTTCTTGCCATCATATCCCGCACAAACTTCTCGAACTCCGCTTATTTTTCCTCGGTTGCTTCTTGTCTTGCTTTCAAATCCTTCACATTCTCCTCGAGCTGAACACAATTTTCCTGGAGCTGAATACATTTTTCTTGAAGCTCGTGGTTCTCTTCAGACAATTTGTTATTCAATTCTTTTAACTCTGCATTTTGACTCTCTAGGTACGTTTTCTTGTAGACGGAGGAGTAGGACCATATCCTAGTCCTTTGATATAACCATGCCCACTCCCGAGTACCTCGAAAAATGCATCATCTGGTTCCATTGGATTTTCCGTTTCCTTGCTGGCTTCCACCTTATCTAGCATCTTTGCCTACCCCATAAAAACATGTCAAACATGTTGACCACCAACAAGGATCAAAATATAAGTAAAGTAAATAGACTAACTTCAACTTACATATTCATCTTCGCACTCAACAGTAACCCGTTCACCCGATTTTTTAGTATGTGATACCTTGTAAAAGTCTACCAAGGTGAAATCATCTCCATTCTTCTTTCTCTGTGTTATACACATAATAGAAGATATAACACTCCCAACTGTTAATTAACATGCATTGTAAAATGTTAAAGAAAAAGATGATAGAGTTATAAATTTCACCAGCTCATGATACGAGGGAACAAAGGAAACCGGTCCTTGGGTGTGTGGCTTACGCAGATTCATTCGATTTGTCTTGTTCTTTTCACATAATTTCTGTGATAGAAGCAGACATATATAAAATTACTAAAACATGTAAAAAGAAACCTGCACTATTCAAAAGGCAAGAAAAGAAGCAACTTTAAATCACAAAATAGGCCTACCTTAATATCACTCTTACAAATTAATCACTTAAATACATGTTACAAGCATGCATGGTAACTAAGAGGTGTACCTTTACTTTCTCAGTATCCCAGTAGTCACACAAGCTATTCCGCGCATCTTGCGGAACATTGCTAGGCCTAAACTTCTTTGTCGTTACACCATCACCTTTACCATGACCTTTGTAACATTTCTTGCGAAATCTTTCTCTCTTTCCCTTGACCATCCTGAGGAAATGTTCCCAAATTTTTTGTTGAACAGCAGGATCTCTTACATTTGTAATAGTTAACTTTCCCTGGGACACAATATCAATCATTACATGTTGATGTCAGAACCAAATATGTTCATGATACAAAAGACAACACAAGTAGTGAACAAACCTGTAACTTTAACAGAACTTCCCTAAAAATCAGCCTTCTCACAGCCTTATCCTTCCTAATCGGCCATAGATATGCTGGTGCAATTTGACCCAGCTCGCTAGCAAACTTTACACTACGATATATGTCTAGAGCACGTCCAAACTTAGGATCAATCACAACCTCGAGCTTGTTAGCCTCCCTACAGTTACGTTTGTATAACCCCAGTCCTCGTGTTAAACCTCTGACTCGCTTCTTACTAACAGGGATGTCCTCAGCTGTAAAAAGAATCAAAAAGCATATTACACATTGTTATTGTATCCATATCTCGAATAACTAATTGTGTTTGGAATTCACATACTTTCATCCATTTGTTCCTGTGAATTGTCCCCTGCACCAGATGTTGTTTGTACCGATAGGACTACCGAGAGGACTTGTTCCACCATTTTCCTGAGATGGTGGTGGTGTACCAGTCCCCATGCTTGGATTCGCCATCTCCGGTGTTGTTATGTTTGGTGTTTTGGGAGTTTGAGTTGCTGCTGCAATATCACCATATAGTAGTAATGATATAATTAACACAAACTAAGTAATGATATAAATAATATGTATTGAAACGTAGAATTAGTGATATCAATTGCTGAACTGAAACAGATTTCTCATACCCATGGATATATGACTAATCTAATACACTGAATTCAGCTTGTAGAAAAGGGGTTTAGTCAACTTTTTCTTTTGCTTCAAGGGATAAAATCATTTTAAATAGAAAAAAAAAAAAGGAAATTAAAGAGGTGTACATGCTTGCATCAGAAAGCTAGAAAGCTAGCTGAATAAAGCTCAACTCACCCATCCTTCAACTAGTCAGCCCATAACCACCCATTACCCAACCTTGTTAAAAAAATGGGTAACAGGAGATAAAGGGTGGGTCATTGGGTGTGTTTATCTAGGTATTGTATACATATAGATGGAGTAATCTGATATACTCACATGTATCATCAATTTTCGGGTTCACATCATTGACCACCTCCTTATATGTCCTTATCAAAGTTTGAGCTCGAGAAGATGACGCTCCTTTACCGTTAAAAATGTGTAACAAATTCTTTTTTCGACCTACAATGGTACACGTTATTAGGAGCTCCCTCGCAAATTTATAACTTCTTCCAAACTGTAAAAATAAATAAGTTGTACCTCGTTCTTGTGAGGTCAAAGTCGTTGGTCCGGGAACATTAAGTAGAGTGTTTCTTTTTAACAACGAGGAAGCATTTTCGCATTGCAAGTTTGATTGTAACAAAGAGCGATTGGTCTTCTTTGCCAAACCTGGGCCATGATATCTTTCTGGTCCAAAAAAACATGCATGTCAATGTATTCATACGAACAACATGGAACACAAATCTGGATTAATTTTTACTTAATAAGCATACATATGTGCACTACTAAAAAGGAAGAAAATGCACTAACTTGGATTAATTTTGACTTAATATGCTTGATAGATGGTGTTCTTGTTGGGAGATGTAAGCCAATATGATCAACCACAAACTAGGAAAGCTGCATGAAAAATAATGTAATACTTAGATAACAGTATAAAAAACAGTAATCTGCACTTATATGAACACAGAACTGCACATTAAAGAATAGAAATCTGCACATATAAAAATCTGCATTTATTTGTTCACAACTCTGCACTTATATACACCAAACTACACTTATATGAACACAAATCTGCACTTAAAATAATCAACGATAACTTTTGATCGTTACATTTGAGTAAGATATAATGTCGTCGCAAGTTTTTGGTCGCCGAAACTCAATTTTCTTGTAGTGTGTGATTGTCCAGTCTAGAAAAGAATCTTTGGGAAAACATCATGAGATTGAAAAACTCTAGAAAAAGAGGATTAAGAATATTGGAATAAGAAATATTCCTAGGATGAACTATTTCTCATAGATCATTGATCTCTCTCATACTTTGTCGATGTGAGATTTTCCTAGGATGTCACAATACACTCCTCCCAGGGACTCAACATCCTTGTTGAAGGGTGCATCTTGTAAGAACTCCAATGTTAAAAGTGCTTAGGGTGGAGCAGTGCAGCCAGAGATGGGTGACCTCCTGGGAAGTCACCATGATGCACCCCAAAACACATCTTGTCAGTTAAGGTTGAATTATTTCTCATAGCCCATGGATGTCTCTCGTACTTTGTCGATTTGGAATTTTCCTAGGATTTCACATAGAGCTTGTAAAGTATTAACCTGAAGGCGAGTAATGACATACCACCAAATCGATTGAGGCATTACATGTAATGGGATGCTTAAGATTTGTAAGACTAAGCTCTTTGGGATGTATTAAAGAACTTATTGGTAAATCAAGTGAGCTGTTCCTCGTGTTGCGGAAATCGGGAATTGATGAGCCCTCTGTGCCCTAGACTCGACCCGAGCCACCCTTGACCCAGAGCCAGACCAAGGCCTTCAAGGAACTGCTCAACATGTACATGAAGGCATGGAGCAAGTAATGACATGAGGAGGATGCAGATAGGCTGACCAAGGGAGGATACACCCTCCTAGAAGTCAAGGGAACCTCCCTGGAGTAAGAGCTGGACCAAGACCAAGGAGTAAGGCCAGCCCAAGCAATGATGCTGAGATCGGGCGCCGCCACCAGCTCCAGGTCGAGCATAGCATCCGTTCAAAGCCCGAGCTGACTCCACCGGGCCATAGGACCAAAATAATTCTCGACGACGTCCCTAATGCGTGCTCTAAAGATGGCCCAAGACAAAAGACGGAAGGCCTGGGAAGAACACCCGGAGGCCCGAAGCAGGGCCAAGTACGGGCACAGGGCCTAGTCCGGAGTGCTACACTGGACCGATTTGGGCCGAGCCACCAATTGGCTCGGGCCTTTTCCAATTTTCCATCGGCCTTGAAAGCCCTAGAGGCCCAGAAAGCTCAGCTACCGGTCCCTGAAGGAGTTGGAGAAGTTTCATTGAAGATGCCACCTATTTAGGAAGCTGCTCACCTAATACGGGCTCGATTCGGAAAACACGCCGGGCGCCGGATTAGGGTTTCTCCGGATTAGCCAATTTAGGGGTTTTCTTGCTACTTAAGACTCTTTAATATTTATTTAAGTTGTGTTTCCTTTCTAGTGTCGGATATTTAGGAATTATTCAGTCCTTTTAGTGATCTAATTAGGACTCTCATTTTATATTAATGGTTTAAGAGTTAGAGTCTAAGGAGGATTCGTAGAGCCTGTTCACGAATCCCTCCCTATAAATAGAGGCGCCGACCTCCCTTCTACACCACAACTTGAATCAAATAAGCCCCCTTTTTCATAACTTTGTTCTATTCCCTTCAAGCCTTTGCTCGTTGTTGCATCGCTTAAGGTTCGGCTTATCATCAAGAGCACCCATCTCTTGAAGTGGCGCCTTCGACTTGATACTTGTGGTTCCTAGCTCCTTTAAAGCTAGAGGGTCAAAGTCCATTATCAGCCCTGGTTCCATAGGTTTTACTCGTTGCTAGGAGGATCAGCTTGTGGTGTTCAAGGGTCGTCTCCCACGATTGCAGCGGTTCACGTCAGTTGGTATCAGAGCACGGTTCAACACTAGGACCAACTCTATCCCAGTTTCCAGGTTCATTCTTGGATTCATATCTTTACTTTTCTTGTTCTTAGAAAAATATTTCCAAAATCTCCATCTATTTTAGTTTCTTCTATTCAAGTTTTGTTGTAAGGTAGAAAAAGCTAGGTGGCCATCAAAAGTCATCAAGAAAATATCAAAGAAGTTAAGAAAATAGAAAATAGTTAAAAAACAAAGCAAGGCCACCCTTGTCAAGTTCTTTTACGTTGTAAGAGTATATTTAAGAAGAGGGGATAAAAAGAAAATATAGCTTTCGTTGCCTATACCCGACACCACAAGCCAGCCCTACCATCTAGCTGAATTCTCCATGAAGAAGTACTAACTAGCTAGAGAGGAAGCCCTGGAGTTCAGGGATGTGGTGCCACACGTTTGGTAAGTCGATACTTGGTCGCTTTGAAGAAACTTGCAACTGCTTGAGTTGAATTTTACTTGTTTTAATCTGTTTTCGAGTGTCACTATCAAATTAAACACGAGAGGTAAGATTAAGAGAGAGTGGGGTTCATTCGAGAGATTTGAGAGGTTCTATTTCTTGTTTCTGTTGTTCCTTTTCTAACCATGGCAGAGAAGAGGCTAGCTAAGCTAGAATCCACAGTAGCAAACGTCTTCCACGTCCTGAACCAGGTCCAAGCCACATTGGACAGATTAGAGAGAGACGCCGGTACACTGCCCGATCAGCGTTGAAACAACACCTGGTCCATTACCGGTACAGTGTCGGTCCATCCCTAGGCCCGCGCTCCGCCCAGTACCGACACTACACCCACTTAGTCTCCGGCCAGGGCTCCACCCAGCCCCCGTACGGTGCCAGCCACTTCCCGGGCTAGCTCGCCACCCAGCAGCAACGCCACACCGGCCCAGCATCCGACCAGCCCGGTGCCTAGCCGTACCACGGATCGGTATCCAACCCCGGCATCTGATTCTAGCTCCGCATCCAGTGGGAGCTTCACCCCCGAGCCACACGTCAACCCGGCCCCGACCAGAGTTATAACCCGGTCAATGGCTCGCGCTCTAACTCAATCCTCGACATCACCTAGGCCCGAGCTCCAGCCCCGGTACCAGCTCCATGCACAACCCCAGAGCCCTACACCCAACAAAGCACACCCGCCGGTTCTCCGCGGTCGCTCGAAGGGTTCTTAGTGCTCAAGTTGTGGAAGAAGGATGGGAGCAACGAGATAATCTTTTTCACACCAGGTGTGTGATTAAAAATAAAATATGTAGTGTGGTAATTGATGGAGGAAGTTGCACCAATGCGGTAAGTACTGATCTAGCGGAAGGCCTTGGCCACCCCACCCTCAAACATCCAAAACCCTACAAGCTGCATTGGCTTAGCAACTATGGGGAATTGAGGGTAACCCGTCAAGCTCTCGTTCCTTTTTGCATAGGATGGATTCGTAGAGCCTGTTCACGAATCCCTCCCTATAAATAGAGGCCTCCAGCTTCCCTTGTACAACACAACTTGAATCAAATAAACCCCTTTTTCATAACTTTGTTCTATTCCCTTCAAGCCTTTGCTCGTTGTTGCATAGGTTCGGCTTATGATCAAGAGCACCCATCTCTTGAAGTGGCGCCTTCGACTTGATACTTGTGGTTCCTAGCTCCTTTATAGCTTGATGGTCAAATTCTGTTATCCGCCCCGGTTCCATAGGTACTACTCTTTGCTAGGAGGATCAGCTTGTGGTGTTCAAGGGCCGTCTTCCCACGATTATAGTGGTTCACATTAGGAATGAAAACCTTTCTCTCCCACAAGCCATGGTTGTTGCCATATAGAAAGTATGGTTCATGACCCCAGTTTCCACTACAATTCCTCAACAAGAACCTCGCGACCATATATAATGATTTGCCATCCCCATGATGGTCTTGATCGTAGAATTTCATCAAAGTAACTACTAAAAGGGAACTAACGTCCCTTCAAAATTCAAGAAATTAGAACGTTAGGTTGTTGAATGGTATGTCAGCACATGTTTGCCAATAAATCCTGACTGAAAGCACTAATTAGTCTCAGAAGCCTAGGCTACCTTCATCCTCTGAAAGAAAAATTTTCTCCTATGTATTCCAGTGGATTTTTTGCCGGTCCAAAACTTCACCTTGCTAGAACATTGTCATTAGAGTATCAAGATTTTCACAAACTCCGTTAGAAACTCAATAGTTGGACTTGATATGGACTGGAAGCCCCAAGATCACCAATTTAAGAAGGGCGTGGATGCCAACATGGGAGAGCGTAGAGCGCTTCCAGCGACTTACATGAAAAGTTAACTAATCTTCAAAGAATCTAAAGGTTTCCTGTTTACAACGCAAAACAACAAAATGCGCACATAAGTAGTAGCTTGGGGTTTGGCTTGGGTTAATACAAAAGAAATTCTAGTATTCCAATAGCAAAGAATCAGGCATATTAACACTGAATACTACCCCAGTGACTTGGCATAGTTAATTCGTTGTCCGCTAAGATTTGTCAGGAGCTATGGTAGAATCTTAAAATAGTAGAGGAATATTTAATTAAACAGAAATCAAGAGTTGCTTGGCTAAAGCTGGGAGACTCTAATACAGCTTATTTTCACAGATATGTTAAAGTTCGACAGGCACGTAATCAGATGGTACGCATTTAGAAAGAAATGATGGTACTCTGACTACAGATGTTAGTGAGATGGCAAATATTGTCATCAATTGTTATGACAAGTGATGATACTCAATTTGACGTGATTATCAGCCTCATTTAAGCGACATTTCTTGGCTTAAGACATGGTTTTTAGGGTAGAATAGCGAATATTCACTCAACTGCTCTATCTCGTGCCATTTGTGTTACTTTGGCCCGTTTCGGGTCTATTTGATGGTTTTCTAGTGTTTTCGTGATGGCATAGGTTTTTGCCATCAAATAATGTAACCAAGGACGTGTCTAAGGCATTGAACCCCGAGGAACCGCACCGGAATCGATTCGAGGAGTCAATCAAGTCAACACAAATCTTGCCCCGTTTTACACATAAGTTTTCGACGAAAAGACCTGAGGTTTTCGATGAAAACTCCAGAAGAAATCGGCAGAGCATCACAAGAAGAAGTTTTCGGCGAGAAGTCAAAGTTTTCACCGAAAACTCTACACATAAATATCACAGGAGAATCAGTCGACGGAAGCAGTTTCGCCTAAAAATCCACACAAATCCGGCAGACTTAGGGTTAAGTATAAATACTTAACCGGCGGCCGAAAATCATGGATACCTCATAATACACTTTTCATAATAGAGCTTACACAAGTTTCAGACCAAAGAAGTTCGAGAGAGAGTTTAGAGAGTTCGAAGAATCGTGGAGAGATCGTGATGCCATCCTTCCATCTCAGAGAGCTCGGAGCTTAAAGTTGAAGATCCAGGAGATCGAAGCTTCGCCGGAGTCGCCAAAATTAGGTTTTTCAGTTCTTATCTATTCTTCCTCTGTATGACGATTTCCTTTTTTCCTTTGATTCTTCTGTTATCGTTATGAGTAGCTGAACTTGTAGAGCTTAGATTAGATGAACCTTATGTGACCCAAGGCTTTAAAGCGGTCACGGATCGGCGGTAATTAGATCCAAAGTTCAATCAGTTTCTCTTTGCATGGTTGTTTTCTTCTTGATTGTTTATGTTTCTTTTCTGGTTGATCGCCTAGATTAGGTTTGTCTTGAGTTAGGGTTTGTCGCCAGGCAGCTTCCCTGCTTTAAAACATTAAAACTTGTCTTTCTTGATCACCTAGATTAGATTCTTGTTAAGCTGAGGATAGAAGCGAACGCTCGCCTCACTTTAGAACATCAATTCAACCACTTAACCTATTCATTGGAGTGTGTCTTTTATAGGAACCAGTTAGGGTTAATCCACTTCAAGAGTAACTCATTAATCACTAGTAATTGCACCAGTTAGTTTTGTCGTCGCAAGAAGCGACCGTACTCGGGCGACTAATTAATCTTGGTAGTTAGATCGGATAGAGCGAACGTTCGCCAGTCTTAAACCTAAGGGTAAGGAGTTATGGTGGTGTATAGAAATTGATTGAATGAGAATTGAAAATCGCTGGTCTTGTGATTGTTGTTGCCTTGGTGATCTAAGGGGGATTTGAAATCTAAGCTTGTCTGTCGTCTGTCTAAACCAACCAATCATTCTGTCTTTTAATTTCATTTTAACTTTCCTGCATCTTAGTCTAAAAGTCGTGGAACTCACACCACGCACAACGTGTTTAAACCTGAGTAAATTGCCAGCTTCTTTGAGTAGTCAATTGGAAGAAACCCTGTGGAATACGATCTGCTTAGCTTTTTAGCTTTGTAGTATTTGATCACTGTTTTACAGCTCATCAACAAGCTGCTTAGAAAAGTTCATTGAAATGTTAGACAGAGTACAATTGCTGAATTCAAAGGGTTATTGCTGAAGAATCTTTCAAAATCGGGAGCAAATGGTTTATGTAGGGAGGTTACTAAAGAGGAAATAAAAACTACAATGTTTGCAATTCTAGGGGAAAACTCCAGGGCCAGATGGTTTTTCCTTCTCCTTCTTCTATAAATCCTAGAATCTTGTGAAGAATGATGTATGTTCTTGCTATTATGAATTTTTTTAGAAATGGTAAGATGTCACCAGCTGTGAATTCTACACTGATGGCTTTAATTCCTAAGAAAAACAATGCAACTAATATCAAGGATTTCAGACCAATTGCTTGGTGCAATGTTCTTTGCAAATGTGTGACTAAAATCATAACAACAAGACTTGCTGGTTGTCTCCCAGAGGTGATCAACAGTAGTTAGTCTACTTATGTGCAAGGTAGGAAAATTGGAGATAACATTCTTATGCAACATGAGCTGGGAAGTGCTTATCACCTAAAACATACTACTCCTCGTTGTGTTATTAAGCTTGATCTTAGAAAGGCTTTTGACTTTGTTAATATTGAGTTTCCGCTGAATGCTATTTCTACCATGGGATTTCCTGCACTGTTTGTTAAATTGTTGTCTTCGAAGTGTTATGCTAAATCTTGGGATGAATGGACGATCGATTGGTTACTTCAGTAGCAAGAGAGAGTTGAGACAATGGGACCCTCTGTCCCCTGCCCTCTTTGTTATAACAATGAAAATTCTACATTGTTTGATGTATAGAGCAGCTTGTCAAGGCCTCATTCCTTATCATCCGAAGTGCAAGAGGCTGAACATAATTCAATTGTGTTTTGCTGATAACTGTAGAAATATCGACGATAATATCAAAGTTGACTAACTTCCATATTTGTCTCTTAAATTGTAGTTAGCTAAATAGGAAGTTAGTCTGTATAGATTTTCTACTTTAGGTATGTCTCTAATCCAAGACCTATATGTATCTGTAATCTCTCGCTAATCAAAGTATCAAGGAAATCCACCCCCCCCCAATCCTCAATGACCTTATGGTCTTCACAAACGGTACTCTGAAGGGTGTTAAGGAATTCAGCATGTGTTGAGCTCATTCTACGAGATAACAGGCTTGAGTATAAATCCAGAGAAGTTTGTCAAATTTTACTGTTCCAAAGTTACAGATGAAGTGAAAGAAGCTATCAGTAGTATCACTACGTTGAGAGAGGGGAGGTTACCTAGTAGATACTTAGGAGTGCCTTTTATTTCTGGCAAACTAAGTGTTATTGAGTGTGATGTTCTTGTTGAAAAGATCACTAAGAATATAAATGGGTGGAAGGTTCGAACCTTGAGCTATGCTGGAAGACTCCTTCTTATTAACATTGTGCTTACTGCCCTTAATCAATTCAAGATGGTAGTGTTCTTGTTGCCTAAGAATGTTATTAAACAGGTTGAGAGGAAGTGCAATGACTTCCTATGGAGGGTGGGTGGAAGGAGTAGGAAAAGAACAAAAGTTTCATGGAGAGAGGCTCCTAAACCTAGAGTTGAGGGTGGTTTAGGGATCAAAGATCTTCATTCCTCGAATGCAGCCTGCATAGGAAGACATATATGTAGTGTTGTTGCTTAGGCGGGGTCCATTTGGTGGCCAGGGTCAATAAGTATAGAGTGAAAAAGGGACGATTTGGGCGTGTAAGAGTCTTCCTTATCAATCCTAGGTGTGGAGGAGAATGCTGAAAGTTAGGCATTTGTTGCTTCCCCATATCTTAATGCAGAATAATCAGGTTTACTGGCAGGGGAAGCTAACGTCACGCTACTCAATAACAATGGTTTCACTACATGAAAATTGTTGATTAGTCACCATTTTTTTGGCCTATTAGTCACGGTTTTAAGATCTATGACTATATTGAACTAAAATAGTCATGTTTTTAGCTGAAACCATGACCAAGAGATTAGTCACGGTTCTGGGTTGAACAGTGACTAATCTTTGTCATGGTTTTAGCTAAAATCGTGACCAATCTTGGTAATATTGTGCTTACTGCCCTTAATCAATTCAAGATGGTAGTGTTCTTGTTGCCTAAGAATGTTATTAAACAGGTTGAGAGGAAGTGCAATGACTTCCTATGGAGGGTGGGTGGAAGGAGTAGGAAAAGAGCAAAAGTTTCATGGAGATAGGCTCCTAAACCTAGAGTTGGGGGTGGTTTAGGGATCAAAGATATTCATTCCTGGAATGCAGACTGCATAGGAAGACATACCTGGAGTGTTGTTGCATAGGCGGGGTCCATTTGGGTGGCCAAGGTCAATAAGTATAGAGTGAAAAAGGGGACGATTTGGGAGTGTAAGAGTCTTCCTTATCAATCCTAGGTGTGGAGGAGAATGCTAAAAGTTAGGCATTTGTTGCTTCCCCATATCTTAATGCAGAATAATCAGGTTTACTGGCAGGGTAAGCTAATGTCACGCTACTCAATAGCAATGGTTTCACTACAAGAAAACTGTTGATTAGTCACAGTTTTTTTGGCCTATTAGTCACGGTTTTAAGATCTATGACTATATTGAACTAAAATAGTCATGTTTTTAGCTGAAACCATGACCAAGAGATTAGTCACGGTTCTGGGTTGAACAGTGACTAATCTTTGTCACGGTTTCAGCTAAAACCATGACCAATCTTTGTCACAATTTCAGCTAAAACCATGACTATTTTAGTGACCAAAGTGTAAGTTTTTAGTGACTCAATTTGTAATTTTCTCGAATTATAGAACCAAAACCCTCAATTCTTACTATTATACAAACTGATCCATAAATATGGAAAGTTAACAAAAGGTCCCTATTAAACTCCTTCCGTTATACAAAAAAAAATTTATGAAAAAATGGTAATAATTAATGACCAAATCGGTAATAATCCAAAATCAGTCCCACTAATTTCCTCAGCAACCCCTCAACATTTCTAGTTATGAAAGTTGGTCCATAAACTTCATCAGTTAACAAAGTTAACCCAAGTTAACTTTAGGTCCTCCATTCTTTGGCTCTTGTCTTCTCTGGTGTCTCTCGCGTCGCCGGCAAGTCTCAACTGCCACCGGTGAGCTCCGAGCTTCTTGGAATACGCCAAAATTTGATTCCCTAATCCTTTCTCTCTTCCTATTCGATTCCAAGTCGTTCTCCTTGATTGAATCGATTTCCTCTTCTCCTCCTTTGTTTCTCCAGTCGCCGGACCTAAGCTCCCTCTTCTCCTCGTCTGTTTCATGATCGAGACCAACCCAACAACACACAAAGCCTTGTGGATCCCTTCTCGGTGGTGTCAAATTTGGGGGTTTCAGATCTGGATTTGGGGGAAGTTGGGTGAGCGATGGTGTAGTTCGTGGTTGGGAGGATCTGTGTAATTAAGTTGATGGTGAAGGTGAAGTCTGTGGAAGAAGTGATCCATGTAAATGGAGGGAAGAAAAGAGTTGGAGAGGGAAAACGGAAGAAGACCTGAGCAAGGGAGAGCGAAGGGCTGGCACAGATTGCCAGCGTGGACCAGTTTATCACGATTTCTATTTAAACCGTGACTAAATTAGGCGCGATTTGCATAAAACAAATTTAGTCACGGTTTAATCAAACCGTGATAACCTAGTCACGGTTTATATGTGTACCGTGACTAATTTAGTCATGGTTTACATAGAAACCGTGACAAATTAGTCACGGTTTATACAAACCGAGACTAATTTGTCACGGTTTATTAATCTCTTACTAAAAATTGTGACTTGATGGGCCCCAGGCCCAAAGGTCTCCTCTCTAGCCCAACAGAGAGGAAGTACCACAGTTAGGGAGGCATGGCTTGCGCGAAGGAGCCACGATTCAGCGCCCTACCGCCCAACCACCCCAGTCACATCAAAGGAGACGTCCCATCCCTGACACAGACCCATGTTGGGATGGGATGGGTCCCATCCAAGGGTCCCTTTCTGCCCTCATGTGGGGTCCGTTGAGATAACGACACGTGGCACCCCAACGTCGGCCATGAGGGAGCTATAAATAGGAGGTCACCCACACAACGGACGACACGACACCCTTAGACCATACACCCGATACTGCATGCTCATACGCTGCACGCTAAAGGCTATGGTCATCCGCTCTCTTACAGGGCGCACGCCCGGTACTTCTCTGTTATCCTCTTCTCCCATTCCATATCCAGCCCTTGCTCTCACTCTCCCTAACGCATGTTCCCCCGCCTTGCAAGGTACATCCTCACCGTGCTCAAGGCATGTCCAGGTGATGAACGTTGTAAACAGGTTTATCAAATACTACCACGCTAAAAGCAAGATAGATTGTATTCCACAGGTCTCTTCTAATCGTTTACTCAAAGGAACTGACAAATTATTCAGGTTTAAACAGTTTGTGTGTGGTGTGAGTTCCATGACTTCTAAACTATAATGCAAGGAAATTGAAGTGAAATTAAAAGACAGATTGATTGATTGGTTTTCACTAACGAGATGACAGACAAGCTTAGATTTCGAATCCCCCTAAGATCACCAGAGCATTGGCGATCACAAGACCAGTGGTTTTCAATCCTAACTCATTCAGTTCTCAGACATCATCATAACTCCTTACCCTTAGGTATAAGTTCGATAAACGTTCGCTCTATCCAATCTAACTACCAAGATTAATTAACCGTTCGTGCGTTTGTTTCTGCAACGGAGAACTAACTGGCGATATTACTAGTGATTGGTGAGTTACTCTAGAAGCGGATCAACCATAAATAATTCCTACGAAAGGCACACTCCATTGATTAGGTTAATTGATTGATTTGATGTTTTAAAGTAAGGCGGACGTTCGCCAATATCCTTAGCTTAACACGAATCTAATCTAGGTGATCAAGCTAGACAAGAAACATAAACAATAAAGAACAAAACAATCACACAAGAAAAACAGTCTGAATTTGAATCTAATTATTGTCGATCCATGACCGCTTTAAAGCCCCGGGTCACTTAGGGTTCATCTAATCTAAGCTCTACGAGTTTAGCTACTCATGACTATCACAAAAGAAATGAAAACAACAAAGGAGTTCATCATACAGAGGAAGATCAGATAGAATTTGAAAAACCTAATTCTAACGACTCTGGAGAAGTTCCGATCTCTGGCAATCTTCACGAGTACTCCGATAGGGAAGATGGCGTCAATATCTCTCCGGGAAACTCTGAACTCTATCTCCAGCTCTCAAGTCTGAAAATTAATCCTGGAATAATTGTGTATCAAATGATGTCTTCATAGATTTTTTTGGTATCCGTCGTCATCTGGGAAAATGAGTGACTTCTCGGCAAGAACATTAAAAGTTCTCGCCAAGAACTTCAGTATGAATAATCTTGTTGCTTTTGGCAAGTTCCCCAGTGTACTTCTTCAATAGTTTTCGGCGAGAACTTCAGTGTAATTCTGCTGGATCTTTGACGGGGCTTTGCTCTTGATTTATGATTATTATTCGGCGAGAACTTCCAAGGTTCTCGCCGAGAATGTTAGTGATGGCAGGGAGATGTTCTAGCTTTGACTTGGTTTGATTATGGATTCGATTCCGGCAATTCCTTCAGTTTCCTTTGTTTCCCGAGCATGTTCGTGGCTACGTCTTTGATGGCAAAAACTTGCGCATTCACAAAGGCACTTGAAAACACATCAAATAGACCCATAACGGGCCAAAGTAACCAAAATGGTAAGAAATAGAGCAATTGAGTGAAAACACCATAAACTACCCCAAAAATCGAGTCTCAAGTAGGGAAATATCGCTTAAATGAGGCTGATAATCAAGTCAATTCTAGTGTCATCACCAGGCAACCCGGTTCGACCATCCACGGGTCAACCTCCTCAATATTGAACGGCCTCCCAGGGCGGATCAATTAGCACGCCAGATAGGGGTGCAAAACGTCTCAACTCAAAAGAGCGAAATGCAGAACCTAGCAAAAGCAAAGGCGAGCGAGAGCACCACAAAGGATATGGTCACCCCGGCCAAACAAGTCATACCCGCGGGGATCTCACTAAATCCCCTGGTCCATGATACAGAAGAAGAAGCTAACCGCCAAAAGCGTAATACGTCTGTAAATTCAAGGGCGAATGTGGAGTCATAGCCTCCACTTCCGCCACCCCCGACGTCCCCAACGGACCTAGCTTGACAAGTAGCAGAGCTGCAGAAGCAAAACGCCGAAATGGCGGTGATGATGAAGATGCTAATCGCTCACACTACGGGAAAGGCTAACGGAACTACGAGAAAGGGGTCAATTACTGGTATGGAGGACTCTGATGAAATGTTCAGACTATTCCTGCCCCACCATCAGTCCGATCCCAGGCAATGCGCCAGCCACTGGACAAGGCGCTGCTCGTCGTTCCACCACCCCTAAGGCCTTGTTCCGCCCGCTATAAAGGCGTACGACAGGACAAGTAATCCAGATGAGCACCTGTTAACCTTCACCGTCGCCATGCAGATGTTCAACGCTCCTGATGCCACATAATGTAGAACCTTCCCGGGAACTCTGGTGGGAGCCACCCTGGCCGAAGGTATCATCAAAAACTGGGAAGATTTCTTTATGTTATTCCTGCACAAATTCAGCAACCAAAGAGAAGCTGGAATGAACATGAGAGCGTTTTGGGGGCTCAAACAAAACCACAACAAGTCCCTTCGACAATACTACGACAAGTTGTCCAAGGCGGTAACCACTATCCCACATCTGGCACTAGATATCGCCCTGCACCACATAATGACTAACACTCTTAGCAAGGAGTTGGTCAAATGCTTAGTACCGAAGAAGCCAAGAATTACACCGAACTGGAGTCCTGCATTCTCCAGAGTGCTGAAGTGGAGGAAAACATAGCCATGATACAAGGTGGATCCGGACGGGTAAAGCAGAACAGTGGCCACAACTATGGCAGCCGGAAGGACAAGCGTCCGAACGATAAACGAGACTATTGCTCTCACACAGAAAGAAGACCCGAGGAGAAGTACACTCCCCTATCAGAGTCTCGGCGGTGGCTCATGCACGTCGTACAGGAGAAACAGAGTGGACTTAGATGGACCGCCCTCTATCTAAGGCGGCGGTAAAAAGAGGAAACCCTAGGGAATTCTGTGAATTTCACAATCAGGGGGTCACGATACCGAGGATTGCCGCGAGCTACAGAAAGACATGGAGCGCGCCCTAAAAAATGGGGAGCTTAGAGATTATATCATCCATAACCACCAAAAGAAGGAAAGAGAAAGGTCGGGGTCACCCCGAATGAAGGAAAGAGAAAGATCAGAATCATCCCGAAGAGAAAGGGAAGGGCGATCCCCCTCCAAGAAGGGGAGCGTCTTTGAAAGGATACGCAACAGGAAAGAAGAAGAAGAGACTGAGGAAAGAAAAAAGGATGACAAAAATGATAGGCGGGTGAAGTATAAATAGACATGCAGCATGATCTTGGGAGGAGAAGAAGACGCCCCCAAGGGTAAATAGGTCGTGGGCGAATGCTCTCTGGTAAATCAGAGAGAAGCACTACAAGAAAAAGATAATTTAACAGCAGCAGTTTAACAGCGGCCTGAATTTGACCGCTGTTAAATTTAAAAAAACGGGAAATTTAACAGCGGCTTAGTGGCCGCTGTTAAATTACACAGTTTAACAGCGGCCACTAGGCCGCTGTTAAAATACTGATCCCTAATTGGCTGAAAGATATTGACGCAGATAGCTCCCAATATTTTGTGAACCATTGATTTAATCTCAACGGTTCTGATTCGTCTTCCCAGAAACTCTACTCTCTCTCTCTCTCATTTTCAACCCGCCACCGGTCCCAACCCTAGTCGCCGATCTTCTTCTTCTTTTTCTTCTTCCCCGTCGTCGATCCCAATCGCCGAGCTTCTTCTTCTTTTTCATCTTTTTCTCTTCTTCTTATTCTTCTTCTTCTTCTTCTTCTTCTTCTTTTTCTTCTTCTTCGTCGTCTTCGTCTTCTTCTTTCCCAATCGCCGATCTTCTTCTTCTTCTTCTTCTTCTTCTTCTTCTTCTTCTTTCTCTTCGTTTTCGTTTGTGGTAAAGCTCTGAAGCTCTGAAGCTTCTTCGTTTTCGTTTGTGGATTAAACTACCAAAGCTCTGAAGCTCTTCGTTTGTGGTAAGCCTGTCGATTTCGTTTGTGCTTTGTGGATTTGTTTTCATCGTGAAACTGACGATTTTGATTCGTTTTTAATTCATTGATTTTCAGGGCAACTGCAAGCAGATCCGGCAGCAAGAGGAGGAGGCGTCATATGAGAACTGCAGCAGATCCGACAGCGTCGACGGAGGATGAGGCATCATATGAGAACTATCGCCGGAGTTCCGGCTCAATCGCCGGAGCTCCGACTATTACTTTAATTGATGGACTAATTTACCAGCGGCCCGTGGCCGCTATTAAATTATATCATTTAACCGCGGCCACATTTTGCCGCTGTTAAACGCATTGGACAGTTTAACAGCGGCTTGTGGCCGCTGTTAAATTATTTTAACAGTGGTTGTGGCCGCTGTTAAACGCTTTTTTCGCCGCTGTTAAATAAACAGTTTTTTGTTGTGGAGGATACCTGCCCATCACTTTTTTGACAACGGACCTCAAGGGAAGGAGCCCAGCACCCAGGCCATGGTTATACAAGTGATCATAGAGGAGACCTTGGTAGAGCGGGTCCCAGTAGATGAAGGAAGTTCGGCGTACATCCTTTCCGCCTATGCATTTAGCAGAATAAGACTGGACCCAACGCGACTCAAGTCATCCAAAATTATGCTCACTAGATTCGCGGGAAACGACGTCCCAGTACTCGGCCTCGTCTCACTTCCGATCATTTTAGGCGACGCAAAGCTCCAGGAAACCAAATATATCAAGTTCTACGTCACCAACTGTAGTTCCGCGTACAACATGATACTAGGGCGCCCAGGTCTGGGGGCGTTTAAGGCAGTCTCCTCTCCCGTACACTAGGTGATGAAATTCTCGGTAGGGGGCAGAATAGGGATTGCTTGGGGAGACACCCCCTAGCCAAGAAATGCTACAAGGTGGCCCTCAGAAAAGAAGAGGCTTGCTTCACATTGGATACACGGGGAGAAGTGTTTGTCCGCCTCGAGTTAGGAAAGGCTGACATTGAGGTTCCAGTACTGCCTAGCGACCCGGAGAAAAAAGTAAAGTTGTCCACCCATTTACCCGCGACAGAGCGCATCCGAACGCTCTCGTTGCTCAGAGAATACGCCGACCTCTTCACTTGGAAACCCCAGGACATGCATGGGCTGGACCTAGGGATTATTCAGCATCATCTTGCAGTAAGGGCGGACGTCTGCCATGTGTCACAGAAGAAAAAGAACGGTCAACTGGACAAGAAAGCAGGTCGTGCAAGAGGAAATCAACAATATGTTGGAGGCGGGCTTGATTCGCGAAGTCCAGTATCCTGAATGGCTTTCCAATGTGGTGGGTAAGGCGGACGGCAGCCGGCGGATATGTATTGATTTCACTAACCTGGATGATGCCTGCCCGAAAGATCCATACCCCCTCCCGAACATTGATCAGCTGGTGGATGCTACAGCGAATCACGAAACATTGCCTTTCCTAGACATGTTTTCAGGATATCACCAAATCCTCTTGGCCAAGAAGGATCAGGAAAAGACCTCGTTCTCAACGCCCTTCAGGAATTACTGCTACAACGTCATGCCCTTTGGCCTGAAGAACGCCGGGGCAACCTACAAGCGGATGATCGACAGAGTGTTCTAAGACCAGCTGGGTCAGCATATGGAGGCGTATGTGGACGACCTCTTGGTCAAGACCAAGACGGGGCATGATCACCTCGTGGACCTAAGGCGAACATTCCACACTTTGAAGAAGTTCCGCCTCCACCTCAACCCAAAGAAATGCGTGTTCGGGGCATCTTTTGGGAAGTTCCTAGGGTTTATTATCACCCGAAGGGGGATTGAGGAGAACCCAAAGAAGATAGAGGCAATCATGAAAACTCCACCGCCAAGAACAGCCAGAGATGTGAAGGCTCTCACAGGGCGTTTGGCCTCCATGAATCGTTTCATTCCCAAATCAGCGGAAAGGCAAGCGTCATTCTTCGCCACGTTGAAAGCGCGGCCAAGTTTGCGTGGTTGGAGGAGTGCTCCAAGGCGTTCGAGGAACTCAAGTCATTCCTGACCACGCCACCGGTCCTAGCCGACCCCGTCCCAGGCGACCAGCTGTACCTGTATGTGGCCATAGCTTCGTCGTCAACTCAGTACTAGTGAAACGAGAAGACAAGGAGGAACGCCCGGTCTTCTACATTAGCAAGACCTTGGTAGACGCAGAGGTGAGGTACACTCCGCTGGAGAAGGCAGCATACGCCGTCGTAGTGGGTCTCGAAAGCTGCGCCCCTACTTCCACGCCCACACCATTAATGTGGTGACAAATCTACCCATCAAGATAGCGCTCAAATCAATGAGTGTAGCTGGCAGAATGGCCAAATGGGCCGTGGAGCTGAGCGAATATGGCGTGCACTCCCAACTACGAACCGCCAGGGTCAAGCCCTTGCGGACTTTGTGGTTGAAGGATGCATAAGAGCGGAGGGAAAGCTTGATGACTAATGGGAGTTATACGTGGATGACGCCTCTAACAAGAATAGAGCAGGAGCGGGTATCGTACTTAAAGCACCGCAGGGCGTATTACACGAAACCGCCTTACGATTCTCCAAGCACCGAACCAACAATGCCGCCGAATACTGAGCAATGATAGCAGGCCTCCACATAGAGAAATCAATGGGCGTCACTCACATTAAGGTGTACTCAGACTCGGCCATAGTAGCCAATCAGCTCAACGGCGAATATGAGGTGAGAGAGGAAACATTGATACCATATTGTGAAGAAGCAAAGGCAGCACTAACGTGATTTTGAGGCAACTGAGCTAACTCAGATTGTCAGGGAAGACAACGCCCACACAGACGCCTTATCCAAGCTCGCCACCGCCCTCAACTTTGACGAAGGGCGTATGGTCACGGTAGAGAAGGAAAAAGAACAGGCCTGTCTGGCAATAGAGGAAGCCGAAACTGATGCTCGGGAAAATGGTACTGCGGACTAGAGAGCCCCCATTAGAGCGTATATTGAGGCGAATGTCCTACCTGAGGACCGTGCCTCAGCCACCAAGATACGGCGATAGGCTGCCCTATGTGTAATCCTGGAAGGAAGCTTATACAGAAAGTCCTTTGCGGGACCTTACCTGTGCTGCCTGGGAGAAGAAGAGGCGGCGTATGTGCTGACAGAAATTCACCAGGGCGTATGCAGCATGCACATTGGCACCAAAAGTTTGGAGAAAATATTCTCCACCAAGGGTACTACTGGCCTCATATCCGCCGAGAACGCAGAAGCGCTAGTTAAACACTGCCACAAGTGTCAGGTTTTCGCTAACACACATCACCTGCCAGCAACCGCCCTCCAGCCAATCGTATCTCCTTGGCCTTTCGCTTTCTGGGGCATGGATCTCTTAGGCCCGTTCCTGAAAGCAATATGCAAGAGGATATTCATCATCGTGGCAGTTGACTACTTTACCAAGTGGGTGGAGGCGGAGGCTTTGGCATCGATCACGGCGCTTCAAGTACAGAAATTTGTGGTGAAGAACATCATCACTATATTCAGCCTCCCCTAAGGGTTCGTGTGCGACCATGGAACACAATTCGATTGTGCTTCATTCCTGGAATTCTGCGATGAATACAAAATAATGGTGCACCTCGCGTCAGTGGCGTATCCCCAAGCAAATGGGCAGGCAAAGGAGGTCAACAAAATCATACTAAAGGGGCTGAAGAAGAAGGTGGATGAAGTAAAAGGAAGGTGGGCGGATGAGCTACCCAAGGTCCTCTGGGAGCACTGCACCTCCTACAAAACCGCCACTGACGAAACACCTTATACCCTGGTGTATGGGACGGAGGCAGTCCTACTAGTAGAAGTCAACTTACCAAGTCTCCAAGTACAGCACTTTGACAACCGACGAAACGAAGAAGCCTTACAAGGAAATTTGGAGATGCTAGAAGAAAGAATAGAGGAGGCCAACATGCGCCTCCTCGCGGAGAAGGTACAACTACCACGCTGATACAACACCCACCTCCGCCCTCACCACTTGATATTTTTAGGCCAATCCCCTAGCACGACAAGTTGAACGCCACGTGGGAGGGACCCTACCAAATTAAAGAGGTCAAACACCTTCAAGCTACAACGACCCTCAGGAGAGCCGGTGCATAAGACATGGAACACTATTCATCTGAGGAAGTATGAAGCAGTACACGGTTAGAGGATTAGGAGCGGAAGACCCGCTAGTCTCTTATTTTGGGTGTAAAATGTTTAGACGGTCGCATTCTACATGTATTTTGCCAAGAGACCTAACTATTAATGAAAGGGCGGATTGCAAAAAAACCTGAACTTCGACCCCATCTCATACGCCTAATATTACCCGAAAGAATCGACGCCTTGGAGCCCCTCAACGGTGGCCCGCGTCCGATATTTTTACGCCCTGATACACTATAGGGGTACGGCTCGGCACATGATTCAAGTCCTTGAAGGGTTTACACACTCTGGAATATCGACGCCCTGACACCCATTCCGCGGTGACGGTGTCTGATATCTCTACGCCCTGATACCCTATAAGGGTACGGCTCGGCACGCCCTCAAGGACTTCAAATCCTAAAACGACAGGATTCAAGTCCTTGAAGGGTTTACATGCTCTGGAACAGCGACGCCCTAGCACCCATTCCATGGTGATGGTGTCTGATATCTCTAAGCCCTAATACCCTATGGGTGTACGGCGAGACACGCTCTCAAGGACTTCAAACCCTAAGTGGTAGGGTTCAAGTCCTCGAAGTTTTTACGCGCCCTGGAACATCGACGCCTTGGCGCCCATCCCGCGGTAACAGTGTCCGATACCTCTACGCCCTGATACCCAATGTAAAAAAAAGAGACAAATCACGATTGCTCGGCGGAGGTGGCAGGCTGTTTCTTCTTGTCAGAGGTGGCTGATTGTTTCTTCTCTTTCTTACGGCGCTTGGCCAGTTGGTGCCTGTCACTCCTCACCGCCTGCAAGATGCCCACCTTCTACTTTGGAGGGAACACCACGGAGTCCGCGGATGCTTCCTGGCAAGCCTCGGTGGTCACTCGCTGGTTCACCACCTTGAGCATGTGTGCCTGATCCCACGAGAAGTCTGGGTGGCTTAAGCTTAAGCGCATGTCATGGAGCAGAGCGGCAAGGGAGAAATCAATGGTACTGGCCATACGAAGGCCAAGACGGGACTCCACTTCGGCGTCGACGCCCTGGCGGACGCTTCGAAGCTCATCCTCAGCTTTCCTCACTGCCGCGCGAGCATCCTTCAAGGCAAGGCCATCTTGGCGGACCCTCTCCTCAGCCGCCTGCAGATCCTTCACCAGTTTCGCGTGGTCGTCCTCCAGAGTGGCCACCTTGGTGGCCAAGTCATCCTTGGCGGCAGTGGCCTCAACAAGGGCTTTGTCTTTCGCCGCCAGCACGTCCCTGTGGGCGGAATCCCTCTCCCCCAACTCCTTCTGATGTTTCTCCTTGATCGCATGCATTTCACATAAATGTTCAATCACTAATTCATCATACGCAAGGCGGGCCACATCAAGTTTGGTAGAAACATCTACTAGGAGTTGGGCGGATTCCTCTTCCATATACTTTTGGGCCTTTTTGTAAAGGCCCTTGAAGCGAACAGCCTCCACCCTGGATGCCTTCAGGTCGTTCTGAAGATCGTGAATCTTGGCCGCCTGACCAATTGGGCCACCAGGACCTCAAACGCGTGGGGCTTCATCGAAATTCAGGAATGAGCCGGCGGAGGCTAACAGCTGCAAAATCAAAATGTTAGCACCAGAACAACGTTTCAGTAAACCACCGTAAGGCAGAAACATCCAAAGACAAGACTTACCCAGACCCCCATGGCAGCCTGGTCCATGGCCAACTCATGAACGGCGTCTTCAGTTTCAGGGTGGTCCACTCCCCATGCCGTGGCCAAATCTTTCGCGAGCTCGAGTATATCCATGTTGCCGCCCTGAGGAGGCACCAGAGAAGGCAGATGCAGGTAATCGCAAGGGCGAACTGGTTCCGCCTTGGTCTTCCTGGATTTGGAGGAACCCGCCCCATGGCTAGAGTCCCTCACCCTTTTCTTACTAGCGGTGGACTTCTGCCTAGAGCTGGTCTGCCCCACATCCGCGTCCACGGGTGTCTTCTTTGAGAACACGTCTCTAGTCCTTTCAGGCAAGGGATCCAAAGGAGGGTATGGGTTTCTCTCGGGCGGCGGCAGCACGCCATCCCCTTGCTCAACGTGGGGATGTTCTCCGCCCTGATCTGGCAAGGGTGATCCTCCCCAAGCTCGAGCTGAGGGTGGGTGTCCGAACATGACCCACGAGCGACAGCGGATATCATGTTGTCCAGTATGGAATCCGCTGCATACAAACAAAGGCAAACACGAAAATCAGAACTACGGCGGAAATAAAACAATGACATCAAGTAAAACGATGACAGTTATAAAAGTCTGACAAAAGCGCCCCTCAACACTTGCCTCCAGAGGGAGGAAGGAGATTTTCCAGATCTACCTTCCCACGGCCGATCAGGTTGTAATTCCAAGAGTTTACCCGATCAGCGAGGGCGGAGGTACGCTCAGAAGGCCGAGAAGAGAGGGCAAATCTGTTAGTCGCCCCATAGGACCAAGAGGAGCGAATCCTGGTAAACCAAGGGGCATCTTCGGGATCGTCCGCCTTGAAAAAGAAGAACGAATGCCACCAGAACGAGTCGGCCTTCAGTGAGGAGTACGGACCGCTTTTGGTGTACTTGACCCGCTTCCGAAAAGTGATGTCGTTCTGATTTATCTGAGGACGGTAGAGCACGCGGGAAATCTTGGTGGATGGCTGCACTTGCCTCTTAAGGCACGCCACTTTGATGGCGGCCAGAGTTCCCTAAGCGTGGGGTTGCAGGGCGGCCAGAGAGGCGCCTAGAGCGTCTAATGTCTAGCTGCCAAGGCTCTAGAGGGAAGCGCAGGCCATAAGCAAGCGACTTAACCCGCACCCCTGCCACCCAGAGAGGCAATTGCCAACGGAACACAAGGGAGCAGGAGCCGCGTACTTAAACGCTTAGGCATCTCGCACGCCCTCAACATTTTCAGTATTATGGGCGTCCTGAAGTACGGGAAGTAACCGGGCACAAACACCTCCCGGCTGTCAGGAACGACACTCCCATCCCACATGGCTTCCCAGGACAATACCTCGTACCCCCAGCTAGATCGGGCGGACACATCGATATTGAAGCCACGGAAGAAGCGCACAAACCCCTGCTGGTGGGAGGCAAAACGCCTGTAGTTGTTGGGGTGGAGTTCTTTCTTGGTCGTGGCCTGGTTAAAACGATTAGCCGCCTGTCTGCACAATTGCTCCGCAGTTGGGACCACGGCGCTTTCATCCTCAGAGGCGGCATCAGCGCCCTCAACCTCGTCAAAAGGATTGAAGGACAGGCCCTCGTCCTCAGGTAGAGAGGGCCTTTTTGTGAAGTCTTGCCAGACTTGTTCTTCTTGCGTGACCGCCCTGGTCGAACCTCCTCAGTATTGAACGGCCTCCCAGGGCGGATCATGACTAAAAATCAATTTTCTTGTAGTGTTTTGGAGACAATTAGAGAGAGGAATGCCCCTGTCACCTGGGAAAAATTGGTGCGGGGAAGCCAATTATCCCAAAGCATGCTTTTATTGCTTGGATGGCTATTAGGAGTAGACTCATCTGCAAAGTGGATATGGCACGATGGGATTCCCTACTGATATTAGGTGATGTTTGTGTCAAAGTGGAGTGGATGATATAAATTATATCTTTGATGGTTGTAGTTTTATTCAGGAAATAGATCAAGGTTCTCAGGTTTGGAATTGGAGAGCTGCCAATGGGGAGATTGGCGTAATAAAGGCAAGCAGTGTGAGGAGAAGATAATTGTTTGGAGATCTATGATTAGTAATATTTTGTATGAAAGGTGCAAGAGAGGGGAGCTTGTCAGTCTAAGATTTGATTAGCAGAATACAATCTGAAGTTGAGTTTAGGATCAAGTTTGGGGGTAGTTAGTTGTCTTGTTATTATTTTCCTTAAGGTGTTCACTTGGCACGAGTGGATACAAACACCTCAATTTTGAGGAATGTGGAAACAAGGGTCAAGTTTCACTGTTTTGTTGAGTTGTGTTTGTGTTTGTATTTTATTGGCTTTCTGTGAAACGGTATTGATGAAACATATACCTGCTGCCGTTCAAATGTTTGATGATAAACCCCTCCCTCAAAGGACTTCAACAAGACCGTTATAAACAGTTAAAACCGTCGTTTTTACTTGAGATGCCATACACAACCTTGTAGATTCTTATTGTTATCCACCACATCTCTAGTTTTCTTGTGCCATAATACTCAACATTAATAGTTACTAACCAACTGAACTTCCAAATAGCTTAGAAGCAACCATACATATTCGTATTACAGATAATTAAAACTTGCTATTTTTTTTTACAAACAATGACAGCATCACAGTACGTACGGATGAGGTCGGAAAAGGAAGACTTACTTAGCTCATTGTCGGGTAACCTAAAGGCCCTTGTGTATCGTCTTGTTTCTTAACCACTAAAGATGGCAGAACCCATGGGAACAGTTTCCCTATCTCCTTACTTATCGTACTCGGCCTCAGTTTCTTATCATTGATCCCAAACTTTGCTCTTTCAATGGCTTCCATTACATCTTCCCTTGCAACACTCTCACCACCTGTAAGAGTAAGAACCAACAGAATCCCTTCAAACTCTTATTAATTATTATGACAGTGTTAGAAAAACCAATAATGTACACCATAGCGGAGGAACCCCCCACCTCTCCTGGCAGCGAGTAATGCAGCCTCGTTAACGATGTTTGCAAGATCCGCACCTACCAGACCTGGTGTTAAAGAGGCAACTAGATCAGATATCAGATCTGGGTCTTCCTCCAGAGGAACTTCCCTCAAATGTATGGCTAATATCTTTCTCCTCCCTTCTTCATCTGGTTCTCCTACCAACACCTTTCTCGAGAATCGCCCTGGCCGACAGAGAGCAGGGTCCAGTGCCTCTGGCCTGTTTGTGGCTGCAATCACCACCACTCTCATCTCTGACTCAAATCCATCCATTTCTGTAAGCAACTGCAGCAGTAGAGATAAAAACACCAAAAAAGGTATATAAATACCCAACACATAACAAAGTGGAGAATTTGGTTAAGGACTTGCTAGACAACTATAGCTCACAGGACTATTCATTGAAGCTGTAGCAAGTACAAAAATACTAAACGATGGAGATCAAAGATTACCTGATTTAGTGTTTGATCTCGTTCGTCATTGAAGCTGCGACCACGTCTTCCTCCAACTGCATCAAGTTCATCGATGAATATGATAGATGGAGCAGATTTCCTGGCAGTATTGAATAGATCTCTGATGCGTGCTGCTCCTCTTCCAACAAACAATTCCACGAATTCACTGGCCGAGACGCTGAAAAAAGGGACTCCAGCTTCTCCTGCTACTGCACGAGCCAGTAATGTCTTCCCTGTTCCTGGAGGACCTACCAACAACACTCCTCTGGGTAATTTTGCCCCCAGCCTTTGGTATTTTATAGCTCCTTGAAGGCACGAGACTATCTGCAGGGACGAATTTTGGGGAACACGAGAATGAGAATTACGGAGTATGATCTATTGGGGGTAAGGGTGCTGCTTCAGGATACAGGAGTTGTAGTCTGACAACTGAAAACAAATCAAATGTAAAATTTAGTTTTACTATCCTACCAAGTAGTTCATACTATCGGTTTGTTCTCAACTGAATAGCAAGACTCTCATTCTAAAGAGATTTCTCAACATCTACAAAACAAGACTTCAACATAATAAAGAAAAGTGGCCAAGATTTTTCTTAATCATAGCTGCTATTTTTATTACAGAATCGTGATCATTCAGAGTACATAAAAACCCATAACAAAAGTCCAAAGAACTATCTAAGCAAAAATACTCATGAAAAGGGAAAAGATTTTGGTTGGTTAGGAAAGCAGGTCACATCTAGTACATTCAACTTGCAACCCGAAGATAGAAGATAATAATTGTTACCTCGAGCATTTTGTTTTTTTTTTTTTTTTTGTTCCATACATCACAAAAGCTCACTTAAGAAAATATGCAAACTCAATGTTTGATTCATGGAAAGAGATTCGTTACCCGTTTTAGTTCATCGGAAATAAGTCAAATAAAAACAGTATAGAGTTCAATCAATAAAAAGATGTTCCTGAATACCCAGAGCAGCATCTTCAAGATGAGTTTTAAGTTTTGTTGAATTATCATAGCTTCTGCCCTTTTGCAACTATGGGCTAGCTATTTTCAACCATCATAATATCTTTATAACTTAAGGGACCAACTGCAGGCTCTGAATGCTTGAATATGCAAAATGTGAGTCACAAGTGTGTGGATCAAGCATGAGTCATTACTATCAGAGTATTAGTTCGTTTAAACCTAGGCACAGCTCAAAGAAACCTCTTTGAACTAAATAAAAAAACAAAATATACATTGTCATTCAAACATAGCTTCAAAAAGTGATCCTTGCTTATTTTTCCATTGCTAATCCCACAAGAGAAACTCATAACAATGTTTTGTAGATTTCTCAGAAACATGTAGATATACCATGCCACCAAAAATATACAATAAGAACCATGTTTCTTGGATCAGCCCAGTTGCAAAGAAGAAAGAAAAGTGCAATCAGGGCAGAAATAATATCAACAAGAGAAGTAATGCAGTTATTTGTCAACCAAAATCATTGTAATATTAATATATATTACGTGCACCATGGATGTCATACATACTTTGCTTAATATCAGAAACCGGAACAGAAGAGTAGCTTACCTCAATAAGCTCTACCTTAGCAGCATCAACACCATCTACATCATTAAAGGTGACAAATCGATTAGTTGGTCGCCGCTTCTTTGCCAGACTATTGTTAGCAGAAAGCTGTCGATGTAGAAGCCACATCAATGGAGTTAAAGGAATCCATAAAGCTATTATAGTTAACAGCAAACCACTCATCGACATCCAAACTGATTGGGGAGCAGATCTATAAGTTGCTCCCTTTTCCCTCAACAAACTAAGTAGAAATTTGTCGTCATGATCCATCTTCCTAGTGGCAAACTCCCACTTAGGTTTTGATTCCCGAGGTTTCAATACCTTGCCGAACTGATTAACTCTCGATGTTTGTGGAGCTGCAACAGCTTCTACAACAACTGAACCAGCTGTATTCCCATTGGAAACTGCTACAGCTTTAGACTGATCCTCTAAGGCAATACCTTCTACAGCAACTGAGCTACCTACATACTCATTGGAAACAGCTGTAGACAGAGATTGATCGTCTGAGTTTGGATTGATTAAAGTCCCTTGAGAGTCAATGTTATAATATATCCCACGAGACTCCTCTACAAGCAAAACTTCACTTACAGAACCATTCTGCAGGCATGCTATGAAGTCAGAATAGGGAACAATCTTGGAAGATGGCTCTGCTGCCAGTCGCAGAAACAAATAACACATTGCCAATCCAATAGAGATTGAAGCATAGAGTACCACCCTTCTCAAATTCTTCTTAAGAAACAAAATGAATTCACTTAAGACTGACCTAACTCGTATTCTCTTCATCCTCATCGTCAACAGCCGTAACCTAGGACGCAGTCTCAATGAAAATCTCTTCCTCAACTTGCTAATTCCTTTTCTCAACTGGGTTGGTTCGACTCCATTGTTACTGCTGACCAACGGCCCAATTCTGTTGCTACAAGAAAACCCATGCCAAGACCGGTAACCAAGACCAAATCCCAACAAGCGAACTCCATTGTTCTCACTACTGGCTGACCTAACTAGTTTCTTTGTACAAGGAGAAAATTGCTGGGTTTTGCAAAGTTGTACAGAAGGAATCAAATAATGCGAAAAAGCTGCTGAATATCTCGTCACATGCCTGGGCTTGACACTAAAAGTTCCCGAATTCTCTTTAGTGCGCAACGATCCGATAGAGCAAACCAGAGAAAAGGCAGACATATTGCTTCAGAAACGACACACTTGTTGAAATCAACAGCGGTTCCAGGTACTAACCCATCATCATAATGGATTGATTCATAGAAATAATCTTTCGAAAGCAAAGCAGCGCCTAATCCTTTGGAAGTTGAGGAAGAGATTATGAAATGTGAAAGTAGAGTACCTGGCTGCTGGGCCTCTGTTAAACTTACCAGCGAATTAAGAGAGACTGGAAAAATACAGCAATTCTTATCCTCTTCTGGTAGAAATGATATACAGTCAGCTAATCAGTGGCGCCAAATCCCTCGCAAGGATATAAAAATCCGTTCTTTTCATCTCACACTTTTATTCGACTTTGGTTATCGAGTTCAGTATATTTGAATTTCATTTTAGCAGCGAGAAGATATATTCAATTTTTTTTTTTAAGAAATGGGTGGCTTGGCCCACACTCGCCATACCAACCAACGTACAATCACAACACGACGGAACTCTAGGGCTGACAGCCGCTTAGAGTTTTTGTGATGATTATTTGGGCCGCCCAGAACACGAGACCGACTAAAAGCGCTACAAAAACCCTAGTTGCCTAAGGTTTTCCCAACAAACTCGGAGAACAGCCCCATCACGGACAGGGGTCTCTTGGCCACGTCAGACTCTGACTCCATGCTTATATAAAAAGGTCATCCCTCAAACGACAAAGAACAACACACTCAATCCTAAGGATACGCCTTAAACTGTAGACTCTAGTTTGTACACTTGAGGCTATCCCCTCTACAAAACCCTAAGGGGTACCCCTGGTACTTCTTTGTCTCTCTCTCGTACGACCTTACCCCATACTTACCCATACAGTTGTTCGTCCTCTTACCACGGTTTCCTGTACTCTTTCCGAGGTACGTCCGAACACTACAAGAAAAATGTATTTTAACATCGAAATTCTAACGGCGGACATAAATCCGCTGTTAGAATAAAACTCTAACAGCGGATTTTTAGTTATCCGCTGTTAGCTAACAGCGGTCAGCCATCCGCTGTTAAATATTCGCTGTTAGCCATTTAATTCACGGGGCGCCAAAATATCACGCCTTTAGCGGGAAATCAAAATTTTTGGGGGGAAACCTAACAGCGGATTTGACCGCTGTTAGGTTATCCGCTGTTAGATGTTTGCTGAGGTGGCGATCCGTGTGCCTATCCCCAACCAATAATTTGTTTCCTTACTTTTCCTCTTTTACATATCCAAAAAAATCCCTAATTCTTTGTTCTTCCCCAAAAAAAGAATCCTCTCTTCTTCCTTCTTCCCCAAATTTAATTTCAGGTTTGGTTGATTCTTCTTTACTTGCTGATGAAGTAGGGTTTTAATATGAGATTTAATTTTGTGTTTGATTGATTGCTTGATTGAAGGTAACTCTGTTGAAGAAAGAAAAAAGAAGAAGAAGAAGAAAGAAAGAAGAATCAAGCAAAAGAAGAAGAAGAAGAAAGAAGAAAGAAGAGAAGATGAATCAAGCAGAAGAAGAAGAAGAAGAAGAAGAAAGAAGAATCAAGCAGAAGAAGAAGAAGAAGAAGAAGAAGAAGACGAAGAAAGAAGGGAAGAAGAATCAAGTAGAAGAAGAAGTAGAAGAAGAAGAAAGAAGAAGAAGAAGAAGAAAGAAGAATCAAGCAGAAGGAGAAGAAGAAGAAGAAGAAGGAGAAGAAGATCGGAGGAAGAAGAAGAAGAAGAAGAAGAAGATGCAGAACCTGCTATGCAGGTTTCTGCATTTTTTTTTAAATCTGTTCTTCAGTCTAACAGCGGATACCAACCGCTGTTAGACTTTACAGCGGAAGGTGAACCGCTGTTAGGTTTAACGGCGGTCAGCTTATCTGCTATTAGCTCAGCTCGCGTTAGTCAACCTAACAGCGGACGCGTGTCCGATGTTAGGAATGCTAGCAGCGGCCTATCCGCTGTTAGATGTAATAAAAATCCGCTGTTAGCTATCCGTTTTCTTGTAGTGGAAGCATCATCCGGTGACCAGGGACGAGGCGAGCAATTACTCATCTCTCAATTCTCCAGGTTGAACCTCATTGTACGCCCCAATTCCTTGGGCCGAACAACTAGCACGCCAGATAGGGGACTAAGCGTCATCATTCTCAATTTCTTGGCGGAAACATAATCATGGAGAAATATAGGGAGCAGCGAAAACGCTGACCAACAAACAATCGAGACTAACAGTGTCGACGACAATGCCCAGCGAACCCCAGTAGACATCTGATATTGGGGGAGCATCCCTCTCATGACAGACGTCGACACAGACTAACACAACGTAGGAGGAGGAAGGACGACGAACTGTAACAGCGGTCCCAAATCGCCATGGTTGAACCAATGGTTAGACCGGGAGATAGTGACACGGTTTGACTTAAAACGTAAATCGAGTAATAGCCAACTTTCAATTAATTTAAATAACATAAATCAAAGATAAATTGGAAGCGTGCCCATTAATTTAAATTCCAAAATCCCTTCGACAATTAGGCTTCGCAAGGCAGCCCAATATTCCGGGTACCCACCCATTATACGGGTGGATTGGGTGGGCTTTATCTGGTCAAACAGGGCAGTTGACGGGGGGCGGGTGGGCTTGAAACCCGGTGATACCGGGCCACGGGCGGGGAACGGAATTACACTACTTGCCCCGAACCCGTACCCGACGGGCCGCCCGGTATTAAAACGGCACCATTTTATGCCCCGTATATATACTCAATCCTTAACCCTAATCCTAATTTCATTCTCCCATTCTGAATCAGATCTCAATCACCTCTCTCTCCGCCGGCTCTGCTCTTCCGATAATCTCTCGTCAACTTCCCAAATCAATCGATCCCCTAATCCCTACGATTTCTAATACCCCAAACACTACACACTCCTACCGATTTCTTCTCCCCTGCCCACGATTTTCGGCCTCAGAATCATCTAATCATGCTGAGATTGAAGATCCAACGGCACAAACAAATGAATCGTCTGGGCGGTGGATGTGGATCGAGCAAATCATGCTCCGAATCTTCAATTACAGATAATCTTTCTCTAATTTTCCTTCTTTCTTTCTGTTTCTATTACACGATTCGTAGTCGTAGTCGTGGTCTTAGTACTATAAATAGGGTGTCGACTCTTAGGTTTTCCATTCAGTGATCGTCTCACCTCACCTTTGTTATTGTTTTGTTGTTCTGGAGTCAGGAGCTTGACTCTGGTCCTTGTCGTCGCTTCTGCTTTGCTGCAACAACTACCACACCTAGGTTAACACAAGTACACTATTTTCCCCTCTATCTTGTTATTCATTCGATCACCCATCTCTTGTCGCTGTATATCGTTAGTTGACTCATATCATATGTAAATTATGTACTGCAGGACGCAAGTAAACGTCTGGACATCTCAGGAGTCGAGTAGAGACAAGACTTATTTCTCCTGATAATTGTAAGTGTTCTGAACACCCAAAATCCATCTATTAATATTTAGTCAGTCAATGATTATTGTGAATGACTTGTTATGATAGATTTGATGTTGATTGACTTGATTGTTTGTTGGTTTGTTCATTGTTCAGTTATGGTTTCTATAGTTTTCGAACTATATTAAATCAGATCTCCTTTGAAACCTTATAATTCATATGTTCATTACAGTGGTAATTCAACTTATGGTTTCTATAATTCCAGTACTTATGATCTTGATGTTTGTTTTCTTTAAACTACATATGAACATATCTCAAACTTTTGTAATGTAATTTAATACATGCTTATGTCAACTACATGCTTTTGTGAGTTCTAAGAATGGTCATGCTATTAACTTAGAACTTAGAACTCCAAGAAATTGGAAGGGTAATGTTATTAAAGATGGAAGGAGCTTAAAGATCATCAATTAGAACTTAGAAATTCCTGAGTTCATTACATGCTTATGATCTTTTAAGTTGATGTGTTAATTAATAATGTTATCTGCACATGCTTATGTCAACTACAATGCTTCTGTTGTGTAAATTAATAATGTTATTTGCACATAGTCTGCATTTTATGTTGCTAGTTTATCTGCACATAGTCTGCTATGTTTTATAAATTACTAAAAGGGGTTTCTGCTGCAGTCTTAATCTCAATATGTATCTTCTATTCTATTCTTTCACAAATCTGAAACTGAACTAGGTTAATCTTAGTATCTATTCTTAATCTTTGAATCTATCTTATTCTCAATCCCAACATCTATCTTCTATTCTTTCACAGATCTGAAAGTGAACTAGGTTAATCTTAGTATCTATTCTCAATCTCTGAATCTATCTTATATTCTCAATCTCAACATCTATCTTTAATTCCTAGTCTCCGTATGACAGTATCTATCTTCTTAATCTTATCTCTTCTAAATCTTAATCTTCTAAAACCAACTCTCAAAGTAGATTCCAGTTTGTTCAACATTCTTTACTCATTTGATTCAAACCAATACTTTTCTCATTCTTAAACAGATTGAAGGAGCTAATAATGATCATGCTATTCAATCCTCTCTGGCTCATAACCAAACTCATCCCTCTCCTGCTCATAACCAACCTCAGCCCCCTCCTGCTCATAACCAACCTCCACTCCAACCTGAACCTGTCAATCCTGAAAACCAACCACAACCTGCTGCTATTGTTGGGGAACATGATGTCGATCAAAGCAGATTAAAATATGATGTTTGGGTCCATTTCAGTAGGAAGAAGGTCAATGGAGTGTTCAAGGCTAGGTGCAAGTATTGTCTTACGTTACTTAGTGGTGACTCAAATAGTGGCACTTCTCACCTTAAAACCATAACAGAACTTGTATCCGTAAGAAAATACATGATGGTCAACAAAAAGTCTTGGGTCCAAACTTTCTTCATAAGGGTAAAGCACAACTAGTGGCCACTGAATATAAGTACGAGGTCTGCAACAAAGAGTTGTGCTCAATGATCATAGTCCATGAATACCCTCTTAGTATCGTTGATCACTTAGGTTTCAAAAGTTTTTGTTGTGCCCTTCAGCCACTGTTTAAAGTACCCTGCCGCAATACCATTAAGAAGGAAATCTTGACCCTTTATGAATTGACCAAGGGGTCGATTTCCCCTGTACCAAATGACCCCCAAGATTAAAATTCCAAGGGAAATAGATGGGAATCGGGGAAGAGTAGTTGTGACAACTGATATGTGGACTGCCACTAATCAGAAAAGAGGTTATATGGCAATAACTGCCCACTATATCGACAATTCATGGAAGCTTCGAAGCATTTTGTTGAGGTACTCCTCAAGAATTATTAAATTTTGATTAGTCCTCTTCATTTGTTTGTACTCAAGTCAATTCATGTAGAAGTGAACAATATTCAATTTTTTTTGTAGGTTTCTTTATGTTCCAACTCCTCACACAAGTGTGCGGTTGGCTAACCGCCTTTGTGCTAGCTTGCTGGATTGGAACATTGATAGTAAGTTGTCAGCTATTACGCTAGACAACTGTACTACCAATGACTCTATGGTCTCACTAACTCGAAACAAACTGACAACAACAGATATATGTAAAAAATCCAGAAACCCATTTCATCCTATCTCATATTTCTATCTTAGATCTGTTAATCATCACAATTCATTATAATCCCTAACATACACAGCCAAGCATCACAATCAATCAAGCAAAAATCACAAGACAGTCTTCCCCAATTTTACTCTCTTCAATTTCATGCATAAATTTCTAATTTCATCTAAGTCAAATTGGAACTCCTCTTGTTACTCATCATTTTCTATCAACGCTAAGCCCTCACCTGGAATAGAGACGAGGCTCTAATCATCTTCCCGATCCACATATGACCTAATTTCCTCTTCCAAAATCGTAGCTCTTCCCTTCTGGCCAGTAGCACTCAGCAGAAAAACAACCCAATCAAAGAATAACAAACTCTTGTTAGCGGATTATGTAGTTATGGATACTAGGGAGGATGATGCTACTATCTTAATAGGTCGACCTTTCATGGAAACATCCGGTATGACGATTGATGAACGTTGTAATGCGTGCAATCAAATAACTGTCAAGCACAGAGCAGGACAGATCGTATTCCACGGGCCTCATCTACTTGCTTACTCAAATATGTTGGAAATTTTTACTCAAGGTTGAACAACTTGTGCGTGGTGTGAGTTCCACGACTTCTAAACTAAAACGCAAAGGAACTGAAATGAAATTAAAATGCAGAATGATTGATTGTTTGACTTAGACAGACGACAGACAAGCTTAGACTTCGAATCCCCTTAGATCACCTGAGCATAAGCAATCAACAGACCAACGATTTTCAATTCTAATTCATTCAGTTCATAGACACCACCATAACTCCTTACCCTTAGGTTTAAGACTGGCGAACGTTCAGTCTATCTGATCTAACTACCAAGATTAATTAGTCGCCCGAGTACGGTCGCTTCTTGCGATGACAAAACTAACTGGTGCAATTACTAGTGATTAATGAGTTACTCTTGCAATGGATTAACCCTAACTGGTTCCTACGAAAGGCACACTCCAATGAATAGGTTAATTGCTTGATTTGGTGTTTTAAAGTGAGGCAAACATTCGCTACTATCCTCAACTTAACAAGAATCTAATCTAGGTGGCCAAACCAGACAAGAAACACAGAGAACAAAGAACAAATCAAACATGAAAGAGAAACTGAATGAATTTTGAATCTAATCACCGCCGGTCCGTGACCGCTTTAAAGCCCGGGTCACTTAGGGTTCATCTAATCTAAGCTCTACGAGTTTAGCTACTCATATTCAATACCGGAGAATCAAAGATGAACAAGAAATACATCTCAGGTAGGAAAGACAAAAAAGAACTGTAAAACCTAATTTTGACGAATCCTTGAAGCTTCAATCTGCTGGATCTTGAACTTCTAGCACTGGTTCTCCGAGATGGAAGGATGGCGTCACGATCCTTTCCTGGCTCCTCGAACTCTTTTCACTATTTCTCTCTCAAGTCTAAGTCTTGGAATTTTCGTCCAAAGTGTAAGTTATCAGATCTCTGTTCAATTGGTGATTTTCCCTTTTATACTTGTCCGCGGATGGCTTGGAATCCGCTTGATTTTTCGCCAAAAACTTAGGGAGTTTTCGGCGAAAACTTCCTTTAAAAACTTCGCTGATTTTGACTATTTCTTCTGTTCCAAAATTACTTGGAGTTTTCGGCGAGAACTTTGAGTTTTCGCCGAAAACTTCTTCTTGTGTTGTTCTGATGATCTCTTCTTGAGTTTTCGGCGAAAACTCAAGGTCTTTTCGCTGAAAACTGCTGTGTGAATCGGGCAGGGGATGTGTTGACTTTAATTGACTCCTTGGTTGATTCTGGTGCGGTTCCTTGAGGTTCCAATGCCTTAGACACGTCCTTGGTCACATAATTCGACGGCAAAAACCTGTGCTATCATGTAAACACTAGAAAACCATTAAATAGACTCGAAACGGGCCAAAGTAACACAAATGGTACGAGATAGAGCAGTTGAGTGAATATTCGCTATTCTACCCTAAAAACCATGTCGTAAGCCAAGAAATGTCGCTTAAATGAGGCTGATAATCACGTCAAATTGAGTGTCATCAACAATCAATGTACCTAACGGATCTTTGACTTTAAGAGTAGGAAAAGACACCGTCAAATTCCGCCTTAAGGACGGCATGAAATACACCCCTAAGGAAGGAGAAGCTCACTGTCTTTCTGTTGAAGCTGTTGAGTTGACCCTGGTCAACTCCGTCACTAATGTCGTTCCTAGTATTTCTCCAAAGCCATCTGTTTCAAGTGCTGAACAGGTGGTCAAGAAGAAGACGACAGCTGAGACGCCAAAGAAGAAGGAGGAACTGAAAGCCTCCTCTTCTAAACCGCCATCAAGTAAAGATCCTGGCGAGCCAAGGAAGAAGAATTCGAAGAAAGCTAAAATGGTATGGATGCCACTTGCTCCGCCATCCTCTACCGAGCCAGTTGCTCTACCAACCCCTATGAAGCCATCGGCGAATAAACCTATGAAGAAGGAGAATCCGAAAGCATTTTCCAAGGAGCCACCGAAGATCAAGGATCCCGGTGAAATGAACCATGAAACCAAGGAAAAGACGAAGACGGCTTGGAAGCCGACTGTTCTGATTCCTTCTTCTGTCACACTCGCGAAGGATGATCCCTCCAAGGAACTGTTCGGACCATTCGAGATTGCTGACCATCTTCCCGATGGACGAACCAAGCTCATTCACGCTAACGGGAAGAAATTCACGCTCACCGGAGGTACCCCGAAGCTTTATTTCATGAACTCCGACTCAAGCCTAAGAGATATCCTGAGTTGGGATGTCTCCTGACCGCCATCCAGGTATCGTCCAGCTCAAGGACGTTAATCAAGAGCGCTTCGTGGGAGGCAACCCACGGTTGGAGTCAGTTTTTTAACTTTTCAGCCAGTTTAGTTTTTAGAGTCGGTTCGGGGGAGCCAAAAGTGTCTTTTGTGTGATATTTTATTTTTCTTGTGTGTGTCGTGTGTCCTCGGTTCAGTTCTAGTTCGTTTGGGATTGTTCCGACCTTTGTTGTTTTTGTTTTGATTTTTCAAAATCTGCCAGAATTTCAGAAAATTTTGTTAAAACTGCAGGTCAGAATTTTCGCCAAAAACATTTTACTTAAAACTTCCAGTGATTTTTTCGACCAGATTTTAACTTACTCTTCGGGCGAAAAGTTCATACTTTTCACCGTAAACTTTTCTTCAAAATCCGGTAGACTGTTTTCAAAAATTCTTTTCGGTGAAAACTTTATTCTTTTCGCCATAAACTTTTCTCCAAAATCCTGCAAACTATTTTCAAAAATTCTTTTCTGCGAAAACTTTATTCTTTTCGCCGAAAACTTTCAAAAAAATCCAGAAAATCTTTCCCTTATCCTTTCGTTTTTCGGTGCAGCCCCTCTCTCTTCACTTTTTGAAACCAACAAAAACAGCCCCTATTTTCGAAAAATCGCCGCCGCCTCCATTCCTTGTTTCCCCCTGAGCATTTTGACACCTAAATCACCCGAATCGGAGCTCTCTAGCCCCGGTTCCACTCGAAACACTCTTTTTGAGTTTTTCTCTGATTTCTTTATGTACGTTCATTTTCAGCCATCATGTCTTCAAGGTAAGTTGTTGGGTTTTTCGTTCCGAATCTTTTGACATATAGATTGCTGAATTTCGTCAGGTTTGACTTTGGTTAACTTTTCAGTCTACCTCGATTTGCGTGTCTGTTGTTTCGGTGTGATTTTTGCAGAATTGTTTGAACATAGTTGATCAAGTATGCTTAGGGATGATTGTGCTATGATTTGATGACATTTGAATGAGGAATGTTATGCTTAATCGATAATTCTAGTGCGAGGTTGACTTTTGTGTAATGTCGGTTTGACCATGAAATATTGATAGTTATCTGGCTACCCGGTTCATGTTTGTATGTGCTCAATGATATTTTACTGTTCCTGAACATTTGATTAGGCCAATTGATGTCTTGTTCGAGAATTGCCATGCTTAATTGCCAAATTTGATAGGGTGTTGACCTTTTCATGAATGTCGGGTTGACTTTGTCTATCAAGTTGTGTTTTTGATGCTCTGTTTATCCTTGTGTTTTTCTCTTGATTACAAATGGTTACCGGTTGTTAGATTAGCTTATCCCCACTCGTTTTCCTCTCGTTTTCCTCGGTTGTTAGATTGTCTATCAAGTGAAATTGAGTTTTTCGACCAAGTGTGGGGTAGGTTGTCGGTTTGACTAATGTGGTTTCCAAATGTTATTATATCTTTTAGGAACAGGAGTAAGAGGCCGAGAGCTTCACACAGTAGTCCAGGATCTACCTCTGCCGCTCCCGATGCCGAAGCCAGCTCCAGAGCAGCCGCTCCCATTGCCCCTACCATTCACGGTCCTCCACCGGCTTTCCCTAACCGTCAGGGGTACCACCCCATCATTGCCCGGATGCCGGAGCACTACTTCCAGCGATATTTGAGGATCCTGCACATGCCCGTGGCTTCTGTGACACCCCTTTCCATGGAGTCTATCTAGGATGTCGATGAGGAGTGGTTCAACAACGTCTCCGACTCTCTCACAGTTGTAGGACTTCTGGAGCTGACCACCATTGCGGACGACTTCCCGCCTCTCGCCCTTCAGGAGTTCAGGGCCACTTTCGAGCTGGACACCCACACGTCCAGACAGCATCAGAGGGTCATCTCTTTCTACCTCGGTGGAGTGCACAGGACCTTCACGTATGATGAGTTTGCCGATCACCTCGGCATTCCACACGAGCACTACCACCGCCACCACCTCGGCTGGGGAGACAACAACGCCAGAGGCCCGAGCTATGACGCACTCTGGAGCAGCATCACAGGAGTGCCTGGTGCTAAGACTTTGGACCACAACACATCCGGTTCGGTCTCTCACCCTCTCTTCAATTTTATTCATGCTGTTTGGCGTAGATCTCTATTGATTGCTCCAGAGAAGGATCGCCACCACATTAGCCGAGAGGAGCTTCTCCTCCTCTGAACTATCTATGAGGGCTATCCCCTCCACACAGGATGGGTTCTTGCTCGCTTATTCCACAAGAAGATCACAGCCGCGAGGGTCCCACCTTTCCTCCTTGGCGGTCACTAAATTGGACGCCTCATCACCAACCTTGGCATCAACCAGGTTTGGGGACCTGAGGTTCCGCGCCACGAAGTATACACCGTCGGTGCCGCCTTGGCAGTGGAGTATGACGTCCAGCTGAACGTCGGTCCTCGAGAGTGGGTACCTCCGGCTCTTTAAAAGGGCCTCGACTCGGATGAGGAGGATGATTCTGAGGAGGATGATCCCTAGCCAGATCCTGCAGTTCACCACCAGATGCCCCCGTAGCAGTCGCCTGCGGGTTTGCACATCAGCAGCAGCCTCACCATCAGGAGCCTCTGCAGACGCCTCCCGGTGACTATGGGGAGCTACTCAGCCAGATCTGGGATTGGCAGGTCGACCACACCGCCACCCAGGATGCCCGTTGGATCATTACTCAGCAGCACATGCGCCAGCAGAACGCCAGATATGAGGCGCACTTGGCATGGCAGCAGCGGCTCGAGGCTTTCTGGCACATTCCCCCACAACCTCCACCACATGAGGAGTGATCAGGTTGCATCCTTTTCCTTGTCCTTCTTTTTATTTATTCTTTTCGGATTTCGGTCCAATTTTATTATGCGTGGATCCGGGACATTTGTCCCAGTTTCCTTTTGATCTTTCGTTTGTTTTTGTTTTGTATGTCAAGTTTTGGTAGATTCCCTTCTCGCTCTGAAGCTCCGTGATCATCCCCTACACCAACCATCTCGGTCTAGGTTCTCCTATTTCTCTCTACTCTAGTTTGGTCCATTGAGGACAATGTCCTATTTAAGTGTGGGGTAGGGTATATAAATTGTATGATCTCAACTTGCTTTCTGTGATCTCGTGGCTTATCTGATTCCTCTAGCTTAGAATTGCTCGATTCTTGACTTGTGATGTTAAGTTAGTTTTCAATTTTTCATAATGATGCTTAGACTGCTTAACCTAGAATGTGTAACCAACTTGCTTGCATCGATGCTAAATTTCCTGGTTAGAACAGAAAGTTTTATCACTCTTGTAGTCTTTCACTTTGATTGCATGATAATGACCGAATCTGACTAGCAAACCAACTGTGAGCTTTTGATCCATTGCCCATTAACTTGCAATTTCAATTCTTTTTCAGTGGTTTTCTGTTTTCTTGAATGAGTTAGAATTTGCATGAGACCTATTCAAGACCACACGATGACACGAGTTCTAGGAGGATAGGGGCAGTTAGAATAAAGCTACTAAGCCAAATAGCCTACCTAACGTTAAATCCATTAGGTGTAAACCCTTGAGCTTGGCCTTTCTTTCGGTTCGTTATACATTACAGCTAATCCCCATTTTTCATCACCCTGTTGATCCCTTGTGGTTGTAGTTCTAGATTAGCCTACCGGAAGTCGGTCGTGTGTAACTTGCCTGTAGCCATTAAACAGGTGGTCTTAGCTATTATGTCCAAAACGTGTAAACCACTATAGCAACTAAAAGAAAATCGGCACAAAGTAAAAAAAATAAGAAAATTTGAAAAATCAGAAAAAGTTAAAAGTTTCAAAGTTTATAGTATAGTTCAATAACGTTCTTCTCCCTACATATGGAAGAACGAAGTCAAAAGAAAATGTAAAGAAACAATAAATTATAATATATATTAATATATATATATATATATTAATTATATATATATTAGCAAAACAAAGTGCTAGGTTGCTTGAGGGTATCATAGGACGAGCGTACACTATTCCACCCGTGTTTAGTTAGACAGTAGGCAGCCATAGGCTAGATTCGAGCGAAGTTAGTCGAAAGCTACACCGCACCAAAGCCAATTCCATCATTCATCCCATCATCCATCTCATTATAAACCCTTGTAGTATAGACTAGTTACTCGTTTTGTCACAGTGGTGGAGATGTGGTCGAATTGCAAACCTATGACAGAATTCAGTGACAGAAAATGATTGAGAGCAGAAACACGTCCCGAAACACAGAGTGTGAGAGTTTCCTTGTACCAAATTTTACCTGTGTGAGGAGTCTGGTCAGTTAGGTCAGATTCGTGCATGATTTGTGTTTGCTACTTGTTGTGTGCAGATAATTAGTGAGACTAGGTTGTTTGGTTCACGTGTAAGCATGTTAGGTCAATTATTCTAGAAGTAGTAGTTTAATAATTCATTGTGATTGCTTGAACTTTAACTTAATCGATTTGTAAATCAAAAATCGTGACAAAATTTGGTCAATTTAGTCACGGGTTTACATAAAACCGTGACCAATTTTGGTCACGATTTACTAGAAACCCGTGACTAATTTTAGTCATGGTTTGACCTGAAAACCATGACAAATGTAGTGATCAATTTGTTCTTAAGAATTTTTTAGTGACCAATTTATTCATGAGAATTTCGCTGTGACTAGAAATTTAGAAAGTTAATTAACTCCTTTAGTCCAGAAATTTAGAAAGTTAACTCCTTTAGAAATTTAGAAAGTTAATTAACTCCTTTATACCCAGTGTTGTGAAGACCGGGCCGGACATTGAACCGGTCTAGCGAGAGGTTCGACCGGGATCAAACCGTAAAAACCGGTGTAAAACCCGATCATGTAATTTTTTAAAAATTACTAATATTATTAGTCTTCACCTATACTTTAGGTACCGAATTGTAATAAAATCTAATATATATACCATTTAAAAAATGAAAACCCTAATCTGGAAACCTAATTACAATTGCAGCAGCAGCAGCTTATCTCTCTTTCCTCTCTTCTGCTCTCTTTCTTCTTTTCTTCCTCCTTTAATCAACCAAATCCTCCTCTTCCTCCTCTAATGAACCAAATTCCCCCTCTAATAAACCAAACCCTTACCAGCCGACGTTGGGGAGAAGGACGACGCGTCGACGGAGATGGAGATTTCATCGACGAAGGGTAGCCAATGGCCGGCCGGCGTTGAGGAGGAGGAGGACACGTTACTGGAAGTATTGCACAAGAAGATGGGAGCGATTGAAAAGAAGAAAAGGATGTGATTCAGAAGAAATGTTGCTGTTTCCGATTCAGTTTATTACTTTATTCTTTTATTGATTTTTTTTGAATGTGTCCCATTAAACCAAACCGAGCAAAACCGGCTAATCCGAGTCGACCGGGTTTCCCGGTTTTACCTGTTCGACCAAAAAAGTACCATGATTCTCCCGTCTTGGTTTTATGCTCAGACCGGATTTGTGTCCGGTTCCCGATTTTACCGTTTGGACCGGCCGGTCCGGTCTAGTTTCAACAACACTAGCTATACCCCAAGTCCTTATTTGTAACAAATTCACAGTTGGTGACTGCCAAGGTAAAATTTGGTAATTGCAAAATAGTCATTTCACTTTTTTAGGGTTTCAAATAGGTCTCTAATTAATATCTTTGTTATAGTTCCGTCCCGCTCCGACGTCCCACTCTTGCGTCCCTCTCCAGCATCTTGCTCCGGCGTCCTGCTCTGGCGTCCCGCTCCTTCTTCCCGCTCCGCTCCGGCATTTCCCCCGTCCCGCTCCGGCGTCGATTGATTGAAGCCGTCGTTAGGGGATCCGAGCCGAATATCCTCCGACATATCGAGCTGCATCGGTTGGGATGTTGATTCCGCCGGGATCTCGTCGTGGTGGGATGAAGATGTCGGAGGTGTCTTCTTGTCCGTCGTCGTCTTCAAGATCATTGTCGACTTCGGGAAGGGGCGTCAAGTGGGATGAAGACGTCGGGGAGGAGTGGAGATTGGAAGACGGATGAAGCGGAGGGATCAGAAGTTGAGTGGCTGGAGAGTGCTGCCTTTGGAGGATGGATCGTAAAGAAGAAGAAGAAGGCGTCAGAGGGTGCTGGGAAGAAGAAAGAAGAAGAAGGGGTTGGAGGGTGGGAAGAGGAAAGAAGAAAGGGATTTGACTGGAAGGGGAGGAAGCACACGGATTGCCAACGTGGCAATCCGTGTTTCTTTGGGGACCAAATTAGTCACGGTTTTTGGAAATCGTGACCAATTTAGTCACCGTTTTTGGAAACCGTGACTAATTTGGTTGGTCCACGGTTTTCGTAAACAGTGACTAATTTTGGTCACGGTTTTTGGAAACCGTGACTAAATTGGTCACGGTTCACAAAACCATGACTAATAATCCGTGACCAATCATCAATTTTCTAGTAGTGTCGTTCATGCAAAATTATAAACCATAACAAAAATGTATACCATACATGGAAAAGAAATTGTGCACACTGAAACACAAACAGAAGCCACTAATTGTCGATCCTCACACAATAATAGAACAAATGTAATCTGAAAAATCAAACCTGAGTTCAAACATGATTGTTCAAACATGATACTCTCTCCCTATGAGATTCAATCAACCAATTCAGACTCACCCTTTTGATAAATCTGAAAACTTTTTTGGAATTACTTCAGATCCTCACCAACATAGAGCTCAAAGGATGTTTGCTAATTGATGGACTGGTTGATGATTGTGGGCTTTTTATGATGTGTTGAGATTGGGGAAATTATTAACAATGTTGCTAAATGGATCATACTTAGTAATGAGTGTATGAGGGTCGGGATGTGATTCTGTAAACGGTATATATACCTTGTGCTGTCAGTTGTGGTTGCACGAGGGTTGTCCTGCCAATGTGGGGTCGCCCTTTAAATGATGAACAAGTGGACGGTCCTGCCAATGTGGGGTCATCCAATGAAGGATGTACAGGAGGGTAACCCTATGACTCATGACATGGCTATCCCTGTACTTGCAGGTGGGGGTGGCCGGTGAGCTAGCCGTTTACCCTTAAACTATTTGTGTAAAGTGGAATTATTGAATGAAGTGTGATGTGATTATAAATTTGTGAATGGATGAAATGATGCTATGTGATATTGGTTGGATTGATGTTACGTGTTGTTGGTTGAAAGTGGTGCTATGCGTGTTGGGGGTTGATAATATGTTATTGATATAGAATTATGACATAGAGTTGGATAAGGGAATCGGGTGGTGTGATTACATGAATGGTTGAATTGATGTTATGCGATGGCTTGGGTGGAATTTATGTTGTGTGTGTAGGTGGTTGTTAATGTGCATAGGGTGGTAGACTTATGACTTAGAATTGGCTAATAGAGTTGGTAAGGGAATTTGTACATGGAAGTGGACAATAGAATTGGTACGTGGAATTGGCTAATGGAATTAGTTAAGGGAATTGGACGATGGAATTTGTACATGGAATTGGATAGAGGATTTGGGACTTGGTTTAATTGATTGGACTTCCTTTGTTGATATGTGTAGTTGATTGGATTGTGTTATATGAATGTGGACTGGAGTTGGACTATTGATGGTATTAATGATGGAATTGTTGATGGACTTGATGATTGGAAATTGATGGCATTAATGAGGAAACTGAGGAATGGATTGATAGATGAATTTGTTGGTTGGATTAATTGTTATGATTGTGTTAATGGGTTTAAAATGATAGAATCGGAAGGAGCCAATGATACCCCGTGGAATTGTGTTTCACCCACCGACGGACTGGTGATTAGGGCCTACCGATGGACTGGTGATTAGGGCCTACCGATGGACTGGTAGATTAGTCTCCCAACGGGGAGTGGTATTGTGGAATTGTGGAATTGTGATGTGTTCCCCATGCGGTAGGGGAGCACGAGGACCTCCCATGCGGTAGGGAGGTGTGTCTGGCTGGCTGGATAGCGGGGGAACAACTCCTTATGGCGCCTAATGAACTCACATAGATGATGGAAATGAGATGCGTGTGTGTTTTGTGTATGATGTGTGTATTGGATGTGCTTGCGAAGTGCCTTGTGATGTGTTGTGAATCGTGTTGTCGTGATGAGATGTGAGTTAGAGGTTGAATGGTTTATGATTAATGATCTTAGTAATTGTAAATCTGTGTAATGTGTTTGGTGTGGTTGATGTGATAGTGGAAGTGTTGGTAGTGATAGTGATTTGTATTGTGGTTAGATAGTTGTGTTTGTGAATTGATGTTTTGGGTTATATTGTCGAGATTGTGAGTTGTGGGTATCGGTTTGAGGAGTGCCCTTGTGTGATCACCTAGATAATTGAAAATGGGAATGCGGTGTATGTGTAAGTGTGTGAATGTGTATGAATATGGATGCAGGTGTGTGCATTGATGGTAACTTGTCTTGTGAAACTAAACTACGCGTATGTGATGTAATGTTGAATCGTATGTATATGATCTAATGCTGAACTGTAGGAACAATGCATTTGTTGTAATGATGAACTGGTTGAGCTTTGATGTGTGAGTTTATGCATGTTGATTTCTCGTGTACTATTGTGATCATGATTGCGGATGTTGAACTAAGTTTTGAGCTTATTTGATCGTTTAGACCATGTTAGGGAATTAAAACATGAATGGTTGTGTCTGGTTCCATTGTTGGTTGTGTGCAGAGTTTGGAACCGCTCTTCAGGCTAGGTTCGGCGCATAGTTAAACTCAGTGGGTTCACTCAATTTCAATAGGAAATTTATGCCACACCAGTTTCTCTTTTCAGGTTCGCGTGGTAGTAAGAGTGAGTCGAAGTTCAGGTGTTCGGTTGAGTTCGCACTACAAAAAATCTGCTCTTTAGCGTCGGTCACCGACGTCGTTTAGCGTCGGTTGCTGACCGACGCTAAAGGATTTAGCGTCGCTCGGCAAAAGCGACGCCAAATCTTCCGACGCTAAATTTTAGCGTCGGTCGCTTGCTGACCGACGCTAAATTCATTTAACGAACGACGCTAAATCCTTGACCGAACCGATCGCTGACCAACCCAATTTGTTTTGTTTCTGTTTTTTTATTTGTTTTCAATATTCATTTTCTATTTTGTCACTCCATTTTCTATTAATGTCCAATCAGTCACTCCATTTTCCAGTTATACAATTTGGTCATTTATATTTATTAGGTCACCCTTTTGGTCACTTCTTGTCCAATCAGTCAATACTTGACCGATCAACGTGATGGTGGCGGCGGCGGTTGAGAGGTTGGGGGGTTGTCGGCGGGCGGAGGGTTTCGTCGGCGGAGTGGAGCTTCGGTGGGCGGAGGGTTTCGTTGGTGGAGGAAGGAGGCCGCTGGAGTAGAGCTTCGGCGGGCGGAGGGCGTCGGCGGAGGAAGGAGGCCGCTGGAGAGGAAGAGGAGGAAGAAGAAGAAAAAGAAGAAGATTGGATCTGGAGAGGAAGAAGAAGAAGGAGGAGAAGCTTGGAATTGGAGAGGAAGAGGAAGAAGAAGGAGAAGAATGGATCTGGGGAAGAGAAAGAAGAAGAACAATGGATCTGGATTTTGGAGAGGAGGAAGAAGAAGAAGAAGAAGATTTGAGCTAGAGAAGAGTAAGATGAAGAAAGAGGAAGAAGAAGAAGATGCAATTAGGGTTAGGGTCGGCTGAGAGGTTTAAATATATACGTGTTTTAGCGTCGGTCGCTGGCCGACGCTAAAACATGTCGGTAACCGACGCTAAACCTGGTCGGCTCCGTTTCTGACCGAAAACCAAATTTAGCGTCGGTTTTTGGTCAGTTTTAGCGTCGGTCGCTTGTCGACCGACGCTAAACCCTTGGTCAAACGCGAGTCAAGGGTTTAGCGTCGGTTTTTAATCGACCGACGCTAAACTCTTCCCCGGTGACCGACGCTAAATTGCAGATTTTTTGTAGTGTCGGAGGAGTTGTAGGTTGGCCGTGTGAAGTGAAGATTAGTGAACTACTTTGGAGTGACTGATGCGCAAGATTTAACTCACAACTATCAAGGTCGTATTCCACGAGGGCTCTCTCAATAGCTAATACTCACACGGTTCATGGACGGTCTATTCATTTAAAAGGAGTTTTGGTTTGAAATAGGAACAAAAGAAAACATGAAGAAAACTAAACAAACAAACAAAGCGGTGCAACACAAAGATAAAGGAGGTTCACTTGGAAAGATAGCTTCATCATGCTCAAGAGGAACAAATGCACAAACAAGCCAAACATGATCGAGGTTGCAATCGAATGACCACGCAAATCCCTTCTATAGACTCAATGCACTCTCGTCGCACTAAATCCCTATCCTAGAACCACTCAACCTAGGCTCTTGCTCTCAAGCTAAGTGACTAAGGATGCATTAAAGGTGTTTGATGAAATGCCAAGCTACAAAACCCTCTCCTATGACTCTATGACCACTAGGCTAGACACCACACTCTCATGTCAATGTCCTAACACTAAGAAAATCATCAAAAGACTAATCAAAGTTCAATTGAATGAAAAACCTAATGCACACCAAGTGTTCGATAAAATGCACAAGTGAGAAATCATGCAACTATGGTTGAATTGAGATGATCTAATCTCTTAGAACACACTCTCTTCAATCCCTAGACCTACAATCCATGTAATCTAAGCACTCTCATGCATTACATCACAAATGATAGACCAAATCAAGCACATAACATAATTTGGAATTAATAACAAGTCTAGAGATCATCTTCTTACAATCCAAGATCAATCATGACATATTTGTACAATCAACCTCTATCCTAGCACAATTATCTACCAATCCAAGGAAACCTAGGAAATCAGCCACACATGGCCAAGGAAATGAAGGAAAGAGAAAGAAAGATGATCACCAAGAACACCATGGCAATCCTCCTCTTGCAAGCTCCTCTTCCAAGGTTGTGGACTTCAATCCAAGCTCCTCTACTTTGATTTGCACCTTGCTCTAGGGTTGTGGATTGGAGATGAGGAGAAAATAATTGGAAGGTTGAGAGAGAGAGGTTTTGTCGAAGGTGTGTGTTGGAATGAATGAATTGTTTCTCAATTTTCCCCAAGTCTTCAACTTAAATAGGTCCGCCGATTTTTTTATAAGTTTTTGCCGAAAACTTTATAAGTTTTCGGCGAAAACTGTAGGCAAAATCCAACTCCAGCCTTCTGTACATACTGCTGTCCAATTGTGCACAAGTTCTCGGTGAGAACTTTGAGTTCTCGCCGAAAACTCCTTCAGAAATGCTATGCATTTTTCTCGATTTTGCAACGGCCATATCTCCTCCGTCCTAGCTCCGATTGACCTCACGTTTGATCCTACGTGCTCCTTGTCACCAGTACTACAATGCCAAGACCTGAAAATGCCAAGAAAACAACTCCAATAGACACGGAATTGGCCTCAAAGTAGCAACCGGACAACAAATGGACACTTAACACAAAACTTCAATAAAATCAAATTAAGCATGGCATTTAAGGATCAAACACGGGCATTTCATAGGTCAATCATAAGCTAAAAATGCACTTTTAATAAGACGTTGTTTCTGTTACGCTGGGTTTTATTTCTTGTTCTTTAAATGCTTGGCTTCTTATGGTAGTAGCACTCATACCGGTTCAACCACGGGTGAACCCGGGTCGATTTGGGACGGGTGTACAGATGGTATCAGAGCCTGGTTAGTTGCTGCTGTGTTGGTGTTCTGTCTTTTCTTCTGGAGGAGTAATTAACCTCATAGGGAGAAGGGATGAAGCATCGGCATAAGACCAACTTTCCAGAGATTTTCAAATCATTTTGAAATGGGTGGGAAGTTTTGAAAGGAAAGTGTTGTAAATTTGAAAGGAAAATGTTTTTGTGTCCTCTTGTAGTGAAGAGGGTGTCGGATTAGTTTGAGAGTGGAAGTAGTAGTAGGTTGAAAAGTTAGTTGGAGGAGTAGAGCCTTGGTAGAATTTGGTTAAGTTAATTAGAATGCTCAAAGGGTGTGAGTTTAGTCGAAGGTGTTAGCTTCATAGTTCTGTTGTTGTGCTTTGTTGTGCTCTTGTGGTGTGTTGTGTTCTTGTGGTGGGTAGTGCCGTCGAGGTTCGGTTGTGCGTGTGTGATAGGTAGAAGTTCGAAGTACTGTGGGTGTAGAGTCCTTAGAAGGTGTGTGCTGCTAAAGCCGTTAAGAGGAAATTTCGGGAGGTAGTGTGTTCTTTGTGTTGTTGCGTTTTCGCTGTGATTTGTGGTTACATTGCTAGGGTGAGTTGGGTTGTGATTTCGGGGACGAAATCTCTTAAAGTTGCGGAGACTTGTAATATTCCCGCCCAACCGAACGGTTTGGAACTCAAGTTTAAGTATTTGAGACATTGGAAACAATGTTCTTGAGACCCCATCGAAGTCTGGGACGTTCGTAATTTAGTCGGGTTGAAGTTACAAACGAGTACGCGAAAATTTGTCAAGGTGGGCAGACTATGATACATGGTCGTGTATCATGATACACGCCGTGTATCATGATACACGCCGTGTATCATGATACACGCCGTGTATCATGGCCTAACTATAAAAAGCTGATTTTCACGGATTTCCATAACTTCCCCTTCTTTCTCTTTCCCCGAAAATCCCTTTGACGAACCAAAAACCCCCAAACTCCAATCGATGATTCCGGGAGTTGTAGAGCTCCGATTGGCGACCCGTTTCTTGCTACGTGCTCCTGGCAACGAGAGGAAGAGATCGCATATCATGGTTTCTGTTATTTCGGAGCTGGGCGTTGTCGGTGGCAGAAGGAAGAAGCTACGTTTTTTGTGTTTATGAGCTTGGCTGTTCGGGTTTTCTATAAGAGTTTAGAGTCTCGTCTTCTTGTCAGGTGAGGGTTTAGCGTACGATAGGTAGTATGGTCGGGGTGAGGAGTTGAAATTAATACTTAGAAGAATGTAGGGCTTTGTATGAAATTGAAAGAGAATAAAAGGGGAAAACTGTTCTGCAATTGACTGTTCTGTGAAATATATTGTTTGATGATTGTTGGATGTTTTCTAATTGATGAATTGGTTGATGATTGTGGGCTTTTTATGATGTGTTGAGATTGGGGAAATGATTAACAATGTTGCTAAATGGATCGGACTTAGTAATGAGTGAAGGAGGGTCGGGATGTGATTCTGTAAACTGTATCTATACCTTGTGTTGTCAGTTGTGGTTGCAAGAGTGTGGTCTTGCCAATGTGGGTTCGCTCTTTAAATGATGAACAGGTGGACGGTCCTGCCAATGTGGGGTCCTCCAATGAAGGATGTACATGAGGGTAACCCTATGACTCATGACATGGCTATCCCTGTACTTGCAGGTGGGGGTGGCCGGTGAGCTAGCCGTTTACCCTTAAACTGTTAGTGTAAAGTGGAATTATTGAATGAAGTTTGATGTGATTATAAATTTGTGAATGGATGAAATGATGCTATGTGATATTGGGTGGATTGATGTTACGTGTTGTTGGTTGAAAGTGGTGCTATGCGTGTTGGGGGTTGATAATATGTTATTGATATAGAATTATGACATAGAGTTGGATAAGGGAATCGGGTGGTGTGATTACATGAATGGTTGAATTGATGTTATGCGATGGCTTGGGTGGAATTGATGTTGTGTGTGTAGGTTGTTGTTAATGTGTATAGGGTGGTAGACTTATGACTTAGAATTGGCTAATAGAATTGGTACGTGGAATTGGCTAATGGAATTAGTTTAGGGAATTGGACAATGGAATTGGTACATGGAATTGGATAGAGGATTTGGGACTTGGTTTGATTGATTGGACTTGCTTTGTTGATATGTGTAGTTGATTGGATTGTGTTATATGAATGTGGATTGGAGTTGGATTATTGATGGTGTTAATGATGGAATTATTGATGGACTTGATGATTGAAAATTGGATGGCTTTAATGAGGAATGTGAGGAAAGGATTGATAGATGAATTTATTTTTTTTATTTTTTTTATTTTTTCCGTAGCAACTCCTGGGAAGGAGTAAGCTATAACTCGTGAACCAACCTAGGAGATAAAAAAAAAAAGAGAAGGGGTAGGAGGGAGGAGGGGAGGCAAGGGACGGTGTGAGGGGGGAAAACAAATTACCTCAACCGGCTGACATAATAGGTGAGATTAATTTAGTGATAAGTAAGGGAGATGATTATAGATAAAAGCAAATCTTCGTATTTGATCTCCTGGGTGAAGGGAGCAATCATGTTCTTAAAAAGATGTAACCTTGAAGATAATATCCCGCAACTAGGCAGAAGACGAGAGCGATGAATCCTCAAAGAGGAAAACTTAGTATGACACAAACGTGCATATAGTGACTGATCCTTAAAAGGATAGCACGATCCCGTAATTGGGCAAGATATATAACCATATCCCACAAATGGGCAAAGGCTGATCCACAAGATCAAAAGCCAAAAGATCTTCCTCCTCGCTCAATGGTGTGTCCTAAATAAAAAATGTTAGTATCATGTTATATAATATTAATGAAAAAAAATAGTGTAATGTGAAAAAATGTATCCAAAAAAAAAATTATAAACTAAAATAAAAAACAGTTAGTATGCTAATTAAAGAAATATGAATAAAATTAATTATACAACTAATTACAGAATAATAGGAAATTAAATTAATAAGAAACAAAAAGATTAATAAGAAACATAAATAAAATTAATTAGACAACTAATTAAAATTGAAATCAATGACTAATCAACTAATCAATGAATATTCATTAGTAATCGGAAAAGATAAAAGAAAAAAGGGGAAACAATTGAAACAACAACCAACACAATCATCTCCCTAATTAGCTCAAACTACACAAATCAATACCACGAATTTCGCCAACAATAAACATAAATGACAAAACAATAATTAACCCAAGAAAAAGAAAAAAGAAAAAACAATGAATGATAATTAAAAACCCAAAGAAAACGAAATTAACTCTGCCGCCGGAGGAGTACACCCTCATTGCCGGTGACTCCATTAGAGGAAAGTTCGGTACCATGCAAAGTCCAATGAGATCAAGCAACCGGGAAAGATCAAGTAGTTATACTTCAGCTGCGTATTTCGAACCTTCCACAAAAACAGTAAAATAACTCAAGCTGGACGCAAAAGATGCAGCAACGACCTAAACTCGAACGATACAACAAAACTACTCTGCTTATCTTCCCCTAAATAACTTACAGATCCGAGTTAGCCTAACGTACGCATATCTTCAAAATGATTCTATTAGCAAATTAATTAGATAAATACCTTCACGAGAAGAGCTCCGGGTATCCGAACCCGCGGACGAGGTACAAACGGTTGACCCATTCGACCCGACACCGTCGTCGACAATCAGCTCCGTATCATTCCCAAACGCTCCCCTGAAACCATATCTCGCCACCGGCCGAATCACATTCCTCTCCGTCCTGCCGCCGGCGACGACGAACCACGCCGGCGTCATACCGTTTTGCCCAAACCCAAGCTGCAGACCCGAGACCGAATCCGACCTCGCGATCCCAATCTTACTCTTCTTGGAATCGGGCTCCTCTGCCTCCCCGTGGGCCCCACAACCACCACCACCGCCGGCACCGTTGAAATACGCGGCGGCGAGCTTCCCTTTAGAAAGAGCCCTCTTCAGCTTGCTTCTTTACGGTAGCATTGTGCGTAGCAATAATGTGTCTTTATGTTCTCCAACATGGGTAATTCAGGATAGATGAATTTGTTGGTTGGATTAATTGTTATAATTGTGTTAATGAGATTAAAATGATATAATCGGAAGGAGCCAACGTTACCCCATGGAATTGTGTTTCACCCACCGACGGACTGGTTGTTAGGGCCTACCGATGGACTGGTAGATTAGTCTCCCGACGGGGATGGTATTGTGGAATTGTGGAATTGTGACGTGTTCCCCATGCGGTAGGGGAGCACGAGGACCTCTCATGCGGTAGGGAGGTGCGTCTGGCCGGCGGGGTAACGGGGGAACAACTCCTTATGGCGCCTAATGAACTCACATAGATAATGAAAATGAGATGCGTGTGTGTTTTGTGTATGATGTGTCTAATGGATGTGTTTGCGAAGTGCCTTGTGATGTGTTGTGAATCTTGTTGTCGTGCTGAGATGTGAGTTAGAGGTTGAATGGTTTATGATTAATGATGTTAGTAATTGTGAATTTGTGCAATGTGTGTGGTGTGGTTATTTTTTTCAGATGATGACGTCATAGTGATGTCATCACTATTCATCATCTTCTTCCTTGGCTCATCGGTGCAAATGGCCAGCCATTTTCCGGTGACCCTTCCCAACATCCAAGAGGCATGTTTCTAGTCTATTCGGGACAAGGAACCTCACCAGAACGACAAGAAACCCGTGGGAATCAAGATGGGAGCTTGAGTCCATTTAGAAACGGACAAAACGGATAGGAGTTGATACCACTCCAGCGGAAATCCCGGGAAAATCGACGACTTTTCCCGAATGCTATTCAACTTGTGAACCTTATCCTTTTTGGCTCTATCCGACTCCCTGAAGCCTATACAACCCGGCTCTTCCTTCGAATCAAAGCATACCTCTTGCTAAAAACCGTTTCTCCGTCACTCCGTCACCATCTCCGACCAAAAATGGGTTTAAGGCTCCGGGCATCGTCGGCCTAAACTGAAAAGCTCTATCAACTCGTCTTAAGCTCCAAAAACTAACCTCTTTCTCAGAATTGAGTTCTCATTCACCAAAATCATTTAATCCCTCATCAGAGATTGGCAGAGCTGCAGAGTTGCAGGTGTAGGAACAAGGAACAGGTAAATTACCTGTGCAGTCCCTCCTTCTTTTTCCTTTGTTATTTCGGCCCTTGAAGTTTTCCCTTGTGACAGTTTGATCCTTAACTGCCAACTTTTGGCATTTAACCTCTTTCAGTTAGTAGAATTTGGCCGGAAGTTACGAAAGTCCGTTAACTCCTTATTTCCATCCGATTCAAGCTGCGGAACCGATTTCCAAGTCAACCGACTCGATTTATAGGTGGGTTGGTTTAAGGGGGTAAATTTCTTAGAGTAATTAATTCCTCAATTTAAATAGCTATTTGGTTAAACTTTGTCACTAAACAAATATTGTGATTATTCCAAATTAATCGTTTGACGGGAACCGGATCAGCGAGTGAGGTGCTCGGGCCTTATTTTGGACTCGTATATGCTTAAATTAAGGTCCTTTTTAATTCTCGTGGTGATTTACTGCTAACCAAGCACTAACCCATCTGAGTTGGTTTCCCGATTGGTTAGATTATTCATAGTAATGAGTGACACGGATCCTCATTAAATTTGGTTTATAAAGTTATGATGCCTAAGGTTAGAGGGACTTAAGTAGTCCGAGTGACTCCCTATTTACCTGGAAATTAAGACGAAAAGTCTTGGTTTTGACAACAAGGTGTCGTTTCTACGGAAAGTTCTATCTTTCCGGAACCATTGGTTTTATACCTAATAGTGTTTGATTTGGCTATGATTAAACCGTGATGTTATCTGATGATGTTGGCACCTAGTGTATACAGGTGGAAAGTAGAGCCTCGCTAGCTAGTCCTCCGCCGGGAATATCGATGGATACAGGTTCCTACCGGATGATGGAAGTTGGGTATTGTTAGCCCCAATCGAATCACGGTAGATGAGTACGGATAGCCCCAACCGGATGATGGGAGTTGGGTTGTTAGCCCCAATCGATTCATGGTAGTCGGGAAGAATAGCGACTCTTGTAAAGTCCCTATTATAGGCTCATAAGTAAGCCTTATCGATGATGGCGTAGAGTTTAGCTAGGCGGGAAGAGGGGATGCCCTATTTCGATGTTAATTGTGGTGTTATTGTGAACTAATGGTTATATAATGTTTTTCTCGCAGTTCGGCCATGAAATTAAGGACCATGCCAGTTTGGTCATAAGGCCCTCTTTGCTTTTAACATTCCTTTATACTTGAATGTTAAGGATTGACCCCTGAACCACCCACCAGGTCACTTCGCAGCTAATCGGGAGTAAGAGGTGCAGAAGGAGCCTCGGAAATCATGTTAGGAGACTCTCAGTGAGTGGTCAAGGATGTTGGTCGAGTGTTTCTATTATGTGGAGTGTGTTTTGAAATTGTGTGCTTGGTTTGTAATAACTAAAACTCATGTGTTGGTTTTACCCATGCTCTGGGGCCCACTTTGCTTTTCTGCCTTTGAACGTTTACCAACGAATTTGGTATCGTGTTTCCTTTACTTTAAGCAATAAAGGTTGGTTTTCAAAGGTTTAAAGTTTGGGACGTTACAGAAGATTAGTGAACTACTTTGGAGTGACCATTGTTTTGGTTTTATATTTCAGTTGACACTTTTGGTTGGGGGATTTTGTAATCGTTGTTGAGGTTTGGATTTTGGATTTTGGTTACCGGTTGTTTGGATTTTGGACTTTATTTAATGAAGGCCTTCGTTCAATTTTGAACTTTTAATAAGAGTTGTTTCTGTTCCGCTGCGTTTTACTCTTTTCTTTAAATGATGGTTCTTTGAGTAGCACTCATACCGGTTTGGACCACGGGTGAACCCAGGTGGATTTGGGATGGGTGTTACACGACCCTTGAGTCACCACTTACCGATATCTACGGGCTTTGGCTGACGGTGACGAGTAAAGGCCGACGTCCTAGAAAGGAAAGTAGCCCCGATAAGGAAAGAAGTCAAACAAGGGCAGCGTATGATTCCTCGGATCAGATCATCCAAACGGAATCAGAGGGAAAGACAATTTTAGGAAAGGGAAAGAATCAAGAGGAAGGAGCTGATCGTGGCAATAACTCTAAGGGGAAAAATAGGAAACTCTTACCTCCAACGGCTATACAGTCCAAGGAAGGAAAGGAAGGTCTGTCAAGTAGCAAGGTCCACAAGATGCCTGCAGCTAAAGGGCCTAATTCAAAGAAGAATTCCTCACCTCATAGCGGCGGTGGACCAAAAGGCCCAACTCCGGGCCCCCCTCATGAGAACAGGCCCGAGTCGTCGTCGTCTTCAGACCACATCCAGCCGAAACCCATGAAGCCAGATACACAAGCAAACAAGTCGAGGGGACGATCAGGGGCCCATAGCGGCCCAATCCGGTGACTCTGCATCACCGTTCAGAAACTTCCGGATTCCCACAAACTCTCTTTCCTCACCAACTGACAATGCTACTCGGTCGATTCAGCCTTCTGCATACAAAAACGCCCCCCCCCCACAGAAGAACACTATCCCCCCATGTTCGCTTCCCTAAGAAATCTTCGGGTAAGAAGAGATCGTTCCCCCGCGATGCCATTAACCGTCTTGTTAAGACGGGGAAATCCTCTGCCTCAATAGATACAGAGATGGCGGTGGACTCTAATTCGGAACCCCAAAAGGATATCAACGAGGGTTTACACATGGAATGTGAGAAGGATAAGCAAGCTGCCACCGCTTCTCCAAAGGATGCCAGATGGGACCTGAACTCGCCATCACCAGTTTAATCCTCTCTCCATGTGTTGATGTTCCTCTCTTCTACCTTTATGTTTAGTCTATTTTCTTGGAATTGCCGGGGAGCCGGCCATAAACACTTTAAGCATTATATGCACAGTCAGAAGCCCAAGTTCGTTGCTATTTTAGAGCCTCGTATTAGTGGCAATCGCGGAAAGCATGTTCGGGACTAGCTCGGCTTTGATTTCTCGATCATCGAGGAAGCGCAAGGCTTCAAAGGGGGAATTTGGCTTCTCTGGTCAGACCCTTCTTACAGAGTTACAACCCTCCGCTCTTTCAACCGGTTCATCCATGTGGAGATCTTCCTCGAGGATAGCTCGACATGTGCTGCGACCTTTGTCTACGCTTCTCCCCACCTCCACCGTAGACGTGATCTCTGGAAAGATCTTCAGAACTTCGCGTCCTCCACTAGCTGCCCATGGATCCTTCTCGGAGACTTCAACGCAATGGTGGACTCCACTGAGAAACGAGGAGGCATGTGGTTCAACAACGTGCAAGCACGAGAATTCAGAGAGTGCATTTCTCAATGTAGCCTCTTTGATTCAAGGTTTACGGGTCCTAACTTTACTTGGTTTCGTGGTTTTCTCAGGGAATGTTTGGACAGGAGCTTCTGTAACGACAAGTGGATTGAAGCCTTCCCCCGCTCCATTACCATCCACCTGGAGCGCCTTAAATCCGACCACCGGCCAATCCCCGTACGGGCAAATGGACTGCAAAATCAAGTACGCTCTATTAGACCGTTTAGGTTTAACGCAGCTTGGCTTTCGCATGGAAATTTTGATAGTTTCCTTGATCTCAATTGGGAGGCGGGAAAGGATGTGTCCCTACAGGATCTTGGCGCCATATGCATTGATTGGAATGAGGCGACTTTCGGAAACATATTCGAAAGGAAGAAACGCCTCCAAAGGAGACTTCTACAGCTCAAGCGCAAACCGACAGCCACACAAACTAAGGAGCAGAAGCTAGAAGAGGAGGAGACCCACCTCGAGCTCGAGAACACTATGTGGCAGGAGGAAGTGCTCTGGATGATGAAATCTCGAATTCAATGGACTAGGGAGGGTGACCGGAACACCCGGTTCTTTCATCTCTCGGCCTTGCGACGGCGTGAGTTCAATCGAATTAAGGGCCTGAAGCAGGACGATGGGAAATGGACCTATGACGACATCCAGCTCCAGCAGCTTGTAATGAACTTTTACAAAGAGCTGTTCACCCGGGGCCAACCTTCCTGTCTCCCTGAAGGCGTTGCGGCCTTTTCGACGCCTCTGTCGGAAAGGGTTAAATAGAGCCTGGTGAACATCCCTTCCGTCGGAGAGATTGCCGCAGCAATTAAATCCATGGGTGGACTTAAGACGCCAGGGAAGGACAGGTTCCACCCCATTTTTTTCCAATCTTGTTGGTCGAAAGTCGGCGAGGATGTTTCTAACTTTGTGATCAAATGTTTCAAGAACACGAGTTGATTGCTAAGGCCAATGATACCATAATCGTGCTTATCCCTAAGATTGCGAAGCCGGGTATCTCGCAATTTCGGCCGATTAGCCTTTGCAATGTTACTTACAAAGTTGTGTCCAAGTGCATCGCAACCCGTCTAAAGAACGTGATGGGAAGCCTTACCTGCGCCACACAGACCAGCTTCGTGCTGGGACGCCATATCTCTGATAACATCATTATTTTGCAGGAGGTCATCCACTCGATGAATCAGAAGAAGGGTCGTATGGGATGGATGACCATCAAACTGGATCAGGCTAAGGCTTTTGACAGACTCGAGTGGAGCTTCGTTAAGGATACCCTTATCTCGGCCAACCTGCCTCCAACTTTGATCGACACAATCATGGCTTGCATCACCACGGTGTCGACTCAGGTGCTTTGGAACGATGGCCTGACTCCCGCTTTCAACCCAGAACGCGGCCTTCGTCAGGGATGTCCTCTCTCTCCCTTTCTCTTTACCCTTTGCATTGAGCGTTTGTCTATCCTCATCTGTAATGCTGTTCATTCAGGTCGCTGGAAACATATTCGTCTTGTGAAGGAGGGACCCGGGTTATCCCACCTCTTCTTCTCAGATGACCTGATTCTGCTTGGTGAAGCTAGCCCTGATCAGTGTCGTGTCATCTATAGTTGCCTTGACACTTTTTGCATGGCCTCGGGCCAGCTTGTTAGCAACAAGTAGTCCCATGTTTTTTTCTCTAAGAATGTGACTAAGAACTCGCGTTGTCGCATCTGTCACGATCTGGGGTTCTTAGAAACTAGTGATCTCGGTCGATACCTTGGGGTTCCAGTCCTGCATGGCAGGGTCAACAAAGATACCTACAAGTATCTGATCGAGCGCATGGACAGAAAGCTTGTTGGCTGGAAGCGTGAAACCCTCTCTCTTGCGGGCCAGGTCACGCTAGCCGGGTCGGTCCTTAACTCAATCCCCGCCTATGCCATGAAAACTACCTTCCTTCCGGCTGCTACTACTACGGCCATTGATGCCAAGATCTGGAACTTTGTTTGGGGTGATACCCCTGATAAAAAGAAAACTCACTTGATTTCGTGGGATGTTGTTCGCAGGCCCAAATCCCAAGGCGGCTTGGGACTCAAAAAGGTGAGGGAGCTTAATGGGGCGTACATGATGAAAATTGGTTGGCTCATCCTTCAAGCGCCGGAGAAGCTTTGGGTCCAAGTTCTCAGTTCGAAGTACCTGAAACAGATAGAGCAAGGGCTGCAGCTCCGGAAAAAGACTGGAGGGTCCACCCTGTGGAGAGGTATTAAGAAGTTCTGGCCATCCATGGCGGGAGCTTGCCAACACAGTATAAGGAACGACGCTTCGACCCTGTTCTGGCAGCATAAATGGCTGGACAGTGGTGTTTAGATTTGCGGATTTGGCCTCTTAACCCCTTGATGACTCCGAGCTTGAGCGTACTATTGCAGGAGCCACTACGGAACAAGGAGATTGGAACTAGAATCTCATGCGAGAGCTTCTGCCACCCCATTGCCTTGAAAAAATTGCAGGTATGGACGTCCCGGAGAACAATGACGCGGATGACGAAATGATTTGGGGGCTCAATCCAAGAGGCAAGTTCTCTATCGCATCGGCCTACGAGATCCTTGTTGCCAATCAAAGAGAGTCGGAGGAAAGCCTTTGGAAGATAGTTTGGCGTTCGCAGGGCCCAAACAGAATTAAACATTTCCTTTGGCTGGCGGCACACAACCGGCTGTTAACTAATCTTGAACGGAAGAGGCGACACATGACTGATTCTGACAACTGCAGATTATGCCCGGGCCTGGCTGAAGATGGCATGCATGTTCTCAGAGATTGTACTTCGGCTAGAGATGTTTGGAAAGCTTTCCTCCCACCTGACAGGTCTGCTTCTTTCTTTGTGGGTGACATTAATGATTGGCTTTCTAATACTCTTAATGATACAGAACATGGATTACAAAATGGCATTGCCATGTGGCTGCTCTGGAAGGCACGTAACGAGGACATCTTCGAAGGGAAGAAAGTGTCTAGCGATCAGCTCCGCCTACGAGTCCACTCGTGGATCACCGGGGTTCGAGAGACAATGAGAGCTAGCTCTAACCTCCTCTCGCAGATGGAGGAAAGAAGATGGGAGACACTCATTAGCTGGATCCCAGCTCCGGATGACTGGACAACGGTGAATACGGATGGATCCGTTATTCAGCCTCTCAGCCTCGCCGCAGGTGGCATTGTCATCCTAGACTCCGGAGGTGCCACCATTGCAGCCTTCGCTGCAAACTTCGGCCGCTGCTCGATCATGCAAGCCGAGCTGCGTGCTGCAGCTCTCACCCTCGAACGCGCCTGGGATTTGGGGCTCCGGAAGTTTCAGATCCAACTCGACTCCAAAGCGGCGATTGATGATATCAACAACAACTTGGACTTGAGCGGGAGACATAACCAGACTCTCCACAGAATCAGAGAGCTCTGCAATCGTAATTGGGATGTTCACCTCACCCATACTTTCTGAGAAGGAAACCGCGTCGCGGACCTTCTTGCTCATTTGGGCCATTCCTTGGCCTTTGGTTGTCACCATCTTGCCGAATGTAACCCGGAAATCCGGCTCGCTCTTCTTTCTGACTGTATTGGGGTTGCTTTACCCAAATAAATTAATATAAATTCCTAAGGTGCCTAGCACCTCCTTTTTACAAAAAAAAAAGAGCTTGTTCTCCCATCCTCACCTATAAATAAAGGCCTACGTCCTCATTGTAAGGACACACTGAAGAATTAATTAAATCAGAACACATGTTCTATGTTCCCTTTCAAGTCTTTGCTTGTTGTTTCTAGGCTTAGGTTAGGTTAATCGTAACTTGAGATATTCACCCTCAACTGCGTGGCACCATTCTACTTGGACACTTTGGGTTCCAGGTTATATACAACCAGCGAGTCCAAGTACTCTCTGCCGGCACTAGGTCGACTCCTTGTTCTTGAGCATAAAACTTGCATTGTTAGGGTCGTCTGCCCACGACTGTAGCGGTTTGCATCACATACCAGCTTCTGCGATTATCGATGATGTTCTTCAAATCCCGACCTCTATGGTGGAAAAAGGCTTTGAGAAGCTCAAATCGGCAACAGTTGCTCAGTTTTTAGGACCGGTGCCACCTATGAGGGTCTTCACAAGTGTGGTGCAGAGGTTGTGGGGGTACGAGGGCCTAGTCCTCATCTCCAAGCTCTCAGGTAATTTTTTTTCCGATTGGAATTTCACTCTGTTCAACTTTGTAACTGGGTCCTTGGGCGTTCCTGGCACGTCCACAACTCATGGATGATATTGAGGTGATGGGAGAAAGGTATTAAACCGATTGACTTCTCTCCCAAGGCTACCCTAGAGTGGATTGAGTTTCAAGGTGTCCCCCTTGAGTTGATAATAGTGGAAGGAGTTAGCTGGATCTCCAGCAAAATTGGAAAACCATTGAATAAGTTTGTGAGGGATGGAACAAGTATTCGTGTTTGTGTCCTTCGTGACCACACCATTCCTTGCCCTACTGAGGTTAAGGTAAACAATGAGGGTGAGAGGGTTGTGATTTCTGTGTTGCAGCATAAGCCCAGAGAGTACAAGAAAATTGGAACTAAGTCTGTTTGGCAGAAGGTAAATAGTTGATAAGAATGTTGCTTTGGCCTCTGGGATAGTAGGCAATGTTGTTGAACCTCTTTCACGAGGGACAGATCCACCTACTACTCCCATTGGTTTATAAATCTTGGTTGATGATGTACAGGCATCTTCTTCTGTTGTGGATTCAGATGCCGTGGCTGGCCCTAGTCTCAGTAAGAAATCAAAGAGGAAAAAAAGAAGAAGCACTACAACATAATTGTTGTTTAGGAGGGGTTTGAAAAGTCGTTTAACAGGGGTTTAAACCCCTGTTAAACGTTTTACCCGCGATTTCAAAACCGCTATTATTCTGTCTGTTGCTAAACGAATTAACAGGGTTTCGTAGAACCACCAGTAAAACAGCCGTTTAACAGGGGTTTGAAACCCCTCCTAAACGGACCGTCTAATAGGGGTTTGAAACCCCTGTTAAACAAGCCCAATATATTTTTTTAAAACCCATTTCGAATGTTCCTAATTTCTAATGTATTAATTATTTTGAACGATTTATCACTCAAACAGACATTGGCAAAGATGCTGGAAAATTCAAGCCCAGTTATACAAATCTAGAATTGATCAATCAATTAAAAAATGTCGATACAATATATACATAAACAAGAATCAATGTACTAAATTCGATATACAAAGTCTTCAACAAACTTTTGCAGTATTAATAATAGAACACAATACAAATATTTCTACTTCTTATTCTCAAACGAATTAAATGAAAAAATGAAGACCTCTAGTGGGGTCTTAACAAACTCAGAATTCACAAGCTCCCAGGCAGAAGCCAGATTTGACCATCCTCTATTTCATGTCATTCATGACCATAATAACGTTTTGATTCTCTCTGGATTTCTTCTTTCAACCGAGCTTCCATTCTCTCTCCACTCTTTTCCGATCAATTCCTGAAGACACACCACAATTCATTTCCAGTTATCATTTGGCTAGGGAAAATATAAAAACTAAATTTAATAATAAGTTATAACTCAGAAAACAACACCTTCAGATATTGAATCGAGATCCTAACCAATAATCCTAGACCATAACCAATGGACCTCTACCTTGCTACCAATTAACATACATCTTAGCATTCCATTCTATTCATAAGAACTTCAACAGTCAAGTCTTACCGACCACTCTCCAGGCTGTTTTGCTAAAGCCCAATGTAGAATAGTTGACTCTTCAAGATTAGTAACAAGATGAACCTTGATTTTTCCAGCAGGCTTACTTACAAATACCCAAATAACAATATAATAGGTTGGGTTTATTGCTTCCATGAAGAAAACTACACTTAGATAAGAAGCTGGGTAAACAGCTTAAATAACACAATTTTCATCTGACCAAAATCTCCTTGTCTCCAAGCTTGAAGATTTTCTTGTTCAGGATAGTGTCATCAACTTGTTCTTCTATATCACTGGCACAACTTTTCCTTCTTTGACTGCTCAGAAACATTTGTACGGGTGTTTTTCTTGGTGTGAGATTCGGGCAGTTCCTTAATTTCACTTGTATCATTCTTACTAGTCAGCTTCACTCGGAGATCATCGATGGAAGAACCCCTGGCTACTTCCTCCAATAGTTCGTCACGACCAGCTTCATATTCGTCCTGCCAAAGCCCCAAATGCTATCATTTTGGGAAACTGAACTTTCAAGAATGCATTAATACCACATGCTCTCTTAATATGCATTACAAGCAAACCTGGAAGACTGAAAATCCAGCAGAAGCAAGGAACGAATACCTCATAACAATTAAGCTAAAAAACAGAATACAGAGAATGAAAAGCCTGAGAGTTGATTTGTTACAATAAGTGACACTAAAATACTTGCCTTTTCTTGCTCAGGACTATACATTTGTTTTCCTCTTCTTTCCCACCTCAGATATGCTTGAACTTGTACAATCCTTTCAGGAACTGAAATATTTGGAACTTGTCGATTTCTCTCTCGTGGGAAAATTCACATGAAAGTTTTGGCCACTATTTTTAAACTTATCAGAATAGAATCAGAAGGTTCAATTTATTGCATCGTAGACAAATTTGAGTTAATCAGTAAAACAAACAAATAGAAACTTACCATTTGTTCCTGGTTTCATCAAATATGAGGAACTCGATAGCTTGGAGTTTAGGATCTTCAATCTCTAGTTTGAGGTAAGAACTTGAACCAGCCTTAAGTAGGAGAAAGTGAAAATTAAGAGTCTTAGCATTGCGAGAAGGTTTTGAATCATAAAATGAAGCTGATAACTATTGCCTTTGGCTCATCCCTTTGTGAAAGGTAATCTAAAAGCCCTACCCTTATAGTTTTTGGTCCCATTTGAGCAACGAGTAGGAAGCACCCACTTCCTAAGCCTCCCCTTTCAGGAAAACAGAAGAACAATGGTAAATGCATCATACAATGTGGTTACTCGTTTCTATCATGTACTCCACCCCAATGGAGAATCAACGAGTCACTAGTATACGTCATCTGAATATTTACAACAGTAATCGATGTCGTAGGAGAATTTCTAACGTAAACCTGTTCAGTTTGAAGAATGAAATGTATCATTTCAATTGATAATTATGCTAACTATCGAAAACTCGAGGGGTTTTATTAGAGATACCTGCAATTCTGTATCATCATTGATTCTGCAATTCTGCAAGCTGGTCCAAAGAAACAGTTCCATAAAAGAGAAGGGAAAATCACGCAGAACTAGCTTACCCAGAGTAATGTGGCATGAGAAACCATCCTTCACACTTTCAGGCTAACAGTGTGGCACCAATGAATAAGCTCATTCATCAAGTAAACGCCAAAACTAGCACTATCAATTGAATTCAGTTACATAGTACTCTATTTTGAATTCAGTTCAGACAATCAGACATGCATACTGCAACATAAAACATTCTGCCACTATCCCCACTTCTGCCATGCAATTTCTACCAGCTTCAACATTTAGCACAGTTCATGGATCTCGGCATAAATAAAATTGATGAACTCTCCAACAGAAGCTCCTACTTTATGATCACAACTAGGAGTCATCAACACAAGGAAAATTACCTCAGAAGGTGGTTCCATGGCCAATACAGCTGCTGGTGAGACTTTAACAGGGTGGTCTGCCCCAGTAGATCTCTTTGATCTCCTAGCTCTCACAGACTTCTCCCATATATATTGGAAGACGACCTACGATTCGAAACTGAAGCTTGATTCACTGAAAGATATCGCCAGGCTTGAGAGTATTCTCAGTTCCACAATCTACAATAATAAAAGAGGAATAATCATAATCAGACCCACTCGGAGAAAATCAAAACCATATTCTATGGGAAGCTGGAAGATAAGAAGAAATACTATTATTTGAATTTCCTCCGGATGTAGCTGACTGACTCTGACAGAGGATCCATGGCGTTGAATTCGATCGACTTGTGTTTGCTCGCAGGAGAAGGAGTGCAGATTATGGGAATTACAGTATTTGCTAAACCTTCATCGTTGGGAATAAGTAGAAGTTTAAGAGAGATCTTCATGCATATGAATAAGTAGAGGTTTGTAGTATGATCTTCTCTCTTCTGCGTCTTCTCCGTCTCACTGTTACTCCCCATTTTTATCGTTAGACAGAGAGAGAGTTATGAGCTTGGAAGAAGTAAAGAAAGATGGCAAAGGAACTAGAGATTAGGTATAAAGAAGGGGTAAAAAACATTGGCTGTCACCTAAGTATGGGTCATGTAACAGCGTGGTCACCTAACTATGTTTTGTAATAGTGTGGTCACCTAACTATGTAAATTGTAACCGACAGACATCTCCGTCGATTTTTTACCGAATCTTCAGTGAATTTTCCAGCTCAGAGGGTTACATCAGCAACAAAATATTTTTATTCCATCTTCTCCTTGTTAACAATATTATTTTGTTGGCTGATATTGTCTTCTGAGCTAGCAAATTCGCAGGAGATTTGGTAAAAAATCGTCGAAGATGCCTGTCGGTTATGATTTACAAACTTGGGTGACCACGCTGTTACAAAACATAGTTAGATGACCACGATGTTACATGACCCATACTTAGATGACCACCAGTGTTTTTGACCCTATAAAGAAGCACAGGTCTCCCGTTTAACAGGGGTTACTTATAAAACCCCTTTTAAACCCTCCACTTTAACAGAGGTTTTAGAACCCCTGTCAAATGGCCCATATTTAACAGGGGTTTGTTAAACTCATGTTAAAAAACTGTTGTTAAACAGTGATATTGTTGTAGTGAAGAAATCGAAGAGTGTTGAGGGTGCAACATCTAATGTAGCAGTTACAGGCCAGTCAACATCTATGAGCAAGGCTATTCACACTGGGAATGTGGAAGCATCTTCGAATGAAGGGATTACTTCACCAGCATGTGATAGCTCTGTTCAGGTGACTGGAGGGGGATAGGCAATGCACTTGAAACTTATCTACAAGTAGAGAGTGCACCTATCCAACATGCTGATGGCATGAGCCCTGATGAAGTATTAAAAGATGGTAATCTGACAGATGTAACTGAGGAGGAATGTGAGATCCCAGAGCCAAGTGGAAGGAAAGCTACACAAGGTGATTTCTTCCCATTTAGTAAACCTGCTAAATCTAAGTAGAAGTATGTTGCATCTAGTGTGAAGACCAGATTCAAGAACAAGCAAAGATGAAGATATGGACATGGAACACAAGGGGGTTAATAAGATATGTAAATATAAAGAAGTACTCATATATATTAGTTGCTATAAGATTGATATTTTAGATATTCTAGAACCAAGAGTTAGAGAAGACAAACTTTTAAACCTTTTGCCCTTTTAAAGATCGATTTCCTGATTGGTTGCTTTCGATTGTACCTTTGGGAAGATTTAGCTGCTTTGAAAGAAAGATGTTCCCCTCAAGGTTGTTGACGTTCACTACAAGAAAATACTGCACTATCACAGATTTTTAGTCACGGTTACGGTTACATAAAACCGTGACAAAATTCGTCACGGTTTATTATTGAACCGTGACTACTTGCCATCCACGCTGGCAATCCCTGCATCTTCTTCCTTCACCAATGCCTTCTTCTTCTTCCTTCAACTTCTTCTCCTTTGCCTTCTTCTTCTTCTTCCTTCAACTTCTTCTCCTCTGCCTTCTTCTTCTTTCTTCAACTTCTTCTCCTCTGCCTTCTTCTTCTTCTCCCTTCAACTTCTTCTCCACTGCCTTCTTCTTCTTCCTTCAACTTCTCCTCCTAATGTGGCTATATTTGGTGCATTTTAAGCCTTTGATTAGCCTAAGGATCTCCCATGTTTGATCTCATTTTGCTATGATTAATATGCTTTTATGGAAGTTTATGAATTTATGCAAAGTGTTCTTTTGTTGTCCGGTTGCCACTTTGAGGCCAATTCTGTGTCTATTGGAGTTATTTTCTTTGCATTTTCAGGATTTGGCATTGAAGTACTAGTGAGAAGGAGCACGTAGGATCAAACGGAGGTCAATCGGAGCTAGGACGGAGGAGATATGGCCGTTGCAAAATCGAGGAAAGTGCACATCAAAGCTGAAGAAGTTTTCGGCGAGAACCCTAAGTTCTCGCCGAAAACCCTTAACACTTTCAAGCAGAAGAATGGCAGAAGGCGGACATCTGATTTATGAAGAACTTTTCAGCGAAAATCATTCAGAGTTTTCGCCAAAAATGTATGAAGGAATGCCAAAGCCGCCGGTGATTTTCAAAGATATTTTCGGCGAAAACTTCATAGGTTTTCGCCGAAAATTCCAGCCTTTTCCGGTGCAGTATATAAAGAAGAAAGCCGGCGAAAATTAAAGGAGCGATTCATTATTGTTTTAACACTCGAACCAAAACCCTTTTCTCTCTCAATTTTCTTCCATCACCTATCCAACATCAACTCTAGCTACTTCTGGTGCAAATTGGAGTAAGGAGCTTGGATTGAAGCCCACAACCTTGGGGAGAGGAGCTTGCAAGAAGAGGATTGCCATGGAGCTCTTGGTGACCATCTCTCCTTCTTTCTCTTTGGTACCCTTGGCCATGTGTGGCTGATTTCCTAGGTTTCCTTGGATTGATAGATAGTTATGCTAGGATAGAGGTTGATTGTGCACATATGACATGATTGATCTTGGATTGTAAGAGGATGATCTCTAGACTTGTTGTTAATTCCAAATTGTGTTATGGCTTGATTTGGTCTATCATTTGTGATGTAATGCATGAGAGTGCTTAGATTACATGGTTTGTAGGTCTAGGGATTGAAGGGTGTGTGTTCTAAGAGATTAGATCATCTCAATTCAACCATAGTTGCATGACTTGTGCATTTTATCGAACACTTGGCGTGCATTAGGTTTTTCATTCAATTGAACTTTGATTACTCTTTTGATGATTCTCTTAGTGTTAGGACATTGACATGAGAGTGTGGTGTCTAGCCTAGTGGTCATAGAGTCATAGGAGAGGGTTTTGTAGCTTGGCATTTCATCAAACACCTTTAATGCATCCTTAGTCACTTAGCTTGAGAGCGAGAGCATAGGTTGAGTGGTTCTAGGATAGGGATTTAGTGCGACGAGAGTGCATTGAGTCTATAGAAGGGATTTGCGTGGTCATTCGATTGCAACCTCGATCATGTTTGGCTTGTTTGTGCATTTGTTCCTCTTGAGCATGATGAAGCTATCTTTCCAAGTGAACCTCCTTTATCTTTGATTTGCACCGTTTTGTTTTGCTTTCTTGTTTAGTTTCTTTTATGTTTTTTATTTCATTTTCAAACTAAAACCAATTTTAAATGAATAGACCGTCCATGAACCGTGTGAGTATTAGCTTTTGAGAGAGCCCTCGTGGAATACGACCTTGATTGTTGTGAGTTAAATCTTGCACATCAAGTTTTTGCGCCGTTGCCTGGGAACTTTCTCAATCCTTTGAAAGCATTTAGTAGTGGACCGTTCTATTCACTTCCTTCCGTTTTAGTTTTGCTTTTTTGTTATTTGTTTTTTGGTGTTGTTATCCCGCATTGTTGTACTACTTGGTTGTGTTTGTTGTGCGTGTTTGTAGGTCCCTTATCCACCTATCCCTTCTCCACCTATCTAATTCATGGGAGCAAGGTTGCAAGTAAGATGAACTCGTGGAATGGAGGTAATGGTTATGGTACCTATCAAGGGTGGAATCCATCTTCCTAACCCATACTATGGTCATCCTACTCCACCCAACTACTACCAAGAAACTTGTGAGGAAGATAACCAATGGTGGGGTCAAGAACAACAAGCTTCAACACCCATGTGGAATGAGCAATGTCCTTATCCATCTCCACCCTACCATCAAGTTTTGCCGGAGTATTATCAAGAGGATTTCACAAGTCATGAACAACATTCTCCACCGCCTTCCATGCTAGAGGAGCTCTTTAAGATGGTTAAAGAAAGCGAGCGTCCTCAAGAGGATTTCACAAACTATGAGCAACCCTCTCAACCTCCGCCTGTGCTGCTATGAAGCCAGCGTCATAAACTCTCTTTCCGACGGCTGCGACAGCTCTAATTGCTTCCTTCAATGTCCATAAACAAAACAAAACAGGAAACAGTCAGGAAGAACAAAGGAAGAAAAACGTTTTCGTGAAGATACGATAAATATTGCCTACCATGTGAGATAAATATTGCCTACCTTGTGAGTCAATTTGCAGTCATGATTGGAGCATAAGCCCTAGAGGAACTTGGTGCACACTGTGATCTTGGAAGGATCATGAATGTATGGACATTTCCCGTCATCTTTGTTGCACTTCCCGAATCTTGTGAAAATTGACAATACTTCCTCTTATTAGTCGTGACCTTGCACTATGCAAACTCCATCGAACTTTCTCACTCGCCAAGATATGACTCCGCTTCTTGGCATTTCTGATGAGTTTGTCTCCATTGCCAATGCAGACATACTCATCTTTTCCCATTGTTGGTCTTCTTGGCACATAGGGCTAGCTTCTTGGCATCCTTCACTGTTTGTGGCACGTCGCACATGGTAAAGCTTCATCTATAAACAATATTAGCTTCAGAAACTTAATAACATTTTATGCCATTATGAACAGAAATTTTATGCCATTATGAACAGAAGCCAACAATCAATTGCAAGCATGTTAAACCCGCGTTTTGGATTTTACTCCGAATAGGATCAAGCTATAGAAGATATTGAAAAGAACAAAGAAACACAACTTCAACATAGCAGCAGGACAACCTGATATTCTATGAAGAGTTCCCCCGGAGGGATCCATCTTGCAGGGAACAGAGCCAATACAGGAAAGCGACACCATGACTACTTCGCTACCGGTTCGCCTTCCGTCACCACCGCCCCCTCCGAACCTCTCCTCGATCCACATCTTCAATTCTTCCGCCGACTTGACCGGCCCCCACATCCTCTTGTTCGGGTCACACAGGTACCCTCCGTGAACCGCTACCTTCATCAGACCCAGAAACTCCAGCGACCGTATATGTAGGGTTCCACGTAGTTGGCAAACGTCGAGAACGGGAACTCCCCTCCGAATTTGAATTCACCTTCGTAACCTTTTTTCACTCTCCAATAACAAACCATCGTCTCCACCGCCTGAATCGGCAGCTCAACCCCGCTTGCCCTTTCCACCAATTTCTTCGTCCAAGCTCCCGCGGTGACAACACATTTCTTCCCCCAAAATCTTGTCATCATCCCCGTCGCCGATCAACCTATACCCCGCCTCTCTCCTAAACAAACCCTTTCACTTCCGTGCGGGCCGCCAACATCCGGCTTGACTCGACCAGGACCCTGTTCTGATGGTATGAAGCTCAACACTCTTCCCACGATCTGAATGTCACATTGTTACAGATCAGAACAGTAGTTTTCGATATATCAATCGATGATGATCGTAGACATGTCAACAATAGCATTTATCTTAAATTCCTTCTTGGTAAAACTACGTCTATATTTAAATGTTGCACTAATATCATGTCAGCCATATCCTACGAATCAGTAGAAGAGCCTATTGCACCAATATCATGTCAACCATATCCTAAGAATAAGTAGAAGAGCCCGTAAAAGCAATGCTGAAGGTTCTATATAATCATATTTATCTCATAATAGAAGCTTGATCGACACATAACGGATATAATTAAAAATTAGTGCATCATAACCCGTCAATTAACTTTAAAAAAATGAAAATGCTGACTTTATGATGATGAGTTTACATTTTACAAAGGGCTCTAGCACTATGTGTTTATTCTAAGTGAATGGTATTCATAACCCAGTAATGATCATCATACATGAAAAACGCAAAGCTGTTGGAGCATATCTGGAATCACATTTGGAAGTATAGACATGGGATCATATATGGCATCAAACACCCTTTATCATTATCAGTCATGTTATGAGAGGAATCTAAACTCATTTTGAAACAAAAACAATACCTTGTAGTTGTTAGAAGCCATGTGTATACCCTCTCATGTTGAGGTAAATGTCCACTGCTTGCTCCAGACACGAGATGGCACCTGTCCAAATTCACAAATCCATGGGAAAAAATTAGTGTTTTATAATTAAAGTCGGCAATTGTTATTCGTATGCTCTCACCTTAAATTATAGCAAATGGATGAATCCACGGGAACACTGGCGGCTTTACCAACGACTGTAAACATGTGCAACGAAATTACGGCACAAAATCGTTTCATCCAAAAGCGATAATAAACCAATTGATTCTGATGGTTTCAACTATTGTACCTGGAGAACATAAGCATAACTCGCTATATCCCTTGCAGCCGAGAGGCGAAAAGAAACCCCATAAGCCCTCTTCTCTTTCTCCTCCTTTTTACCACCTTGACCTTCTTCTTCAGTTGGGTCTGCATCTTTCCTTCTTCTCCAGGGAAGCTCCCTCTGGTTACCACCATACCATTTTTCAGTATCAAACCCCTAATTTTCAGAAGTCAAACTTCCAGATGAGAGCAATAAGCATGAACCCAAACTGCCAAAAAGTTCCATAGAAGATCATCCAATGTTTAGTTTAGATTTAGAGAGCAGAAATTTCAGCATCTTTAGCAATGAAAATTGAAATTAAGCACAACACAGATAACAGACAACGTGAATAACTTACCACTATACGAATTGTAATGGGCACTGCATATATCTGCATGAAGGGAATAAGGTAGTGGAAAAGTAGGTGATTTAAAACACCAAAACCAAAAGCAAGGGAAAAACTTGCATCGCCAAACAGTAGTGCAACTTACAGTGTAATTCTTCATCATATAGCCCTGCTAGTAAGCACATCACTAATGATAACACTGGAGCCAGACTCAGTAAGAACAATTTATGAAGCACCTCGTGCAGCATCTGTAGCATCTGAAACTGCAATACCAATGTCTGCCTTCTTCAAAGCCTTTATCTTTTTTGTCCTTCTCTGCTCCTGAGGAACTACTGACAGAGCTGACTGAAGATGGATCAGGTATCCCATGTTTCAACAGGTCCACCTGCAAAAATGTATAAGATTCCACATTAAGTGTTGGATTGACACGAACATGCAAAACTCTAAAATGAAAGAAAAAGGACTTGGTAGAGAACTAAAGATTGAAGAAGCAGCGAATGACAGCTTCATATTGTAGCTTAAGTTCGTATCTTGCATGCTGCTTTTATATCACAAGAGTGCATCAAGGACTTTCTGGCGCCTTACCGATATTTGGCTCAAAAGGGCAATAATTTGGAATTGAGGACCAACTACGTTCAATTCTACAATACAGTGAATAGAATAACAGTAGTAAGAGCAAAAAAATGAAGTTGGCGTACCGTTGACATCAAACGCCACATATGGTCAGCATGAGTGCCATCTGATATCACCAGCACAATATGGCAAATCGATGCCAGCAGAACGCTGAGCTAGAAGGGGTTCCATACAGAAACCTCAATTAATAAAGTAAATAAACTCAGACAACTCCAATGCATCACAAAAGAAACCTCGTTGCAATTGAGATGGACTTGTATTATCATTACCTGGATGCAAATAAGCTCATGTGCCAACTCGGCAGTAGCTCTCCAATGTGTCTCTGTGGGGGAAAGAGCAAAGATAATTACTACTAAAGAGATTGAAAATGATCATTCATTCATTCATTCATCCCTGAATATGTACCATAAAAATGAACCTGAAATGAAGTGGAAGGTTAGGGAGTAAGTGAGGTATTAGATTTAGGTATAGAGAAGAGAAGAGTTTGATAGGTTTAGGAGGAAAGAATATTGTATTATGATTGAATGATATGTATTCCGCAGATACAAAGGGGATATATATATCCAACATTAAGGGACTCCTACTATAAGTGGGAGTCCTAAATAAGTAAACTCTCTTCTATTAAACTCCTTAATAAAGACCTATACTAACTCGGATAGAACTGCCTCATTAAGATAATTCCTACACCCCCCCTCAAGCTGAGTGATGTAAATGTTAAACATCCCCAGCTTGTGAATTAATTCATCAAAGGTAGTTCTTGGCAGAGATTTGGTGAAAACATCTGCAGTTTGCTGGCTTGTCGGCACATACTCGAGATGAACTATTCCACTTGAAACCTTCTCAGAAATGAAGTGCCTATCCAGTTCCACATGCTTAGTTCGATCATGATGAACTGGATTTTTGACAATGCTAATCGCTGATTTGCTGTCACACAACACACGTATAGGTCCTGGTGTCTCAATCTTCAGCTCTTCCAGAATACGTTTCAGCCAAACCCCTTCTTTGATACCTGAAGTTACAACACGGTATTCTGCTTCAGCACTACTCAGGGACACCACTTCTTGCTTCTTACTCCTCCATGTAACAAGATTACCCCATACATAGGTGCAGTATCCAGTGGTTGATCGTCTCTCTGTCAACTCACTTGCCCAGCTTGCATCGGTGTAAACTATAATGCCTTGCTGGTCAGTTTTTTGAAATAATAAGCCTTGTCCAGGAGAGGACTTCAAATACTTCAGAATTCGATATACCATCTCCAGATGTTCTTCATTAGGATCATGCATGTGTTGGCTCACGATACCAACAACATATGATATATCAGGTCTGGTGTGAGCTAAGTAGATTAGTTTTCCAACTAATCGTTGATAGCTAGCTTTATCAACCGATGCCACTTCCTCTCGACTTAGTCGCTTATTGGGTTCCATAGGAGTGCTCATAGGTTTACAACCTAACATACCAGTCTCTTTAAGCAAATCCAGAACATACTTTCGTTGGGAAAGTGAGATCCCCTTTTTTGATCGAGCAACTTCCATTCCCAAGAAATATCGAAGTTCTCCCAAATCTTTCAGATCAAACTCACTTGCTAGTCTGATTTTTAGTAGCTGAATTTCCCTCGTATCATCTCCAGTGATAACAATATCATCAACGTAAACAATTAAGATAGCAACTTTTCCCGAGTCTGAGTGTCTTACAAACATAGTGTGGTCTGTTTGACATTGGTAGTATCCTGCTGATTTGACAACCTTTGTAAATCGATCAAACCAAGCCCTTGGTGACTGTTTGAGGCCGTATAAATCCTTTCTCAGTTTGCAGACCTTTCCTTCTGCATTTATACCAGGTGGGGGGTTCATGTATACCTCTTCTAATAACTCCCCGTTTAGAAAAGCATTCTTGACATCTAATTGATGAAGATCCCAATCACAATTAGCAGCTAGACTGAGAAGAACACGGATAGTGTTTAACTTTGCAACTGGTGCAAAGGTTTCCTCATAATCAATTCCATATGTCTGAGTGAAACCCCTAGCAACCAATCTTGCCTTGAATCGTTCAACTGAGCCATCAGACTTGTATTTCACTGTGAATATCCACCTGCAATCCACGGTTCGTTTGTCTGATGGAAGAATTACCATGTCCCATGTCTGATTTTTGTGAAGGGCATGCAGTTCTTCTTCAACAGCCAACTTCCACTTAGAATTTTGAAGGGCCTCATGGATGGATTTTGGAATTTCAATACTATCCATATTAGTGATAAATGCTCTGTACTTCGGGCTTAAACCTGTATAGTCGACATAGCTTCCAATCGGGTGTTGAGTACACCTCCGAGTCCCTTTCCGGATGGCAATTGGAACATCTAAATCAGTATCCGACTGAGGTATTGTTTCTTCCTCAGCAATCTGAGAATCTGTTTCAGTTGTAGTGGGAATCACAGCAGGTCTTTGACGTCTTGTGTACACCTGTAACTCTGGTTTGTGCCTTGGTTGTTCCCCATGTCCATCAACCTCTACTGTTCCTTCAGTTTCAGGTATAGATGTCACAGCCACTGCCGGTTCAGTTTCAGGTATAGTCGGACCTGCAGCTTCAGAAGTAGTAGTTTCCAAGGTGATTAGATCCCGAAACTGAGCTTCGTCCATGTGAGACCCCCCCTGAAGCTCAGTCTGCAGAAAAAACGGTTGTGACTCAAAGAAAGTAACATCCCGAGAATGGTAAATCTGTCCAGAAGTGGGAGAGTAACACTTATACCCTTTCTGTTGAGCCGAGTAACCAATGAAAACACACTTTCGAGCTCGGGGATCTAACTTGGTTCGATTACTTGGATGAATATGGACAAATATTGTACATCCAAAAATCCAAGGAGGAAGAGCGGATGATAGACTTGTCATGTGAGGATACAAGCTGAGAAGCAGTTGACGAGGAGGCTGAAACTTGAGGACCTTGGTTGGCATTCGGTTAATCAAGTAAGTTGCAGTGAGCACAACTTCTCCCCATAAATATTTAGGAACCTGTCGTGCAAACATACATGCACGAGCAACTTCCAACAAGTGTCTATTTTTTCTCTCGGCTATCCCATTCTGCTGAGGTGTTTCTACACAAGAACTGATATGCACAACTCCCTTTTGAATCAAGAAATTGCTAAGGATACTGTTGAAGTAATCCTTTGCATTATCAGTCTTTAAGACTTGAATCTTGGTGTTGAACTGTGTTTCGACCATTGTATAAAACTGCTGAAATATATTTTTTGTTTCTGATTTCTCCTTCATGAGAAAAGTCCATGTATGGCGGGTGTGATCATCTATGAAGGTGACAAACCACCTAGCACCGGTGACATTTTTTATCTTCATGGGACCCCAAATGTCACTATGAACTATTGAGAAAGGATGGGTGGGACGATAACCAATCCCGGATAGACAGCTCGAGTGTGTTTAGCCAATTGACATATTTCACATTGATAAAACTGAGCTCCTTTATTAATGAATAGTTTTGGAAACAAGTGTGCCAAGTACATAAAACTGGGATGTCCAAGTCTATAGTGCCACACTAAAACTTCATCACTACAACTAACTAAACTGGAAATTTGGTTTGCAGACTTTTGATAATCTCCAAGAGCTCCTTCTTCATGATTCTCATCCTTGAAGACATATAAACCATCTGACACTTCACCAACTCCAATCGTCTTCCCGGATTCCACCTCCTGTAAGAGGCAACCAGAGGGATGAAATTTAGCCTCACAGTTTAGGTCTGATGTTATCTGTCGAACTGAAAGTAAATTGCAGTTTAATTGTGGCACATATAAGACTGGAGATAAGGTGAGCTTCTTAGTAAGTCTAACCCATCCTATACCCATCACAGGTGCTATATTTCCATCTGCAACACGTACTCCAGCCTTTCTAGGGTATGGCTGAAGATCGTGGATTAAATCTCGACACCCTGTCATTGTATCCAAAGCACCAGAGTCCAAAATCCAAGCAGTAGTATTCTGATGTTTCATAGTATAAGCTTTAGGATGATTACCTTGGGCAAATGATCCTGCGAAAAAGTCAGCAGGACTGTTGGACGACTGTCCTGATCGGAGGGCATCAGCTAGCATCTTCTTAAGGGAGTCGATTTGTCCTTTAGAGAAATGGCTGTCATAACCATTAGTTGAGCTAGAAGCAGTGTTGGCACGAGAATTCTGGCTGCGACGTTCAACAAGACGTTCAGACCTAGACTTCCAGTTTGCAGGTCTGCCTCCATTCAGCTCCCAGCACTGTGCTTTTGTATGCCAAGGTTTTTTGCAATGTTCGCAATAAACATTAGTCGTGGCTGCCTCCTTATCCGACTGCTTATTGTTGCTATTTTTGTTACTCAACAATGCAGTTACAGAAGTATCGACCTTTAGAGCTGATCCCTCGGTCGTAGGTTTGGCATCCGTCAACATAACCTGTCGCCGTGATTCTTCACGACGAATCTCAGCCACGGCTTCTTCTAAGTCAGGAAAAGGCTTCGTTGCCATGACCCTTCCTTTGGCTGCATCTAGCTCATCGTTGAGACCCAATAGGAAGTGCAGAGTTCGTTTTTTGTCCACGAACTTTCTGAAAGTTTCAGAATCAGCAGCAGTTGTCCATTCTTGAGCCTAGTAGAGATCTAGTTGCATCCAGGAGCGATTTAGCGCATTATAATAGTCATTAACACTCATATCTCCCTGTTTAAGATTGTAGAGCTTAGTTTCAATCTCTAACAGGGCTGAAGAGTTGTCCACCGTTGAGTAAGTCTTCTTTGTGTGATCCCAGATAGACTTCGCAGACGGGTGGAGGAGGTAATTTTCACCAATCTTTGGCTGCATTGTGGAGATGAGCCATCCACGAACAAGGTTATCCTCATTATTCCACTGCTCGAATTTTGAATCGGCTTTGGCAGGCTTCTCTGTTGTACCATGGAGATAGCCAGCTTTGCCTCGTCCTGTGATGAACATCAGGACTGACTGCGACCAGTGAAGATAATTGGATCCATCAAGCTTGTAGATGACCACTTGTCCTAGATAGGAATCAGAACTAGAATTCAGAGTCATAGCTCCCTGAGATTGAGATTCAGGGGCTGTAACCTTTGTATCAGTCATGGTAGGAAATTAGGGTTTAGAACTGGCGGAAGCTTGTATCAGAACTAAGCTCTGATACCATATTAGATTTAGGTATAGAGAAGAGAAGAGTTTGATAGGGTTTAGGAGGAAAGAATATTGTATTATGATTGAATGATATGTATTCCGCAGATACAAAGGGGATATATATATCCAACACTAAGGGACTCCTACTATAAGTGGGAGTCCTAAATAAGTAAACTCTCTTCTATTAAACTCCTTAATAAAGACCTATACTAACTCGGATAGAACTGCCTCATTAAGATAATTCCTACATGAGGCTTTCTGAGGTGGGGAGGGTGAGTGAGAAGGAAGAACATGTCACCCCAATCAATCAAGCTTCTGCTCATCGGACACCATGAATGATTGACCGAAACCTTCAACTTCGCCTGGATATTGCCACAACTTCTTCTTCTCTTCCATTGGGAGGTTGAAGAATTCCTCAACCTGTGTCCTCATCTTCTCTACCAGAGTAGAGCTCACCCCGTGGTTCACCAGCTGCAACACACGCAATTATTAAATACTAAAAATGGACAGCCAGGAACAATACCCACACAATACAATGCCGGGAAAAATCCCCAATCTTTACAGGCAGAGTGGAGCTTTTGAAGCTCGGAATCCATCAAAGATTCATCAATCAAAGATCGGAACCTCCGGGCCATCATATTGGGAAACGACGTGTTGATCCAGGAGCTCAGGGCGTATGTATCTGGAAGGGACTGAACCACCACCATTTTGTTGTTTAACCAGTTCCTGGACGGAAGGCACAAGAGGGGAGCTCCCGAAGCTGCTGATAGATTTTGTTGAAACCATAACTGGACTGGACTCTGCACTCACAGGTGAAAGAGATGGGGAAGACGACACCACTCAACCTAGGAAACCCTCCACGTGAAGCCACGGAGGCAGGTGGCATGGCTGACAAATCGACAACAGCCGTGAGCAGGTGAAACAAAGAGCTGACGAAGGGGTTTCATAAGACGACACGAAGACAGCCGAGGTGGAGAAGACGACACGAAAACAACCCGCATGACTGACAAATCGACAACAGCGGCAAGGTGGTGATGCAGAGAGGAGAAAGGGAAAGGGGCCGACAACGACGGAGAGCTGATGCAGAGAGGAGAAAGGAAAAAGACCAATGGGTCGATGGTGGCGGTCGAAACACACAGTCAGAAAACAGCTGCAATCAGACTCACACGGCCCACGAAAATTAAAGGCCCAATAGCTCATTTGAGAGGCAGGTAGCCAGGCCTGTCAATCCTTAATGAACAGTAACAATACACGGGAAATAGGCAAAATTTCCGACGGGGAGCGACCTTGCTTTATAGGTTCTTTTAATTTATAGAATAATAAACAATTGCAGGCTTTGGATTCTGAAAGGATAGCCCGTTGTGCGGTAACTGGACTTAAAAGTAAAAACCACCTACTATAGTTTCCTCTTTCGATCGGACGATCTTGAACGCAAATAAACGATTATTTCCCGTAGCCGTACTAAGTACTAACATTTACCTACTACCACCTCAAACAAACCTTGTGAAGGAACACGCAACTGTTAACTTCAGCTGGAGGAATCAGTTTCCTCCGCCTGTCTGTCTTTCCTTGTTCCGTTTCCTTTAACGGCCAGCCCAACCTTACAACTCTTTTTCCTAACAGTTCCCTTCTCGCCCTTCAATTCAATCTCTTCCCGCTTTTCCCTTTTTTTTTTTTTCCTTTTAACGGAAGAGCAAGAGCTGATCGCTTACCGGATCGGAGATCTACAGGTCTGAAATTCTCTTCCCCCCCCTGCTCTCTGCTAATTTGTTTCTGGGTTTCTGTTTTCATTTTACCTTTTCAATATATCAGTGAGCAACGAGAATCCCTCATATCTGAGATTGACCCATATGAACTTGGATGCTGAAACTTTCTGGTTCTATGACTTGTTTCCATATATGATATAGGTTTTCTTCCACTGGAATTGCTTTTATTTTTGTTTTTCTTTTTTTCTAGCTCTTCTGTCATTAGTCAAGTCGTGCCTGCGTCAGTTCCATGTACACTGCAATTCACCCATTCAACTGCAAACGTGCAGGAAGGACTCTTGACAGTTTTCCTTGCAATTAGTTCTGATAAGAAGAGTTTGCGGTTTCCTCGTTCATCATTCATCATGTCCTTGAAGCCAATACTCTGTACTCTGCCTGTTGATGCTGTAGAGTTCCTTTAGTGTTGTATGATGGATAAGAAAAGGGCAGATGACCATGAAGCAGGGCCACTTCCTTTACCACGACTCATCGACAGATTTAGCTGTCTAAAGCAAGATGCTTGTCATTCTCCTGAAGGTTCGAGCAAGGCGAGGTCTGTCTTCAATAAGAGTTTTCCTTCATTTTGAACTATTCATTCATATACACCAAATATTTAGTAGCAGTGGCTTGTCTCCTTTTGTTCATGAACAATACTTGTTTCCATCTTGTAATTCGACAGAGAAGAAAGAAGGATCAGAAAATGGAGGAAGATGATTGGGGTTGGAGGAAGTGACTGGAAACACTACGCGAGGAGGAGGCCTCACGTGGTTAAGAGGCGTATTAGGAAAGGTATTCCTGACTGTTTAAGGGGTGTTGTTTGGCAGCTGATTTCTGGAAGTAGAGACCTGCTGCTGATGAATCCTGGGGTTTATGAGGTAGAGCTTTTCCTTTTCTTGCGTCCTATTCAGTACCATATATCATCTTTAGGTAAAACATCTTGGAGTTTCAAATATTTGTTTGTTCAGCTGTTTAGAATGCTACATAATTGCATTATAGTGATTCTTTCCTTCCTTCTGACTGCATTATTTTTGCAGTTCAGCTTTGTACCTGTAGAAAATCTGGATTTAAGTGCCTATACACGTGTTGCCCGGCTTTGTTATTTCCTTATCCTCTCTTCTATATCCTTGCAATATCTGCTCTAATGCACATTTTTATTTAGTGATAGCGTATTCCTCATAAATCTTAATAAAATGGAATACTTCTACGTATTCAGTATGGAAATCTTATCAGAATCCGCAGCTTGTGCTTTCATCATAAATAAAATAGACAGATAGTGTTGGCCATATTGCTTGTAATCTATCAGTCCTTTGGTACTTATGGTACTATCCAGGAAATGTTCCAGCAGTGATGCAATGGTAGCGGATAGAAGTTCTTTTTTGCAATGGTAGCGGACAGAACTCTTTTATTTATTTTGATAAAACAGATATATGGAGAATCCTTATTTGCTTATTGAGTTTGGAAACTGAATTTTGCTCAGAAACACTACATTACGAAAACTGACCATGATAAAAATAGAATCTTATCTGCTGTTAACCCAGAAGTGTGAACTAGTGACCGTACATTGCTGCATAATTTTGGAAGTATGTAGGAGGTTTTAGACCTGGGGATTGCCTCCTAGTTCAACCCATAGTTCTCTTGCTTTATCATGGAGTGGCTTGTTAGTTTCTTTCCTTTCACGTATCAGTATCTTGTGCTTTTGCCTGCCTGTTATCTCAAGGGTGTTTTAGCTGAGCTATATGAGGTTTACTTGCTCAAAGATCCTAGATGAAGGGAATGGTGGGGTGGCTCTTGTTTGTTCATGTCTTTTGTTTATTTTCTGTTCCTTCTGATCTTTCATAACACATCCTTGTTGTTGCATGAATCAACTTTCTGAAGCATGAATTACCATTGACTAAATAAACTTTTCTTGTTTTTGCAGCAACTAGTTATATATGAGACGTCTGCATCTGAGCTGGACATAATTCGTGATATATCTCGCACTTTTCCTTCACATGTCTTCTTCCAGCAGAGACACGGTCCAGGCCAGAGGTCTCTTTACAATGTGTTGAAGGCATATTCTGTATATGATAGAGATGTGGGATATGTTCAGGTTTGATATTGCATCCATCGTACATTCATTATATATTTTCTCCTTTTTCCAAGTGAAAATGACAAGAGACATCCAACAATTTGTAGGGAATGGGCTTTGTAGCAGGCTTGTTGCTTCTTTATATGAGTGAAGAAGATGCCTTCTGGTTGTTGGTTGCTCTGCTTAAAGGTGCTGTCCATGCTCCAATGGAAGGGTTGTATCAGGTAATTTCTTGTTCGAAAGCAAGAAAGGTCTGGACTTCGGGTAGTGGTGGTGAAATTATTCAACCAACCCTGAGGTCCATTCTTTTGGCCTATACTCTCCTATCAAATTTTTTATTTTATGAATCACACTATCAATGTTTAGTTCGGATGTGATTTTGTTTGATTTAAAACTTGAACTGGCATCTTTCTAAAGTCTGCGATGAAAGCTTAAAAAACAGAATCCAGAAAGAATGAATGTAAACTTCATGGTTCAAAACTTCAAATGCCAATTCTAATGCTTGATGAGCAAAAGAGAAAAGTAGCAAGAAAGGCACCCCCTACTATATAGATCTTAACAAGGCATGCAGGAAGCTCAAATAAAACCATCACAGTGTGTCATTATAACTTTCTAAGGAGCATTCATATAACTTTGTTCCCTATTTATCAGTGGATAGCTGTGTCATTATTTAAAACTAAAAAATCCTGTCCCTAAGTTCTAGGCTGCATCTTGTTATTCATTAGTCAGTACTACATTCGACTATAGGATCTTGTCAACCTCCACTATGGTCAAGTATTATAAGGTCATGTTTCTTTAGTGTGTCCTAACAACTGCTGGATATTAAGAACTACTCTAAGTGACTCTGGATAATGTCGACCACAGGTTTTTCGTCAGTACTTACAGAATAAGTTGTTTGTCTACTAATATTTTGAAATACATGTAAAATGTTGAAACCACAGTCCAAACAACTAACCAGATAACTCAACTTTTTACACAATATCTTTTTCTTTTGGCTCTTATGTCAAAATATGAGGAAAGTTTTGTTAGTCTTTTCACTATGTATAATTGCAGATATCAGTTTTAGCAAATAATTAAGTTCTCTATACTCTATATAATTTTCTCATCAGATACCATACCATTATATTTCATACGGTGCAATAGTTAGATTTTCTGTTTGTCCGTGTAATTTGGATTTGCTGTCTGATAGCAACCGTTACATACTGTTACCATAGGTGGGGCTGCCTCTTGTACAACAGTATCTATTTCAGTTTGAGAATTTGGTGAAAGAGCATATGCCCAAACTTGGAGAGCATTTTTCCACGGAAATGATAAATCCTAGCATGTATGCTAGTCAGTGGTTTATTACCGTCTTCTCATACTCATTCCCATTTCACTTGGCTCTTCGAATTTGGGATGTCTTTCTTTACGAGGTTTGTCAGCATCTTTTCCCCATTCTCTGGTGGCAGTTTCTGATTGTCTTGTCTTCTCACATCTTTTCTCGTGTATCCAGGGTGTAAAAATTGTTTTCAAAGTAGGTTTGGCTCTGTTGAAATATTGCCATGATGACTTGGTAAGTACTGCTGGAGCAGCAACTTCTTGATGCCAGTCATTTAGTTAGCGGTATGTGTTAGCTTGAGAAGTGAGATCAATCTACTTGTTGTTTCCAGGTCAAACTGCCATTTGAGAAGCTAATGCAAGCTTTCCGTAACTTTCCTGAGGATGCCATGAATCCAGATGTTTTGCTGCCAATGGCGTATTCCATAAAGGTATAATTGTTCTCATTTTCACTTCTCTAGCCGACTAGTTATCTTGCTTTCTGTTGAACTTATCAAAAAGTAATGAAGTCTGAGGATTTGAAGGCTCCTGTGGGTTGTGAAATCGGTTAAATGTTTGATCCATGGTGTTTTGGAAGCCAAATATCCTTGCATGCCTGCTCATAATATCACATGTATTGTTTCTGATAATGCCCGAACTGTGGGGATTTTATCAGGTATCAGGTCGATTGAAAGAACTGAAACACGTGTATGACAAGAACAATGCGAAGGCACTTGTGTCATCAGAACGTGTAAATGAGAGCAAAGAATCTGATACAACGAAGTAAAGCAAGGGGGTATTTGCTTGGAAATGGGGAAGCGGGAAGCACTGGATTCAGTTCTGTGAGTATGCATAGTACAGAATTTCTGATTCTTATGATTATTTTTGAGTGAATGTATACATTTTGAGAGGACGACGGTGGTACCTTCGATTATCTGCAAACTTAAATGAGCAATTTGATTATCCTGTAAAGAGCACTCACTGCAAATCTGTAATAACCTGACCTCGGATCATATTGCTGGGTTTACTGCTTTGGTGAGAACCAGCTCAATGCTCGTCCAAGTGACCAAAATGGTATTCCAGAGGTTGTCAATGTTGACTAATATAGCACAGAATAGACTGACTTGGTTGACAACTTTCAAGATATAGCGCCCACTTTCTGCAGATGTTCACAAAACAACCAATTGATCAAAAGTCTGGAAGACAATGGTACCTGCATCTGCATCTGCATATGTCTAAACAAAATGCATATTCCAGTCCCTCATTCAAAGAAAGATATCAGACGAGGCTGCTGCTACAATCACATCCCTATAAGGCTAGTTGCATAGATAGCAATGTAAGCTCTAGTCAAAATGCAGAGTCTTCCTCCTTTAGTGCGAATTTCAAAGAGATCAAATTGTATAACATATGGGTAGGAGAGTTCTTTCTGTTAGTTTGTATGGTTATATATCTTCTAATATGAAAATATACTCTACAGTTGTGTTATCCTTATATATGGTGACAATGGTGGCTCCTTCGAATTTCTTATCGCCTACCATCCAAGGGTAAACCAATAGCTTCTTTCAACAGATAAGTAGTTGGTAAATGCTTTGGGTTGACGTATAACAAGATAGATGCATGTCCCAATGTTATATTGGGGTGATACCATAAAAGATCAGAGCTCTGCTGTTCGCAAGGAATCTCGGTTCAAAACTCTAAAGCCAACCATTCAAGGAAATTCTTCTATTACTCCGCAGAGGAAGCCGCAATTCAATAAGGTTTTTCGCTATTTTCCATTAATCCCACAATTGAAGAGGTTGTTCATGTCTTTTAATACGGCAATTGATATGATTTGGCACTCAACAGAGTATACGACTGATAAGATACTCATAAATCCCAAAAATTCAAAATCTTGAAAAAACTTTTATCTATTGTATCCTGTGTTGGCAAGTGAGCCTCGTAATGTTCAACTTGGACTTGCCAGTGACGGGTACAATCCATTTGGTAACCTATTGATGACACTCGATTTGACGATCAGCCTCATTTAAGCGACATTTCCCTGCTTGAGACACAGTTTTTAGGGTAGTTTAGGGTGTTTTCACTCGATTGCTCTAGTTCTTACCGTTTTGGTTACTTTGGCCCGTTATGGGTCTATTTGATGTGTTTTCTAGTGCTTTTGTGAATGCACAGGTTTTTGCCATCAATAAGTAGCCACGCACGTGCTCGGGAAGCAAGGGAACCTCGAAGAATTGCCCGAAATCGATCTAGAAATCATACAAGTCCGGAACCAGCATTGCTCCTGCTTGCACTAAAGATCTCGGCGAGAACTCTCAAAGTTATCGCTGAGGAGTTTGAACACAGAACTTCCAGGAGAATTTAAAGAAGAAGTTTTCGGCGAGAACTTTGAAAGTTCTCGCCGAAGAGTTTTGCAAACAGGAGAAGCAGGAGCCTTTGAACCAAAGTTCTCAGCGAAAACTTTCAATGTTCTTGCTGAGAAGTCCTCTCTTTTCCGACGCACATACGGACAAACCCTATTTAAGCAAACTGGCGGACTTCATTCAGATATACTTTTCCACGGATTAATTTCCTGACTTAACAGTTCGAGAGAGAGTTGAGAGCATCCTCGGAGTTCCTGGAGAGATCGTAACGCCATCTCCCCACCTCGGAGAGCTCGGAGCTAGGAGTTGACGATTCAAGAGATTGAAGCTCCTCGGTTTCATCAAATTAGGTTTTACAGTTCTTCTCTATTCTTCCTACCTGAGATGTACTCCTTGATTGTTTTCGTTTCTCTTGTGTCGAATATGAGTAGCTAAACTTGTAGAGTTTAGATTAGATGAACCCTAAGTGACCCTGGGCTTTAAAGCGGTCACGAATCGGCGGTAATTAAATTAAGATTCAGACAGTTTCTCTTGCATCTTTGATTTGTTCTTCGTTGTCTGTGTTTCTTTTCTAGCTTGATCACCTAGACTAGATTCTTGTTTAGCTTAGGATAGAGCGAACGTTCGCCTCACTTTAAAACACCAAATCAACAATTAACCTATTCATTGGAGTGTGCCTTTCGTAGGAACCAGTTAGGGTTAATCCACTGTTAGAGTAACTCACAAATCACTAGTAATCGCGCCAGTTAGTTTTCCGTTGCAGAAGCGAACGCACGGACGGTAAATAATCTTGGGAGTTAGATCGGATAGAGCGAACGTTCGCCAGTCTTAAACCTAAGGGTCAGGAGTTATGGTGGTGTCTGAGAACTGAATGAATCGGGATTGAAAACCGCTGGTCTTGTGATCGCCAATGTTCTAGTGATCTTAGGGCGATTCGAAATCTAAGCTTGTCTATCGTCTTGTCAAGTCAACCCAATTTTTATTTTCGTCTTTGTTTTCATTTCAATTCCTTTGTTTTATAGATTAGAAGTCGTGGAACTCACACCACGCACAACTTGTGAAAACCCGAATAATTTGTCAATTCATTTGAGTAGACGATTAGTAGAGACCCCTGGAATACGATCTATCTCGCTTCTAGCTTGGTAGTTATTTGACCACACGCTAAAACGTGTTCATCAAATTGGCGCCGTTGCTGGGGACTCCTCTATATTGTTTGAAAGAAGAGTTGGCATTTTATTCTTCTACCGTTCCATCTTTCATTTTTCCATCACACTTCAATTTTACACTGGTTGTTCTTGTTTTTGTTCTTTGCAGGTTGTTTACAAGTTTATGAACCGCCCGTTCACTGGTTCTCAGTCTAAGTCTATCAAGTCTTCTACTTCAGACAAGCCGGGTAGTTGGTGAACGTGTCGTTGTGATGCGTTCAACCAAATAAAAACTACTAATGCTAAGAAAAAGCGTATAGCAGATCGTATTCCGAGGGTCTCTTATGATTGGTTACTTCAGAACTAGCAAAATACTCGAAGGAAAACACGTTGTGCGTGGTGTGAGTTCCACGACTTCTATTTCTAAGAAATGCAGAAAAATTAAAACAAATTAAACTAAAGCAGATTGGGAATTAGGGTTTGAAAACAAGAATGACAGACGAACTTAGACTTTGAATCCCCCTTCGTTCCCAGAGCATTGGCAATCAACAGATCAGCTGATTTCGATTCTCATTCAATCAATTACTAAGACACCACCATAACTCCTTACCCTTAGGTTTAAGACCGGCGAACGTTCGCTCTATCCGTTCTAACTACCAAGATTAACTAGCCGCCCGGGTACGGTCGCCTCTCGCAACGACTTAATTAATTGGTGTGATTACTAGTGATTAATGAGTTACTCTTGCAGTGAATTAACCCTAACCGGTTCCTACGAAAGGCACGCTCCAATTATAAGGTTAATTGTTTAATTCGATGTTCTAAAGTAAGGCGAGAGTTCGCTTCTATCCTTAGCTTTAACAAGAATCTAATCTAGGTGATCAATCCAGACAAGAAACATGAACAATGAAGAACGAATCAAACATGAAAAAGAACTGATTGAATTTTGAATCTAATCACCGCCAATCCGTGACCGCTTTAAAGCCCTGGGTCACTTAGGGTTCATCTAGTTTAAGCTCTAACGAGTTTAGCTGCTCATGATTATTACAAAAGAAACAAAGATAAAGAAAGAGTTCATCATTCAAAGGAAGAACAGAAAAGAATCTGAAAAACCTAATTTAGACGACTCTGGCAAACTTCGATCTTCGGTAAGTTACACTCCTAGCTCCGGTTCTCCGAGACGGAAGGGATGGCGTCACGATCTCTATCCGGCTCTTCGAACTCCAGCTCTTCGCTCCAGAACTTGAGAGAATTCTGATCTCGAAAAGTTGTGTTTTGTAAATTATGATTGTATTGAATGATTCCTTCTTTTTGGGCCGCCGGGTTAAGTATTTATACTTAACCCTAACTGATCCGGATTAGCCTGATATTTTCGCCGAAATTCTTAAGGAATTTTCGGCGAAAATTCCTTTGTGAATGGGAGTGCTTTCTCTGCCTTGTATTTTCGGTCCGAACACTTGATCCTTTTCGCCGAAACCATCCTTCACTTGGCATCAGTTGATTTGCATTAATATTTTCGCCGAAGATGAAAGCTTGTTTTCGCCGAATGTGTAAGTGTGAATGGGCAGACTTTTGGTTTGACTTGATCGGCTCCTTGGATCGATTCCGGTTTGATTCCTCGAGGTTCCAACGCCTTAGACACGTCCATGGCTACTCTATTTGACGGCAAAAACCTGTGCTAACATAAAAATACTAGAAAACCATCAAATAGACCCGAAACGGGCCAAGGTAACACAAATGGCACGAGATAGGGCAATCGATTGAATATTCGTTATTCTACCCTAAAAACCATGTCTTAAGCAAAGAAATGTCGCTTAAATGAGGCTGATAATCACGTCAAATCGAGTGTCATCAGTAGTTCTGCTCCGCTTAAGCAACCGCGAATTCCGAAGCAATCTACTACCGTTCCACTCCCATCCTCTACACCACTTAAGATCGAGGAGTTTAAGGAGAGCTTCTCGTCTTCTTCCGCTTCATCCACTTCGTCGAACTCGCTGCCACCCTCTCCCACGTCAATGACTGCTCAGAAGAGCCTTGCGGACTACAATAAGCCGAGCGCAACTAGCGTTCGGTCCTCCATTGTTGTGCCACACAATGAAGATGATCCCGACTGTGAGATCAAGATCCCCTTCCTGGGAATGATCTCTAGGGATGTGCAGTTCGAAGGAAAGCCGCATGATAATCCATGCACACACTTGGCGGATTTCCTAGCCATTTGCGAGACCTTTAAGAGTGGTAGTCTCGATAAGAACACCTTGTCCTTACGAGCCTTCCCATTCTCTCTGAAAGGTCCCGCGAAGAGATGGCTCAGTAGCAAGCCGCCCAGTCACTACACCAACTGGAACGTTCTTGTTCAAGACTTCGTAGAGGAATACTTTCCTCCTTCTAGAACCACAGCTTACAAGGACATCATTGCCAGATTCGTACAGAAGGAAGGAATGAGCTTATATGATGCTGGGAATGAATTCCAAGAACTCCTCTACAATTGCCCTCATCATGGCTTCGAACAAAGACAACTAGCTGAGATCTTTGCTCGAGGTATGAATGAGGAGTCTGCTAAATGGGTCAACTCCTTGGTTGAGGGAGATTGCACCGCTCTTACTCCAGCAGCTGCCATGCTTCACTTCGCCAACTGTGCTTCCAAGTCAAGGAATTGGGAGAGACAATCCGAAGGAGTTAAGAGTAAGCTTAGCATCGAAGATCAGATTAAAGCAGAAATCTAGAAGCACTTGATGAACGTTGGCACGCCTCTCACTCCTCTTTCAGCCTCTGTCTTTGTTACTGATTGTCAATGGTGTGGAACCTGTGCACATAACGGGGGCTATTGTCAGAATTTTGGTAGAACAGATGTCTGGTCCGCCGAAGAATTCGACTTCATCGGTCAAGGCTTCACCAACACTCAACAAGACTATACTGACTTTCCACAATCTCGTCAACCCCCTTACAACTCCGGCAATCGCCAAAATCCGTACCTGAACAGTAATTATCAAGGTCCTACTGGATTCACCGGAGGACAACAGCCTCAACGTTCGATGTCACAGGATCACAAAGAGAACGATATAGACAGGAAGCTCAATCAGATTATCTCTAGGCTCGATGATCATGATAATTAATTAAAAGCTCAAGCTGCTCTTAACCAAGGACAGATCGCACAAGGGCAACGAGTGGAGAGTACGATAAATAGCATAGCTAGCATGTTGGCTAATAGCCGCCTCTTCGATCAGCCGTCATTTCAAACTAACTCTACCCTGAAGGATGAGCATGCTAAGGCCATCACAACCAGGAGTGGTAAATAGACGGATGATCCTAAGATCCCAGAACCAGATATGATACCTGATGATATAGCTGTAGACATGCTAGAGATTGAGGATATCACAGCAGAAGAAGAGGACAAAGAAAAGAAAGGGGAGGAAATATCCCTGACACCTCCTCCACCATCAGCTCCTGCGCCTCCTCTTGCTCCCTAGGCCTTGATGAGTAAAGCTAAAGATCATGACACCCAATACAAGAAGTGGTACTCGATTCTGAAGAACACAAAGATTAAAATCCCAGTAACGGAAGTTGTTTAGATCATGCCACCACTGGGGAAATCCTTCAAGGATCTTGCGAAGAATGTAAAGAAAGGAGATGTATCTACCATCACTCTCACCGATGAGTGCTCAGCCATCCTCTGTAGCACTCCACCTCGACCATCCCCAGCTAAGTGTCGTGATCCTGGCCCTTTCACTTTACCTTGCATAATCAATGGTAGAAAAATTGAACGTAGTCTGGCTGATCTTTGTGCTTCCATTAACGTTATGCCTACTCATCTTTATAAAGAATTAAACCTAGGAGAGCTAAAACCTATTAGTCTACATCTTGTGTTAGCCGATAGATCGGTTAAAATACCTAGGGGAGTAATAAAAGATGTGGCTGTTCATTGCGGACCTTTTACCATTGTGGCCGATTTTGTTGTGTTAGATACCCGAGAGGTAGATGTTACACTCATCTTAGGCCGACCCTTTCTGACAACGGCCGGTGCACTTATCAATTACAAACAAGGCTCGTTGACATTGATGGTCGGAGATGATAGTGTAACATTCCGCCTTAAGGACGGTATGAAGTATTCTTCTACTCAAGACGATAAATGTTTTTCAATTGATGCTATGGAGTTGGTTTCGGCCGACTTTGTCACAAATGCCTTATCTAGCGACCCGCTAGAGTTGTGTCTGATTTCAGGGATAGAGGACGCATCGGATGATCCGGAACAACTCCATTGGCAAGAGGAACTCGACAACCAGAAACCGGCGCCTGCAACCACTTCCGCGGTGCCACCCCTTGAGCATACACCAAAACGGATCACTATTTCATATGAGCAGCCACCAGAGCTCACATTAAAGAAGCTCACAGACCATCTACAGTACGCATTCCTGGGAAAGGAATGCCAGTTACCAGTCATCATTAGCTCTACTCTATCGTTTGGACAGAAGAAGCAATTAGTCAAGCTCTTGAAGAAACACATCTGAGCTATAGCCTGGCAGTTATCTGACATCCGAGGTATCTCTGAAACATTCTGCAAGCATCGGATAGTAGTAGATGAGGAGTTCAAACCAGTAAGACAGCCGCAACGCCGATTGAACCCATTGATGCAAGATGTCGTGAAGAAGGTAGTTCTTAAACTCCTTGATGCTGGGATTATCTACCCTATCTTCGATAGCCCTTGGGTTAGCCCAACTCAAGTCGTACCGAAGAAGGGAGGGATCACAGTAATCCCTAACTAGAAGGGTGAGCTTATTCCCACCCGTAGAGGTGGAAATCGGTGCGGTTAGTGTTAACCGCACCAAAATTTGCAGTTAACCGCACCACAAAAACACCAAATTCACTAACCTTAACTGACCCGAAATTGGGTTGCGGTTAACACTAACCGCACCGCGGTTATGCGGTTAGGTTAGTGGTTAACCATAACTAACCGAAAATTTAAGAAAATCAGCAAAATCATGTTCTTAACTCGGAAATGTCCAATCCAATTCAGTCCAAATAACCACGACCTCACACGTCTCTAAATCCATAAATTCATACATATCCAACACGTGATAAAGTTTCAAAATGCCTCCTAAAGCAAATGAACATAACTTCAAAATATCTCCAATTCCAAACTCCATCTTCATTAGTCTTGTAGTCTTGCAGAGTTGCAGTTGCAGAGTTCTTGACTCGTAGTGATTCGGTGATTCCAATCCAACCCGAAATCTACAAGTTGTTTCCCCCCTATAAGTTCCAATACATAGAATGTTATTTCATTAAGTGTTATGACTCTTATGAGCAACAAAAACACAGCAGCATACCCAAACACTTAAACACAGCTGCTGCTATATATAACATGATAAATGAACACAGCAGTCAACACTTCATAGCTAGGAAAATGAACACAGCACACAGCAGCCCAACGTGAACTTCTAACATGATAAATGACTGTTTATGAGCAAAACACAGCAGCCCACCCAAACACAACTGCTGATTTCCATTCTTGAAAAAACTAAACACAGTAGGTCCTTAAGGTTAAGGACATCAATTTCACTACCATCATTTTTCACTGTGATGGTACATCTTCTACTACATTTGGTTGAAGAATTTCGACTAGGTGGACCAGTTCAATACAAATGGAAGTATTCAATAGAGAGATTTCTAGGAAAATCGAAAGGATTTGTTGGGAACAGGGCACAACCAGAAGGTTCAATTGCTGAAGGCTGGATAAATGATGAAATATGTATGTTTCCATCAATGTACCCGAATGCCAATGTTTAGTCACGATTCAATCGCGAGAAATGAGTCCACGACCCCAACGAAGATGAAATAAATCAGTCATCTGCCATATTTCTCGTAGTTGGCGAAGCAGTTGGAAATGGAAAATCATACAAAATGCGGGAAGACGGGTTACTACAAGCACATCGACATGTATTGTTTAACACCGACTATGTTAAACCTTTTATCTAGTAAGTAATTTTGTAGTAAAATCTTGATAAACAGATACAAATACTGTTGTGTGCAAAAGATGATGATTAAATAACATCTTCTACTTATTTTCTTGGTGAAACCGATCCATGTGGAAGACCTTATGTTTATTGTTAAAGTAACTACACCTCCATGAAAGAGGTCACAAGTTCAAATCCACACCCAATCATAAAAAAAAATACCGATCCATCATAAAATGCAAGTATCGAGGAACAACGTAAGCAGTTTTTTATGATGAATTTTTTGGCATCAAAACCAGAGGTTGTCTAAACTGGTTTACCTTTTTTTACTGAAGATTATTAACGATGAGGTGGTGACTCATTCCTCTGATATGAAGATGTTGGCAAGAGGACCACTTGTTGAAGCTAACAAGATTTGTTGTGAGAACACCCATTTTGTTCTCACCATGAGAACACTAATCTTCACATTTCATTGTTTTAATTTAATCTAATGGCTTAAATTAGATGGACATATTTGTAATTATAATTATTTATTAATTAAACTAATTAATTATTTTTGTAATTAAATCAGAAAATAAATAATATTTTTAATTACTAATCCTAACTAAAAACAGGGAATTACTTTCATGTTTGAAAATTTCTTGCGGTTATCATAAATATCGGAGGTACAATGGAAGGACTATGGAGGCGACAATGATTATTATAGGCAGCGGTGGTAGTGATTATTAATACCAGATACTAATTTACGGAACCCAATCATAATGTAAGTGATGGAAAATCAAATACTTGGTACCTAAAATCAAATTTGGTACAAGAACATAATTTATGCAGTAGGGTTTCAGGGTTTTTCGGTACCATAATCGATTTTCAGGAGCAAGGCAAGGTACCAAGATGCCTGATTATTGAACAAATAAATTGCCTAAAATGAAGTTGAACTAGTTCATATAACTAGTTAATAAATTATAAATGTTAACTAGTTAAATAGACAATTTAATAACAAAAAACTAGCTAACAAAAAACTAGTTTATTGAGTACAATTTTGATAACTAGTTATCAGCTAAATATCTCTGTTAGCTACTTATTTGTTAATGATGTTAATTACTAATTAAAAATGTAAGATAACTAGTTATGCAATCATAATGTTAACTAGTTAATAACAAAATGGTTTTTATAATTAAAAAGCAGCAAGTTTGGCGAATTATTTTTAAAAAGTACTATCTTTTCGAAACCCCAAATCTATTCCAATTTTCGACAGCCCTAAAGCCATTAGGCCCATTTTGTTTTTGTTTTGAATTATAGTGACCGAATTGCTATTTTCCCGTCCACGTGGAGACACTTGTGTTGACTTTTTTCTTGAATCGCAAATTATCACTCCAATTTTCCTCTACCTTCTGTTATCTTCTTCCTCCTCCACCTTCCTCTGCTCCCTCGCTGGCGACACCGATACTAATAAAATACTCTCATCCGATGTTGTCGCATCAGATCCATTCCTCACCCTCGCCAAAACTGCCACCGAGCCTAGCCTCAGCGTCGCCGCCATGGATTCCGGCATCATCTTCAACTGTTTGGCCATGTTCAATGTTGGTCGCTTGCTCCTCCACAGATCCAGATGGAAGTTTTCCCTCTGGGTTCTTTCGCCTTGGAGCCATAATATCAAACAAAATTTCCCACCGAGCGTGCCAATTTGTTTCTGGTGGTAGAAACTTTTGTGTTTGAACACAATAAATGCGCTTGACTTCTTAGAACAAGGAATATTTACACGGTTCACACATCTCCAAACAATGTTCGAACGAGGGTGTTTGAAGTTTTTTGGCTATGTCTACTGCTACTGATAGTACTACTCCTATGGAGGTTCTGAGAGGGCTGTAAAAGAAAAACAACTATGCCCACTGAAACTAAAGTTGGAGAGAAAAGTAGAAATTTAGGCAGAGTGTGTACTTGTGTGATTGTGTCCACCTGCCTATGTCGAATACCTCTCATATTTATAGACAAATGTGAGTGGTAACTGCAGTTGGAGGAAGTAATTGCCATGGAAGTTACTTCCTCTCTCTTGAACGTGGCTATCATCATGGTGGTGGCTGTTTCTTCTCTTCAACTACCTTAGAGGAATAGTGACGTTGGTGGCAGAAGGTTGTACTCTTGAGGTAGGGTTTGATATGATCACATAAGCCCTCAGGGTTTCATCATAATGAGGAGATTGACATGATGCTTCCCTCTTGGAAAGGAGGTCGACATGATGACATTATCATCATGAAGTCGGCCTGAGGGTTTTACTCTTGATGGGGAAGCTTCCACTCAATGGATCGACATGAGATCTTGACTTTGGTGCATTGACATGTGATCCTCACTTCGATGGGTCGACACGAGATCCTCACTTCGATGGATCGATATGAGACCTTGACTTTGATGGATCGACATGATACTTTCACTTTGGTCGATCGACATGTGATCCTAATGAGGAGATTGATATGATGCTTCCATCATAGCGAGCACTCCGACATGGTGATATCATCATCATGGAGTTGATTTTAGGGTTTCCCTCTTGATGGGGATCCTTAGAGTCGGCCTTAGTGTTGCCCTTTCGATGAGGAGGTTTCCCTCTTGATGAGGAGATTGATATGATGCTTCCATCTTGGTGAGTAGGTTGTCACGATGACATCATTTTTATGGAGTTGGCCTTAGGGTTTCCCTCTTGATGGGGAGGCTTCCACTTGATGGATCGACATGAGACTTTCACTTTGGTGGATCGACATGTGATCCTCATTTATCGACATGACGTCTTCACTTCAGTGGGTCGACACGAGATCTTGGCTTTGATGGATCGACATGTGATCCTCACTTTGATGTATCAACATGAGATCCTCACTTCGGTGGATCGACATGTGATCTTGACTTCGATGGGTCGACATGAAGTCTTCACTTTGGTGGATCAACATGTGATCTTGACTTCGATGGGTCGACATGAAGTCTTCACTTTAGTGGACCGACATGTGATCTTGACTTCGATGGATCGACATGAAGTCTTCACTTCGATGGATCGACATGAGATCCTCACTTCGGTGGATCGATATGTGATCCTCACTTCGATTGATCGACATGTGATCTTGACTTTGATGGGTCGACATGAAGTCTTCACTTCGATGGATCAACACGAGATCCTCTTCCACTCGATGGGGAGCATTCACGAGGCCAAAATAGTAAATTCATGTCCTTACTTAATCCTTCTTACTTAATTGAATGATTAAAGGTTATTAAAGCCATGCAAACTTCCACACATTGGTTTGAGCATCGACGGTAACTATGAACTACTATTGCTTATAAACTGTTTGTGGGAAAAAGGAAAGAAAGAGAAAATGAAAAGGGTGAGAGGAAAATGGTACCAGATATGCAAGGGAAGAAAGATTTGGGCAAAAGAAACAAGCTTGAAGACTGAGCATCTATATTAAGAGACGCAAGATTAGGGAAAGCTTCATAAACTGAAGAGCCGCCATCTATTGAATTGGGCTTTTTTCCTCATGCTTCAATCGAATCCGAGCTCGAAGAGGAGGAAATTGCAGGGCATATGTCGAGGAGGATGTTGAGCGTGACGGAGATGTCGTGGATGTTCTACTGTGGTGTGATTTTGGGTGTCGCGTAGTGGACGATTGTTGGGTGGTTGCGACGGCGTCGGATGAGAGGAGTTTATTGGTGTCGGCGCCGCCGTCGAGGGAGCAGAGGAAGGTAGAGGAAAAGAAGATAGAAGGTGGAGGAAAAAGAAGATAGAAGGTGGGGTTTCGAAAACTAGTTATTAAAACAAGTGTCACCACGTTTCAGCCACCGTGTTCGTGAAAATTGTGATCCGGTCACTTTCTTTAAAAAATTTTCATACGAGGCCTAACGGCGTTAACTATTTCACAAACCGTGATAGATTTGGGGTTTCGAAAAGTTGGTGCTTTTTAAAAAGAAATCGCCAAAATTGCTGCTTTTTAATTATAAAAATCCATAACAAAATAACTAGTTAATTAATTTTGATAACTAGTTAACTAATTTTACTAACTAGTTAACTAATGTTGATAACAAGTTATCACCATTAACTAGGTAAAAACAAGATAACTAGATAACATGTTAACAAAAAATCTAGTTAACTAATTATAGTAGTTTGTTAACTAGTTATCAGCAAAATAACATGTAAACTAATTTTAATAACTAGCTAACTAATGTTCATAACAAGTTATCAGGGTCTTTCACCATAATAAATAAATAAATGAATCTATGTACCAAAATAAATACGTTCTGAAAGTATGAACGTTTATGGGTATAAACGCCCGGACCAAAGGCGATTTCGCCCAGGCCCCAGGCGTTTTCGCCTATGGCCCAAGCGTAATCATTTATTCGGGTCAACCAATTGCCAACCAGCCGAGTCTAATTCAGGAACAGACCCTAGGCGTTTTCGCCTAGGGCCCGGGTGAATTCGCCTATGGCCCGGGCGTTTCAACCTGATTGGGCGAAAACGCCCCCCCCCTCCTATAAAACCCCACCAACACCCCCCATTTCACTCCTCACCCCCTCCTACCACTCTCCCCTTCAAGGTAAGTCCCCTTTTCTCTCTTTTCTTTCATTTTATTAGGGTTTAGGATTAGGTTAGAGAATTAGATTAGGATTTAGGTTAGAGAATTAGTTTATGATTTAGGTTAGAGAATTAGGATTCCCTTCGTCCTCCGTGCAATGGCTTCTTTCGTCCTCCGAGTCATCATAGGTGACATATTCATCTCGCGCCACTCCCTCTTGATCAACCTCCTCCCCCTCCGGACCTACATGACTGGTAGCCATGTATGATCCATCGTATGTTTGGCTCTGCTCTTCGATCTGAGGTGGCATGACCCCTTGCACCCAGGAGTAGAGAGACAGCTCCTCTTCTATCAAGGCGTACAAGTGGACAACTTCAACAGTAGGGTTACGACGAACTATGTCGTAGATGACTTGTGCACCGGTATCATCTGTTATGGTACGAGCAACGTAATGCGACAGAGTCCCCTGGATGAATATCGGCATCCTCCAAACAAATGATTGGATCAGCCGATCCGGACCAAGCCCCATTTTCCTCTCGAACGTGGTGACCAAGCTACCATAGCTGGCTTGCTTGGTCATTTTCAGACGGACGTTCTCTCCACCATCGTATGCTAATCCAGACCAATCCTGGACGATTCGACCCCCCAGTACACCTGGATACGAAAGTCGCGGAAACTACCAGAGTCAACCATCTTTCAATGTTGAAAAACAATTTTGAACTACCTTAGTGTTTTTTTTATGAAATAAGGCTTGAGAGGAGCTGGTATTTATAGGACGTCGATCCACATTACCTCAGGCGTTTTCGCCCATGGTACAGGCGAAAACGCCCAAGGCATAGGCGAAATCGCCTGGGGCTCCCATTTTGTCACGGGTCTGCTCTGAACCGGTCAGGAATCTGCTCAGGAATCGTTCAGAACCAATTACGCCTGGGCCTTAGGCGAAAACGCCTGGGGCCTGGGCGAAATCGCCTATGGTCCGGGCGTTTATACCCATAAACGTTCATACTTTCAGAACATATTTATTTTGGTACATAGATTCATTTATTTATTTATTATAGTGAAAGACCCCAAGTTATCACCTACAACTGTTAACTAGTTTTTTATTGGCAAAAGAACAATTAACTAGTTAACTAGGTAAAAATAACATAACTAGTTAGATAATCCGTCAACAAAAAATATAATAAAAAATGGATTATATCATAATTCTTTAACTAGTTATCGGTTTAGAAACCATGTTTTTCATAAAAAAAAAACATGTTAACAATTTAACCGTGAAAATACACTGAATTAGTTATCATCCAAAAAAACGTGTTAACTAGTTAACATGCTTTCACCAGAAAAGTAGCCGATGTTTGGTTGGCCGCTGAAAAAGTCATCGGTGTCTTGCCGAAAAAGTTACCGGAGATGGTGATCGGTCGCCGGAGAGTTGCGTCTAGTCACCATAGAAAAATGAGTTTTAAAAGTAAAAAAAAAATTAAATAGTGTGAGAAATATCCTAAATACCACTCATTTCTTATCTATTGATAGGAGGCGAATATCTCCGGGATCGGGAGAGCAATTGAGTTTAAAACTTAAAATCGTGAGATTATGTTTTTTTTTTTGTCTAATCGTGAGATTATGTAAAGTGAGAAATTGTTGAGATTTCTTAAATAAAAAATGGTGATAAAATAATTTGTTGTTAAATTGTATCATTTATGAAATAAATGAATGATAATTTAACAAGGAATGGTATTACACACAATAACATTTTTATCATACCACCTACAAAATATTCAAAGAATATAATGATCAAAATAATAACGCAATCTTTATTAATATATGACGAACATGAATAATAGAATCCCAATGTGTATTGTAATTACACTAGTTATTGTTAAATTGTACCATTTATAACAATATATGAATGATAAACATGTCGTGGGTTACATAGAAAAAAAAATACTAAAACATGAGTTATTGAGAGGTTTCTTTAGAATATAAATAAATTTTAAATTACATAAATATCTTTTGATATAATTTATATCATTAGATTAAATTTATGATTCAACGGTCTATAAGTGGTATATCTTCATATATATATTAAAGCAGAATTCCCTTTTTCAATTGACACGTCAGTTTTTTTGAGGATTTTAGAGCTCCTCCTTCATTCTAGGAATGAGGGTATTTTGGATAAAAATCAATTTTGACAAACAAAAATTTTTGATTCTTTCTCACGAACAAGGATCGAACTCTCAGTCTCATGGTTAAGGGACAAAGTGAACAACCAATAATGCCACATCTAATGATTGGAGTAGTTTACTATTTAATCAAAGAAAATTTGCACTGTTTTCAACGTAACAACAAGAAAGCATAACTATAATGCTTTTGTTTATGGGTGCTGCTATTTGCAGTCCGTGTATTACTGTACACAGTCCGTATTTTAACATAAACTGACAATTATGCCATTGCAGTCCGTATTTACTAACGCAGTCCGTGTTTTACTAACACAATCCGTTTTTACTAACGTAGTCCGTTTTTTACTAAACACAGCCTATTTTTTTACTAAATGCACTCCGTTTTTTTTTCTAACGCAGTCCGTTTTTTTTCTAACGTAGTCCGATTTTACTAACGAAAATCCTGATTCATAATATATTACAAAAAACTGGCATAAAATACAAATAACACATTAAATATTTATAATAAATTAATAATATTGATAAAAATACTAACGAAAAATTATAAATGTTGAAATAAAACTAATTTTGAGAGAAAATATTGCTAAGAAATTATGTAATTTTAAAAAATATATATTCAAAACTACAATTATGCCTGTTTTTTCTAATATATTATGAATAAGGTTTTTCGTTAGTAAAATCGGACTGCGTTAGTAAAAAACGGACTGCATTAGTAAAAATGGACTGCGTTAGTAAAAACGGAATGCAAGGGCATAATTGTCGGTTCATGTTAAAATACGGAGTGCGTACAGTAAAACACGGACTGCAAATAGCAACCCGCTTGTTTAACAATTGATAACAAATTTATAATTTTTTACCAGCATATGAATTAAGTTATTATATATTAAAAAGTAGAAAAAATTCAATTACACTTCTAAATAATCTAAATAAAAATAAATAAAAATTATTTTTCAATAAAATATTAACACAAAAAATCGGCCAATGGCCGCTGATAATCTAGTAAGAATATGAAGAAATTATCGTATAAAATTTGCCTATCGCGGGTTTTAGCCTGCCTTTTATTTAAGTTTTAATCATTGGTCTCCGGCAGCATCTTCGTCTACATACGTGGCCACATCCGGCAGTGTAGTGTAGCAGATAAAAGCCCGATTATTTTTTATAGCCAACTGAGAGAGTCAGGATGATGAGTCATGGCATGGCCTCCTTCTTTTGGATTACCATACCAGCCCATGCTGATTTACTAGAAAGACAACACGTGTGAGGGAGTAACACACGTCATGAGGGACACGTGGCTAGTAATAAGTCGAGGTCCATTTCCTATATAAATCGTGATGCAACCTTCACCATTCTCTGCAACATATCATATCATCATCATCATCTTCTTCTTCCAAAAAAACATTAAATCAAAATCAAAGAAAGAAATGGCAGACAACACTCAGAAGATGGCATACCACGCTGGTGAGGCCAAGGGCCAAGGCCAGGTAAGTAATATTCATTTCCATTTCCTTTTATAATGTGTAGTTTAATTTTTGTATTGCATTGCATTGCATAGATTAATGATTGAATGAACTTAACAGGAAAAGGCGAGTGGGATGATGAATAAAGCAGCAGGAGCAGCTCAATCAACAAAGGAATCAATGCAAGATGCAGGACAGCAGATGAAGGCTAAGGCTCAGGGAGCTGCTGACGCCGCCAAGAATGCCACTGGCATCAACAAGTCCAACTGAACACCTACTTTATTACTCTATTTTCCTGTTTTTTTTTTTTTTCTGTTTTCTTAGAATAAAATGTACTTAAACAAGTGGGGAAGCAAGCTGAGTGCTGTTGTAGCTCAGCTGCTCAGTGTCTCTCTATCTCTCTTATTATCCACTGATTTTCTTTCCATAATTGAAAAAATAGTTCTTGAGGTCGTGACTCTCTTTGGCTTTTTCGTTTCTTAGGGCATCCCCACACAACTTTCATAACATGACAAACCAAATCAAATCCCAGATAAATTGCATTGGTTCAAGAAATTCTCAAATCTATATATTTTTTGTAAAGCTTCCTAATGCATCTCAAGCTAACCTCTGAGCTCAACCCACATAATCGAACAGCATCCTAAATTGATTGCATAGGAAGATATGAACCTCCCGTTGCTATCTCGAATAAAGCAGGTCACTTAGTTATGCGCATAGAGGGAGTCATAAGAGTTAAGGATAAATTACCCATCAGTTCGTCGTCATCCGATCACCTGGGCCTGCCTAACTATACTCGGCACTTCTAAGCCAAGCTGACCGGGCTTCCCGGCTCAACTGACTGGTCTTCTAACTCCACAGGAGTAGAACTCAAAACTAAATATGATTACCCATCTCCTCAACCGTCCACCAAACATTAAGTGGTTCATTCTCTTCCATTAAGTGGTTCATTCTCTTCCAAATAAGCCGAGCAGTGACACCAAAGATAGGGTTAGCCCTCGAATTACTAATATTGCCGATCCACCAAGAATTAAAATCCAAACGTAGTTGAGCCGGGGAAACCACGTTAGGCAAAAAGGGGCTGCACAAGCTTCTAGCAAAGCTACAGGTTCCGAAAACGTGATCAATATCCTCCAATCCCCGATTGCAGATGCCGCATTGATTCGAGTTTGAGATGTGCCTCCTTACTCGTTCAGCATTCGTCATAAGTCTGCCCTGAGTCACGATCCACATGAAGTGCTTAATTTTGTTGGCACCTTGCCACCACCAAATCTTTTGCTAGCTCCCGTTCTGATTGTCTAATCTGAATTCTTTAATCAACGCATAGACCGACTTGATGCTGAAACGACCATTGTCCTAAAGTGCCAATACCAAAACATCATCTCCTGCATCGGGGCGACTTTCAAGCTTCAAAACCAAATCAACAGGTAAGCAACTTTCAAGCTTCGGGAAATCCCAAGAACCATCCTCTAAGAAGAAATCAGAAATCGAGTTTGACGGGTCCACTCCCTGAATATTAGTCGCAAAGTCGATAAGAGAAACCCCCGAGTCAAGCCAAACATCTGTCCAAAACCTCGTGCGTTTTCCGTCCCTGATGCTCCATTGCAACCCATTAAGCGTGTCGTCCCACACACTGAGGACTCCTCGCCAGAGAGCCGAATGTCCCTTTCGACGTTTGAGACTCAAACCCCGACTGTCACGTGAGAGATACTTTGTAGACAACATCTTAGCCCATAAATCATCAGGTCTGGACATCAACCCTGATATGAACCGTTCCGCAACCGTGGGCGGCGACCCTATACCAATAAGCCAATACACAAAACCTACAAGTCTAACCTTAGAAACTCGGGGTGGATAGAACTTGGACCCGCTAGCTATAGAAAGCTAGGAACCCTAAGTATCAAGTCGAGGGTGTCATACCATGGGATGGATACCCAAGATGATAAACCGAACCTTTAGCAATGCAACAACGAGCAAAGTCTTGAAGGAGAAAGAACAAAAGTTCTGAAATTTCTTTGTATATTATTCAAGGGGTTGTCTCCTTACAATGAGGCTGAAGGCCTTTATTTATAGCTAAGGATTCGCGAACAAGCTCTCTGAATCCTCCTACAACTCTAACTCCTAAAATAGTAAAAACTATTCCTAAATAGTCTAAGTAGGAATAAAATTCGAACTAAAACATTAAAAGTCTAAAAATAGCAAAATCCGATAAAGCAGTCGAAACCCTAAGCCGGCGGAAAACCCTAACCCATGTCTAAGATGAATGGGGTGTGAAAATCCCTCCTTCACTAGGACTCCATCTTCTCCGTGTTTCCTACTCCTAAAAGGACTTGGAAACACGGGTGGCGCTCCGTAGTGATGTGAACCACTGCATCCGTGGTCAGACGACCATAACCACCGCTAACTGAATACCTAAGCCTCGCCTTGAGAAGCTTTGGTCTTCAAGTGAGAATCTTCCGACTTCATATAATTTTATGTCCAGCGACAGCTATCAGAATAAGATGATTTGGGTCGTCACGTATATCCACTCATAACTTGTCCGTCCACCTTAATTGTCAACTACAATAATTCTTCCAATTTATTGTATCATTGTAACTCCACAATCTCACAGTTCAAACCATGAAGAAATCTACCATCGTCGTCTCCTCATCTTCCTCGATACTAGCTCGAATCATTAACAACTCCATCTCCTTGTAGTAGTCTTCAACTGATATAGATCCTTGTGAATAGCTTGTAACTTGTGTTTAAAGTCACGTTCATAATGAACTGGCACAAATCTTCACCGCATTATTCTCTTCATCTCATCCCAACAATTAAAGGGATTAACCCCGATATGTTTTCTCGTCTGCAAAGCTTGTCCCACCATGTCCCCGCATAATCATTAAATTCAACAATAGCAAGTTTCGCCTTCTTTCCGTGAGAATAATTGTGATAATCGAACAAGAACTCCATCTTCCGCTCCCAATCAAAATATGCCTCTAGATTAGTCTTTCATTGGAATGCTGGAATATTGATCTTCACACCATTGAGATTGTCATCCCTTTGCTGACGTAGCACAAAACGCCAGTCACCATTGTGAATTGCTTCGTCTTCATCTCCTCCTCCTTCTAGTCTTCTATTTTGCTCCTCAACTCACATCAAAGGACTACGATTAGCCTCCAGTTCGGTATGAAACAATTGTTTCATTCTCTGCATCGCTTCCCATCATTGTGCAATTGTTCTTGGTTGGCTTGATCGTCTGTCATCTTCACAACTTGATGAAATGATTAGCAATAACAACCAACCTGCAACAACTACTAACTAAAGACCTCAACAAAATTACAATTTTCCCCTCTATTGTTTGTACGTTGTTTTTTTTTAAATACAACTAAACAAATTGAAAAATTCAAACACTACTACTGACTCGTACAATTCTGTTGATTTTTTTTTCAAACCTAAAATTAAATATTCAAAACTAAAGAATATGAATCCAGGAAAACCTAGAAACTAGATAGGTATGTGATGAGCCCAACAAACCCTGGACCCGACCTGAGCCTCCATTTACCCGAAGCTAGACCAAGGCCTTCCGAGAGAAACTTAACGCCTACATAAAGTCCTGGAGTAAAGAAGGGCATGAAGAGGATGCTGATCGATTCATCAAGGAAGGCTACACCCTCTTGGAGGTTCAAAAAGACATCAGGACACATCCGGAGCAGAGCCCGAGCAGGAACACTAAGACCGCGGGCCAAGACCAGCCGGAGCCCGACCGAGCCAAGCCCGCCGGCCTGCCACCGAAGCCCAACCGGCCCACGCCACCGAAGCCCAACCGACCCGAGCCGCTGATCACCGCCGGATTAGGGTTTTGACCTAATTAGGTCTTTCATTTAATATTAAAGACTTCAACTATTATTTTATGTTTTATTCCTTTTTAGTAGGATTGTTTAGGCGTGTTAGGACCCTAATTAGGATTAGGAGTCTTTATTTTATTCTTATTTAGGAAGTAGTGTTTGGGAGGAGAGCTTGTTCCCTCACCTATATATAGAGGCCGCCGGCCACCCTTGTAGAACACAACTTTTGAAATCAATAAACTTTTGTTAGAACATATGTTCTCTTCCCTTCAAGCCTTTGCTCGTTGTTGCATTGCTTAAGGTCGACTTATCGTCAGAAGCATCCATCTTCTGAAGTGGCGTCTACGACTTGATACTTCTGGTTCCTAGTTGTTATATAGCTAGCGGGTCAAAGTCCTCATCCGCCCCCGGTTCCTGACGGTTCTACCTCGTTGCACGATCTCAACTTGCGGTGTTCAAAGGTCGTCTGCCCACAGTTGCAGCGGTTCACATCAGTTGGTATCAGAGCACGGTTCAGCTCACGGACCACAATCTATCCCAGTCTCCAGGTTTACCTGGATTCATATCCTTTACTGCTTTTTAGAAAATTTGAAAAATCCCTATTGTTTCAATTCCTGTATTCAGTTCTTTCGAGTTGTAAGGCAAAGAAAAAACTGGTGGCCATCATACCATCGAGAAAACCCTAAGACGAGTTCAAGAAAAAAGAAAAGAAAAGAGGTCAAAAGAAAATATAAAGACCCAACTAAAAAGAGGCCACCCTTGCCGAAATAGTAAGATCAATCTTAAGAAGAGGGGATAGAAGATAGGCTTTCGTTGCCCGACCCAACACCGAGATCACCCACCGCCGAGGAGGAATCCCCAAGGACCAGACGGAGAGCTCACCAAGCCCTAGCTACAAGTCAAACCCTAGAAGCTCAAGTCGCGACACCCACACACTGGTAAGTCTATCCTCAAAGCTTTGAAGAAACTTGCAACTGCTTGAAGCTGAATTGTTTATGTTCTACTTTTATTTGAGTGCATCCGTTATATTTTAAACACGAGGGAAAAATCAAGAGTGAGTGAGGAGAATTTTTGAGAGATTTGTGAGGCCAAATATTTGTTCCGACTAACCATGGAAGATTGGAGGCTTGCCAAGTTAGAAGCTGCATTGGGAGATGCTTCCCGAGTCCTGCAACAGGTGCAAGCCACCTTAGCTCGATTGGAGGAAGAAGCCGGCACAACCCGACGCTCGGCCCCGGCCCCGACTGGCCCTGCTCGACCAGCCCCGGCGCCTGAGCACCCAGTCCCGACGCCCGAGCACCTGATCCCGACGCCGCTCGCCCAAACCCCGACACCTGAGCACCCAGCTTCGATGCCACCCGACGGCTCCGACCACCCCGACGCGTCACTGCCCGCCGCCGCCGCCTTCCCACTGCCTGCCGCCACCGTCTCCCCACTGGTCGCTGCCCGCGGCTCCCCACTACCTGCCGCAGCCGCCTTCCCGCTGGTCGCCGCCGCCGCCTTCCTATTGGCCGTCGCCGTCGCCTCCCCACTGCCCGAAACCACCATCCTGCCCGACTCCATCCCGCCGCCGGCCAACCCCGACGAGCTTTGTTACCCCGACGCCGCCCAGTCTACCCCCGACCCGACGCCACCTGACCCCGGAGCACCTCGAGTACCTGCCCGGACCGGAGTTCTCACCCGGTCCATGACCTGAGCCGCCGCTCAAGCCCCGAACCCCGGACGGCTAGGCCTCGGCCCCCACCCGTGAATAACCCTAGTGCACCCCGACCCCAAAGTCAGCCCGTCGGCTCTCTGCCGTTCCCGACGAATTCTCAGTGCACAAGTTGTGGAGGAAGGATGGGAGCAACGAGATAACCTCTTTCATACCAGGTGTGTAATTCAAATAAGATTTGTAGTATGGTGATTGATGGAGGAAGCTGTACTAATGCTGTAAGCCACGAGTTGGTTGAGGGACTTGGTCTCCCAACCCAGAAACACCCGAAACCCTACAAACTTCATTGGCTTAGTAATTGTGGAGAATTAAGGGTCACCCGACAAGCTCATGTTCCCTTCTACATTGGAAGGTACAAAGATAACATTTTATGTGATGTGGTTCCTATGGAAGCTGCCCACATCTTGTTAGGAAGACCTTGGCAATTCGACAGGTACTCCACACATAATGGGAGAACCAACAGGTACAGCCTCATTCATGGGGATACTAAGTACACTCTGAGGCCGATGTCACCTACCGAGATTCTCCAAGACCAATTAGATCGAAAGGCCATCAAAGAAAAGAAAGAGAGAGAGCTCAAGAACAGAGAGAAGAGAGAACAAACGAGAGACCCTATGAGTGTAAAAACAGAATTACAAGACCTTAAAGGTCCCAGAGCTAAAAAAAAGTGAGGTTGATAGGAGAGAAAACCTGTTAGCCACTTCGAGTGAGATCAAACAAACTCTAGTTTCTAGGAAACCCCTGGTGATCATCCGCTACAAGGAGTGTTTGATTTCTAACCCTAATACTTCTCTGCCTAGTGTTGTTACTTCACTTTTACAGGAATTTACAGATGTCTTCCCCGAAGAAATTCCTAGTGGACTGCCCCCACTCAGAGGCATTGAGCATCAGATCGACTTGGTGCCCAGAGTTGCCCTGCCAAACAAGTCAGCCTATCGTACCAATCCAGAAGAAACCAAGGAGATCCAAGCACAAGTGGAGGAATTGATGGACAAAGGATATGTCCGAGAGAGCATGAGCCCTTGTGCTATCCCAGTCATCCTAGTTCCCAAAAAAGAAGGCACATGGAGGATGTGTGTTGACTGCCGAGCAATCAACAACATAACAGTTAAGTATCGCCATCCTATTCCTAGGTTAGATGACATGCTGGATGAACTACATGGTGCCACCATCTTCTCTAAAATTGATCTTAAATCTGGCTACCATCAAATCCGAATGAAGGAAGGTGATGAGTGGAAAACTGCCTTCAAAACTAAACTAGGATTATATGAGTGGATGGTCATGCCATTCGGCCTAACCAGTGCACCTATTACCTTCATGAGATTAATGAACCAAGTCCTTCGAGCTTACATAGGGAAATTTGTAGTGGTCTACTTTGATGATATTCTTATTTACTCCAAAAACTTAGGAGATCACTTAGAGCATCTCAAGGCTGTCTTAGAAACCCTGAGAAAGGAGCACCTCTACGCCAACATGAGCAAGTGCACCTTTTGCACATATCACCTTGTTTTTCTTGGCTTTGTTGTTAGCTCTGCAGGTATAAGGGTTGATGAAGACAAGATAGAAGCCATCAAATCCTGGCCCACGCCTCAAAACATCACTGATGTTAGGAGCTTCCATGGGTTGGCTAGCTTCTATCAAAGATTTGTAAGGGACTTCAGCAATGTTGCTGCCCCTCTCACAGGCGTGCTAAAGAAGGATGTCCCCTTCCAGTGGGAAGCCCCACAGCAAGAGGCATTTGAAGCCCTCAAAAGGAGGCTTACCGAGGCCCCTTTGCTCATGTTGCCCGACTTCACCAAACCATTTGAAATCGAGTGTGATGCTTCTGGAGTAGGAATAGGAGCTGTCGTAATGCAAGAGAAGAGACCCATCGCCTACTTCAGTGAAAAGCTCAGTGGTGCCACTCTCAACTACCCGACCTATGACAAAGAGTTGTATGCCCTGGTAAGAGCTTTGAAGACTTGGCAACACTACCTATGGCCTAAAGAGTTCATCATCCACACGGATCATGAATCACTCAAGTACCTCAAGGCTCAGCACAAGCTCAACAAGCGGCATGCTCGGTGGGTAGAATTCATAGAATCATTTCCTTACATCATTCAATACAAGCAAGGTAAGGAGAACATCGTGGCTGATGCCCTTTCCCGAAGGTACACTTTAATCTCAGTCCTCTCTACTAAATTTATTGGCTTTGAATACATCAAAGACCTATATGCCATTGACCCTTGAAAAAATTACGTCCTCGAAATTGATCAATGAGAATAAGGGGGATAAGAAATATCAACAGTTAACAGGAAATCATGACATAATCTTAGGTACTTCAACTTAGAGAACTTGCGTAAAGAGCCTTGATTCGGTGGAGTGGACTTGAGACCTTAAATACTGAAAACTCTTTCAAAGTCGAGATTTGATTTCAAAACTTTAAATCTTGGAAAACATGACCGACTTCCAGTACTACTTGGTAAACCAAGTAGCAGAAGAAGACCGGCTCTGATACCAAAATGTAACACCCTCACTTTTGAAATTAAGGGAACATAAAATAATTTAAGAAAAACGCCTTGGCCAAGGAACTTGAAAATAAACTTAAATAAAATTTATAAAATCTTTAACAAAGTAAATAATCATAAAAATAACCACTTGATAACCAAGCCTTAAACACTTGGGCAAAGTTGAAGTGAAAACAAGTCTCGAGAAAACATGAAAACATTTGTCTCAAGTCCTAGTCTTACATCGCTGTAGACACCACTCCACAAACCGAATCAGCTCCTCCGGGCTCAAGCTCGCTAAACAACATCTAACAACCTGCTAGGTGGCTCGGGTTCAGTCTTTTGTGCTCAAATCAATAAAGAAACGTAAAAAGGATCCCAAGAACTTAGGATCAACTAACACATTATTAAGACATAACAATCCAAAATATTCGTCATGGAGCTAACCTAGCATAATTTACAACTTAGCTCATAACACTATTCATGACATAACTAGAGATAGTTCTCATGGCATTCACATTCTTGATCGTACTAATCATCTTCTAATACTTGTAAATTTGTACCTGTCATGACTCTTAACTAACTAGTGTTCATTAAACATGACTAAGTAGTGATCATAATTATTAAGCTATAACATGAGGCGTATTATTAGAAACCCAATATATCGTGAACTGATGCGCAACAAGAATGCAATCAATCACATAACACAACAAGCACATAACATGACTTAATAAAACATCACTAATCATAACTCATCATGCACACATAATCTTATAATATCACTGATCAATGATTTGAAACTAAGAAACATATTTCACATAACATAACATCTCAAGACTCCAATAGTCATCACTCTGTCCATATTTTAGGTTGTGTCAACTATCATATTAATAATCTTAGCAATAACTAAGGTGCACTATACATTATTGGCTAGTAGTAGTCGTGGTTTTTAAGCTAAGCAAAACATTATCATCACAATACTTCTCATGGAACATTTACCGAGCTATCAACATGGAAATCATACACCAAACTCATCATACATGAAGTCACAATCTGAACCAACACTGAATTCACATTTCCTGCACCTGACTTGAAGCCGAGAAACATGAAAATAACACTTCATGAATAGCTTGACTTAACTTACTTCTGATAAGCTTTTAGTTAGGGGTCCCAACCCAACTAACTAGCCTTACCGCCCCCTGAAAACTGATAAATGGACTCTCTGGTCCAACTGAAAAGGGACTCTCTGGTCCAACTAAAAAGGGACTCTTTGGTCCAACTGAAAACCATGGGCAATCTGGCCCAATATCATGTTGAGGGTCGCTCGAGACCCATAACTGAAAACTGGGGTGGGGCGGAGGTCTAGCTAGTGAGTACCGTTTATTAATCCACCTATTATTTATCTAGGTGAGGTGTGTGACTATCCTAAACATACAACCTTAATGACATGAATAAAAGCATAACATGCACGTGTGGACAAATCTCAATTAGCAAGACTAGAAACTTAACAACCATAACTTTAATCACATGAACATATCATACACGTATAAATAAGTCATCATCACACAACTAGAAGGGCACATTATAAATTCGGCTAATAATAGTCTATGTGAAGAATTACTGACTAGTACTAACATGACATGGATAAATCATTATTACACAACTAAAACATGAAACCTAGCAACCAACGTAGATCATGCAACTTAAAGTAACTTAATAAAGACATAACGTAAAATTATTAATCACAATATATTATCCTCTTAAACCCTTCTACCTATACTTGTCTATATGAGGTGTGACACTCAATCATGCATGCAACTCCATAATAAATAAACACATTTCATAACCCAAACATGACATAATTAACAGCGTAATGTAAACAAGCAATGATAAGGCACCACCATCTTAATCCAACCATCCTATCCTTGTCTATATAAGGTTCAACACTCAATCATGCATAAAACTCCATGGTAAATAAATATAATTCATAAAAAAACATTATATAATTAAGGACGTAAAGTAACTGGCAACGACAAGATATTACCCCCTTTAACCAACCCACCTTGAAACAAGCAAGAGAACCTCAACGTAGAAGGCTAGTCTAGGGAGCTAAGCGCCTTGAAACCCTAAATACGAGAAATTCGATTAGACTGAAACAAACTATTGATGGGACAGTCCTGGGCGACGGTTTGGCGATTTGGGAAGGACCACTTCACAGCTAATCATGAAGAGTGACGGAAGGTTTCATTGACGATGATTATCATCAGTTAAATTTACTAATCTAGACAAGTAATTTATTAATTTGAAATTCTTTCCATTAATCCCTTGATTAATCTCAAGTCTTGGAATGTTAACATTACAATTCTCAAGTCTTGGAATCCAACACACATGAGATTAGCAAGATGAAGACCCCCGAAATCAGCATTAATCTTCCAAACACGGGAATCCAAAACAAGGGTAATCAAATAGACAAAATTGAGATCCCTCTTTGGAAGAGGATACAAATGAAAATGGACAACAGGAAGAAGAGAAGATGTCGAAGAAGAACGGAACAGTATGAAGAAGAAGAAGAAGAAGAAGAAGAAGAAGAAGAAGTGCCAGATGCGGTGACGCCAGATGTCTGGACAGAAAGTGGAAGTGGAAGAAGGAGTCTTCGGAGAGGACGAAAGTTGAGGGCAACAACGGAAGCTTGGAAGAAAGAGGTTGATGGTGACGTCGACAGATGGCAGCTTGGATTTAGGTTTCCGACGAAGAGAGTCAAGAAATCGGAAGAAGAGTGGAAGAAAGAGGTTGATGGCGACAACAGATGGCAGTTTGGATTTAGGTTTCTGATGGAGGGATTCGAGAAATCGGAGAAGAGTGGAAGAAAGAAGTTATGAAATAATGATAAAATTGGACGGTTTAGATTTCAAAAATTTTGTTTCTTTAGTTTAGATCAGATGGTTGCGATTAGTGATCTGCGTTAATTAATTTAATAGCGGCCACTGGCCGCTGTTAAATTACCCCGACTTGATCAATTTAACTTAGTAATGTTAAATTAGTTATTTTTTGTAGTGGATCGAGCCACCGTGAGTGTGTGGAAAAAATAATTGTTCACCAAGTAGTTATCGTGGTAGCCTTCGATATCTATAGCCAGCCATCCCTGGAGGAGGGATAGAGTAGAGGCATTCCTGTAAGTAAGAAGTTCTAGAACAAGACGATTGGTAATACCTAGATAGGAGATTCCTGTCACAAAGAGGAGATCTGCAACAGAGTCACAAATAACCAAAATAACTACACCTCCCGATGGAACAGTTGTAGCTTAGTCAATGTTGATCTTGAGGCGGCCTGGAGAGGGAGAAAACTAGTGGAGTAAGGGGTAAGACGGTGTGGAAGACAAGGTTGAAGAGGTGGAGGGGTCAGGGGGGAAGGAGGGATAGTTCATCCCAATCGTGTTGGAGGTGACAGTACGTACAAAACATGGATGGAAAATTAATTCTCAAATTAAAGTAATTTTAAGAGGTCGTGAAGTCGGATCCAAAAAGAGAAGGGTATAAAACATCCAGGCAAATGGGACCAAAAAAAATAGTGTAATTGCTTTATTTCTTTACCTCTAACCAAGTTTATGACAATTCGATATCAATTAAACTGATATCCATTAATAAATCTTTTATTTAATCGAGTCAGCCTCATAAAATTGAGCCTAACAACTATGCTTGGAAGTCGTCATTATTTTATGTAAACTTTTAGATCTCCTTTTCATCATCTCATCTTTCCAGCAATTACTTATTTTTCCTTCTTTTATTAAGAGATGCAAGTAAATATAATAGAATAATAATACAGCAGTCAGCAGCATATATGAAAAATGCAAGTTGGGAATAAATACTTAAAAAAAAAACCTTATTATTAATTAAACAATAATATAACAAATAAACTCACCGACGCGGAAATGGATCCACTCCTCTTAGATCTCGAGACACTCTCGACTCCATAGCAGCGTCTTCTTCATCTCTTCCAAATCTCTCTCTCTCCACTCTGGTTCCTCGTCCCAACCAAATCCTATTGAAAACCGAACTCTCCACAGGGAAGCGCAAAACCAAATCTTACACCGACGGAATTCCCATGGCGGTCACCGCTCGTGGTGGCCGAGGAGGTGGACTCGGATCCGGCGGTGTCAATGCCGGCCTCCGCAGCTTCTTCTCCTACCGGATCTTCCTATCTGCTATGTTCACTCTCCTATTCGTCGCCACACTCTCCGCCATACTCACTACTCATCCTTCCACCTCTTCTCAGCTTCCCTCTGTAAGTAGACGCTATATTTGTGTATTCGATTCTATCTAGTTTCGTAATCAAATTCCTAGTATTTGTTTTTGGTTTGCTTGTTTTAATATGCTGATCGTTCGATCTTGATTCTGAGAGTTGTCAAATATAATGAGATGATTTGAAATTGAAATTGGATTCGGATTTGGTATTTCCTTTTCTGTCAATTAATTCCTTACGCTTTTGGATGTGGTTGTTGTTGAACAGTCATTTCATACGAGTGGAAATGCATATATGCACCGAACATTTTTGGCAATCAAGTCCGATCCACTCAAAACCCGCTTAGATTTGATATATAAGCAAGCCACTGATCACATGACGCTTGTGAACGCTTACGCTGCTTACGCAAGGAAGCTGAAGATTGACATTTCAAAGCAGTTGAATATGTTTGATGACCTTGCAAAGAATTTCTCGGATCTAACCACCAAACCTGGTTACTCGTTTGAAGGGCAGAGCGCCGTGGACGAGGAAGTATTGAGACAGTTTGAAAAGGAGGTTAAGGAGAAAGTGAAAGTTGCACGGTCCATGATAGTTGAGTCAAAGGAAAGTTATGATAATCAGATAAAGATTCAGAAGCTCAAAGATACCATCTTTGCTGTGAATGAACAGTTGGGGAAGGCAAAGAAGAATGGGGGTGTAACAAGCAACATTGCTGCTAAATCCATACCAAAGAGTCTGCATTGCTTGGCGATGAGGCTTGTAGAAGAGAGAATCACGCATCCGGAGAAGTACACTGAAGAAGCTCCTGATCCCGCATTCGAGGATCCGAGCTTGTATCACTATGCTTTGTTTTCAGACAATGTGATTGCTGTTTCTGTTGTGGTGAGGTCGGTTGTGAACAACACAGAGGAACCTTGGAAACACGTCTTTCATGTGGTTACTGATAGGATGAATCTAGCAGCTATGAAGGTCTGGTTTAGGATGAGACCTGTTGAGGGAGGTGCACATGTGGAGATAAAATCTGTGGAAGATTTCTCTTTCTTGAATCCGTCGTATGTTCCAGTCTTGAAGCAACTTGAAAGCACTTATATGAAAAATTATTACCACAAGAATCAAGCTGAGAATGCTAGCGGTGATGCAAGTAATATGAAGTTCAGGAATCCAAAGTACATGTCTATATTAAATCATCTCCGGTTTTACTTGCCGGAGCTGTATCCCAAGTTGCATAAGGTATTGTTTCTTGACGATGACGTGGTTGTCCAGAAGGACTTGAGCAGGTTGTGGAAGCTTGATTTGGATGGAAAGGTGAATGGAGCAGTTGAGACTTGCTTTGGATCATTTCACCGTTACTCCCATCACTTGAACTTTTCACATCCGCTGATCAGGGAGAACTTCAATTCCAAGGCATGTGCATGGGCTTTTGGAATGAACATATTTGATCTAGATGCTTGGAGGCGTGAGGGTTGCACAGACACTTATCACCACTGGCAGAAGTTGGTAAGCTTTTCCTTCTTCACTCCTTACCTTTTATTAAATGATGTTGAAATTGGTTAGATGGTTTACCAATGCGTAAGTTTTCCCTCTTGTGTAATCAGAATGAGAATCACACGCTATGGAAGTCGGGCACTCTCCCAGCTGGCTTGATAACATTTTACTCGAAAACCAAGTCGTTGGACAAAGCATGGCACGTTCTCGGCCTTGGTTACAATCCTGGTATCAGCATGGATGAAATCAGTAATGCTGCAGTGATTCATTACAACGGGAACATGAAACCTTGGCTTGACATTGCCATGAACCAGTACAAGCATCTATGGACGAAACATATAGACAGCGATATGGAGTTTGTTCAGATGTGCAATTTTGGCCTGTAGATGATGACTAAACGATATATACCTCTCTCAATCTCAACCCACTCTCCAGGTCAGGTACCCCACAACGCTGAGCTATAGGTGTCCATACTGAATTTGATCATGTTGTTAGAATGTTTTGAATTCAGGCATTGGTGAATATTCAGAAAAGAATATCATTTGTTCAGCCAAATATTGATTTATGTACACGAACAGTAGATTATTTTATTGAAACGTGTTTTGTTTTATTCTCTTGGGAATTCTGACCTATTATACTACCTCTCTTTTCATATTAGTGAAAACCTGCTCTTGTTCCAGTATTCTTCTTGTAATGACTTTCAGCATTGTTGAAATGATTGCTCAAATAACCTAGTCAATAATTATAATAATATGGCTTAACCTACTAGTAACAAAGATCATTAACCTATAGGTTGTAACAAAGTGGTCATTAATCTTTAGTTTGTAACCTAGTTGTCATTAAACTATAGGATTTGTAACATTATGGTCATTCCATCAACTTTTCATCCAAATCTTTGTTAAGTGCTGATAGGATTTGTAACCTCGTCGCGGAGCCCATTCTCAAACTCGTCGGCTCGCTCTCTCTCGCCATTAGCAATGTTCTCTACTCTTGCAAGAACTTCATCTTCTCGAGCCATCAATTGGTGCCTCACTGTAGCCTTCTCTGAGGAGGTGGCGGAATGGGGAGACGAAGTCGCAAAGATCTTGCATCTTCTTCTAAGTTCCGTCAATCAAACCGCCATGGAACGTCAGCCAGAGGAGCTCCAAGTCCTCCCAGTCCCTGAAACACCGTAGCAATCATTCTCAATCCCAAAAAAAATCGCAAAACGTTCAACCTCATTACCTTTAATCTTCCGTCTCTTCTTAGTCATCTTAACATAGTTTCGGCATTTTTTTCAGTGACCAGATCAATACTTGGTCTACTTAACTAAATCAATCTTAGCCCTTTATCTAATATTAAATATTAATTATGTAATTAAATATTCTCATTTAATTACATAATCAATTGGTGAATAATTATTAGGAAACAGTAATTATCCCACCAAATAAATATGATTAATTACCAAAATTATTTATAATTGATTATCATTAATTTGGTTACCAAAAACATTTTAAGTAATTATTATAAATTAATTGGTTACTCAAGAACTTTGCCTTCTTCGGGTTGTTAGCGCCTAATTCGTTCCTGACGCTAGTCAATACACTAAAGCTTAGAGACGACGAGAAGATGTAGATCAACGAAGTCGTCTGGATGGACATCCCCATGGACGTGATCATAGATCTAGGGTTTATAAGAAACCCACAGAGGAGGATCATGATTTCGTACCACCACAACTCGAGGTAGACAGAGATGCAACTAGAGATTGACACTTGGAGGAGCGACTTCCATTCGCGGAAGCAATCGGTGGAGAATCCTCCCCAAGTTTTTTATGTACGCCGAAGAGGACGATTTAGAAGAGTAATGATCCGACGAGGCTAAAACTGGTCTAGACGCTTCTTAGGGATACGCCTTTGATTCCTAAATTATGGTACGTAATGAGGTAGAAGTTGATTGCGATGTGGATTAGGATTGAAATTGCAGCGCAAAATGTTAAGGGGAGGGTTATGGATTGTGTTCTTAGGTACATTCGTAAAAGGTGGAGGAAAGACTGAGTTAAGATGTCAGGGATTGAGTAAATCAGATAGGATTGAGCTTGAGTTGTAATTTCGAGGTCTTGGCCGCATAATAAGAGGATTCGTTTCATTTTTAGCTAGAGGGTGGTTATGGGGAGGGAGATTAGGATTAAGAGGAGGATTGTTCGTTGTAAAGTGATGGCAAGGAGCTTATGTCTTTGAGCTCCAAAAGCTTGACCACAAATCGGTTCCATTCCCATGGCTAACCCGGATAAGATCGGTAGGCTGTAATGTTGGCGAATCCGATGGCTAGTGAGTCTTCTGTTAAGGAGAGCTCGCCTTATCGACCTAGGAAGAATATGGAGATCATTAAGCGGGAGTAGATGAGGAGGCCGATTAGGATCAATGGAGATCATCTACTCGACGTTTCTGCTTCTGGTTCGTTTTAGAAGAAGAAAGGGATTTGTATGGGATATTGGGATCGACGAAGAAGAAGAAGAAGTAGAGTGAGGGAGGCGGGTCGGCAAAGTTAATGACGGCAGGCGGCGACGTTAAAGTTTATCCGGTGAAAGTTTTTTTAGATGAATGATGGTATATATATATATATATAACTCAACGTGCCAAAACGTTCATACAAAAAGAGGTTAGCTGAACCTTAGCCTCCACGCTACCACCAAAGGAGCGCAATTCCCACCCAAAAACCTGTAAACCGAAACCCAACAAGGTGCCCAAAAACCCAGCAACCCGCCCTCAAAAGATATCACCACTATACAAGTATCAGTAAAAACCCACCCCAAAAACTGAAACCCACCCGTCATGGGTTCAGAAAACTCGACCATCTTCTCTCAACCAGGGTCAAAAGGCCTCTGCCACATCGTCAACCACGCCTGTAAATCTGCCTGAGAGATACGGTCTCCCGCCCTAAGCCACCTACCTAAACTCAAGCCAGCCTTCCAAACAATTTGGACCACCGACCTCTCTCTGTCTCTAAAAATCCTATCATTTCTCTCGCCCCAAATGCTCCAAAACACTGCATGCACTAATCTATCTTTGAAACTCTGCCACTCACTTTTAACCTTCCGAGCTCGCCAATCCCAAATGAAACTCTGGACATCAAAGTGGTCCGGCCCCAAATAGCAAGCTTGGAACTAAAAGTGAGCCAAACATGCGAAGAAAAGGAACATGAAAGCAACAAATGCGACACCGACTCAAGGTCGGCTCTGCATAAAACACACTGACTCGGACCAATAAAACCTCTCTTTTGCAGGTTCTCACAAGTAGAAATACTCTTGTGAAAAACCTGCCAAAGGAAGCCGCAAACCTTCGTTGGAACATCCTCCATCCACACCACCTCGAACGGAAAATCCTCCACTCCTCGATCCCGGTCACTTTGTTGCGAAAGTGTCTGGTAAAAGGAATGAACTGTGAAAACTCCCGAAGTAGTGAACCTCCAAAGGGGAGCCGGAGGTCCTTGTGAAATCCATCCTGGCACAACACCCTCCAAAACATCCATGAGTCTCCGTCTCTCCGCCTCTGCACCACCTCTCAGGACCGTCACCAAAGGCACATCCCACACATACCTGTCATCAAACATCACAGAAGCAGACAAAGAGGCATCCCTAAAGAGGGCAGCCGCAGCCACCCTTGGGAACCTAATGGCAAAACACTCACCTGGAACCCAAGAGTCATACCAAAAAGAAACCCCCCCACCCCCAGGATCGATTAGAGCGTACTTCCAAAACGTGGGGTTTAGTCTGACGATATCCCTCCAAACCGACCATCCTGCATTTCGCAGCTCCCAGATAGGTCTCCATTCAGAGCTCCCCCCACCACACTTTGCCACAATAAGACTTCGCCACCAGGCATTCCTTTCCATAACAAACCTCCAACCCCACTTACCTAACAAGGCCAGGTTCATCCGCCTAAGATCCAGGATCCCGAGACCTCCTCTGTGCTTAGGAGTTTTCACTACCTCCCACCGAATCAGATGGGGTCTTCTCTCCTCCCCGCAACCCTCCCAAAAAAATCTATTCATAAGCCTCCAATTCTTTCACCACCGACACTGGCGCTTTAAACAAAGAAAGAAAGTAAATGGGCAAATGGGACAACACACTCTTCAGCAAGGTCACCCGTCCTCCAAAAGAGAGTAGTTTGGCCTTCCAAGAGTCTGTCCTCTGTCTCACTCTAGTAAGAACCGGATCCCACACCTCCTTGGTTGCGGCTCTCGTCCCCAAAGGAAGACCCAAATAACTTGCAGGGAAAGAACCCAAAACACAACCCAAAACCTCAGCTAGCTCCTGACAATTGGACACTTCCCCCACTGGATACATAACTGACTTATGGATGTTAATCTTCAACCCGGAGACCGCCTCAAAACAGATTAAGATGGCCATAACTTGTTGCACCTACTCCTTACTTGCGTCACAGAACACCAAGGCATCATCTGCATAGAGGATATGCTGCACCTCCCCCTCTCTCCTCTGGCCATTCATGAAGAAACCCTCCACCAAGCCGGCTTCCCTCGCCTTAAAAAAGAACAAAGAGAGAACCTCCATCACTAAAATGAACAGGAGAGGAGAGAGCGAATCACCCTGTCTCAACCCTCGGGAACTCGGGAAGTAACCCTTAGCTTCACCATTTAGCTGAACCGAAAAAGAGGCTGAGGAGATGCACGCATAGATCCAACGGTTCCACTGCGAAGGGAAGCCACACACCCTCAAGACATGCAATAAACAACTCCAGCTCACATGGTCGTAGGCCTTGTCAATATCCAACTTAATCACCAACCCCGCTCTCCCTTCCCTTACTCTAGAGTCAATAACTTCATTAGCGATCAAAGAAGCATCCAAAATTTGACGATTCTCCACAAAAGCACATTGATTCACCGACACACAATCTGCAATAACCACCTTAAGGCGTGCTGCCAAGGTTTTTGACAAGATCTTATAAAAAGAGCTCACTAAACTAATCGGTCTCAAATCCTTAATATCCGCCACTGTCTCCGTCTTTGGGATAAGGCAAAGAAAAGTGATGTTGATAGCACGAGGCAACTCCTCATAACTGACAAAATCATCGAAAGCCTTCATAACATCACCCTTGACCAGATCCCAATGGGTTTTGAAGAAACCCAAAGACATTCCATCCAGTCCTGGGGCCTTATCACTCGAGCAACTCTTTACCACACTCCACACTTCCTCCTCTGAGAAAGCTCTAGTCAGACTCTCCCCTTTCACGGAACATAACTGCCTAAAACCCACAGCTCTAGGAAAGGGCCTTCCAACTCTTGTTTCTGTGTACAAATTGGAATAGAATAACACCACTGCCGCCTCAAGGCCTCCATCCTCTACATACTCTCTTCCTCCAATCTTTAGAGAAGCTATGGCACAACGCCTACGGTTCTAACTTGCCACCTTATGGAAATACTTCGTGTTCCTATCTCCATCCCTAGTCCATCTATCTCTCGCCTTTTGTCTCCAAGAAATCTCCTCCCTCTTCCAAAGTCTATCAAGATCACATTTTAGAAAACATCTTTCCAATCTTTCCTCCTCCAAAAGACAAGACTGTTCTTCTTTCTGATCCAAAACAGAAATCTTCTCCAATATTTCCTTAATAACCACCTCCGTCCTCCTAAAAGTATGCTCGTTCCATCCCATCAAAGCTTCTTTCAGCTTTTTTAACTTAGTTGCCAACCTGAAGATATTATTTGATCCACCAACCCCTAATCTCCAAACTGACTCCACCACCTCCCGAAAATCCGAAGCCTCAAGCCACATTAACTCAAATCTCCAAGGTCGATGCCGAACTCTGTTGGGAGAGCAATCCAGAACTAGAGGGCAGTGATCCGAGCAAGTTCTAGCCATCGCTCTTAGGCTGCACTCCCTAAAATTATCCTCCCAATCCGTCGACACCAAAGCCCTATCCAATATAGATAAAGACGCATCCCTTTGTAGATTTGAAAAAGTGAAATTCGCCCCACCCATAGGCAAATCAATGAGTCCCCAATCATCGATGAAGTTATTGAAACTCTCCATCTCAGACCTACTCCGTAACCTACTTGACACTTCTTCCACCTTCCTAACCATATTAAAATCACCGATAACAAGGGCCGGAAGCCGCCACCAATCCAAAAAGGTACGAAGTTCTGCAATAAAATCCTCTTTCTCTTCCGCATATACCGGCCCATACACATTGCACAACATCCAAATAAAACCATCACCAAAATTCCTAAAAATGGTAACCAAACTAAACCGACCTGCCCAATGGGATTCAAGCTGAACCACGTCCTCTTCCCACACCGTCAGAATTCCCCCCCGAGACTCCACAGCATTCCTAACTTCCCAACCTAAGTTCCTTCTACCAAAAAGACTATGAACCACAACCCTATCCACCTCTGCCAGCTTTGTTTCCTGAAGACACCAAATATTTGCATGCCAACTCACAATCCTATTCTTCACCCTAAAACGCTTGGAAATATCTCCTACCCCCCTAACATTCCACGAAACAATTCTAGGGTTCATTAGAGGGTTCGGGGGACACATACCTTGACCTGCGAGTCGAATCAGCCTGCAATACATCCGCCATGCTCCAACCAATCCTCCTCAATTCGTGGTCCTTCTTGGACTTAAGTCCCGACTGGGCCCGCCGTTGTAACACCTCTTTCGTAACTCGCTCCACAACCTCCACTGCTGCATCCTTTGATCCATCCAAGCTTAAATCAAACAAATTTGCTAAACTTTGACCCATCGCTGAGATAGACTCCCATTCGTTAATTGCGCCATCATGTATCCCCAAACCAAAATCCTCTGCCGCCATACCAACTACCAAGCCCCTTTCCTGGTCACTCTCAACGGAAGCCTCCTCTGTCGAGTCCACCGAATTTCCCATCTTTGAGCCCCCACCTTCATCCCCGTTGACCGAAGGGAATAGAGGGGGAAAACCTTATTACTTCCATCCTCCTCACTGTCAAAATGCTCTCCCAAACAGCTCTTATCTACCTGTCCGGAAAAAATCCCAGTCTGAACAGAGAAGAGATTGTCTTCCATTAAACCCATTTTAAAGTTGGCCCACTCCATATGCTCCCCAGCCCAACCCAAAGAGTAGCCCACCACATCTTTTAATAATTCCTCTTCTGGAGACAGCACATGGGCCACATTTAAATTACTTGAATGACCCAAAAGCCCACTCTTCCAAATCTCATCACTATTGGGCTTTGGCACAGGCCCACCTCCCTTAACCCCTTTCATCTCACCAACCCTAGCCCACCTTCCACTAATCTCTCCTTCCTCCAAAATCTGAAAAGTTGGTGCCGCATCCCTCTTCCCCACCGCCGGCGCCTCCCCATCCTTCATTGTCGCCGGCACCGCCGCCCCATCCTTCATTGTCGCCGCCGCCCCATCCTTCATTGTAGCCGCCACCGCATCCTTCGCCGCCCCATCCTTCGCTGCCGCCGCCGTCGCTGCCCCATCCATCACCAACGTTGGCGCAGCACCACCATCCATCCCCAAAGCCGGCGTCACTCCACTTTTCACCATCGCCGACGCCGCACCACCCTTCACCATCACCGCCGCCTCATCACGAACCACTATCGACGGCGCCGCAACACCACTCACCAACTCCGACCAGCCTCCTCTGTCTATGGCGGCATCTTTCGAGAAACATGGTTCCTCAATAATCCTAATCTCGAACCTCTTCTCATTTACCGCAAGCTCCAAAGTAGAAGGTATAACTCCCCCCTCTTCACTTTCAATCTGACTGCCGAGAAATCGGTATCTTGCGCATCCAAATATCCTCCACATCTTTCTCCTATGAGCCGAAAAACTTCCTTCTCTCTCAAATGAACTGGAATCCCAAAAGCTAACACCCACGTTAAACCCTGCTTCTCCAGATGATCCGTTCTTCCAGCCTCCGGAAACCATCTTCTAACCTCTACTGAAACACCCCTAAACGACCACCTCCTTTTCTCCACAATCTTTGCCGCCGCCATCTCCGATTCGCATTCAACCAACCAAGTTTCATCACCCAAAAGCTTAACAGCCCTCTCCAAATCTACCGCCCACCATTTCTCCATCCATCTCCGAAACTCTCCCCAAACGATATAGTCATTGGGGCCTAAGCAAAAACTCATCACCACCCAGCTTCGGAGTCTGCCAACACGAAGATTCACGCCAGAGTCCACAGGTACGACCAGACAGGAAGAGGAGTTGTCAGCAGCCTCCTGTACAACCCGCCCTTTGTTCTCAACCGACATCACCCCCTTGCTAACCACCTCCGCAAAAGACGGGCCAGCTAACACCACCTGCTTTTCCTCCCTCTCATCCAAAACACTTTGAAAGGTCTTCAAACACGAACCCCAACCCAATATCGATTCATCCATAGGGATACAGATGAAAAAAACGTCTTCCATTACTGCACACTTATAATATCCTCAAAAACCATTCGCCCTTTAGCTCAAAGCTCCCCACTTGGATCACCCTAGAGCCACTTCTCTTCAATAACCCCTTACCAAACTTCCAACCCTTTTCCATAGCTCCTTGCAAGACCCCTTTCACCCACCGCATAAGCCTTACATCCAAAAAAACAAAATGAGAAGAACCCGAGAAAGACACTGATATCCGAAAATCCGCATCGGCAAAGAGGTTAGATGAAAAGATCTCGACATTCCTTCCCCTGATTTGAACAGCACGCAAAAATCGATCCCTAAACCTAGATCTAACCCCCAAAGATCCCACCCCTCTCACTGGAACACTCACAACCCCTTTTCCCCTCTCTCTACTTTTCTCTCTCATCAGTTTTTCTTATCCGGTGAAAGTTGTTCGAGAGATAAAATTAACAAAACAAATTAATTATTTTTGTTAATACCGTTAAGGTTAAATTATATTTTACTTAATAGATGATCATATGACGTAATGTAGTTTCAGTTGGGGACTAAAACTACAATTTTTCCACTTTAATTCCCCTCGGCAATCACACGCTGACACGTGTCGGCGTAACCGGTTACGCGTGTCACTGGAGCGTTCACCTTGCATGTATTAGTGCAATCAATTTGTGTTAATGCAGACATGCATGTCCTAGTGTAGACATATTTGTCGCCTACATTACCTGTCCAAGTGTAGGCAATTCGGGTATAATTCATGTTTGTTACTTGCACTACCTTTCCTAATGCACACGACACAGATCTGGATTTAATTTTTCATTCTAACATGTTAACAAATTCAAAGAGTTTAAAAGACAAGATCAAGATGAAAAACTAGAAAACAACCAAATCCTAACTATTCTGGCGATAATACGTGTACAAATACAACCAAATTATAGATGCAATATCGATTTTCATTGTACTAATACGAAACAATGCCGTTTTCAATTGCACTAGTGTCATATCTGAATGGAGGAGCTAATACTTCCTTAGATTAACTATCTCGACCCTTTCGTCCTTGAGCACCAACGAGAAAAGTGTCAGAACTGCGATGACAATTTTGGGCTATTCGTAATCTCGATCAGTGCGGTGGTGGCAGACTGGATCGCGATGACGGTAACGACGGTGTTGACCCGAGATTCGCGGGGGTGTGTTAGAGAGTAGAAGTCGTGGAAAAATACCTCAAATGTCAAGCATCTTGAATTTGATTTCAGCTCAACAACAGATCCTACGGTCCAAACCAAAATCATTACAAACAATTAAACTCAATGTTTCATAACAGGGAAGCAAAATGTTTCATAACATCTGGGGATAAAACTCACAGTGGAACAATAAGTAACATCTGGGGATAAAACTCACAGTGGAACAATAAGTATAATAAAATAGCATCCCATAAAACCAAAATTTGAAAAGTACAATCAAATTATACATTAGTTCTTCACCTAGTGCAAGAAACTCTCTTAGTAAATTGTCCTAGTGCAGGGAACTATCTTTGTTTGGATTATCTTCAATGTTAAGGAGTTTCTTAGCATACTATTTAATGATAGCTACTTTGTTAGTAACAAGGATAATTAAGAATTTAGGATTTTTAACTTTGAGAGTGTTCTTTACTTTTTGTGTTCTATTAGTTTAGAAGATGGTTGTCCTATTGTAGCTGTTCATGAAGCTTGGTTGGCTATCATAGTACAGGGAACTAATCTAAGTATAAACTGTCCTATTGATTGTTGTAGTGCATGGAACATTTTTAGTGCAAGTATCTACATTCTAGTGTTGATAAATAAGATTTTGGTCATGATAAGCAAATCAAGTCTTTATGTTGACATTAATTGGTCAACCAACTGTTATATTAACAATATTTTATTTCCATGAATCCTGCTAATCGTTTCTTATTTTGAAGATTTATTTTAAGACAGTATTGCAATTACTAGAATTTCACAACTATGAGTGTAAGAGGGAGTTAATGAATCATTTTTAGTGCTGAGATTATGGTAAATCTTTGATGATTACCATATTCTAGTTCTGAGACATTTCTTTTCGCTTAAATTAAAACATTTATGATCAATTTTTGCTTGTTTAATCAATTTAATTAAATTACATGTGAGTTGTTTTAGATTAGGTAGTTCAGGTTTACAAGTATTAGTACCATATTGTAATAAACCCTGTGTACTTTCTTATATATATTAATAATATGCCTCAACGCAGAGGCACCTTTTCCTGCCATTTCTCTTTCTCATAACTCACATGGTATCAGATAAAGTTTTACGATTCTCTCTCCACGTGTAACTTTCCACGTGTGTTCCTCACGCCCTCAAGCGTTGTTTCTTCCGCTTTACTCTTTTCGTTATTCTCTCTCTTGCGATTTCATCGCATCTTCTTCGCTTTCAAGCGTTTCTTTCTAAATCTTTCTTCCAAGAATGGTTCGTGGCCAAACTACCAATCCAGAATCAGCTCTCCTCGATGGGAATCATCCGTTTCACATCGGCGCTAATGATAATTCGGGTGCTCTGTTGGTGTCTACGGTGTTATCCAGTCCTGACGATTATTTTTCGTGGGCTAGGTCGATGCGGCGAGCTCTCATGATGAAAAACAAGCTGGGTTTTGTCGACAGTACGACTGCTTCCTGGGATCCTCCGGTGGCCGGCGTTTCGTCGTTTCCGGCGTGGGAGAGAGCAAACGTTCTTGTACTGGGCTGGCTCAACAAGGCGATGTCGCCGGAGATTGCCTAGAGTGTTATCTGGATTGATTCGGCTCAAGATGTATGGACTGATCTCAAAGAGCGATTCAACAGATCTAATCTTGTCAGAATCAACAATCTCCATGATCAAATCAGTAATTTCCGGCAAGGAGCGCTCTCTGTTTTTACTTACTACACAAGGTTCAAGGTACTCTGGGATGAGTACACAATGTTCAAACCACTGCCTTCTTGCTTCTGCAATCCTCGCTGTTCTTGCGACGCGTTGGTCCGTGTAAGGGGTACTTCCTGTCCGAACAAATCATCCGATTTCTGAGAGGATTGAATCCAGGATTTGCCTCTGTACGCTCTCAGATCCTCCATACGGAGCCGCTGCCGACGATAAACTAGGTTTTTTCTATGATTTCTCAAGAGGAGCAAGAATTAGGGGTTTCTGTTCTTCCTCCCTCTGGCAACGATGCTGGTGCATCATCTTCTCGTGGCCCGGCGATTGATCCAGGCTCATCTCATGTTCTTGCGGCAGGGCCACAGTTCAATAGGGGCACGAAACGGCCAACTTGCACCTTCTGTGGTCTCATTGGCCACACAGTAGAAAAGTGTTACAAGAAAATAGGATATCCTCCAGGATACATCAAGAGAGCGAAAATTGTGGCTGTGAATGCTGTTCAAGCTCCGGATTCAAATGTTCCTCCTCAGAATGATGGCTCAGGCGGTGTGACCATCTCACAGGAGCAGTACCAGTCCTTGTACTCCTTGTTTCAAGGTCATGGTTCTGCATCCCAAGTGTTGGGGCCATCCCCTGCTTTTGCTAGCTGTGTTACCACAAGCAAGATTGAAGGATCCAAGATTGATGCTCCATATGTGCCAAGTTCATATGTTCTGGATCAGTTGAACACTGACATAGCCTCTGCCACTACTCAGTCACAGTCTCAAGGCACTACTTAGTCACAGTCCCAAGGCACTACTCAATCACACTCTCAAGGTATAGCTCTATCTGTTATTCCAACTCATCTCACCAATAATTGGGTGTGGGTTGTTGATTCCGGTGCTTCAGACCATGTGGTCTGCACCGTGTCTATGCTGTTTCGGTATAAACCGGTTTCAGATTTATATGTCACTCTTCCTAATGGAAGTAGAGTCTCAGTATCTTACATTGGTTCAGCAAAAATTTCTGAGTATATAATCATTCACAATGTCTTAGTGATTTCTTCATTTACTTTTAATTTGCTGTTAGTTAGCAAACTTGCTTCACATAATCATTGTAAGGTTGTATTCTCATCACAATCATGTGTTTTTCAGGATCTGAACACTTCACGGATGATTGGTATAGCTGATCTTCACAATGGCTTGTATCTTCTCAATCAGTCGTCTCCCTGTGCGTTGGCTGTCAACCCTTCTACGAGTTTTTTTGACCTCTGGCATTACAGGTTAGGTCATTCTTCTAGTCGACCTCAGAATTTAGTTGGTTGCCCTGTCAATAAGAGTTTTCACTGTCAGATATGTCCTTCGGCTAAGCAGAGTCGTGTTCAATTTCCTCATAGTGTTAGTCATGCTGAGAATTGTTTTGATCTAGTACATATGGACATATGGGGTCCTTATTCTGTTGCTTCTATGGGTGGCCATAGGTATTTTCTCACCATTGTTGATGATCATAGTCGTTACACTTGGATTCGATTAATGAAATCAAAATCTGAAGTAAGACCTTTAATTGTAGATTTTGTGGCCTTTGTTCAGACTCAGTATGGTTCTTTAATAAAAGCCTTTCGTACTGATAATGGCCTGGAATTTAAGATGACTGATTTTTTTAGCTCTCGGGGTATTGAACATCAAACAGCTTGTGTTTATACTTCTCAACAAAACGGTCGAGTAGAACGTAAACATAGACATATCTTAAACATTGCTTGTGCTCTTCTGTTTCAATCGAGTTTGCCTACGGTTTTTTGGGGGTATGCAATAGCTCATGCTACTCACCTCATAAACAGGCTTCCAACTCCCATTCTCCTTGATAAATCCCCGATTGAGAGTTTAATAGCAAAAGCACCTTCATATGATCACCTACGCGTTTTTGGTTGCCTCGTTTATTCTACCAATTTGTGTCCAAATCATCATAAGTTTGATTCTAGAGCTTTAACTTGCATTTTCCTTGGATATCCTACTAGCACAAAGGGATTTCTCCTCTATGACTTGCATAGCAACCAAGTGATAATTTCTCGGGATGTTATTTTTCATGAATCAATTTTTCCATTTGGTCATCCTGACAAGTTCCTTTCACAATAAAAAAACTCTATTTCTGCAAGTGACCGTTTCATGTGCTGGACACCACAGCCAATTCCAATGGCGTTGATCAAACTGAGGAAGTCTATGTTACAAGATTACCTATTTCTAGACATTATGGACTTACGGTTAAACCTCCTGCATACTTACAGGATTTTCAGTTTAACTCAGTTAAATATCCTATTCAGAATTCTTTGTCTTCTGATAGGCTTTCTAATCATTTCCAGCAGTTTGTGTTAGCTCTTAACTCTACTGAAGAGCCTGCTAACTACAAAATAGCTGTATTGAATCCCAATTGGGTTAAGGCCATGGATTCCGAATTAGAATCCCTTTACAAGACTAATACATGGTCGTTAGTACCTTTACCTCATGATAAGAAACCTATCGACTGTAAATGGGTTTACAAAGTTAAATATAAAGCCGATGGTTCAATCGAAAGGTATAAGGCTCGTCTTGTGGCTAAAGGGTACACTCAAACAGCCGGTATAGACTATGTCGAAACTTTTGCTCCGGTTGCCAAAATGACTACTGTTCGAATTCTTTTGTCTATTGCTGCCATTAAAGGCTGGAAACTGTTTCAATTAGACGTTAACACTGCCTTCTTACATGGGGATTTATTCGAGGAAGTCTATATGACTCCTCCTCCTGGTCTAAGTTTAACTACTCTGAATCTGGTGTGTAAGTTAAACAAGTCGTTATATGGCTTAAAGCAAGCGAGTAGATAGTGGAACTTTAAGCTCACTGAATTCTTAATAAAGTTAGGCTATGTTCAATCCAAATGTGATTATTCATTGTTTACTAAGTCTGAAAAGGATTATTTTATTGCTGTGTTAGTTTACGTAGACGATATCATCATGACTGGTGATAATGAATCTGGTATTCAAATGCTCAAATTACAGCTTGATCAAGCTTTTACCATTAAGGATTTGGGGTCCTTAAGGTATTTTCTAGGACTTGAAATAGCACGGTCTGATAAAGGCATTAATATTTGCCAATGAAAATATGCTCTGGAAATTCTTAAGGATTCTGGAATGCTTGCGTGTAAACCATCGTTGTGTCCAACTGATGCCTCTGGCCGAATGTCTATAAGTTCAGGAATTCCATTAACTGATCCTGCTGTGTATAGAAGGTTGATTGGGCGTCTAGTTTATCTGTGTACTTCAAGACCAGATATTTGTTTCGCAGTGAATTACTTAAGTCCATTTGTAAGTAAACCCACTGATTTACATATGCAAGCTGCTACTAAAGTGTTGAGATATATAAAGGCTGATCCTGGGAAGGGTTTATTCTTCTCAGCTTCATCCGAACTTAAATTTCATGGCTTCAGCGATAGTGATTGGGTCGGGTGTCCCGATTCACGTCGTTCGACAACAGGGTTTTGTGTTTTTTCTTGGTGATTCTTTGGTTTCATGGAAATCAAAGAAACAAACCACAATTTCTCGCTCGTAAGCTGAAGCTGAGTATCGAGCTTTGGCTGCTGTCACTTGTGAGCTAAAATGGTTAAGTTACTTAATGAGTGATTTGCAATGCCCTATATCTCAGCCTATCTCCCTTTACTCAGATAGTACCTCTGCTATTAAAATGGAAGAAAATCCTGTTGCGCATGAGCGTACGAAGCATATTGAGATCGACTGTCACGTCATTCAAGATTCTATTTCTGCTAGTTTTATTCATCTTTTGCAGGTTCCGACGGCTCAGCAACTCGCCGATATTCTCACCAAGCCTCTTGGAGCTCCGATTCAGTTCGTTGGTGTCAAAGCTTGGCCTTCTTAGTCTTCATAGTCCAGCTTAGGGGGGGTGTGAGTTGTTATAGATCAGGTAGTTCAGATTTACAAGTATTAGTACCATATTGTAATAAACCCTGTGTACTTTCTTATATATATTAATAATATGCCTCAATGCAGAGGCACCTTTTCTTGCCATTTCTCTTTCTCATAACTCACATTACATGTTTTTTTATATCTGTTATCAGTTTTAGCTAATTATTATTTTTGTTTTGGTTCTTTAATTGTTAAATTTTCATGATTATGTTATGACAAGTAATCATTTTGGGTTAGTTTGCAAATCATTGTGATAAAAGAAAATCATGATTTCACTATTACTGGAGGTTTCAGTTGGGGAGTTGACTGAAAACAGCGTTGTCCAAACAATAATGCTAGCTGAGAAATTATTAGGCTCTTGTTCTTGTGTATCAATCTTTGCTAATTTGCGGGATGTGATTATATATACCTTTACTAATTAAGGGATTGCACTATCTTTTTAAGGATCACTCGCTATATGCACGTTTGTGTTATACTCAGATTTCCTCTTCGAGGATTCATCACTCTCTTCGTTTGCCCATTTGTAGGATGTAATCTTCAAGGTTACATCTTTTTAAGAACATAATTGCACCCTCCACCCACCTCCTACCCTCCTTAGCCTCTCCCTCTTTCTCTTTATTTTATTTTTATTTTTTTATCTCCTAGGTTGGTTCGTGATCTATAACTCATTCTTGCCAGGAGTTTCTATGGATATATCTATTATCTATTATTATTATTATGCAAATATAATCAAGCCCCTTTTTATTCATTCTCTCCTTAACTCTAGCTATACAACCAATAGAAAATTACTTATTTATTTAATTTTCTTTAAAATTTCTATTTTCCTTAACATTCTCTTTCCCACGTTTTCAACTCATGTGAAAAAATAAGCTTCTTATTTGAACTTTTTTTATTCATTAATCACTTACTCTTAATCTTATCACGTATTAATTACTTTAGTAGTATTATTTATATTTTAGGTTTACTATTATTTTGTTTATTTTGATCCGGATGATCAATTAACAATCATGACAAGATTGTTCCATTACAATATGATAAACTATATTTTTCGGCAACTATTACCTTAAATATGTATCTAATCATTAATTAATTGATTACTTTTAATACTATCCTCTACAATAAGGACTAATCAAACTTTTTTTTCGAGTATATGTAAGAAACATCTTCAACTAAGACTTCAACAATAATATTCAGAGCTTTCAAATTCATACATGACAAATGGTTTAATGTGTTAGATCATGAATCATTTATCAATGCAATTTCCATAAAATTATGGTTTAATCACGATTCGCCAAATATTTATAAAAATTTGAGAGGTTGTACCAAAATTAGACTTACGGGTTTGATTGTCTACTACGATTATGAAATCTGTCCATATCTATAAATATATATATGCAGAAATGAGATATAGAAGCTGCCACATCATCATTTTTTCAACTTTTAAGCCTTCTCCTTCATTCTCTCTCCTCTACTCTAGATCAGAAGGTTGCGTGTTCGATTCACGCCGGGTTCCACATCAGCATTTTTCAAGTTTTAAGCCTTCTTTTTTATTCTCTCTCCTACTGCTCCAGATCAGAAGGTTGGGTGTTCGATTCACGTCGGGTTCAATTCCCATACCACTATTTATTTTTTATGGCGGATATGTAACTCAGATGTTACTCAAGTGTTATTTTTAGTAGCACTAATTCATGTGTTATCTGAGATGTTACTCTGGTGTTATTCATATTCACGGATAACATAAAAAATACATGAATGATACCACAAATAATAGTCGAATATCACCCAAATAATCTTCAAATAACACCTAAATAACACCCCCAAATAACACATGAATACTGACCACTAAAGATAATACTCGAGTAATACCTAAATAATAATGTGCGCATGGGCGGCCAAAAAAAGTGTCTGCACCAAAGATTTTTTTTAGTTTTGATTATATACGTTGTTGAATTTATTGAGACAAAAAAATTAAGTTGACACATTTATGTTGAATTCTATAATTTTTTAAAATAACTGAGTACGGTAATACCAATACAAAACAATAAATTTATTTATCATTTTATGTTCAAATCGGCCAACGGGCCGCCACTAATCTAGTTATTATTATGCAAATATAATCAAGCCCCCCTTTTATTCATTATCTCCTTAACTCTAGCTATACAACCAATAGAAAATTACTTATTTATTTAATTTTCTTTAAAATTTCTATTTTCCTTAAGATTCTCTTTCCCACGTTTTCAACTCATGTGAAAAAATGAACTTCTTATTTGAACTTCTTTTATTCATTAATCACTTACTCTTAATTCTTATCACGTATTAGTTACTTTAGTAGTATTATTTATATTTTAGGTTTACTTGTTAGTTTCTTTATTTTGATCTGGATGATCAAATAACAACAATGACAAGATTGTTCCATTGCAATATGATAAACTATTACCTTAAATATGTATCTAATCATTAATTAATTGATTACTTTTAATACTATCCTCTACAATAAGGACTAATCAAACTTTTTTTTTTCGAGTATATGTAAAAAACATCTTCAACTAAGACTTCAACAATAATATTAAGAGTTTTCAAATTCATATATGACAAATGGTTTAATGTGTTAGATCATGAATCATTTATCAATGCAATTTTGATAAAATTATAGTTTAATCACGATTCGCCAAAAAATTATAGAAATTTGAGAGGTTGCACCAAAATTAGACTTACGGGTTTGATTGTCTGCTACGATTATGAAATCTGTCCATATCTATATATATAATATAATAGGATTTCAACTTTTTGCAATTGCCACCTAAGCCAATCCTCTTCATACCTTAATTTTAGGAAATCAACCAATTAAGATTAATCTCCTAAATAATTAATAAAAAAATACTAAGGCTATGTTCACTAACAATTATCTAAAATTATAAAATTAACATAATTATATAATTTTAGATAATTGGAATTCAAAATTGAAATTCCGTTTACTAGTTATTATGTAACATTTCAAATTATTAAATTCAAAATTTATAATTGTGTTCATTAGTCAATGTGCCTCACAAATTAAATATACTTCTAGAATTCTGTGAATCACACAATACTCGTCTAAACTTGATTAATTTCTAGCATTACAAGCCCTCCACAACTGATCTGCAATAGCGTCACGCTTCGTAGCCATTTCTCGCACCTGTGTCGAAGACGTGTTAAATTCTGTACGTGGCAATGTTTCACTCGTTTCGCCTTGGACACCACAGTCTTCAAATTCAGCAAATAGGGAGTCCTGTTGCGCATGCATCCGAATAAAATTGTGAAGCGCACAACATGCTATAACAATGTCTGTTTGTTTGTCGAAGCTATAACTGCACATCCCTTTCAAGATTGACCATCTTTTCTTCAAAACACCAAAACACCTTTCGATGACATTGCGTAGACTAGAATGTCTGTAGTTGAAATTTTCTTCACGGCCTTTGGGTCCACCTCGACGTCTAAGCTCCTGGAAATGAGCCGTGTAGCCTCGAAACGGAGCCAGAAACCCAGGTGCGTTTGCAAATCCAGAATCCACAACGTAATATTTACCTAATAATACCAACAGAGTAATAAGTAACTTTAAACGAAATTAAATATTACGAACGTAGTATTATAGTGATTGCATGCAATCATACCTAATGGAGGCATTGGAAACTGGTTGTTGCTATCAGTTGCCGTACTCGATAATATTCTAGCGTCATGTGCGGAACCCTCCCAACCCGCCACAACATAAGTAAAACGCATGTCGAAGGAGCAAACACACAAAACATTTTGAGTCGTGTTTCCTTTTCGTCCACGAAAAGGTAATTGTTGACTAGTAGGAATTATAACATCAACGTGTACTCCATCTATTGCACCAACACAGTCCTACGAGAAAATCACCATTCAGCAAAACAAAACATCATAAGTAGACACGTTAACATAGACACTGAGAATAAGATTGGATATTTACCATGAAGTATGGATGGTACTTGGGGTCATTCAATATTTGAGGGAGTACCTCACTCATGTTGGGTGGAACAATAACCACACGTGACAAGCTAATGGCAACTTTTAAGACAATTCCAAAATATTTGGAAACGGTTGCAGTTGAATGTTGAAAATCTTCAGCATTATCCCGGGCGCTGTTGGAGTGAGCAAGGATCATCAAAAACATAGCAACTTGCTCTTTAACTGTGATATTCTTTGAGTGTTGTAACCCATGCTTTTTTAATTCCTCACACAGATGCACAAAAATATGTCTCTCCATTCGTAGTTTGTCATAAATTCTTCCAGGATGGTCATGTAGTAGCTCTCGAACCCATTCATGTCCCTGTCTTATTGAAGTTCGACAAGGCATCCGCTCCTTCTTCTTCTTGGACTCCATATGCAACAATAACAGCATGCATTTTTCATCATCACTATCTGTGTCGAAGTCATCATCGCTATCAGAATCATACAACCGCTCCATTATCCCTATATCATGACAAAATTTCAAATAATAAATACCAATAATAAATAATGTATAGCGTTCTAAGCAAACATGAAATATAATAGAAATGAAGATATTTAAGTTCAAGGAAATAAAATGCTACTCGCAACAAACTGGTCCTACTACGCAAGGGTACTCTTAGTCACCCTTAAAACTATCCAAATTTCTAACCCAACCCAATCTCCTTTTCTCATTCATTTTTAGGAAGTAGTGACGGAAATTTGTAGTAGCTTGCAATATTCCTAGTGCCTTTGTAAATTCAGCATCTTCAATCTCCATATCCTGCAACAAAGTCATGCAGTCAAGTAAGCTTTGTGATCTATGAAGCTTAGATGTGGCCTCGATCTTGTTTTGAGCAGCAGATTCTGCAGACTCTAATTTGCGTTCTAATAAATCATTTTTCCTCTTGGATTGTTGGGCTATGGCATACAATGTGTGTCTAATAACACCATCTTCTGCAGTCTTCGGTTTCTTTATAGCTTCTGCAACTACTTTGCGCTTCATCTTCCCCTCACTTGTTTTACAAACTTCTGTGACGTCATCAGAATCTCCTGAACCTTCCTCATTCACTTCATTCTGTTTTACTCCATGAACATCGTCTTCATGGCCATCATTAGTTAGGGGATGGCTGGACGTCTTCGCAAACGCTCCAGTGGCAGAAGTGTCCCCAAACACCAAACACAATTTAGGATACTCTGGACATCCTTTCTTCTTAAATTTAGTTACATCTTTGCATCCAGCCTAGGGTAAAACAATGGCCAATTAGATGATTGCTCACAAATAGTTTTGTATTGCAATGGAAATGGGAGTACAAAGATTAACATACCTTAGTTGCCAACGCCCACACTTCTTCGTCTGCCGTCACCAGATCAGTTGAAGCATTATAACCCATCCCCGTATGCGACAAGAGTGCTTTGAATCTATTGTATGTAATCCTCAATTGACCATATTTGTTGAACAACTGACTCTCTTTGTAGACCTTGTTGAACTTGTCCTTCAATGCATTTTTAATTTTCAACCATCCAGTTTTCGAGAAGGTAGTCTTGACACGATACCCATTGTTCTTCGCTTCTATCATCGTGTCTAGCAAGAAACTTTCAACAGCTTCGGGCCACACCTCATTTCCACCAATCACCACACAGTCGTCGGGTTGTTGCTACCTAGAATCCATACTATATATAACTAAACGCAACAATCTCATTAAAATGCGACATCATGCATTAACCGAACTAATGGTACAATGAAGATGTAAAAACACAAAAATAACCTAATAATGAACAAACATATTTGTATCGAGCATGTGACTTCCATTAAAACACACAAATCTCCAACCCAGCTGTATAATAAGGGTGTAAATATTATATACCAATAACAATACCTATCTGTATAATAAAACCCAGCTGCTAGAAGAAAAGAAATGGACGAACAGAGGGGCAAAACTCCCCACACCAAAACAAAAACACTCATACACGTGGCCTAATCTAGATACCAAATAAGGAAAACAAAATGGATAGTTCTAGATGCAATGTGACTCAAGTGCTCATTACAATTAAAAAGAAAATGGAATAGAATTTCTCTCAAAGACAGAGAGGGGGAGATCTAGATGCTGAATAAGGATTAGGAAATGGGAGGAAGTGTAATTGTTCGGGGAGGAGTTTCATTCCTACTTTCGTCAGATTAAGTGGCAGATAATCGGTGGTGGGGAGCTGTCGGTGCTACATGATGAGGATTTGAAGCTGCCGACTCATGAAAGAAAGGGCTGAAGTGTTGAGATGTAGGGCATGCAATTTCAGTAGGGGAGATTGAGGATTGGCTTCACTCAGGTAAGTATGAATGAGTCGATTGACGGGGCTAATTGGGCAGAATGCGACATCGGGACTATTCAGCGGATCGAAAATAGCTCAGCAGTGCAGCTGATGTACAGAGTCAATGTCGGCCGCCGTTCAATCGGACCATTCGACGACACCGGTATGTAACGGAGACGAGATTCAGACCAGGTTCGAAATTTTGTGAAATCGCTCCAAGCTCTTATTACGCGAAGAGCTTTCTGGGTCTACATCAACAATCAAACAGCCGGAGGTTATATTGATATCATCCAAGAAGCTGGTGGGAATGGAATCGACCCTGAGCGTCCGCCTCCTCAACAGCCGTCGTCCTCGTCAAAATCATGTACCAAGACTGATGCCTTTGGTGCCATGGATATTGGTAGGCTAATTGGTAGGCAGAGGGTAAACGACTGGGAGCAAGAATAGAGGGAGCTGTGGAGCTTGATGCCTCCGGTGCCAAGACGATCGAATGAATTTGTGTCTCTCCTTGGGCACTTCCCACTCCTTCTATTTCGACAGGTGAGTGCTTATTTCAACTAGGGTATGTGTTGCTTGCTTCTGTGGATTTGTGATGTTTAAGTATTAGAACTTTGTTTGAGTGTTGTGTTTGATGAATGGAGTGGAGCTAGGGCATTCTATCAGGCTGATGAACAAGGAACTAGAGGGATCAGTTAGGAAGATGAATGTTGGGTCAGTTTGTAAATGTGATTGGATCTGATTCTATAGGGAAGGTGTTGATTCTCCGGTTGAATAGCTGAAATGCAGGTTATTCTCAGGATGATGCTTCATTGTGATAATGATCGGTGAGGGGGATTGTGTTAGAATCGTTATTGATCAGGTGATGAACCAGGAACACCAATATTTAACAAATATGACTTTGCTCATACATGATAGGAGTTAAATGACAGCAGATTGGGTAATAGGAAGCATACCTGGGTGAAGCGACGGGCGTGAGCGTGACTGAAGCAAGAAGCCGGAGTTCACGGTAAGGTAAAGTGCGGGTGTAGCTGGAGATAGATTACAGTAGTTAGCTTCATGTACCAAGACTAGTTTGGAAATTGAAATGGTAGTAATTGGAGGGTTGTGGATTCATAACAACAAGGACTACAAAAACAGAGGTGAGATGCAGTTAACAGAAAACAGGGTTGTGCATTCATACCTGTGTGTTCGTCGATACTGTAACTCTGGGAGTGTGGTGGAGGACCATGATGGTGATGAGTTATATAACATAAAATAGATTCATTCTGCTGCTGTTGAGATTTGAAGGGGGGGGGGGGGGGGGGGGGAAGATCTTAACTAAGTTTCCACAATCCCGGTCTTTTGGGGTTTCCGAATTGGATTTTGTAATTGTTGACATTGACATTTTCTCACTTTTGTAATTAGCCTTAAATTGTAAATTGTATTATAAAAGTCAATTATTTAATTTTATACTGAACAGAATTATCAGTTTAATTTTGAATTAATACTCTGATTGTATAATTCACAAAATTTTAATTCATAGTGAACATAGCCTAAATGTTTGGTAACCACCCCAGTTAACCCTCTTTCTTTTTCTTCTTCTTACATATATTTCATTTCTAAAATTTTGTGTTATTTAAATAATTAACTTTCATTTCTAAAATTGTATATTATTTAAATAATTAAACTTATTTTAATTTAGTATTTATTTTTCTTTATTTCTTTCAACTTCTCACATCCCTTACATTCAATCATTATAAACTTAATCAACATAAAGAAAAATAATGGCTAATTTATGGTTGCTGTTTTAATAAAATTCTTTTCCACAACAATGTACAAAGTTATCTTTATTCATGATACCTCTAATACATAAATGTTGGTTTTTTGCGTGATTGTTTCATTATCCCCACAGATGGGGGTCACCCTCGCTCATCCATGTTTGTGTCCATTAAATTCCAGTATTTTGTGTTTTTTCGAATTCGCTCAGTCATTTTTCGGTCGTATTAATTCATCGTCGACTTTGATTTTCGTTTTCACGCAGAAGAACTAAATATCTAAAACATTTGTCTTTTTAAGTAATTTGTAATATACTAATTAATTACCCAAACCCTTCTTTAATACTTAATTTCTCAACATTGTAGAGGGTGAGTAGCATACTACAAATTAAAAAAATCGCGTGCACTTTCAATTTTCATTTGGTCAGAGTAATACTACTAATCTCAGAACAATATATCGGATGCAATGATCCATTGATGAATAGATTACATATGAAGTAAAATCTATGTAATTTTTATTTAGTAGTAATTTTTATGATATTATTAAAATTTATGGGAATTGTTCAATTTCGGTCAGGCATCTTCTAATCCTGGTTCGCCCTGATTATCTCCGTCATAGGTGGACTATTTCATTTGTTTCTTGTATAGTCTCTACCATGAACTCAATAACGAAATAGGACAATATTTTGTCTTATTTTCGATGACTACTCATTGTATTCATTAATTGATTTGTTGATTTCACTATATTTCAACATCCTTATATATTCCTAACTAAAAATATATACAAAAATTACATGCATATATTTATAATTGTATAAATATTCCGTCGAACCGACGGGCAAATAAGCTAGTATATTATTAAGCAAATATAACAAACACCCTTTCCTGTTAAAATAATAAGTAAGAAAAAATAATTACCTTTTATTCTCTTTCTATAGCTTCCCATGTTTTATGGGATGCTACACGTTTATTATTGTCAAAAAAATACTACCACGTTATATGTATTGAGTTTAGAATTTCATTAAAATTTCATTAACTTATATACTATTTATTGATTTTAATTTTAATTAAGTATTTCCTTCATCTAGACACTAATCCAATTAAAAGGTATGTTTTTAATAAATAAAATCGCATTTAACATTCTTGATAATTGTCTCTTTGATATGAAAGGTTCATTTTCAGTTTATTTTACGTATTATATATAAATGAAAAAAAATCTTAATTTTCTTTCAAACTATTGTCTTCCAATAAAATTTTCTTCAAATTTATAAAATTTCTTATTTCTTTTGAGAGTTTTAATCAAATATATGAAATCTTTTATTGAGTAATATATTTTTTCCTATTGCACCGACAATTAATTGAAATGAGTTAGTCACTAGGAAAAAGAAACTGAACTAGAATCATTATAAAAATATAAATGAAGTTTTAATTAACAAATGTGAAAAAATTATAACATTCATGTAACTTTAGTAGATTTGACCTCTTCTCATAACTTTAGCGGATCAATCAATCAACTATTATTATTTTATTTATTCTTTTAAAATTTAAATTTTCTATTGATTAATACATTTTTTGACGATTAGAGACTTCAATAATAGACTTTATAATAATTTTTAGGGATTTAAAATAATTAAGAAATTTATCCTAATTTATTTCAATTTTAAAATAATACTCAACACAGTTCATTAGAAAAAAAAACAAATCTCACTCTATAATTATGCACAATTGCCTGACATCTACTCTAATGTATTTCAACTTGAGCTTTCAGTTATCCTTAAGTCCTAGACCCGGTGAATGAGTTGTAATCCATTTATTCAACATCCAATCCTCGACTACTACTCGAATTTACTCGACTCTCACCCCAACCTTCTTAGATTGCAATTCTACTCCCATTCAAGTAGAATTGGTCTTCCAATATAATTCCTCATTAGTGGTGGTTTTCAAACTTCACTTCTTCAACTTAAATTTTATTTTACTTTATCAAACATAATGAGGTGATCGCACACTATACAAACCCAAGTACATACACCCTTCTTTTAACCTCAATTTCACTTTCCTTTTTAAAGAAATTTTATTTACCGCAATAGTTAGTGGTTTGAGTGCTAATAAAGTCATGAGTATGAAATTAATCTATTTATTTTAAGTCTAATATTTGAAATGAGGATCAAAATGATATGAACTCCTTATAATGTCTTCCCATATGCAATATAAGCTATTTTTTTGGTGTAAAATTCAAACTATTCAATGAGATGTTGCAAATCTTAGCTAGAAGAATACATTTTTTTACTATATAATAATATTCCTACTACGAATAAACTTAAAGTCTACAAAATAGGTTATTCTACAAATTCATAAAAAACCTATTCAACAAAAAGGTTGCTGTCCAACTTTAAGTCTTTATGGACTTCATCAAACCTAACTACGTGTGGAGCTCTCAAACGGGCAGACGGGCTCATCGAGTTGGAGGTTTATCGGGTCATTTATTCATTATATCATGGGTAAATTGTATCACAATTTGCTTAGTTTGAAGATTTTTAAGATATTAAAATTGGGCTAGCTCTGAAATGTTGGCTTTAAGTCAATTTATTTATTTTGGTTAAATTGAATCAGGGTGTACAACTATACCCACTCATCTCCTACATGAATGCACAATAATCTTTACTATATATAAAACAAATTAGGGCCAACCCTTTTGTCACATCAGCTTTCCTACCCCTCCCTTTAATTTGAGGAATCTAGCCAACCAAAGAATTTTTTTTACAAATAAAAATGTAAAAAACTACCTCACTTTTCTTCATTAATATATTATTTTCTTTATAATACCATTTCAAAATAAATGAATTCCTTAAAAATATTTAGTGCAATAGAAAGTCTATTATTATATTTAATAATATTTTAAATTCAATATTTAATTAATAAATAAATGTCAAATTCATATTATTAAATATTGTCATAATTCTTCATTATCTGTTGGACATCTTGGCAAATCGGCGATCATTTTTTTTGAGCTAGACGAGAAGATTAAAAAACTTTAAAGTAGTCACTTAATTTATGCAAAGACCCTCCTGAACTGTCTCTAAACTCTTAAAATTCGGCGGTTATATGAAACACTTGAATGGTTCTCTTAATGGAGTTTAACAATTCGAACAATTTATTTTATGAATAGTTGGTTACCTTTGCAATTGGTTTAATTTGAATGTCTAGGTATACATGAGTGTTACTTGAAGTTAACACAATAATTTTCTATATTATGTGAATTTAACGAAGTAAGTGATACTGAATCAAAGTGGTATAGATTATGAATATGAGAGACCGTTTTATAATAAAAATATTGTTTTGCTCAAACCCGCCAACGGGCCGGCAAAAAAACTTATATATATATATATATATATTTTTTGGCTGTCCTAGTGTAGGTGGTTATGATTTTCATATATCAACAAACTTTATACTTTATTTTAGTGGTTATCAACAAGATTTTGATCCTAGTGTTGACAATCCTTGAAAATAGTGGGTTTTATATATCTTCAATATTTTTTTGTTACCGTAGCAACTCTTGAGCGGGACTGAGCTATAGATCGTAAACCAAACTAGGAGATGCAAACAAAAAAACACAGATTGAGAAAAAGGAAAGGTGGAAGGGTGGGAAGGGGATAGCGCATTATTGTCAAACTGAGATTTATTAATTAATTAAATTAAGATAGAAAGTTATTATTAATTGTCAATTAATCTATTTTTAGTTTAGAAATAACTCTTAAAAGTAAGCAAACAATTAGCTACTGAAAATAATTTATCGTTCAAACTTTTCATTAACAAATATACATCGACATTGAAATTTAAGATTAATTAGAAACATGATGTTAAAGAAAAATCTTATCTTTAACATAAGGATTTTTAACTTCATTGAAACCCTATTCTGGGATTTGTTTACTCTCGAGAGTCGATTTTCTCTCTCCGTCAAGCGGTGTAACTGTTCCATTGATCTGAGTTTCTAGATTGGCCTTCGGGCCCTTGCTTCTATGACTTCTGGTGCTTCTTCCTCTAAGACTTGGGCTAAGGTAACAGCTGAGACGGGATCGGATCTTCGATTCGTGGAGGAATCTCACTCTTCAGTGGTAGATGGAGTCTTGCAGATCCCTAAGTCGGTGATTGATCTAGGGGTTCAGCGTTTGGGATCGGCGATTATAGCGCAGTTTGTTGGCACTCCTCCTCCGCTAAAAGTAGTGTCTGCGATGGTGAATCGTCTTTGGAGCCTTGGCGATCCTTTTTTTGTCTCTCAGATTTCTGAAGGCTTCTTGCTCATTAAATTGGATTCTTTGGAGACGCATGACTGGGTCCTAGCGCGATCTTGGCATATACATCATCAGCCGATGATGTTAAGGAGATGGTATCAGGATATTGAGCCCCTGGTTTTTGCTCCTCAAGAAAAGCCAGTTTGGTTGACGTTCAGTGGTGTTCCGCCTGTGTTGCTCACTAATGAGGGAATTAGTTGGATGGCAAGCCAATATGGGCGTCCGGTGCTCAAGTTTGTTCGGGAAGGATTCACGGTACGTGTATGTGTGTTGAGAGGTGATCTGGATAATGGTAAGGAAACGTTGAATGTTCATATGGGGAAGGGTGTTCATAGGCTGATAAAAGTGATATTTCCGCATGCTCGTTCTTATGCTGTGAAGAAGGCTGTTAAAGGTAAAAGTGGCAACAGGTACCCCAACCATCTGTTGATACGAATGGTACTAAGGTGGCGGTCGAATCATCTAAGCCTTCTGCAGGGGAGGATGACTTGATCGAGATGGCTCGGCGCCTAAGGCTTCATCAGAAGCGGAGGGTTCTCCATCCCAAGTGGCAGCCATAGCCCCTGAAACTTTTTTGGAGGTGGAGGGTTCTGCTTGCCATAGCCCTATTCCTGGAATTGTTGTTCACACCAATAACTTTGATGGTCTGAGTACAGATGAAGAGGGGGATTCTGAGACTGAAAGTGTTGAAGTACCTGCTAAACCAACTCTGAGTGATTTCATGCCAGGTAGCAAGTCTGTCCCTAAGAAAAGTAAGGGGAAATGGTATGGTGGAGTTAAGACTAGACAACAAAATAAGAGATGATCAAGTTTTGGGTTTGGAATATTAGAGGATTTTATAAAAGTACTAAAGTAGATATTGTAAATACTTACATAACTGAGAATTGTATAGATGTTGTTGCTATTCTTGAGCCTAGAATTAGAAAGAAGAATACTGATTCCCTTTATAGTAAAAGATTTCAAGGTTGGTTTGCAGAGTTCTGTAATGAAGGAGAACTAGGAAAGATATGGCTTATATGGAAGGGAGATGTTCCCATTAAAGTGCTGCAGAAAACATCTAAGATGATTCACTTTAGAGTTGATCTCCCTATACCTTTTCTTATAACAGTGGTCTATGCATATAATGACATAGCTAGGAGGAGATTGCTTTTTCGAGATCTTCTTAACATTTCTACTGGTGGGATTCCTTGGATGACATTGGGAGACTTTAATGTTATACTTGATGTTAATGAAGCTTCCAACTCTCCTTCATCATTCAGTGGTATGGACGATTTTGTGGATTTTGTTCAGGCTGGTCAGTTGATGGAACATCCTGCTCAGGGCCCTGTTTACACTTGGACTAATAATCAGGAAAATCCTATTGCTAGAAAGTTAGACAGAGCTCTTATTAATGTAGCTTGGCACATGGTTATGAAGTCTAGCACAATTACAATTGTCCCTACTGTTAACTCTGATCATTGTGCACTTTTACTAAAAAATGGAGAGGTGATGGGATCCTACCCTAAGCCATTCAAATTCTATAGTTACTGGATGAAAGATAAGGACTTTAACAATATACTCAAGGAAGCCTGGGGTGGAAGGTATCGTGGTTCTCCTTTTCACATTCTTTATGCTAAGCTTAGGAAGCTTAAAGAAGGATTAAAAATGTTGAATAATAGCAAGTATTCAGATATTCAGATCAGAGTGAGTAATCAACGTAGAGCTCTAGTGAAGTCAAAAGAAGAGGTTTATAATAATCTTACTCTCTCAAACATGGTTGATATGAAGGGTTGTGAGGCTGTGTTAGCTGATCTTTTTTTTTGTCAAAAGGAAGAAGTATTATTTCTAGGTAAGGAGGTTCAAAGAAACAAGCCAGTGGGAGAAATCCACTGTCCCATGCAAGGGATACAAAGAGAGAGCTTTTTTAGCCACAAAGTCGGCAGCTCGATTACAATCACACAGACATAGGGGACATAATGGAAATTGAAATAGGGGAATGGGGAGCACACAGACAAAACATCTTCGAAAATGGCACCACAAGAGGAGTGGCAGGAGTCCTTATGGCGAAGGCGCGAAACAACTTCAAGAGAATCCCCTTCAAAGATAACAAAAGAAAGACACTTTGCTTGGGCCCAAGAAGCCGCATCACGAAAACCAAGAAGTTCGAGAGAAGTAACATTGGAATTCCCTGGGAAGACTCGTGCTCTCGTCTCCAGAATCCGTCCTTCTGAGTCTCTCGTAACCAGACTCACCGCTCCACCCAAAATCCATGTCCCCGTGCTAGCGTCAACGTTGACCTTGATCCAACCTGGAGGGGGCGCAGTCCATCTCTTGTGGGATGTAGAGGGTGAAAAAGAAACAGAAGAGGACGAGAAGCGATGGCATTTTGAAACTCTTGAGCCTGGGACACGAATTTCCGAAGTAGAGAAAGAACAGAATGGAGGTATTTGGAGAAGACAACATCATTTTGAACTTTCCAGATCCTCCACCAGAAGAACGCAATAGAGACCAGCGAGTTCTATCCCAACCGAGAAACAAAACGCTAGGACAGAGAGATATTTGAGTCGGTGCAATCACGAATGACTGAAGGAGTTTCATCAAAAAGCAGACAAATCCGGATAAGCCTACACCGGAGGAAAAGATGTTCAGGACTTTTGATTGAGTCAAGGCAAACTGGACAACACGGGTCATGCGATTGGACCTTTTTGGATAGGAAGGGTCCTAAAGGGAGGGCCGACTTGAACAACTTCCAAAGAAAGGAATGAATTTTAGGAGGAACTAGAAGTGTCCAAATTGACTTCCAAAAGGAGTGATCGTGAATATATGGATACAACTGGGTTGTTCGACTATTCGCTGAAACAAGCTCTTAGTGAGCAAGAGGGTAAGCGGATTTGACTGAGAATACTCCGTTCATCGTGTAGTGCCAAACAATTTTATCAGGAATATTGGTAGACGGCAGTGGGATCTGGAGGATGCGAGAAACTGAGCTTGGGGTGAATACCCTAGAAAGCCGGTTGGTGATCCAGGTAGAACCGTTACGAAAGAAGGAAAATCCTGGTAGAGGTCTGGGGGCAGTGGGGATGACCGAGGGAGGTGATGGTAATGGGTTGGCGATCCTAGGGTCGTCATATAAATGAAAATTAGAGCCATTTCCAACTTGCCATCTGATTCCTTTAAGGAAGAGATCTTTGCCATGAAGTATACTTCACCAGATCCAAGATGGACGATTGCCAGGCTCCGCTTTGATAAAAGAAGAGTGAGGAAAATATTTCCCTTTAAGAATTTTTGCCGCAAGGGAGTCAGGGTTAGAAATGAGGTGCCAGCATTGCTTAGCAAATAGAGCTTGATTAAACAATTCAAAAGAACGGAACCCTAGACCTCCTGCCATTTTACTTTGACATAGATCTGACCATTTCAACCAATGAATGGGATGGGTACTATTCCCCCCGTTCCACCAGAACCTGGCCATATGGGAGTTGAGCTTCTTACAAATGGAGGAAGGAAGACGAAAGCAAGACATCACATATATTGGTAGCGCACTTGCTACTGTTTTGATCATGGTTTCTTTACCAGCGGGGGTCAAACATGATTGCTTCCATCCAGCGAGCTTCTCAAGCAGTTTATCTTCCAGAAAACGGAACATGTCCTTCTTGGACCTGGGAACCAAAGAGGGGAGACCCAAATATTTATCTTGGACGCCGATGGATCCCACCCCCAAGCAAAGATGCGTAATGAGAGGTTAATGCTCGAGGCAAGTTATTACTGAAAAAGGCCGTAGACTTGGAAAGATTAATCTTTTGTCCTAAGAGAGCATTATAGCATTGGAAAATTTCCCTAATGGTCCGAATGGAGGTATCACTAACTTCGAGGAAAAGAAAAGAGTCATCTACGAAAAAGAGATGGGAGATAGCAGGAGCTGAATGCCCAATCTTAACTCCTTTAAGCTTCCCTTGTTGAACAACACGATAAATGAGACTAGCGAAACCTTCTGAACAAATTGGAAATAAGAGAGACGAAAGTGGATCCCCTTGTCGTAGTCCACGTGTTGGTTTAAAGAAACCTTGTCGATGGCCGTTCATAGAGATCGTATAGGAGACTGTGATGATGCACTCATGTATAAGCTTTATGAAATGTGGGTGGAACCCAAGTTGGGGAAGAGCTTGGAAGAGGAAGGCCCACTCAATCCGATCATACGCCTTTTCCATGTCCAGTTTAAGAGCCATATAACTAGTCTTTTCTGTTCTTTTGTTCTGAAGATAATGCATGACTTCATGGGCAATTATAACATTATCTGTAATTCTCCGATCTCTCACAAACCCTGTTTGATGGGAGCCAATTATGGAAGGAAGAATATTTCTAAGACGGGATGCAAGAATTTTTGAGATGATTTTATAGAAGACTTGACACAAGCTGATCGGACGCAGTTGCCGCATGTTCTGTGGTTGGTCGACTTTTGGAATGAGGGAGATGATAGTATGATTTGATTCTTTAAGTAATTTTCCAGAGTGGAAAAAACTTCTAACATCGTCACAAACCTCTTTCTTAATAATGGGCCAAAATCCTTGGAAAAAAGGTTGCGGTGAATCCATCATATCCTGGAGCTTGTGTAGGTCCCATGTCAAAAACGGATTTCTTTATTTCATCATCAGAAAGGGAAGCTAACAGGCCAGCATTCATCGAGCGAGTAATCTTACGTGGGAATCCAGGGATAACCCGAGGAAGTTGAAATCCACGTGGGTATTCAGAAGAAAACAGATTTTCGAAGAAGCTTATTCCAATTTCTTTTTTTACTCTCTTCTGAATGAGGAACAACAAACATGTCATTAAGGGTGTGAATATGATTTTTAGAATGACGGGTCGAAACGATTCTGTGAAAGTAGGAGGTATTGCAGTCACCATCAATAAGCCATCGAAGACGAGCTTTCTGTTGCCAGTAAATCTTTTCTTGAGAAAGAGCATAATTGAGATCCCTCTCGATGCTACAAATGTGGTTCCAATCGATTGGAGAGGAATTTCTAAGCAGCTGTATGCTTTGACGAAGGGAACGAATGTTGCGGGCAAAATTGGATTTTCTGGCTCGGGCCCACTCAATGAGGCGACGCCTAATTTCTTGCAATTTAGATTGGACTATGAACATACGCGAGCCGACCGGGTGAAAATTTTCCCAAACTGTCGAAACGATCACAAACGTCTTTATTTTTATTCCATCGAACATCATACGAAAAATATTGTTTAGGAACGTCTTGAGATTCAGATGGGAGCCAAGCAATTGCTCTATGGTCTGATCACAAATCAGAAAGGTGTCAAACAAAACCCTGAGGGAACAACGACACCCAGCTTGGTGATGCGAGGAATCTATCGAGTCTACTTTGAACCTCCTCAGTTTGCTTATTAGTCCAAGTGAAGGGAGATCCCCTAGGATGAAATTCGTGCAAAGAAAGTTGATTGAAAAAAGATTGGAAGGAGTTAATGCAATGAGAGGCATTCCAGTTTCACTGGGAAACTTTCTCATGATTAGATAAGATAGTATTGAAGTCACCACATAAAATAAATGGCTTGGACAAGGAAGAACAAAAACAGGAAAGAAAATTAAGTTGGAGCTCGCGCTCATGCCAATCACACGACAAGTAAACTCCAATGACAATAATATTTATGTTTTGTGGAAGGGTAACATCAACAACAATAAAGAAATGAGCACAATCAAGAACGACACAAACCACTGCTGGCGACCATGCGAGCGCAAGTCCGCCGGACAGACCACGAGGTTCGACTAAATGAAAACTACGAAATTGAAGACTGCAAATTTTTTTACTCACAACTGACGATAAGTTCTTAGTTTCAGAAAGGAAATGATAGATGGGCGAGTTTGAAGACATAAAGTCTTAAGGGAATTTGTCGTCAAGGTACCCCCCAGACCTTGACAATTCCAAGCGAGAATGCTCATGGCAATCTTGGGGCCATTCAAGGCTGGCTTCCTCCACCTTATCAACATTTGGTCTCTTAGTTGGGCGTTCCTCAAGAATTCCTTCACTAGCACCCTTTTTATCACAGAGATCTTCTTCAGTAATCCCAAAGCGAGTTCCTTTCAGCTTTGTTTGAGCTCGGGTAAACTTTCTTCCTTGGACACTTGCTTTTGAGGACGAGCATGGTAAAACTGCATAGATCAAGATGTTAATCCAAGGTGGGGACCACCAAAAGGAAATCCAAATAAAGAGGACAAAGGAAATGATGAGCACGCTAACATCTTGGGGAAAATCAACTAAATTCCATGAGATAACAAACTCTGGTGACAAGTATTTAATCAATCCAAAGAGAGCAATGTCAATATCTTTAATTCTAGCCCCATGCCCCAAAGAAGATGAAAGTGTGACTTTAACAATGTACAATCTACAAATAACTTGATATTTATTCAAAGGTGGGAAGTTGGAAGTGAAACCTCGAGAGTCAGGAGAGAAGGAAGCTGGTGGATCAGTCAACAGGCCAACAACTTCATTTATTGACAACTGCACGGAAGGTTGAGGATTATTGTATGAGTTTTACATGAAGGGGTCTGCCTGATTGATGTTCAAGGTGGCCATGGAATCCGGAATTTGGGGAACTTCAAATTTGTTGAGAATAGGAGCAGGTGAGGCTTGTTTGCGGGACTCTTGTTGAATGTCCATTGGGAGCTGATGACACTCGATTTAACAAGATTATCAACCTCACCTAAGCGACATTTCCTTGCTTAAGACATAGTTTTAAGAGTAGAATAATGAATATTCACTCAACTATTCCTTCCCGTGCCTTTTGTGTTACATTGGCCCGTTTCGGGTCTATTTGATGGTTTTCTAGTGTTTTCATGTTAGCACAGGTTCGCCATCAGATACGGTAGCCAAGGACGTGTCTAAGGCACTGGAACCCCGAAGAATCACACCCGAATCAACCAGAGAAGTCATTCAACTCAAAAGGAATTCCTGCTCTATTTTACACACAGATTTTCGGCGAAAATACCCTTGAGTTTTCGCCGAAAATCCAAGAAGGAATCAACTGTTCTTTACAAGAAGATGTTTTCGGCGAAAACCTTGGGAAGTTTTCGCCGAGAACCCTAAGCCATTTCAGCCGGAAGAAACAGACGGATCAAGCCAACTCGTCAACATGTATTTTCGCCGAAAATCTCCTTGTATTTTCGGCAAAAATTCAGGTGAAAATCAGCAGTCGCTCGGTTAGGTTTAAATACAAAAAAATCAGCGGCTAAAGAGGACATATCACAACAAAATTTACACTTGGACGAAAATCCGAAGACATAGACTAGAGAGAGAACGAGGAGATAGAGTCCGAGGAGCCAGGAACGGATCGTGACGCCATCCATCCATCTCGGAGAGCCAGTGCTAGGAGTTGAAGATCCAGCAGATTGAAGCTGCAAGGAGTCGTCGAAATTAGGTTTTATAGTTCTTCTCTGTCTTCCCTACCTGAGATGTATTCTTTGTTTGTCTTCGATCCTTCTGTATTGAATATGAGTAGCTAAACTCGTATAGCTTAGATTAGATGAACCCTAAGTGACCCAGGGCTTTTAAGCGGTCACGGATCGGCAGTGATTAGATTCGAAATTCATTCAGTTTCTCCTTCATGTTTGATTTATTCTTTGTTCTCTGTGTTTCTTGTCTGGTTTGGCCACCTAGATTAGATTCTTGTTAAGCTAAGGATAGAAGCGAACGCTCCCTTACTTTAAAACACCAAATCGAACAATTAACCTAATCATTGGAGTGTGCCTTTCGTAGGAACCAATTAGGGTTGATCCGTTGCAAGAGTAACTCATTAATCATTAGAATTTGCACCAGTTAGGCTAATTAATCGTGGTAGCTCACTACAAAAAAAAAAATTCCTTTTAGCGTCGGTTGAAACGTAGCAATTTAGCGTCGGTCGGTCAACAACTGACGCTAAGAGGTTGACCTCGCGTTTTAGCGTCGGTTGATAGGTGACCGACGCTAAAATGGGACAAAGAGCCGACGTTATTTCCCGGTTTTGGTTCGATTTTTGGCTGACCAGACGGTTAAATTGACGTCGGTCAGCAGAAAGAGAATAGCGTCGGTCATAACCGACGCTAAAACGCGAAAAAATAGCGTTGAATGACACGCGTTTTAGCGTCGGTCATCGACCGACGCTAAATGCCCGAAAGTATAAATACCCCCAGCCCAGCGTCAGCACTCATTATGCACCTCTCCCCACAGCTTCAAATCCTCTTAACTTCCCAAATCCTCTGAAATTGTCGGCATTCGAGCTAGAAGCTGCTGTGACGCTGTTCGGATCACCCGTGCTTCCTTCACATCTCCTCCTGTGTATCGGTGTAAGTTATTTAATTTTTTAATTTCTAGATTGTAATTTAAATTTCGTTTATTTGGTAGAGAATTAGGATTGTATATGTTCTGATTATTAGAATTGTAGAGAATTAGAATTGTATATGTTGTGATTATTTGAATTGTAGTGAAATGAAATTGTTGTGACTCCTAGAATAGTATTGAATTGTAGATTGTATGTGTCATTAGCATTGTAGTGAATTGAAATAGTTATTCTGGTTAGTTCTAATTGTATATGTTGTGATTATTTTCTCAGTGCCCGTATCGAGTAGTTGTTCTGTCTTCTGTCTTTTTATCACTCACATTGGTGTTAGGTATGCATTTCTTAGCCTTTTTTTTACACGTAAATTAATTGATTGTAATATGCATGATTAAACTAGTATAATAATATGTATGTTGCCAAGATTAATCTAATTCCTAGTAATATGTATGTTTTCACTATGATCAGTTATAATTTGTTTTTATGGTTTAATGCGAATAAAAGTATATGCTTTGTGTGTTATGTGTTTTCAGTACGAATTATGTGGTAGTTATAATTTATTTTTAAAATGAGAGTAATTAGTAGAATTATTTGTTATTTGTAATTAATTGTTAGAATGTGATTAATTTTAGAATTCATTGGTTGAGTTAAGGTTTGTTTTTAAGTTAACTAAACCCAGTACCATAATGCTAGCTACTTCATGGTAATTTTGTACAAACAGTAGTTACTAGTATATTATTTGCTATTACATGATTCCAAATTAATGTTATAACATCTTAGCATTTTACCTAAGTTAACTTATATATAAATTATGATCTCCACTACTTCCCTACACTAAATCAGGTATCTCCTATTGGATAAATCTTGGATTAACACCCCAAGATTATCACCGGAGTACATGACTGGCTTAGAAAGCTTTCTGAATTTTGCTTTCTCCAACAATAACGACGGAGAGCAAATAGTCTGTCCATGTCCAAAATGTGGATTCAAGAAGTGGCTGTGTAGAGATGATGTCTACGAGCATTTACTCTGCAAGCCATTTCCGCCAGGATATACTGTTTGGGATCGACATGGAGAGCGACATTAGGGTTGAAAACTCATGATTGTCATATATTAATGCATGAACTTCTACCATTGTCCATCCGGAATGTGTTGCCTGCACAGGTCTCATCTGTCTTAGTGGAATTCTGTTCATGCCTGAAGCAATTATGCTCGAAAGTGGTTCATGTTGATGGGTTGGATACGTTACAAGAACGCATTGTGGTAGCTCTATGTCGTTTGGAGATGATATTCCCCCCGTCTTTTTTCACAGTAATGGTTCATCTAGTGGTCCATCTAGTTGAAGAAGTTAGACTTGGGGGACCAGTCTATTACCGTTGGATGTACCCTATAGAAAGGTACAATATAACAATCGGTTACATGCATTTGTTATGCGTTTACTTTATTATTTTACTAATAACAAATTCCTTGTCGAAACCAGATTTCTTGGAAAGCTGAAATCTTTTGTCAGAAATCGATCCCAGCCAGAAGGTTCAATTGCAGAAGTTTGGATTTCTGAGGAGATTATTACATTTGTCTCCTTATACTACGAAGATGGAGTTGAAACTCGTTTCAACCGTGGGTCTCGACTCCATGATCTAGTGAGAGATGAATCCCTTGGCATATCCCTGTACATATCAAACCCAGAGATGTCTACGACATGGGTGATGAGGAAGGCAACTTAGTGCATGAGAGTGAGATGATTATGAATCCAGAGTTGTCTGATTTTGATAATTCCACTGATCTACCCCTAGCCAGGCCTGGAATTGCAGAGTTCGATGATTAACTAGTGTTTGGTAAAATTATTTTGATCTAAGTGTTATTGTTCTATATTCAATACTCGAATGTTTGACATAAATATTTGGATTTGGATTTGCAGATATGGCTCCTCGTTCAGGTCCTTGGATGGTAGAGCTCATCGATCCAGCAGGAGTTAGGACTCAGTAGCCTGTGGCTAGTAGCCAGATTTTGAGCCTTCGTGATGGCAAGAAGGTCATCATGCCTTGGGGGCCTCTAGGGCCTACGGCTGCGGGCCCCACCGCTCTGTTGGACCAGTTCACGGGTTTGCTGGGTAATGACCAGAACCTCATCCCACTACAGTATGAGGAGTGGCCCAACGTGACGGAGGGAGAGAAGAATGATTTGAAGGCTACTGTGTTTGTAAGTATTCAAATATGAAATTCATTCCTGTGTTATGTAAATTTAATAATAAGTACTAATTTATAATCATTGAATTTGATGCAGCGTTATATCGTGATTGAGCCACCAGAGCTGACAGACGCTGCGACTAAGTACATCATGGAGGATATTGGCAGGAAGTGGAAGGACTGCAAAACCCGCCTTTGGAGAAGTTATGTGGTTAACACATACAAGAATAAATTGAAGAAGGAAGTTGAAGAAGCGGGCCAGGACTTCGACTGGGATGAGTTTGTGGAGATCCCTAGGGCGTGGGCAATAGAATACAAGCCGGGCAGGATCTCTGCGCCTATGCGGGCACAGTTTGTGGATATCAGACTGAGACCCGATATGGTGGTAAGTCGATTACAAATGAAGCATTATGTGAATATATTATATCAACGTACATCATTTAAATGAATAACATTTTGTAGGCGAGATCTCGCAAGAATCCAGTCGCCCGGAGGACTTACACCTCACCCCACACTAGAGGGTCAAAGAAGTTGCGAGTTAGAGGACTGGAGTTGGTAGTAATTCAGTTCAAATTGCTAATAATTTTTTGTGTATTAGTACCTTTTAGAAAGTGTATTCATATTGTTTAGTTCGTACACTTGTAGGCAGCTGAAAGGGGAGGAAATGCGCCCAATAGAGGTGAGTTGTATGCTATCACTCACACAAAGAAGGATCAGACTTACACTGATCCTAATGTGGTAAGTACTTGATCACCTATTCCAATCTAACAAAATAATCTCCAATAGTGTCTATTTAATTAACTTTGGTTTGTGAAACCCATTTGTGTCATCAATGTGCAGCCTCGGATTCTGGAGCTGACCCGTGATCCCACAGTCCCGACATTTCCTTCTGCGAACGATCCACTCGGACTTGTCTATCCGAAGGAGCACAGTGGTAGAGTTCGCGGTATGGGAACTGGCGTGACCCCCTCCCAGGTAATGTAATGTAGTATATGATATATGTAAATTTAAAATAGTCAAATTCTAATTATTTGTTCTCTTTGTCTATTCAGGTTAATATGAGTAGGAGACGTGGTGGAGCAGCCGGTGGATCGAGTCAGGGTAGTAGTTCAGCTACTACCACTCACGTCTTCGGCCATTGTCCCGCCGAGGATCGAGTGAGGGTGTTGGAGACAGAGGTCCAGCGCTTGAGCCATCTGGAGGAGGAGGTTCAGCGGCTCAGCCAGTTGGTGGGTTCATCTTCTAAGGCAAAAGGGAGTATGCCCCCAGATATGGATGCCCAGGACATGGACTCGTACGATGACGAGGAGGATGAGTAGGTAGCATGTGTTTTAGGTTTTTTAGGGGGATGTTTAAGGTGCATGTGTTAGAACAATGTTTTAGTAGAATGTTTTAGGAGGATGTTTTTGACATTTATAGAACAATGTTTATTCAGTATGTTTATTGATTGGGAAAGTGAATTGTGAAAATGAAATTGATGTATGCAGGGAAATTTATGCAGGTATTGGCACTAGAAGAGTATGAGAAAACGAAAAAATTAAGCAGAATTCTGCCCACTGGAACTTCTAATAGCGTCGGTCGGACCTATAACAGCGTCGGTCACAACCGACGCTAAATGCTACTGTAAGTCAACTCGTGGTTGACCAGACACCCGCGTTTTAGCGTCGGTCAGACGTATCGATCGACGCTATTTGCTAACCACTGAGCCGATTGGTGGTTCGACCGAAATGCTATAGCGTCAGTTGGCACGTGTTTTAGCATCGGTTGACCAAACGACCGACGCTAAAGTTTAGCGTCACCAAATCTGGCATCGGTTTAGCCGACCGACGCTATTTATTTTGGCGTCGGTCATGACCGACGCTAAAATGCGTGTTTGACCGACGCCAAACAGCTTTTTTTTGTAGTGGCTAGATCGGATAGAGCGAACGTTCGCCAGTCTTAAACCTAAGGGTCAGGAGTTATGATGGTGTCTGTGAACTGAATGAACTAGAATCAAAAATCGCTGGTCTGTTGATTGTCGTTGCTCTGGTGATCTAAGGGGGATTCAAAATCTAAGCTTGTCTGTCGTCTGTCTTAGTCAGTCACTCAATCTTTCTTCGCTTTAATTTCATTTCAATTTATCTTTGCATTTTAGTATAGAAGTCGTGGAACTCACACCACGCACTAAGTGTTTAACCTTGAATTTAATTGCCAACATATTTGAGTAAGGAAGTAGAGGAGACCCGTGGAATACGATCTACCCTAGCTTCACAGCTTGGTAGTTATTTGATTGACCGCTATTCTGCAGCTCATCAAATTGGCGCCGTTGCCGGGGACTTCTTCTATTTCGTTGAAAGAAAAGTTGGCATTTTTATTCCTCTACCTTTCCATCTTTCGTTTCCCATCACACTTCGATTTTACACCGGTTGTGTTTGTTTTTGTCTCTTGCAGATCATAGCAGGTACAGAATCGGATCACTTTCGTTCCATCTTCCCCTACCGCAATGGCTGCTCCTAAGAGTGTTGTGGACTACACTAAGCCGCGCGCATCTAACGTTCGGTCCCCCATCACCATGCTTTCCAATAACAACGATCCTGACTATGAGATTAAGATTCCTCTCCTAGAACTGATCTCTAGGGACGTATAATTCGAAGGAAAGCCAGATGATAATCCCTGCACACATATAGCTGACTTTCTGGCTGTCTGTGAAACTTTCAAGTCTGGGAACCTCAACAAGAACGCTTTATGTCTCCGAGCTTTTCCATTCTCTCTCAGAGGTGCAGCTAAGCAGTGGCTTGGAAGCAAACCGCCAGGTCACTACACTAACTGGGAGACATTAGCTCAAGATTTTGTTGAGGAATAGTTCCCTCCAGCAAGGACAATTGCTTATAAAGACCGCATCTCCAGGTTTACTCAGAGAGAAGATGCAAGCATGTACGACACTTGGAATGAATTCCAATCCCTTCTCTTCAACTGCCCTCACCATGGGTATGAACAAAGACAACTGGCTGAATTCTTTGCTTGTGGTATGCGCGAAGAATCTTCAAAGTGGGTCAACTCCCTAGCTGGCGGAGACTGCACCGCCCTTACTCCTCAACATGCTCTTCTGCATTTTGCTAGCTGTGCTTTGAAATCCAGAAACTGGGAGACGCAAAGAGAAGACACCAAGAGTCAATTGAGCGTTGCAGAGCACATCAAAGCAGAAGTTCAGAAACATCTACAAGCAGCTGGTATCCCCCTCGATCCCCCGCAGCTACCATCTTTTTGGCCGACTGTGGATGGTGTGGATCATGTGCTCATAACAGTGGAAGCTGCCTCAACTTCGGTAAAACAGAAGTCTGGTCTGCAGAAGAGGTAAACTTCGTTGATCAAGGCTTCGCCAACAATCAGAAAGGCTACACCGGTTACAGAAACTACGTGCCACAGAGCCAGAGCAACCGTTTAGTAGATCCTTATCAGAGACCTCCGGGATTCATTGGAGGACAACAACAGTTCCAAGCAAAGCCGTATTACCATAGAGACATAGATTATGAGAAGAAGTTTGATCAGATCATGAGCAGACTCGACGACCACGACATTCAGTTGAAAGCTCAAGCCGCACTCAATCAAGGACAGAGAGCTCAAAGCCAAAGGATAGAAGATGCAATAAGCAATATGACTAAACTTTTTACTAGCAATCCTCTCCTCAATCCATCAGCATTTCAAGCAGACTCCGGTGCAAAGAGCGAACACGCTCAAGCTATTACCACCAGGAGCGGTAAGCAAACAACTGATCCAAAGACTCCGGAACCTGACGTGATACCAGATACCAGTGCTGCCATGGATATGCCAGAAATTGAAGATATAACAGAAGAAGAAGAAGCAGCATCAACCTCTCCTCCCAAGACAGCTCCTGAGCCCGTCTTGGTGCCATATGTACCTCGGATTCCCTTCCCAAAAGCTGCAATGAGCAAGGCTAAGGATCACGATACTCAGTACAAGAAGTGGTACAATGTTCTTAAGACTACAGAGATCAAAATACCAGTAACTGAAGCTGTAGAGATCATACCACCGCTTGGGAAGTTCTTTAAGGATCTCGTGAAGAAAGTGAAGAACGGAGAGGCGTATTATGTCACGCTCACTAACGAATGCGCTTCTCTCTTTGGTGCGCCATCTCCCATCAGACAGCCGCCACCACCCCAGCTAAGTGTGCTGATCCAGGTCCTTTTACATTACCGTGCATCATTAATGGTATTAAAATTGATCGTACTCTGGCTGATTCTGGTGCTTCTATTAATGTTATGCCTGTTTATCTATATGAAAAGTTGAACCTAGGGCAATTAAAACTGATTACTTTGCATCTCGTGTTAGCCGATAGGTCTGTCAAACTACCTAGGGGTATAATAGAAGATGTAGCTGTCTGCTGTGGCCCCTTTACCATAATTGCAGATTTTGTTGTTCTAGATACCCGTGAGTTAGACGGAACACTTATCCTAGGTCGACCTTTCTTAACTACTGCTGGTGCAAATATTAACTGCAAACAAGGCCTGTTAACTTGGCATTTGAAGTCATTAAAGAAATTTGTCGGGGGCCAAGTTTGTCGGGGGCATAAACAGAGACTATTTTCAAATTTTGTCTCGGGCCAAGCCCCAGACAATAAAGCCACCGACAATTTTTGTCTGTGGCCGTATTGTCTGGGGCTTGAGCTGAGACAAATTTAAGTATTAGTCTGGGGCCTGGCCCCCGACAATACGGCCCCAGACAAACTTTGTCGGTGGCCATATTGTCGGGGGCCATGCCCCTGACTAATATTAAAATAATACAGGATTTTGTCACGTGCAAAGCCCCCGACAAAATAGCCCCTGACTAAATTAGTCGGGTGCTTTGCACGTGACAAAATTTGTCTGGGGCACAGCCCCTGACTAAATGGCCACCGACTAATTTAGTCTGGGGCCATTTAGTCGGGAGTTGTGCCCCCGACAAAGATTTGTCACGTGCACAGCCCCCGACGAAATGGCCCCCGACTAATTTAGTCAGGGGCTATTTTGTCGGGGGCTGTGCACGTGACAAATCTTTGTCGGGGGCACAGCTCCCGACTAAACGGCCCCCGACTAAATTATTGTCAGGGGCGACGCCCCAGACAGTATTTCGGTTTGTTTGTAATTTAACCAAACCAGATTAACATTTGTCGGGGGCCTAGCCCCCGACAATCCGCCCCCGACTATTTTTGTCGGACTCCTTCGCCCCCGACAAAATATCCCTTGTCAGGGACACTTTGGTGGGTTGCAAGGCTTAATTTAGGGGGGCGCTGCCCCCGACTAAATTAAATAGGGGGCTTTGCTCCCCTCTATTTTTAATTTCGCCCCCCTATTTGTTGTCTTTGTTGTAGTGAAGATGAGTTAGACGAGCAGAAGGCGACATTCACACCCATTCATGCGCCTACACATATTGAGCCAGCATCAAGTCGGATCACTACTTCATATGAGAATCCGCCAGAGCTAACCCTAAAGGAGCTACCTGACCATCTAGAGTATGCATTCATAGGGAAGGAATGCCAGCTGCCTGTCATCATCAATTCGAACCTATCTCCCGAGCAGAAAGAGCAACTGATCGGCTACTCAAGAAGCATGTCCGAGCTATTGCCTGGCAGTTGGCCGACATCAGAGGCATCTCTGAAACCTTCTGCAAACATCGGATAGTCGTTGATGAAGAATTCAAACCAGTCAGACAACCGCAACGCCGACTTAACCCTCTGATGCAGGAAGTTGTGAAGAAAGAAGTCCTTAAGCTTTTGGACGCCGGTATCATCTATCCTATTGCCGACAGTCCTTGGGTCAGTCCGACTCAAGTCGTCCCGAAGAAAGGAGGAATCACAGTCATCCCTAATCCAAAGGGTGAGCTCATTCCCACTCACACGGTTACCGGATGGAGAGTCTGTATCGATTATCGACGACTCAATGATACCACCAAAAAGGATCACTTTCCACTGCCGTTCATTGATCAGATGCTTGAACAATTGGCTGGTCATGAATACTACTGCTTATTAGACGGGATGTCCGGTTACTTCCAGATCCCCATCGAGCTTGATGATCAAGAGAAGATGACCTTCACCTGCCCGTTTGGTACGTTTGCTTATCGTCGAATTCCTTTTGGTTTATGTAACGCTGGTGAACGGCCTGTCGTTAAGGGTTCGTTCAGCCAAATAAAAACTACTAATGCTAAGAAAAAGCGTATAGCAGATCGTATTCCGAGGGCTTTCTATGATTGGTTACTTCAGAACTAGCAAAATACTCAAAGGTAAACACGTTGTGCGTGGTGTGAGTTCCACGACTTCTATTTCTAAGAAATGTAGAAAAATTAAAACAAATTAAACTAAAGCAGATTGGGAATTAGGGTTTGAAAACAAGGATGACAGACGAACTTAGACTTTGAATCCCCCTTCGTTCCCCAGAGCATTGGCAATCAACAGATCAGCGGATTTCGATTCTCATTCAATCAATTACTAAGACACCACCATAACTCCTTACCCTTAGGTTTAAGACCGGCGAACGTTCGCTCTATCCGTTCTAACTACCAAGATTAACTAGCTGCCGGGTACGGTCGCCTCTCGCAACGACTTAATTAATTGGTGTAATTACTAATGATTAATGAGTTACTCTTGCAGTGAATTAACCCTAACCGGTTCCTACGAAAGGCACGCTCCAATTATAAGGTTAATTGTTCAATTCGATGTTCTAAAGTAAGGCGAGCGTTCGCTTCTATCCTTAGCTTAACCAGAATCTAATCTAGGTGATCAATCCAGACAAGAAACATGAACAATGAAGAACGAATCAAACATGAAAAAGAACTGATTGAATTTCAAATCTAATCACCGCCGATCCGTGACCGCTTAAAGCCCTGGGTCACTTAGGGTTCATCTAGTCTAAGCTCTAACGAGTTTAGCTACTCATGATTATTACAAAAGAAACAAAGACAAGGAAAGAGTTCATCATTCGAAGGAAGAACAGAAAAGAATCTGAAAAACCTAATTTAGACGACTCTGACAGACTTCGATCTTCGGTAGATAACACTCCTAGCTCCGGTTCTCCGAGATGGAAGGGATGGCGTCACGATCTCTATCCGGCTCTTCGAACTCCAACTCTTCGCTCCAGAACTTGAGAGGATTCTGATTCGAAAAGTTGTGTTTTGCGAATTATGATTGTATATCTTTGTTTGGGCCGCCGGGTTAAGTATTTATACTTAACCCTAATCAGCCGGATTCCTCTTATTATTTTCGCCGAAATTCTTAAGGAATTTTCGGCGAAAATTACTTTGTGAATGGGAGTGCTTTCTCTGCCTTTTATTTTCGGTCCGAAGAACACAATGTTTTCGCTGAAGTCATTCTTCACTTGGCGTCAGTTGATTTGCACTATTGTTTTCTCCGAAGATGCAAGCTTATTTTCGCCGAAGATGCAAGTCTGAATGGGCAGACTTTCGGTTTGACTTGAACGGCTCCTTGGATCGATTCCGATTCAGTTTCTCGATGTTCCAATGCCTTAGACACGTCCATGGCTACTCTATTTGACGGCAAAAACCTGTGCTCACATAAAAACACTAGAAAACCATCAAATAGACCCGAAACGGGCCAAGGTAACACAAATGGCATGAGATAGGGCAATCGATTGAACATTCGTTATTCTACCCTAAAAACCATGTCTTAAGCAAAGAAATGTCGCTTAAATGAGGTTGATAATCACGTCAAATTGAGTGTCATCAAATACCCCACACTTAAGCTTTTGTTTGTCCTCAAGCAAATTGAATAGAAATGCTCATGTTCATAAATGATAAGATCGATTAAATTGGAGCTCAATCAAACACAATGAATTATTAGACAGATCGATCCTAGAACAAGAAACCTAACATGCATACAGATCAGCCAAACTACCTGGTCTCACTAATAAACTGCACACGACAAGTAATTAGCAACCAATTATGCACGAATTTGACCTGACCGACCAGACTCCTCACACGGGATATTTATAGTACAATGGGAACTCTCACTCTCTGTGTTTAAGGACGTGTTTCTGCTCTCGATCATTTTCTGTTACCGAATTCTGTCATAAGTTTGCATTTCGACCACATCTCCACCACTGTGACAACACGAGTATCTAGTCAAGAAGGACTTCCCTGCTAGGACCGTAATGAAATCTACACTACTCGGGTTTATAATGAGATGGATGATGGGAATGAATGATGATGGCTTTGTGCGGTGTAGCTTTCGACTAACTTCCCTCGAATCTAATCTATGGCTTCCTACCGTCTAACCAAACACAGGTGGAATGATGAACGCTCGTCCTATGATACCCTCAAGCAACCTAGCACTTATTCTTTTTCTTTACACGATTTTTTTTTCTTTTGAACTTTTTCTTTTGACTTCGTTCTTCCATTTGTAGGGAGAAGAACGTTTTATTGAACAACACTTTGAAACTTTTCTTATTTTTCTTTTCTTCAATTTTTCGAAATTTTTCTCTTTTTCTTACTTTACCTTTTTTTTTCTTTGTGCTGATTTTTCTTTTAGTTGCTAGAGGGGTTTACACGTCTGGACATATTAGCTAAGACTACCTGTTTAATGGCTATAGGCAGGTTACCACAAACCTACTTCCGGTAGGTGAATCTAGAACTACAACCACAGAGGATCAACGGGGAATGAAAGAAATGGGAAATGGCTGTAATGTATTATCGAACCGAAAGAACAGGCCAAGCTCAAGGGTTTAAACCTAGTGGATTTATGGTTTGGTAGGCTATCTGGCTTAGTAGCTGAATCTAGGTGCCCCTATCCTTCTAGAACTTGTGTCATCGTGTGGTCTCGAGTAGGTCTCATGCAAATTCTAACTCATTCAAGTAAACAGAAAACCACTCAAAAAGAATTAAAATTGCAAGTTACGTGCAATGGATCAAAAGCTCAAAGTTGGTTTACTAGTCGGATTCGGTCATTTTCATGAAATCAAGGCTACAAACTACAAGTGTGATTTTAAAATTCTGTTCTGACCAGGCAATTTAGCATCAAAGTATACAAGTTGGTTCTCAAGTTCTAGGTTAAGCAGTCTAAGCATCATTATGAAGGGTTGAACAACAACTTAACATCAAAAATCAAGAACTAAGCCATTCTAATGCTAGAGAGACTGGAATGAAATCACGAGGCACACATAAAACACAATCAAGGGCAATCAAGTTCATGCAAGGTTCTCTAGCATCCTACCCCACACTTAAATCGGACTGTGTCCTCACAGGACTAATTCTAGAGTTCAGAGTGGAATGGAAGAACCTGGAAGAGGACGGTTGATTTCAGAGGGTGAGCACGGATCCTCGGAGCAGAGCGAAGTGTATCAGAACCTGAAGCAAAGGGAGTCTCCCTAATGCCTACAAAACAAAAACAAATGAAACATAAAAAGGAAACCGGGACAAGTGTCCCGGATCCACACAGAAAAAAGTTGGACCAAAATCTGAAAATAATAAATAAAAAGAAGACACCAGAAAAGGAATACAACCCGATCACTGCTGGTCCGGTGAACCGGGAGGTGGAAAGTGGAGAAATTCGCCGAGCTGGCGTTGCCACGCCATCTGTGCCTCATATCGCCGGTCGGCGCGGCGCATATGTTGCTGCATAATAGTCCATCGCGCCTCTTGAGTGGCGTTGTCGGTGATGCGCCACTCTTGCAGTCGCTCGTACAACTCACCCACGTCTGCTGGGTGCGGTCGGTGTTGAGGGTGAGACGCCGAGTATGGATCTGGAATGTGCGGCGGCGACTGGTGAGCATACCCTGCCTGATGATGTGGCGAGGGTATATAATCTTGAAATTCTGGCGGCGGCTGGGGCTGCTGCTCCTCAACATCATCTTCTGCCTCTGACTCGACCACAGGCTGGAGTGGAGGACCAGCTGCTACATGGGGACTGAGGTCGAGTTCTAAGTCGTACTCAACCGCCAAGTCTCCTCCAACAGTCCTAACTGGATGTCGTGGAATGTGCGGGCCATACTCATGGCTGATGCCAAAGGAGAGGATGAGCTGTCCTATGAAGTTGCCCCCAAGAGTCTGCGAGGTGGCTTCTTCCTCTTGGTCTTCTGGCGGAAGATGCGAGCCAGTACCCAGCCGGGGTGGAGAGGGTAGCTCTCTCGGATGGCTCGGAGAAGCATGAGCTCCTCCTTGAGGATATGATGGCGATCCTTGTCGGGTACATATAGAAGGGATCTACGCCAGACCATATGAATAAATTTATAGAGCGGGTGAGAGAGAGACTTAACTGAGTTGCTCTCCCTGAGGCGATCGCCAGGTACGCCTGTCATGTGGCTCCAAAGCGCGTTGTACTCCTCGCCGTCATCATCTTCTCCCCAACCGAGGTGATGATCGTGATAGTGCTCGTAGGGGATGCCTAGATGAGCAGCAAACTCATCGTAGGTGAGCTGTCGGTGCACCCCACCAAGAAAGAAGGTGACAACCTTCTGGCGCTGCTTCCTCTTGTGCTCATCCAGATCAAATGTTACCCAGAAATCCTGGAGGGCAATGTCTGGGAACTCGGCGGCGATGGTGGTCAGCTCGAGGAGACCAGCCGGTGCTAAGGCGTCATGCACGTTCCGGTGGTAGTCCTCGTCATGCTCCTGGAGTGACTCCATGGAAAGGGGGCGTACGTCAGCTCCTCGGACGTGCTCGAGCTTCTGGAAGCACTCAAAATAGAAGTCTGGTAGACGAGCTATGGTGCGGTGGTATCCAGCTCGGCGAGGAAGTGCAGGTGGTGGACCCAGAACAGCAGGTGTGACAGGAGCGGCAGCTCCTGAGCTCGAGGCGCCATCAAGTCGCGCCTTAGTCCTGCGTTCATAAGTGGTGTCCCTAAAACCAGAATGAAACCAGATTAGTCAACCAAAACCTTACCCCACACTTAGTAGAAAAAACTCAATTTCACAAAGAAATGAGGAAAACTAAGTGGGGTAAGCAAAGCGGAGTAACCGGTAATCAAAAACAGTAAAATACATACTTAGGAACAGCCAGGATCGGATAAGCACAATCAGAGTTCAAAAAGTCAAACTGACATTTAGAAAGTCAACATTTAAGCATATTGAACCCTAATCATGGCAAGACTATCATAACTTAGAGAGGGACGATAAAATATGATTTCAAATGGCAGCACGATAATATGAATGAGAATGAACACATCAGACAGCCAAATGATCATAGCAATTCAAAGTCAAACCGACATTTCTCACAAAAGTCAACATTACAAAGAATTAATCCTATGCATAGCAACATATGATCAAATGATATGGAAATTGAGCACGAAACTCCCTAAGCATCCTAGAACAGTTCTATAAGTTCAGTTAATCCTAGTTCACACGAAACAGTCGGCATGCAAAACGAGGCAAACCGAAAAGTCAACCGAAAGTCAAGCCTGACGAAATTCAGCAATCTATATGTCAAAAGATTCATATTGAAAAGTTCTACAACTTACCTTGAAGTCATGATTGCTAAAAATGAACGAGTTGAGAAGAATCGGTGAAAAACTTGAAAACTGGGGTTTCAGAGAACTGGAGCTGCAAAGCTCCGATTCGGACGTTCTAGGGCTCGTTGGGATCGGAAAAGGGAGGGGAAGGGAGCGGCGGCGATGGTGGCGGCGACGGCGGTTTGAAAATGGGGGCGGTCGGCGATTTGAAGAGGAACAGGGGAGGTTTTTTTCGGGTGTGTTCGAAATTAAGTGAAGGAGAGAGAGGAACGAAAACCGGATTTTAAAGGAATAGTTGGGTGATTTTCAAGATTATTTTTGGTGAAAATAGGAGGGTGGTTTCGCCAAAAATATCAGTTAAAATGGACTGCCGGATTTGTGAAGGCGGTTTCGCCAAAAATAATAGCACGGTTTCGCCGAAAATATCAGTTAAAATGGTTTCGCCGAAAACAAAAACTTTTCGAACCGAAAACAATGAACAGGAAGAACACGTTCGAAATTCGAAAATCAGTTTCGCCGAAAACAGGGGTGGTTTCGCCGAAAATTTTGAACTGTTCGGGTTTAAAATATTTTCGCAAATCCAGCCAACTTCAGAAAATCACAGTTAAATCCACAAGAAATTGGAACGACCTCAATCAACTTGCTACTGACTCTATGACACACAGACTCTACACGAAAAATAATAACTCAAACAAACTGACACTTTTGGCTCCCCCGAACCGACTCTAAAATATCAAGTTCAACAAAAATTAAAATAGACTCCAGCCGTGGGTTGCCTCCCACGAAGCGCTCTTTTATTAACGTCCTTGAGTTGGACGATACCTGGACGGTATTAGGAGACATCCCAACTTAGATTCTCCTTCACGCTCGCGTCGGAGTTCATGAAGTACAGTTTCGGGACTTCTCCGGTAAGCGTGAATCTCTTCCCATTCGCATGCAAAAGCTTGGTACGTCCGTCGGGAAGATGATCAACGAACTTGAATGGTTCGAACAGCTCTCTGGAGAGATCATCCTTCTTGAGTGTGACGATGGAAGGAATGAGAACTGTCGGCTTCTTCTTTTCTTTAATCTTCGGCTTGGTATCAACAGGATCGGTGATCGTTAGTACTTCCTTAGGAGACGCTTTCGGCTTCTCCTTCCATACTTGTTCTGGCGCCGGTTTCTCGGAACAAAATGGTGCTGCAGTTGGCTCGATGGAAGACGGCGGAATTTTTGGTCTCCATACCATTTGTGTCTTTGTCTTCTTATTCTTTCCCCGAGGCCTGCTCGGTGGTTTAGAAGAGGCTTGCAGTTCCTTCTTCTTCTTCTTAAGCGGCTTCTGAACTGAAATTTCTGGCTTCTTCGTAATGACCTGTTTAATATCTGCAGCAACAGCTGATCTAGAGACACTGGGAGAAGCATTAGTAACGGAGTTGACCGGAGTCAACCCCACAGTTTCAACAGCTAGGCAGTGAGATTCTTCATTCCTAGAGTCATATTTCATGTCATCTTTAAGACAGAACGATTTCGTTTCTTTACCGACTCTTAAAGTTAAAGAACCATTTGGAACATTAATATTCATTCCAGTAGTAGCCATGAAAGGTCGACCTATGAGGATAGTAGCATCATCTGTACTAGTATCCATAATCACATAGTCAGCTAAGAACGTGAACGGACCACATTTAGTGACAACGTCTTTAATCTCTCCCTTAGGGGTCTTAAGCGATCTATCAGCAAAGACGAGTTGCATACTAGGCGGTTCAAGTTCTCCTAGGTTTAACTTTTCATATAGACTCACAGGCATAACATTAACAGATGCTCCTAGATCAACTAAGCAACGTTCAATTTCAACATCATTAATGACCAACGGCAAAGTGAAAGAACCAGGATCAGATAACTTAGCTGGATATGGAGAAACAGGTTTCTTAATACGAATGTCCGGATATCCTTCCTTGTTCCCCTTCATGCCAGTCTCGATCCTTGCATTTGGCAGCAATGCTCTAGGAAAAGGAGGTTTCACGACGTACGGTGCAAGAGGAGGATCCTCCTTAGGCGCCGGTTTCTGTTCCTCTTCTTCTTCTTCCTCTGGAGTTTCAGCGATCCTGCGTAAGATAGAACAAGCATCAGCAATTAGGTTTGGAAGTTTTCGAGCAGTTACCATTTTAGCCTGTCCTTTTCTCGGGTTTGGCTCTGTCTGGCTTGGAAGCTGGCCAAATGGTTGACCAGATGCTAGCATGCTCGATATGTTGTTCACGGCTTGCTCAATTCTTTGCCCAGATGCTATCTGTTCTTGATTGAGAAGAGCTTGAGTCTTGAACTGACTGTCATGATCATCGAGTCTTGTGATGATCTGGCTGAGCTTCTTATCCAGGTCACTGACATTATTATCTCTGTGATGCTGCCCTGGATAGGTATTGTTAAGATATTGATTCTGGCGATTGCCAGGAGCAGTTCCATAATTACCCGGATTGCGATGCGGCGACTGGTAGACACCTGCCGGCGGATGGTTAGGCTTCTGATCCTGAGCTGGACCAGTCGGGCGGTTATTCTGGTTCTGGTTGGTGGCAGCATTGTAGGGAGGTCTGTCTTGATAGTTCCCTTGCTGTCTGAGGTTACGATAACCAGCATAACCATTCTGATTATTAACGAAGCCTTGTTGGATGAAATTTACCTCTTCAGCAGACCAGACTTCTGCCTTACCAAAATTCTGACAACGGCCTCCGTTATGTGAGCAAGCTCCACACCACTCGCAATCAGCAACATAGACAGAAGCTGCCGGCGGCTTGATCGGTGTGGTAGACTTCTTCAGATGCTTCTCTACCTCTGCCTTGATTGTAGCTTCGAGATCTAGCTTGCTCCTTGATCCTTCAGATTGTCGCTCCCAGTTCCTTGACTTGGAGGCACAGTTTGCGAAGTGAAGAAGAGCAGCTTCAGGAGTGAGTGTAGTCCAATCCCCTTCAGCTAGAGAATTGACCCACTTGGCAGATTCTTCTCGAAGTCCACGAGAGAAGATTTCAGCTAACTGCCTCTGCTCGAATCCATGATGGGGGCAGGTGTAGAGAAGTTCTTGGAATCGATTCCAAGTATCATATAAGCTTTCTCATTCTTTCTGGGAGAATCTGGCGATGCTGTCCTTGATGGCGGTTGTTCTGGCTGGAGGAAAGTATTCTTCAACGAAGTCCTGAGCCAGAGTATCCCAGTTAGTGTAGTAGCCAGGTGGTTTACCAGTAAGCCACCTCTTAGCAGCGCCCTTCAAAGAGAACGGGAAAGCTCTCAGACAAAGAGTGTTTTTGTCGAGGTTTCCGCTCTTAAAAGTACTGCAGAGATCAAGGAAGTCTGCCAGATGAGTGCACGGATTGTCTAGGGGTCTGCCTTCGAACTGTAAATCCCTAGAGATCATGGTCAAGAATGGAATCTTGATCTCATAGTCAGGATCTCCTTCAATGCGCGGAACGGCAATGGCAGATCTAACGCTAGTCGCGCTCGGCTTGTTATAGTCTGCTAGACTCTTCTATGCAGGTGGTGGTGGTGGCGGTTGATCGCCATTTGGCGGCGGTAATCTATCATCCATGGTGGGAGATGGAGGAGGTGAAAGTGACTCGGTGTATGAAGCGGATGAAGACGGTACAGGTGAAGATGGAGATGAGGAACTCTCCTTCGGTTCCTCGATCTTGATCGGAGTGATGAATGGATTGGTTCTGCCTTTCTTCAGAATTTGTGATCGTAGAGGTGTAGCTGAACTGCCTGGTCTCTCTATACTCTTGGCCTGTTCGGTTTGAGAGCGAGTCCAAGGACGGTGATGCATACACCTGTAAACCTACAGATAACAAAGACAAACAAAACCAGTGTAAAATCAAGTGGGTGGAAAAATGAAAGATGGAAAATAGAAGATAAATTGCCAGTTCTTCTTTCGAACAATCAAAAGAAGGTCCCCGGCAACGGCGCCAATTTGGTGAACGGCCTGTCGTTAAGGGTTAGTTCAGCCAAATAAAAACTACTAATGCTAAGAAAAAGCGTATAGCAGATCGTATTCCGAGGGCTTTCTATGATTGGTTACTTCAGAACTAGCAAAATACTCAAAGGTAAACACGTTGTGCGTGGTGTGAGTTCCACGACTTCTATTTCTAAGAAATGCAGAAAAATTAAAACAAATTAAACTAAAGCAGATTGGGAATTAGGGTTTGAAAACAAGGATGACAGACGAACTTAGACTTTGAATCCCCCTTCATTCCCCAGAACATTGGGCAATCAACAGATCAGCGGATTTCGATTCTCATTCAATCAATTACTAAGACACCACCATAACTCCTTACCCTTATGTTTAAGACCGGCGAACGTTCGCTCTATCCGTTCTAACTACCAAGATTAACTAGCCGCCCGGGTACGGTCGCTTCTCGCAACGACTTAATTAATTTGTGTAATTACTAATGATTAATGAGTTACTCTTGCAGTGAATTAACCCTAACCGGTTCCTACGAAAGGCACGCTCTAATTATAAGGTTAATTGTTCAATTCGATGTTCTAAAGTAAGGCGAGCGTTCGCTTCTATCCTTAGCTTAACCAGAATCTAATCTAGGTGATCAATCCAGACAAGAAACATGAACAATGAAGAACGAATCAAACATGAAAAAGAACTGATTGAATTTCGAATCTAATCACCGCCGATCCGTGACCGCTTTAAAGCCCTGGGTCACTTAGGGTTCATCTAGTCTAAGCTCTAACGAGTGTAGCTACTCATGATTATTACAAAAGAAACAAAGACAAGGAAATAGTTCATCATTCAAAGGAAGAACAGAAAAGAATCTGAAAAACCTAATTTAGACGACTCTGACAGACTTCAATCTTCGGTAGATAACACTCCTAGCTCCGGTTCTCCGAGATGGAAGGGATGGCGTCACGATCTCTATCCGGCTCTTCGAACTCCAACTCTTCGCTCCAGAACTTGAGAGGATTCTAATTCGAAAAGTTGTGTTTTGCAAATTATGATTGTATATCTTTGTTTGGGCCACCGGGTTAAGTATTTATACTTAACCCTAATCAGCCGGATTCCTCTTATTATTTTTGCCGAAATTCTTAAGGAATTTTCGGTGAAAATTCCTTTGCGAATGGGAGTGCTTTCTCTGCCTTTTATTTTCGGTCCGAAGAACACAATGTTTTCGCCGAAGTCATTCTTCACTTGGCGTCAGTTGATTTGCACTATTGTTTTCGCCGAAGATGCAAGCTTATTTTCGCCGAAGATGCAAGTGTGAATGGGCAGACTTTCGGTTTGACTTGATCGGCTCCTTGGATCGATTCCGGTTCAGTTTCTCGATGTTCCAACGCCTTAGACACGTCCATGGCTACTCTATTTGACGGTAAAAACCTGTGCTCACATAAAAACACTAGAAAACCATCAAATAGACCCGAAACGGGCCAAGGTAACACAAATGGCACGAGATAGGGCAATCGATTGAATATTCGTTATTCTACCCTAAAAACCATGTCTTAAGCAAAGAAATGTCGCTTAAATGAGGCTGATAATCACGTCAAATCGAGTGTCATCAAATGCTCCCACTACTTTTCAGAGATGCATGCTGGCTGTATTTGGAGATCTAGTAGAGAATGTGGTGTAGGTATTCATGGAGGACTTCTCCGTCTATGGAGATTCGTTTTCCAAGTGCCTGGCCAATCTGGCCAAAGTGCTAGCTCGTTGCGAGGAAACCAACCTGGCCCTTAGTTGGGAGAAGTGTCACTTCATGGTTACCGAAGGCATTGTTCTCTAAGCTCGGTATAGAAGTCGATCGTGCCAAGCTTGAAACCATCGCCAGCTTGCCGCCACCGACCTCAGTTAACACAGTTTGAAGTTTCCTCGGTCATGCTGGGTTCTACCGAAGATTCATCAGAGATTTCTCCAAGATCACTCTTCTAATGATGAAGCTTCTTGAGAAAGATGCTCCTTTCATTTTTGATAAAGCTTGTCTTGAAGCCTTTGAAACTTTGAAGACTCAACTCACCACCGCACCGATCCTTACAGCACCAGATTGGAATCTTCCATTCGAGATTATGTGCGATGCTAGCGACTTCCCCGTTGGCATGGTTCTTGGTCAGAGAAAGGAGAAGAGATTTCATCCTATCTACTTTGCTAGCAAGACGCTCAACGATGCTCAGAGGAACTACACCACTACAGAGAAAGAACTCCTGGCTATCATTTTCTCCTTTGATAAATTCAGACAGTACCTGGTTCTTTCACATACCATTGTCTACACAGATCATGCTGCTCTGCACCATCTATTGGCCAAGCAGGACTTGAAGCCACGTCTCATCCGATGGATCCTTCTCCTCCAAGAGTTCAACATAGAAATTAAAGACAAGAAGGGAGCAGAGAACTTAACAGCGGATCATCTTTCCCGACTGGAGGAATCACAAATAGGTAAATCTACTACCCCTATCAATGATTCTTTCCCTGACGAGCTGTTGCGTGTTGAAACGTATGAATATGTTAACAGCATAGCTATCGAGCCCTGGGCAATCCCTCACGCTCAAGATCTGAGTAATGCAGCCGACTCGGAAGAACCATGGTATGCAACCCTGGCTAATTACCTCTCTCACGGCATTGTACCTCCTGAGATGGATTACAATGCACGCAAGAAGCTCTTTAAAGAAGCCAAGTCATACTTCTGGGATGAGCCCTTCTTATACCGCATCAGCATTGACGGAATGATCCGGAGATGTGTTTCTTACATCGAAGCAGCTGACATCATGCGTAAATGCCATGAAGGACAGTTCGGAGGACACTTCGGAGGCAACCGCACTGCGAGAAAGGTACTCGAAACAGGTTTTTATTGGCCTTCAATCTTTAGTGATTGTGATGTCTTTGCTCGTCGTTGTGATGCGTGCCAGCGATCAGGTAACATCTCTAACCGTAATGAGATGCCCCAAATTGTTTCTTTAACTGTTGAGATCTTTGATGTTTGGGGAATTGATTTTATTGGTCCGTTCACACCCTCCAACGAAACAAGTACATTCTTGTAGTCGTTGATTATGTCTCTAAGTGGGCTGAAGCTGAAGCTTTACCCACTAACGATTCAAGAGTGATGGGTCGGTTCCTTACCCGTCTTTTCACGCGTTTTGGTTCACCACGCTTTATTATAAGCGATAGGGGTACCCATTTCCATGGACATTTCGACCGGGTGTGCAAACGCTTTGGCGTCACCCACCGTATGTCCACAGCTTACCATCCTCAAGCGAATGGTCAACCGGAAGTGACGAACCGTGAGCTCAAGCGGATTCTTGATAGGTGATGACACTCGATTTGACGTGATTATCAGCCTCATTTAAGCGACATTTCTTTGCTTAAGACATGGTTTTTAGGGTAGAATAACGAATATTCAATCGATTGCCCTATCTCGTGCCATTTGTGTTACCTTGGCCCGTTTCGGGTCTATTTGATGGTTTTCTAGTGTTTTTATGTTAGCACGGGTTTTTTGCCATCGAATACGGTAGCCAAGGACGTGTCTTAGACGTTGGAACCCCGAAGAATCACACATAAATCAACCGGAGTCATCACTCAAGTCAAAGAAAACGCCTGCCTCATTTACACAAGTATTTTTGGCGAAAAGGTATTTTCGCCGAAAATGTAAGAAGGAATCCACTGCCCCGAGTATGAAGATGTTTTCGCCGAAATTACTCTATTATTTTCGGCAAAAATACCAGTTGAAATCAGAAAATCTCGGGTTGATATAAATAGAGAACTCGGCGGCTAATATCAAATAATCACTTTTACAACTGAACACACACACACAAACAACGGGAGGGAGAGAGACAGGACGAGTAGATAGAGTTCGAGGAGCAGGAACGGATCGTGACGCCATCCATTCATCTCGGAGAGCCAGTGCCAGGAGTTGAAAATCCAGCAGATTGGAGCTGCCAGGAAACATCGAAATTAGGTTTTACGGTTCTTCTCTGTCTTCCTACCTGAGATGTATTTCTTGTCTGTCTTCGATTCTTTTGGATTGAATATGAGTAGATAAACTCGTGTAGCTTAGATTAGATGAACCCTAAGTGACCCAAGGCTTAAAGCAGTCACGGATCGGCGGTGATTAGATTCGAAGTTCATTCAGTTTCATCGTTCATGTTTGATTTGTTTTTCGTTTTCTGTGTTTCTTGTCTGGTTTGGCCCCCTAGATTAGATTCTTGTTAAGATAAGGATAGAAGCGAAAGCTCGCCTTACTTTAAAAACACCAAATTGAACAATCAACCTTATAATTGGAGCGTGCCTTTCGTAGGAACCGATTAGGGTTGATCCATTGCTAGAGTAACTCATTAATCACTAGAATTTGCACCAGTTAAGTTAAGTCGTTGCGAGAGGCGACCGTACCCGGGCGGCTAATTAACCATGGTAGCTAGATTGGATAGAGCGAACGTTCGCCAGTCTTAAACCTAAGGGTCAGGAGTTATGATGGTGTCTATGAACTGAATGAACTAGAATCGAAAAATCGCTGGTCTGTGAATGTTGTTGCCTTGGTGATCTAAGGGGGATTCGAAGTCTAAGCTTGTCTGTCACCTTTCTAGTTAATTAATCAATCTTAAATCTTTCTTCGTTTCAATTTTCATTTCTTCTTATTTTTGCGTTGTAGTATAGAAGTCGTGGAACTCACACCACGCACAACTTGTGTTTAACCTTGAATTAAAACTACCAACACCTTTGAGTAAGGAAGTAGAGGAAACCCCTGAAATACGATCTGCTATAGCCTTTTCTTAGCTTTAGTAGTTTATTTGGTTGAGCCCGAATAACGACTTGAGGATCATCAAATTGGCGCCGTTGCCGGGGACTCTTCTATTTCGTTGAAAGAAGAGTGGGCATTTTTATTCTTCTACCTTTCCATCTTTCATTTTCCATCACACTTCGATTTTACACCGGTTGTGTTTGTTTTTGTCTCGTGCAGATCATAGCAGGTACAGAAGTAGATCACTTCCGTTCCATCTTCCTTCACCACAATGGTTACTCTTAAGAGTGTTGCGGATTATAGTAAGCCGCGCGCATCTACCCTCCGATCACCCATCACCGTGCTTACTAATGACGATGATCCTGACTATGAGATTCAGATTCCTCTCTTGGAGCTAATCTCTAGGGACATCCAATTCGAGGGAAGACCAGAGGATAACCCTTACACACACATAACCACCTTTTTGGCTGTCTGCGACACCTCCAAGTCTGGGAATCTCAATAAGAATGTGTTATATCTCCGAGCTTTCCCATTTTCTCTCAGAGGTGCAGCTAAACAATGGCTTAGCAGCAAACCGCCAGGTCACTACACTGACTGGGAAGCATTAGCTCAAGATTTTGTTGAGGAATACTTTCCTCCCGCAAGGACAACCGTTTATAAGGATCGCATCTCCAAGTTCACTCAGAGAGAGGATGCGAGCCTGTATGACACATGGAATGAATTCCAGTCTCTTCCCTTCGACTGCCCTCACCATGGGTATGAACAAAGGCAGCTAGCTGAATTCTTTACTCGAGGTATGCGCAAAGAATCTGCAAACTGGGTCAACACCCTAGCTGGCGGAGATTGCACCGCTCTTACTCCTCAGGATGCTCTTCTGCATTTTGCTGACTATGCTTCAAAATCTAGAAACTGGGAGAGGCACATAGAAGGAACCAAGAGTCAGAGCCAGAGTCAGATAAATGTTGCAGAGCAGATCAAGGCAGAAGTTCAGAAGCATCTGCAAGCAGCTGGTATTCCTCTCGACTCTCCGTTGGCTACCGTCTTTTCGGTTGACTGTGGATGGTGTGGATCATGTGCTCATAACGGCGGAAGTTGCCTCAATTTCGGTATAGCAGAAGTCTGGTCTACAGAAGAGATAAACTTCATTGATCAAGGCTTCGCCAACAATCAAAAAGGCTATGCCGGTTACAGAAACTACGTGCCACGGAAGCAGAGCAACCGGTTAGTAGATCCTTATTATAGACCTCCGGGATTCATTGGAGGACAACACCAGTTTCAGGCAAAGCCATATTACAATAGAGACATGGATTATGAGAGGAAGTTTGATCAGATCATGAGCCGACTTGACGACCATGACATTCAGTTGAAAGCTTAAGCGACACTTAATCAAGGACAAAGAGCTCAAAGTCAAAGAATAGAGGACGCTGTAAACACCATGGCTAGACTTTTTACTAGCAATCCTCTCCTTAATCCAGAAGCATTTCAAGCAAATTCCGATACAAGGAGCGAACACGCTCAAGCTATTACCACAAGGAGCGGCAAACAAACAACTGATCCCAAGGCCCCAGAACCTGAAGTAATACCAGATACTAGTGCTGCCATGGATATGCCAGAAATAGAAGATATCACAGAAGAGGAAGAAGAAGCACCTGCTCCCCCTCCTCCGCCGCCCAGGGCAGCTCCTGAGCCTGTTCTGACGCCGTATGTTCCTCGGATTCCCTTCCCTAAAGCTGCAAGGAGCAAGGCTAAGGATCACGACACTCAGTACAAGAAGTGGTATAATGTGCTTAAGACTGCAGAGATCAAGATACCAGTGACTGAAGTTGTGGAAATCATACCACCACTTGCGAAGTTCTTTAAGGATCTGGTGAAGAAAGTGAAGAGCGGCGAGGTGTACTCTATCACGCTCACTAATGAATGCGCGTCTATTCTAGGTGCGCCATCTCCCATTCGACAGCCGCCACCACCCCCAGCTAAGTGTCCTGATCCCGGTTCTTTTACATTACCGTGCATTATCAATGGCATTAAAATTGATCGCAGTCTGGTTGATTCTGGTGCTTCTATTAATGTTATGCCTGTTTATTTATATGAAAAGCTGAATCTAGGGCAATTAAAACCGATTACTCTGCATCTCGTCTTAGCCGATAGGTCTGTCAAACGACCTAGAGGTATAATAGAAGATGTAACTATTTGCTGTGGTCCGTTTACTATACTGGCAGATTTTGTTGTTTTAGATACTCGTGAGTTAGACGGAACACTCATCCTAGGTCAACCTTTCTTAGCAACAGCTGGTGTGAATATAAATTGCAAACAAGGCTTATTAACTCTAAGCGTAGGTCAAGAGAGTGTTGAATTCTGCATTAAAGATAGCATGAGATATTCTGTTGCTCAAGATGATAAATGTTATGCTGTTGATCCCCTAGAGTTGGCCTCAGCCAACTCCCTTACTAATGCTTTATCTAGTGATCCGCTAGAGTTGTGTTTGATTTCAGGGATTGACAATGCATTAGACGATCCAGAACAGTGCCTATGGCAAGATGAGCTAGACGAACAGAAGGCGACATACACACCCATCACTGCGCCTACACATATTGAGCCAGCATCGAGTCGGATTACTACTTCATATGAGAATTCGCCAGAACTTACTCTGAAGGAGCTGCCTGACCACTTAGAATACGCATTTCTGGGAAAGGACTGCCAGTTACCTGTCATCATCAATGCGAGTCTATCGCCAGAGCAGAAAGAGCAACTGATCAGACTACTCAAGAAGCATGTCCGAGCTATTGCCTGGCAGTTGGAAGACATCAGAGGCATCTCTGAAACCTTTTGCAAACATTGGATAGTTGTTGATGAAGAATTCAAACCAGTTAGACAACCCCAACGCCGACTTAACCCTCTGATGCAGGAAGTTGTAAAGAAAGAAGTGCTCAAGCTTCTAGATGCCGGCATCATCTATCCTATTGCCGACAGTCCTTGGGTCAGCTCGACTCAAGTCGTTCCAAAGAAAGGTGGAATCACAGTCATCCCTAATCCAAAGGGTGAACTTATTCCTACCCGAACAGTTACCGGATGGAGAGTCTGCATCAATTATCGACGTCTCAGTGATGCCACCAAGAAGGATCACTTCCCACTGCCATTCATTGATCAAATGCTTGAACGATTGGCTGGTCATGAATACTACTGCTTCTTGGACGGGATGTCCGGTTACTTTCAGATCCCCATCGAGCTTGCTGATCAAGAGAAGACGACCTTTACATGCCCGTTCGGTATGTTTGCTTATCGTCGTATTCCTTTTGGTTTATGTAACGCACCTGCTACCTTGCAATATTTGGAGATCTGGTAGAGAATGTGGTAGAGGTGTTCATGGATGACTTCTCCGTCTATGGGGACTCATTTTCTAAGTGCCTGCCTAATCTGGATAAGGTGCTAGCTCGTTGTGAGGAGACCAATCTAGCTCTTAGTTGGGAGAAGTGTCACTTCATGGTTACAGAAGGTATTGTTCTTGGCCATAGAATATCTAAGACAGGTATAGAAGTCGATCGTTCCAAGCTTGAGACCATTGCCAGCTTACCACCGCCGACCTCAGTTAAGACAGTGCGAAGTTTCCTTGGCCATGCTGGTTTTTACCGAAGATTCATTAGAGATTTCTCCAAGATTACCCTTCCGATGACGAAGCTGCTTGAGAAAGATGTTCCTTTCGTCTTTGATAAAGCTTGTCTTGAAGCTTTCGAGACCTTGAAGACTCAACTGACCACCGCACCGATTCTTACAGCACCAGATTGGAATCTTCCATTCAAAATCATGTGCGATGCTAGCGACTTCGCCGTTGGCGCGGTTCTTGGTCAGAGAAAGGAGAAGCGATTTCATCCTATCTACTTTGCGAGCAAGACGCTCAATGATGCTCAGAGAAACTACACTACTGCAGAGAAAGAGCTTTTGGCTATCATTTTCTCCTTTGATAAGTTTAGACAGTATCTGGTTCTTTCACATACCATCGTCTACACAGATCATGCTGCTCTACGCCATTTATTAGCCAAGCAGGACTCGAATCCGCGTCTCATCTGATGGATCCTTCTACTCCAAGAGTTCGACATTGAAATTAAGGATAAGAAGGGAGCAGAGAACTTAGCAGCAGATCATCTTTCTCGCCTCGAGGAATCACAAACAGGTAAGTCTACTACCTCTATCAATGATTCTTTCCCTGACGAGTTGTTGCGTGTTGAAACGTATGAACAGGTTAACAGCATAGCCATCGAGCCCTGGGCAATTCCTCACGCTCAAGATCTAAGTAATGACGCCGATTCAGATGAGCCTTGGTATGCAACTCTGGCTAACTATCTCTCACACGGCATTGTACCCCTGAACTGGATTTCAATGCACGCAAAAAGCTCTTTAAAGAAGCCAAGTCATACTTCTGGGATGAGCCTTTCTTATACCGCATCAGTCTTGACGGGATGATCCGGAGATGTGTCTCTTACACTGAAGCAGCTGACTTCATGCGTAAGTGCCATGAAGGACAGTTCGGAGGACATTTTGGAGGAAACTGCACGGCAAGAAAGGTACTCGAAACAGGTTTTTATTGGCCTTCGATTTTAGTGACTGCGACATCTTTGCTAGACGTTGTGATGCATGCCAGCGATCAGGTAACATCTCAAACCGTAATGAGATGCCCCAAATTATTTCTTTAACTATTGAAATTTTTGATGTTTGGGGAATTGATTTTATGGGTCCGTTCACACCCTCCAACGGAAACAAGTACATTCTTGTAGCCGTTGATTATGTTTCTAAGTGGGCCGAGGCTGAAGCTTTACCCACTAATGATTCTAGAGTGGTGGGTCGGTTCCTTACTCGTCTCTTCACGCGTTTTGGTTCACCGCGCTTCATCATAAGCGATAGGGGAACTCACTTCCACGGACAATTCGACCGGGTGTGCAAACGCTTTGGCGTCACCCACAGAATGTCCACGGCTTATCATCCTCAAGCGAATGGTCAAGCGAAAGTGACGAATCGTGAGCTCAAGCGGATTCTTGATAGGACAGTTGGCCGGTCTCGCAAGGACTGGTCATCTAAGCTCAATGATGCCTTATGGGCATATCGAACTGCCTACAAGACTCCCATCGGTACCTCACCGTATCAGCTGGTCTATGGCAAGTCATGTCATTTACCAGTTGAGCTTGAGCACAAGGCATTCTGGGCTAACAAAGAGTTGAATATGAGCTATGCAGTAGCAGGTAATAACCGCCATGACCAGATCGCCGAGCTTGAGGAGCACCGTCTCCACGCCTATAAGAGCACAAAGCTATACAAAGAACGCACCAAGAAAATTCATGACTCTCAGTTGAAGACGATTAAGCAGTTCTACCCTGGAGAAGAAGTGCTCTTATATAATTCTCGATTAAAGCTCTTCCCGGGTAAGTTGAAATCTCGATGGTCTGGCCCTTATACCGTAGTCCGACAGACACCCTTAGGCAGCGTCTACATTAAATTGCACGATCAAGAGCCGTTTGTGGTCAACAGGCATAGGCTTAAGAAGTATCTGCAAGGGTTAGCCGTATCCTCCATAGACGTGCACTACCTCGTTTTGGAATCCTGAAACGAATCCAGGTATCGTCTGGCTCACGGACGTTAACAAGAGCGCTTCGTGGGAGGCACCCACGGCTGGAGTCAGTTATTTTTCATTTTGAGTCGTTTTGTTTTGAAACCTCTGTGTTGAAAAAAAAAAACCCCTCCGCCGTTTTCAAAACGTTTTCGGCGAAACTGTGTCATTGTTTTCGCCGAAACCATGTTCTCCAACTCAACCTGCTTTCCCCTGTTTGGCATTTTCGGATCGAAAACCACCAAGCCCTTCGCCGAAAATTTTTCCTCCATTTTCACTACAATTTTCGCCGAAACTCGTCCCTTCTTTTCGCCGAAAATCCCAGTTCACATTCCACTTTTCCACCTGTCTAAAATTTTCGCCGAAAATTTCCCTTTATTTTCGCCGAAAATCCTTGGTTTTCCTTTGACTATTTAAGTGGCCCCACCCCTCTTGTTTTCGGTCTAACATCCGAAACCTTGAAGCCCGTCGGCTCCCTTCCCTGCTTTGCAATCCGCTGCCGCCCGAACGCTCAACCTGCCGCCGCCTTGAAACCGACCGCCGCCGTCCCACTAAACAGTAGCCGTCCTTCCACCTTGCCAGCCCTTGATTCGAAACCCTAGAATCAGTGTTTTTCAGCTCCGGTTCCGGCCGACCTAGTTTTCAAGTTTTCCCCCGTTTTCGTGGATTTCCAATCGTTTTCTCGAAGCATGTCTTCACGGTTAGTTGTTCAGCCTTTGATTGTGCATCTTTTGGCTTTTTGACTTTCGGTTTTCGGCATGGTTGACTGTTAGGTTCTCCCCCATTCTTAATAATTGCTTTGTCGGTATCAATTGGCTAGGTTCTGGTATTGTTTTATGGCCTTTTCGGAAGTGTGACCTGTTGTCTGTGCGATCGTGTTCTTGACTCATTCCATATTCTTGCTTGCCTACTGAATTGACAAGTTCTTCAATGATATATCTTGATTCTATGATCTCTCGGTTAATTAGTCTACCCCCACTTGTCACATTAAGTGTGGGGTAAGAGTCTTGTCATCTAATGCTGGTCATCTCTGAGTTGTGTTTTACAGGGCTCCAAAGCGTTTTAAGACCACCAGTGCAGATAGAGCGCAGCGATCCTCAGCTCGCCAGAGCAAGACACCACCTTCTCGACGGCCCGCACCAGCTGCACAGAAATCGACGGCTGTGGCCATCATTCCCGAGGATGCGCTTACCCCTGCGACTCCCATTTCCTCTATTCCTACACCTGCCAATGGGGCCGTGCATCCTTTCATCGCCGCCCTGGAGCCGCACCAGTTCAAGGTCTTTCAGAAGATCAAAGACATCCCTCCGGCTAAGGTGGCAGTTCTGTCTCTTGACAATCTCAAAGCGCACAATCCGGCTTGGCACTCGACAATTGACACCGCTCTTAATAAAGCCGGATTACGAGTGCTGACCACTCATGGATCCCCGTACCCGCTTGTCGCCCTCCAGGAGTTCTGGAGTTCATTTCGGCGCCTCACCCCGAAGCCCTTTCGTGAGCAGAAATTCGTTTCCTTTCGCCTCGGTGGTGTTCTTCATGAGAAGTCCCTTCGCGAGTTCGGCCGCTTGCCGGATCCGCACGTCAATTTCGATACTGCATTAGCTGGCTTTGAGGACACATACTCCATCACCAGTGCTCCTTACCCGGATGTGTGGAAATGGGCCTGCTGCGAGGATGAGGGCTCACCTATCGTCCACCCCACGGTCGGTGACATCTTTCACCCTGTTCTTAAATTCTTGCATTATGTTTGGGTGCAGTCTCTGTGTTTTTGCAGCAAGACGAGCCGCCACCACGTTTCTTTGGAGGAGCTCGTATTGTTCCGTGCTTTAGAGGAAGATGCCAACCTGCATCCCGGCTGGTGGCTTGCACGATTCTTTCACAAGCGCACTACCGCCAAGAAGCTTCCTACTGAGCTTCCAGGAGGCCCCTTCATTTCAATTCTGATCGACAACCTCCAGCTCGGTGACAAATGGGGCCCCGATATTCCTCGTATCCCGATTGAGCATATAGGCGCTGAACTTGCCATAGCACGGCGCATCGACCTTTCAGAGACTATTGAGCATTGCACATCGCTCCCTCATCGCATGAACCAGCCAGTTGACCACCCACCGTCGCGAGCGCAAATCACCGCAGAGATGACTGAAAGGCTGGCGCGTATTGAGAAGTGACAGCTAGACTACTCGGCTGGTTCGTTGCAATGGCAGAAGGACCGAGTAGCACATGAGGAGACTCAGAACGAGCGTTGGTCCACTCTACAGCAATTCATGGCCGACCAGTCAGCCAGACACCAGGACGAGCTCGCTTGGCGACAGCAGATGGAGCAGCGTTTCGCCCCACCACCTCCACCCCCTCCCGCGGAACAGTGATCAGGTTGTTTCTATCATTTTCCTTTTCTTTTCTTTCTTCTTTTCGGGTTTACACCCAATTTTGTTCTGTGTGGATCCGGGACACTTGTCCCGGTGTCCTTTTGATCTTTTTGTTGTTTGTGTTTTGTAGGATTTTGAGTAGCTCTGCTCCGCTCCGGACTCTCCGTGTTCATCCACTACACCGACCATCACCTTCCAGGTTCTTCGTATCTCTCTACTCTAGTTTAGTCCTGTGAGGACACAGAACAGTTTAAGTGTGGGGTAGGGTGTTAGATAACCATGCATGATCTTAATTGCCTATCCTCGTGTGCCTTGTGATTCCTGTCCAGTATCTCTAGCATAGAATTGCTCAATTCTTGACTTTTGATGTGAAATTGGCTTCAATTTTGAACAATGACGTCTAGACTGTTCCACTTAGAACCTGTAACCAACGTGTTGGAACTGATATTAAATGAGTCTAGGTCAGAACAGATCATAAATCACTTCTGTAGTTGGAACTGGAATTAATTGAATCAATTAACTTGTTAACAACAAAGCTCGATAACACCGTTCTAAGATGATAAATGCTAGCTTCTTCCATGTTTCCACTCCATATTTAATCACCTGTGATTGTGGCTTGAGATTAGACGGAAATCCAATTCAAAATCTTGTGTAAAAAGTTATAACTAGCTAGGATTAAGTGGCTAAATGGTGAAATCAAGTGATTGAGTGAATCAAATCAATGCTAAGTTCTTTAAAGTGCTGAAAATAAAAGCTAGGCAAGCCCGACACCTAAGTGAAGTGTTCGGGTTGAGCACTAGCAAAAGGCACGAATACTGTGAGCTAGGCAGGTCCAACACCTAAGTGAAGTGTTTGGTATCGAGCACTAGTATGCAGTAAATAAATTAAAGAAAGTTTGAATCTTGAAAGAAATTGTTGTTAAATAGGTCCTAGCTAGAACGTATAACGTACAGATCTAGAAACGGATGAACTCGAGTCGATAGCCACGTCACTTTTCCTGCCTCCGCGTCCACATCATGGCCAGAGTTTAAAGTCTTTTTGATTAGAATTGGTGTTATCGTAGTCGGTTAATCATGATTAATTGTTCTGCTAAGAAACGATCTTGTTAAAACCACTACTTGAAGTGTGCAGAAATCAGTGTGATCGAAACTTGTTTGGTTGATGTTCTTGCATGTGTAGGTCACTCTTTCTACGTGGAACAGTCTAAACCAAATTGTTAGAATTGAATCTCAGTTAATATCGTGTCATTTATGAATTTGAGTGTGGTTCTATCCAGTTTGCTTGAGGACAAGCAAAAGCTTAAGTGTGGGGTATTTGATGACACTCGATTTGACGTGATTATCAGCCTCATTTAAGCGACATTTCTTCGCTTAAGACATGGTTTTTAGGGTAGAATAACGAATATTCAATCGATTGCCCTATCTCGTGCCATTTGTGTCACATTAGCCCGTTTCGAGTCTATTTGATGGTTTTCTAGTGTTTTTATGTTAGCACAGGTTTTTGCCATCGAATACGGTAGCCAAGGACGTGTCTTAGACGTTGGAACCCCGAAGAATCACACATAAATCAACCGGAGTCATCACTCAAGTCAAAGAAAACGCCTGCCTCATTTACACAAGTATTTTCGGCGAAAATACCCTAGGGTTTTCGCCGAAAATGTAAGAATGAATCCACTGCCCCGAGTATGAAGATGTTTTCGCCGAAATTACTCTATTATTTTTGGCGAAAATACCAGTTGAAATCAGAAAATCTCGGGTTGATATAAATAGAGAACTCGGCGGCTAATATCAAATAATCACTTTTACAGCTGAACACACACACACAAACAACGGGAGGGAGAGAGACAGGACGAGTAGATAGAGTTCGAGGAGCAGGAACGGATCGTGATGCCATCCATTCATCTCGGAGAGCCAGTGCCAGGAGTTGAAAATCTAGCAGATTGGAGCTGCCAGGAAACATCGAAATTAGGTTTTACAGTTCTTCTCTGTCTTCCTACCTGAGATGTATTTCTTGTCTGTCTTCGATTCTTTTGGATTGAATATGAGTAGATAAACTCGTGTAGCTTAGATTAGATGAACCCTAAGTGACCCAGGGCTTAAAGCGGTCACGGATCGGCGGTGATTAGATTCGAAGTTCATTCTGTTTCAGCGTTCATGTTTGATTTGTTTTTCGTTTTCTGTGTTTCTTGTCTGGTTTGGCCACCTAGATTAGATTCTTGTTAAGATAAGGATAGAAGCGAACGCTCGCCTTACTTTAAAAACACCAAATCGAACAATCAACCTTATAATTGGAGCGTGCCTTTCGTAGGAACCGATTAGGGTTGATCCATTGCTAGAGTAACTCATTAATCACTAGAATTTGCACCAGTTAAGTTAAGTCGTTGCGAGAGGCGACCGTACCCGGGCGGCTAATTAATCGTGGTAGCTAGATCGGATAGAGCGAATGTTCGCCAGTCTTAAACCTAAGGGTCAGGAGTTATGATGGTGTCTATGAACTGAATAAACTAGAATCGAAAAATCGCTGGTCTGTGAATGTTGTTGCCTTGGTGATCTAAGGGGGATTCGAAGTCTAAGCTTGTCTGTCACCTTTCTAGTTAATTAATCAATCTTAAATCTTTCTTCGTTTCAATTTTCATTTCTTCTTATTTTTGCGTTGTAGTATAGAAGTCGTGGAACTCACACCACGCACAACTTGTGTTTAACCTTGAATTAAAACTACCAACACCTTTGAGTAAGGAAGTAGAGGAAACCCCTGGAATACGATCTGCTATAGCCTTTTCTTAGCTTTAGTAGTTTATTTGGTTGAGCCCGAATAACGACTTGAGGATCATCAATAGGACAGTTGGTCGGTCCCGCAAAGACTGGTCATCTAAGCTCAATGATGCCTTATGGGCTTATCGAACTGCCTACAAGACTCCCATTGGTACCTCACCGTATCAGCTGGTCTATGGCAAGGCATGCCATTTGCTAGTTGAGCTTGAGCACAAGGCATTCTGGGCTAATAAAGAGTTGAATATGAGCTATGCAGTAGCAGGTAATAACCGCCACGACCAGATCGCTGAGCTTGAGGAGCACCATCTCCACGCATATGAGAGCACGAAGCTGTACAAGGAGCGCACAAAGAGAATTCATGACTCTCAATTAAAGACGATCAAGCAGTTCTATCCCGGAGATGAAGTCCTCTTATATAACTCTCGATTGAAGCTCTTCCCGGGTAAACTGAAGTCCCGTTGGTCCGGGCCTTATACCGTGGTGCGGCAGACATCTTTAGGCAGTGTCCTAATCAAATTGCATGATCAAGAGCCGTTTATGGTCACCGGACATAGGCTCAAGAAGTATCTGCGGGGATTAGCTGTTTCTTTCATCGACGTGCACTACTTTACGACAGAGCCGTGACACGAATCCAAGTATCGTCTGGCTCACGGACGTTAAACAAGAGCTCTTCGTGGGAGGCAACCCACGGCTGGAGTCTGTTGTTTTCGTTTCGAGTCGTTTTGTTTTAAAACCTCCTTCAAAAAAAAAAAACTGTCGAGCCATTTTCAAATGAATTTTCGGCGAAAACCTCCCATATTTTTGCCGAAAACTTGAGTTAAAATCAACCCCGATCCTCCTGTTTCTCGCCACCAAAACTTCTCGCCGCAAAATCCCACACTTTTCGCCGAAACAGTTTTTGATTTTACAAGAAGTTTTCACCGAAAATCCACCATTATTTTCGCCGAAAAGTTTGTGTTCTCCGCCAACTATTTAAGCCGGTTTCAACTCCCGATTTTCGCCCCCCATCCGAAAACTTAAAACCTGATTTCACGTCATCTCTCTCCCTTTTTGAACGTCGCCACCACCAAAACCCTCGCCGCCACCAACCATTGCCCGCCGACGCCTATCCATAATCATTTTCAACCTAGAACCCTAGAATCGGAGCTCCACGACCCCGATTCCTCCCGAACAAGTTTTCAAGCTTTTCGTCGATTCCTCGGATTTCCAATCGTTTTCTCGAGTCATGTCTTCACGGTTAGTTGTTCATCCCTTGATTGTGAATCTTTTGGCTTTTTGACTTTTGATTTTCGGCATGGTTGACTTGGGTTGACTTTTCATTTTTTTCCCTCGAATTGCATGATTGCTGTTTCGGTGTCTTTTGGCTAGGCTTTGGAAATTCCTTTTGATCTTGTTGGCCTCGTAAATTGATGTATGTGCGATCGTGCCTATGGATTCTTTCATGATATGTGATTTTCGGTCCGCGTTATTTCTCATGTCTGCTTAGTTGAATGCCGATACTTTGCTGCTCCGTTTCAACTCGGTGATCTATTGGCTAACTTGCTTACCCCCACTTGTTAATCTAAGTGTGGGGTAGGATTTTGATCTTCTAATTAGGGTATTCCTTGAGTTATGTTTTATAGGGCTCCGAAGCGATTCAAGACCACCAGTGCAGATAGGGCGCAGCGATCCTCGGCTCGTCAGACCAGGGCTCCACCTTCCAAGCCAGCCACACCACCAGCCCCGACACCAGGGTTGTGGCCGTCATCCCACAGGCTGTACCGGCCCCCGTGATCCCTATTGCCAGTATTCCAGCTACCGCTACTGGAACCTTCCATCCTTTCATCGCTGCCCTTGAGCCTCACCATCTAGAGGTCTATCAGAAGATCAAAGACATTCCTCCGGCTAGGGTAGTAGTTCTTTCCTTGGACAGTCTCAAGGACCACAACCCGGCTTGGCACTCCACCGTCGACAGCGCCCTTCATAAAGCCGGTTTGCCAGTTCTGACCACTCATGGTTCCCCTACCCGCTTGTCGCCATTCAAGAGTTCTGGAGTTCGTTCCGGCGCCTCACTCCGAAGCCCACACGTGATTAGATATTCGTATCCTTTCGCCTCGGTGGTGTTCTCCACGAGAAGTCCATCCACGAGTTCGGCCACCTGCTGGATCTGCATGCCAACCTCAATAAAACATTTGCTGGTTTCAAGGACACATACTCCATCACGAGTGATCCTTACCCAGAAGTGTGGAAATGGGCCTCCTGCCAGCCTGAGATCACATCTATCGTCAACCCCACCGTAGGTGACATCGCTAACCCTATTCTTAAATTCTTGCATTATGTTTGGGTGCGGTCTTTGTGTTATTGCAGCAAGACGAGCCGTCACCATGTTTCCTTGGAAGAGCTAGTGCTATTCCGTGCTTTAGAGGAGGATGCCAACCTCCATCCCGGATGGTGGCTTGCACAATTCTTCCACAAACGCATTACCACCAAGAAACTTCTTTCTGAGCTCCCGGGCGGACCTTTCATTTCATGTCTGATCGACAACCTCCAGCTCGGTGACAAATGAGGCCCCGATATCCCTCGTGTCCCAATTGAGCATATAGGCGCCGAACTCGTCGTCGCACGGGGTATCGACCTATCATTGGATTTTGAGGGATGCAGATCGCTTCCTCACCGCATCCCACAGCCGATTGCACGCCCACCGCCGCGGGCGCTGATCACCGCTGAGATTACTGAGCGACTGGCACGTATTGAGCAGTGGCAGCTTGACTACTCGGCTGGTTCGCTTCAATGGCAGAAGGACCGAGTAGCACATGAGGAGACCCAGAACGAGTGATGGACCATTCTACATCAGTTCATGGCTGACCAGGCAGCCAGACATAGAGATGAGCTCGCTTGGCGACAGCAGATGGAGCAGCGACTTGGCGTTTCTCCGATCCCAACACGCCCTTCACCCCCACCCGCGGAACAGTGATCAGGTTGTTTCTATCATTTCCATTTCTTTCTTTCTTCTTTTCGGGTTTCGATCCATCTTTTTCTGTGTGGGATCCGGGGCACTTGTCCCAGTATCCTTTTGATCTTTTCGTTTGTGTTTTATAGGATTTTGAGTAGCTATTTCACTCCGCTCCTGGCTCTCCGCGTTCATCCACTACACCACCCATCCACTTCCAGGTTCTTCGTATCTCTCGACCTCTCTTTAGTTCTGTGAGGACACAGAACATTTAAGTGTGGGGTAGGAATCTAGGATTATGCATCACCTTGCTTGATTTTCTGTGATTCTGTGGTTCAATTTTGAAATTTCTCTAGCATGGAATTATTCAATTCTTGACTTGTGATGTTAAATTGACTTCAATTTTGAACAATGACGTCTAGACTGTTCCACTTAGAACCTGTAACCAACATGTCGGAACTGATATCAAATGAGTCTAGGTTAGAACATATCATAAATCACTCTTGTAGTTGAACTTGAATTAATTGAATTAATTGGGTTGATAATCACAAAGCTCGATAACACCATTCTAAGATGATAAATGCTAGCTTCTCCCATGTTTTTCACTCCATATTTGATCACCTGTGATTGTGGCTTGAGATTAGACGGAAATCCAATTCGAAATCTTGTGTAAAAAGTTATAACTAGTTAGAGTCAAGTGGTTAAATTGATAAATCAAGTAAACTTGAGTTGTGCAAATCAATGCTAAGTTCTTTAAAGTGCTGAATATAAAGCTAGGCAAGCCCGAGACCTAAGTGAAGTGTTCGGGTTGAGCACTAGCATAGGCACAAATACTGTGAGCTAGGCAGGTCCAACACCTAAGTGAAGTGTTTGGTATCGAGCACTAGTATGCAGCAAATAAATTGAAAGAAAAAGTTGAAACTTGTTTGGTTGATGGTTAAATCGGTCCTAGCTAGAACATATAACGTACAGATCTAGAAACGGACGAAGTCGAGTCGATAGCCACGTCACTTCTCCTACTTCCGCATCCACATCATGGTTAGAGCCTAAAGTCTTTTTGATTAGAATTGGTGTTATCGAAGTTGGTTTAATATGATTAACTGTATTGCCAAGGATCGTGGAGATGTTGACTTCTTATGCAGCAAATCAAAGCAAGATAGAAGTTGTGCTGAGTAGTGTCAATATATAGCTTTTGGATTTGTATATGTTTGGGTGTGCCTCTTTACTTTTTCCGTAAAGGGGTGTTTGGTTGGCTAAGTATAGCCTTGTATGGACTTCAAGTTTTTTTATGATATAAAATCCTATTTATTCATAAAAAAACCTTATCTTACTTAAACTAATTGATCCACCAAAATTAAGCGTATTAGCCGTGGCTAACAAAACCATGAAAAAATTAGATCCGAGCCATTAGATTTTTTAAATTTGTCCACCAACATTTTAATTAACCGAATGGCCTTAAGTTAATTAGATCGAAAGAGTTTGGAAGAAGGGCTAAAGCCCCTTTGGAAAGATTGTGTGCTACATTATTTTGAGCCCTTAGAATAGTTTTGTGTTCTACATGGTCTAACTCATTAATCAGCTGTTTAATTTCGTTAACAATTGCTCCCGCCGAGGAGTGGAGGGCTTTACCATGTGCAATTTTATTTTTTACATGTTGTGCATCTCCTTCTGTCACTACGCTTGTAAGGTTCATTTCAAAACACCAGAACAGGGCTTCTCTAACCGCGAGACATTCAATTGTAAAGGGGTTAGTGATTCCAATGAAACATCGACCCCCAGAAAAGATGTGTACCCCATTTAGACTTCTAATAATGAAACCAATTGCCCCTCCTGAGTTTTGCGTAATAGCTCCATCGATCTGAACCCAAATAGTATTGACTCTCATCACTCCTCTACGTAGAGGTCTATTTATGTGCTCCATAGAAGTGGTTTGATCCGCTTGCGTTTTATTGAAATTTAGGTTGAATTTCTATTTTCCAATTGTCTTTCCAAACTTTGTCCAAAAAAAAACTGTCTTTCCAAACTTTCGAATCAACAACATCAATAGGTTCATATTGTGGAGCTTCTGCCTTAACTTCCTTCGCAACCTCATACCTGGATTGGATAGAATATTCCTAGAGGCTGTAAACTGCCAAATTATTTTATCAGTTATCTCTTTCCTAGGGATCGGGATTGAGAGAATTTGATTAATCGAATCCTCTCTGAAGATAATTCTAAGCTTGTTTTCATCCCAGCAGCCATTAGAAATGAGTCCCGCCACTGAGAGTGGAAGATCAATAATTGTACCTCTTAGGTTTAGGACAGGGGCAGAGGGTGGAAAGGAGGGGATCCATTGATCAAGAAAATGATTAATTTGGTTTCCGTTTCCGACTTGCCATCTATGTCCAACTTTAAGGATATCTCTTTCTTTGAGAATTCCTCTCCAACTCCAAGAAGGGTTCGAGCCTTTCCCAGCTTGAAATAAGGACGAATTCAGATAATATTTTACTTTATAAATTTTTGCTAACAACAACTTGGATCTTGGAAGATTCTCCATGTTTGTTTAGCTAACAAAGCATGGTTAAAGGTTTCTAAATCCTTAAATCCTAATCTTCCTTTCTCTTTTGGAAGACATAATTTCTTCCAAGAGACCTAATGCATTTTTTTCTTATCATCCACTTTTCCCCACCGAAAGTCACCAATAATTATGTTCAGTTTCTTGATATTTTGTTTGGGAATTAGAAAAGAAGCCATCACGTACATTGGAAGAGTCACGAGGACAGAGGAGATGAGTACTTCCATAGTAGCAGGAGATAACCATTTCACCTTCCAGGAGTTAATTCTTTTAACTAGGATATCCTCAAGAAATCTAAAAGTTTTAGTTTTGAACTTTTGAATACAAAGGGGAGTCGAAGGTAAATATTTTGGTTATTTAAAATTGATACCCTTAACATATTACTCCATCGAGTTCTAGAAACATTAAGTGTACCTTTGCTAAATGTAATAGTTGATTTCGCTAAATTTATCTTTTGGCCACTATAAAGCTGATACACATCGAACATATCAATGAGATTTGTAATATACTCATCTGATACCCCGATGAACAAATATGTGTCATCCGCAAACATAAGGTGAGTGAGTGTCGGGCTCATATTATTGAATTTTAAGCCTACCAATTTTTTATCTAATATTTCCTTATGGATAATAAAGGTTAGCCCTTCTGAGTAGAGAGCAAAGAGAAGCGGGGAGAGAGGATCTTCTTGTCTAAGACCCCTTGAGGGTGAGAAATAGTCGAAAGGTTGACCATTAATTAAGATGATTGTTAATTTAGTTTTCAGTAAACATTCTGAGATCCATCCAATGCACCTTTTCCTAAACCTGAATCTGCGCATACGAGCAAAAAGAAAAGACCATTCAATCCTGTCATATGCTTTTTCCATATCTACTTTGAGAGCCATTAAACTTGAAAGATGTGTAGTCCTATTTGCTAGATAGTGCATAACCTCATGAGCAATGAGGGTGTTATATGAAATTGCCCTCCCTTGTGCAAATCCGTTTTGGTTCATACTAATAATGTTCTGTAGTATTCTTTCCAGTGTAGTTGCTAATTTTTTTGTAATTTGTATAGAACTGTACAAAGTCTAATTGGTCGTAAATCTTTCATACTTTTAACATTCTCTTTCTTAGGGAACAAAGATACCCAAGTATAATTTATTTCTCCTAACATTATCCCCGATCTGAAGAACAGGGCTATCGCATTAGTGACTTCACAACCAAAAATATCCCAATATGCTTGGAAAAAGGCTGAAGTGAAACCATCAGACCCGAGAGCTTTGTCCTTTCTTATTGAGAAGATTGCATCTTTGATTTCTTCATTTGACACCCATTCAGTAATTTGGATGTTCATTTTGATTGAAACCTATTTATCATCTGGGATCTCATTCATAATAGTAGAGGATTGGATAGAGGGAAGGAGGTAGCAAAGAGATCATTATAAAATTCTGAAGCAATTTGACCTAGTTTTTGTTGGTTACTATGGTTTACCCCATTCTTGTCCATTAAGGTAGTAACAAAAAATTTCCTTCTTCGTTGTGCAACAGACAGATGAAAGAATTTTGTATTTTTGTCTCCCAATTCTAACCACTTGTGTCTATTTCGTTGTTTCCAATAACAATTTTCCTGGTGAATTTCAATTGATGAATCATTCTCCAAAGCCGACACTCGTTCCCAGTTGATATTTTTGGCTTCTTTCTCTACGTCTATTTCATTTTCAAACTCCTTAATTCTTTTTTTTTTTTCAGAATTCGTGACACCTGATCTCATTAAATCAAAAAGCTTATATCTTATGTCCTTTGCTTTTTTGTAACTTTATACATCGGTAATCCAGTCGTTGGTCTATTCCATTCAGTTTTAATCACATCTCTTACTTTCTGAAGGTCAATCCAACGTTTGTCAAATCTGAATAATTTTTTTGATAGGATTTTGTTGGAACCCTTTCTAGGAAATTTGCCAGATGGTCTGAACCATTTGCTTTGATATTAGAACAACATGCTTCTGGCTAGTAGTTTAACCATTCCATGGAGATAAGGAATCTATCCAGTCTTGACTTTATTTCTTCCGGTCCATTTCTTTTATTTGACCAAGTAAACAAAGGTCCAGAGAAATCTACATCAATAAGAAGTAGATCACAAATGAAGACGTTAAAATCAACTAGTGCTCTGGCACTTGGAAGGTTGCCACCTTGCTTTTCTGAGATTTTAGATACTACATTGAAATCCCCAAAAATGACTTTAGGCCAAAGCCTATTGGGGAACCAAGCCTCAAATTTGGTCAACTAGACCAAATTAATAAGAACCATTAGATAAAAATGAATGGTTCAGATTAGATTGACTTATTCATTATCTAATTATTTAATTCGGATCATTATGGCATATAATTAATTCAATGGATCATTATCACACATAATTAATTCAATGGATAATTATGGAAAGAGAATCAAAAGTCTAAGATTTTCCCTTCAAAACAAATCTCCAACCACAATTGTTTCTTTCTTCTCTGCCGACATTGTTTCTTTCAATTGTTTCTTTCTTCTTCGGTCGATTTCTTGCAATTGCTTGTTCGGACTATTTCAATCTCGTCGCCAATATAGTCATCAGCCATGGACAAGGGTGTCCTAGTGCAGGAAAAGTACTAAGGTGTCTTAGTACATGCATCATTAACATTGAAGTGAAACTCACATCTAAGGTGTCCTAATACATGCATCAAATCAGCAAACCAATACTTAAACAAAGATCAAACAACATAAATATAGCACATTTGGAGTCTAGATGGTTCATAAATAGACTGTTCTAGTGCAAGAATCATTAACATTGCAGCATCAACAAACCAAAAATTCTTGTACAGTTCACCATACAAGGGTTAACTTCAACAGATTCAAGGGTGTTCTAGTGCAGGAAAAGTACTAAGGTGTCCTCGTACATGCATCATTTACATTGAAATGAAATTTACATCTAAGGTGTTCTAGTACATGCATCAAATCAGCAAACCAATAATTAAACAGAGATCAAACAATATAAATATAGCACGTTTGGAGTCCAGATGGTTCATAAATAGACTTTCCTAGTGCAAGTATCATTCACATTGGAACATCAGCAAACCAAAAAATATTGTACAGTTCCCCATACAGAGGTTAACTTCAATAGAATCAAGGGTGTCCTAATGCAGGAAAAATACTAAGACACCCTTGATTTTGTTGTCCATACATGCATCACAAACTTTGAAATGAAATTCACATCTAAGTTGTCCTAGTACAATAATCATTAACACCAGCTAACCAAAATTCTAGTACCAACAAAAATTGTAGCACCAACAAAATTTATACAGAAGTTTCAAACTGCAAATAATACTAGGATGTACTAATACACACCCATGATTGGCAGAAGCTTCGTCTAATCGATGCCTGAGAAACGATCATAATCACATAAAGGAGAGAATAGTTAGACAAAACTTTATAGTACTAAGGTGTCTTATAAAGAGGTTAACTTCAATAGAATCAAGGGTGTCCTAATGCAGGAAAAGTACTAAGGTGTCCTAGTACATGCATCATTAACATTGAAACGAAAGTCACATCTAAGGTGTCCTAATACATGCATCAAATCAGCAAACCAATACTTAAACAAAGATCAAACAACATAAATATAACACGTTTGGAGTCTAGATGGTTTCTAACTTAATCCTAAAACAACTAAAATTTCAGAAGGGGGAATGGCGGGGAAAAAGGCAGAGAACGGAGAAGGAGAGAATGAGTGTTTGATTTGAATTGAAATTATGATTATAGTTAGGGAAATATAAAGCAACGACAATCCTAAATAATATTTCATAATAATTAATTACCATAACACTCGGATTAGATAAATAACTAATTACAATAATTGTCGAGATAATTAAAAGATTATATGAATATTTAATATTAAATGATTGGTTGTGGGTGATTTGGTTTAGTGGACCAAATCACAATTTGGTCACTGAAATTCTTGCGACTTTAGGCCCATGAAGATCTAACAATTTATTTTGCAGGGATTTCAATTGTGCACGTCTTATAATTGGAAAAGTTGATAGATAGACACCAATAAATAAAATCTTTTTGTCCGCCATTTCTTCTCATTCAATACAAATCGAGTATGAATTCGCAAAAAAGATCATGATGAGTAGTTTATCCTTCCATGCCATCACAATTCAACCTTTTGTATTCACACTAAAAACATGTTTGAAAATTTTGTATTGAATTGATAATAGCTTCTCTCTAATGTCAATGTCTTTTGAGTTTCACACATGAAGAGAAATCTGGGTTTAAAGCGATCCACAAGTTTTTTGAGTTGATGGACAGTCAAATTTGGTCCAATTCCCCGATAATTCCAAGAAAGGATGCTCATTTATTAAATTGGACCCATTTTAGGTAGGATACCTCCACCTCCAACAAAGAAAAAAAGAAAATAAAATTGAAGAAACAAAGAAACAACAAAATCCATTCAGTAGCCCAATAACATTTGGTTCATCTCCCTTCCAGCCCCATTTTCCTTGCTGGACATACCACCTGAAACCTAACACTTCTTCAGTTACCTGTGAAACATGAATACACCAAATATTAGTCCAGCCGAAACCCAAAACATGGAGGAAAACCTAGGCCCGCCAAAGCCCAAGAAATAGAAAAAAGAAATAGGATTTATGAGCCTACCATCCTCATCTTCAACCTGCGCCTTATCTTCTCCAGATTCATTCTTAGGCACATCAATCTCTTCTTCTCCAAAACTCTGTTCTGCATAATGATCCTCTTCATCATTGTCTGAGATGTCTCCCCATATTCCCACTACCGGACCAAGCCATCTGATATCATCCAACGAAGCATCTCTAATTGGTTAATTTACTGAAGAGATTGGAGACTCAACCTGAATCGGTTGGACACCAATCGGCACTGACATAATCACTTGCTGAGGGTCTTCATCTTCGTTCTCTTCATCATCTTCCAGCTGATACAAGTTTCTAATTAATTCCAAGGAAAAAAGAATTTCTTTCAAAGACTTTATGCCGAATCTCCATTCTCTCCTCAGCCATTCGGATGTCCTTGTTCGGATTTATCCAGTTCTCGATTTTGCTCGGAGCCACAAGACCAGAGGGAGCTTCCTTTTAACAGATTGATGGTTTTGGTTTACAGCCGGCCCAGAAGGAAAGAAATTTTGCAGGGCAGAATCCCACCCAAGCTTCCTAGACACGTTCACCAAGGAGTTACCTTCCACTAATCTCCTTCCAGAAGGAATGTAGAGGCCGCCATGTCTCTCCGCGCCATCAACTATCTTCTTATTCTTTGTATTCTTCAGGGCAGCAGGGGCCAACTTATGAGGTTCAGGCTCTTGCATTGTCCAATTCCACAGCCTATCAGAAGCATAAAGACCTCTCCCATTATTAGTCCTAGTACCAGTTTTGGGCAGCAGCCGATTAACAGAGGAAGCAAACGACAGCTCTGGTGGAATGGCATAAGAGCCGGTTTCCTTTTTCTTATCCTCCAACTATGGTTCTTCTTCAATTGGTTGAACCGTGTAACCGAACTTCTTTTCCGTAGTCACGAAGCTGAATTGTCCAAAAACAGCTTTCTCTGAATCCAACTTTTTGGCTTTAATCTGGTTCTGCATGTATTTGTAGGCTATTTTTTAATATTCGTAACCCCACTCGGCCAACACTCATCCACGATCCTTGCTTCGTGATCCAACCGAATGTGTATATGGGGGCATCTAGAAGACGATGACACAGAAGACCACACCGATAGCAAATTGAGGAGATGTTCTCATAGTGGAGCCTAACCCAAAATGGACCGTTGTCTAGGCCACACGCTTGCCTTCTCCCCAAGACGGAGGCTAACAAGTCAATCTTGACAAACCCCTTGATGAAAATAGTGTCTCTCCCTCTTGAGCCCAAAAGAGATACATCAAGTACCTCTTCAAAAAAAGGAAGAAACTCCCTCCCGAATCAGGTAGTGATACAATGAGATGGGACTGGAGAGAGTTTAATCCAAACATCCATGAACTGCAACTCGTTAAATATTTCGGTGGACGGAGGGGAGAAAAGTACCATATTCATGGCATTCATGTTTAAGGACAAGGTCTCCTCTCCAATACCCAATTCACTGCATCCATAGAGGGAAAGACTACTTCAAGTAGACCGAACCCCACTTCGAGCACTTGGATCGAACCGCCATAGTGCCATAGCTGATTCAGTGAATTCTGAACAAACATTCCGCTTCTTGGTTGATCCCAAAAAATGCGAATCAGCACGCTCTTGTCAGATCTTTCAAGAGCGTCTTGGATCACATCACTACCGAACCTAAAAACTTCGTCTTGCCCATTATTATTTGAGTTGTTCTGCGATGCCATGATTGAGCAAAAGAAACAAAGGGCAAACGAGGGAGAGTTTGAATTTTTTTAAGTACATTGTTCATAAGAAATTTGAGGCTTAAAATAGGCGATTTCCCAGTTGAGACGTACTTTAATTAGTTGATTTAATTCAATCAAATTCCGTTGATTACCCTCCCATTGATATAGTCTTACCAAATATAGATTAACTATGGTATGTCCCACAGCAAAAGCTCTGATGAGATAATATACCATCTTCATCTTAAAATATACTATGGGTGTTCTTGAGTTTGGGTTTGCCACATAAGCTAGAACTCTACTCATAATTTTTCACATCATCAATAATTTTTAAATCAAAAAATAATTATTTTCTCTCATCCTATTAAATGCTTTCATATTTAATACCTTTCC